>JAMFTM010000011.1:0-600000 GCA_023522825.1 Diaporthe ampelina | reverse complement strand
CCGCACGAGCTGTCCGCGGCAGTTCGTCTGCTGTGGTATCGTGAGTGGACACATCGTCCACCTGCATGGAAAGTTCAGCCGATCTATATGCCACAAAAGCAAGATCAGAAGGATCGCAGATACTGGGCCTCATCTCGATTCGACTCTGCATATCATTACGGGGCTACAACCCTTTCTGGCCCATGTCTTGCGTATGATCTGGAGAGGTCTAGAGCTGAATAGACCGCCCCTGTTGTTGATCCTCCAGGCTAAACATACACCCGCTTCGGCTTCCTGAATCCAGAAGTTCGCGCGTGGTGGCGGCTATGCTAGGTCTGAGCTTAAATTAAGGTTTCCTCTCAAACAGAGCTTCCGTCAATCGGGTCGGCTCACCTGCCTCCACTAGCGGCTATGCCACACAACTTCGCTGTTGCGCCGAGGAAACTCCAGTAAGTGAGGCACCGCCGTGTGCAAGGTACGAACCAGCCCTAGAGTGCCTACCTAGGTACCTACCCAGGTACTTAGGGAGCTAGGCTTTTTAGGATAGACATTCTAATACCACACGTATCTATTTAGCCTTAGTTACTTGTTATTGTTTTAGTGTTAATATAGGTTTTTTCTTTACTTAATTTAGCTTATTCTTTTTTATAAGACTTAGTTATTACTAGTAAATATAGTACACAAGTTAGGATATAATTATATTATATTTATATATAATATAGAAGAAAGGAAGACTTAGTAGGAAGGTCTACCAAGGCCCTTAGGGATAAGCCTAAAGAAGGTAGTCTATATACCTACTAGCTATAAACTAGCTAGTAGCTAGCTACTAAACCTTATATCTATCTAACTATCTATAGGTATAACTATACCCTATATATAACTACTATAAGTACTAGGGTTATAAAAAAGAATATAATATTCTTATTACTTTTTATTATAATATAATTAATTAGAATCCTTTATATAAGTATAATATTCCTTTATTAGTTCCTTAGTATATTTAAGGTTATACTTTATCTTCTATTTATTATACTAAGAGTTATATTCCTTCTATTATATAAGGTACTTAATTATCTTATTAAATAGCTTATAATTAAGTATATATTTAATTTTATAATATTCCTTATTCTTATTAGCTAATAAGTTAGTATATTTAATTAGTAAAAATTAAAATATATAGTAGTTAAACTCCTTATCCTTATATATTTTATATAAAAGAAAATATTAAATAGAAATAATAGAGTTAATATAGTCCTTATTCTTTTTAAAATTAAGATAATATATTAGTAGAGAAATCTTAGTAATAATAATATAAGGGCCTTCTTAGAGTACTATAAGCTTTATATTTTAGGTCTTAAAGAGAGGTTTATATATTTTATTTATTTTAAACTAAACTTTATTACTAATATTAAATTTAATTTATTTATATTAGGTATTATATTAAATCTTATTATTTAAAGTAATAATATTTATAGCTAATTATATATTATATTATAAATATTTATAAGTAAAGTAGATATTTATAGCTTAAAGGAGAAGTTTAGAGCTTATTAGTTTATTAATAGGTTTAGGAATCTTAAATCTAAATAGAAATTTATATAAACTTATATTAAGAGTATATAAGTAAGCTCTATTTAAATTCTATTATAAAGCTAGAAGTATATTAACCTAATTATAGTTAGGATACTTAATAATATAGTAGTAAAGTACTAATTTTATATCTTAATTTTTATATTTAAATTACCTATTAGTCTAAGGGTAATAGATAATAGTTATTTTAAGGTATATTCTAAAGGTTTTTTATAAGTTTTACTAAAATATTAAAAGGAATTTAGTATTTTAGTTAAAAATAATAACTTAGAAATATAACTAATTACTTAATAATAACTAATATATTAGAATAGCTACCTAATTACTAGTAGTATATATAATATATTTAGGTATTAAGAGTATATACTTTAAAGTTTTATATATAACTAATATTATAGTATTAAAAGAATTAAATTTCTTAAGGCTCTAAGGAGTATTAGTAGAAAATACTAATAGTAAGGTAATTATAAAATTTATTATAATTATATATATAAGTTCTTTAGGAGCTTAGATTAATTAAAGATTTCTAAGTAATATTTAGTTATTTTTATATTATACTTTATACTAATAGTAATACTTAATATAGTTTTTAATTTTATATTTCTTTCTTTATATATAAATATCTTTAAGATCTATTATTATATAATTATAATTAAAATAGTACTTATTATTATAAGTATTAGCTAGAATCTCCTAAATTAATTATTAGGAAATATATAAATATTTATAATTATTATTATTATAGTTATATAATAACTAATTAACTAAGTAAAATATATATTTAGGCTTTAAAGCTAAGATAATATCCTTATTATTCTTAATAATAGTTAGCTTATATTCTATTATAGTAGGTATAATTAGGTCTTTAATAATTTAATTATAAACCTTATTATACTTATAAGCCTTAGTAAAATATTATTAGAAGGAGTTATTTATTTAGATTTTAATAATAAATAAAATATAATTATTATAATTATTTTAAATAAAATTAAGGATAGGTTTCTTAGAGTATTTTTTAATAATAAAATTATTAAAAGTTATTAATTAAGATAGAATATTAGGTATTAAATTAAAGTATTTAATTAAATAATAAACCTTAAGCTTATACTTACTTAAATAAATATTAGTATTAATAAATTAATAATTAGATTAATTTATTAATATTATATTTAATAAAGTTTATTTAATAATATTATAAATTATATTATAATTAGTTAAAATAATAATAGAATAATTAGAAGAATAAAGAATAATATATAAGTACTTAATAATTTAAATAAAATATATAATTTTAAGTTTAAAAGAATTATAATAAAGTTTTAGTTTAGAGAGGTAATAACTAAGAAATATTACTAATTTAATAGCTATAAAGAATATATTTTATCTTAAAATAAATATTATATTATCCTTTAAATAATAAACTATAATATTAAAATTATATTAGAAGTTATTATTAACTTAAAAGAATAATTATTTATTTAATAATATATAATATAAATAAAGTTCCTTATAAATATAGGTTTAGAGGATATTAAAGAAGGTAATCTCTTAAGATATAAGATTAAATTAGGTAGAATTAGTAAAGACTAAGTACTTATTCTTATTATTTACTTTAACTTAACTAATAGCTTATCTTATAGTAAGAAGAGCTATTTTATATTTTTAAAATAGCTTAAATATTTATATATAATAGGTAATTATAATATATAGAAATCTTATAATACTTAAGTATATTTCTAGAGTCTTTAATATCTTAAGAAATTTAAGATTTTAAAATCCTTTAATATATTCCTTAATAATAAATAATTTAAGTAAGTTAATATAAAAGCTAAGTAACTTAATAAATAAATAACTAAGAAAGGACTTTTTTAGGAAGATAGAAATACCCTTTTTAAGGAATAAGTTAAAAATAATAATTAAGTACTTATAGTACTCTTTAAAGGAGGTAAAGAAGATAATTATATTATTAATAAAGGTATAATAAAACTTTTTATACTTTTCTAAGAGTTAATTTATAAAATACTAAGTATAAGCTAGGGAATTATAATAACCTATTAGGGCTACCTTAAAGTATTTAAGACTATAATAACTAATTATAATAAATTAATTATAATAAGTAGGGTAAATAAGGAATTAGTAAAAAAATATAGAGATATTAATAATTATAATTTATTTCTTTCTATAAATAATATTAATTAAATTAAATTATAAGAGTAATAAGTAATTATTAGATATAACTTATTTATTAAGTAATTATAAGTTAATAATAGCTTATTCCTTTTTAATACTATAAATAATATATTAAATTATAAAGATAAAGAATATAAAAGAGTAAATCTTATTAGTCTTCTCTATATAACCTTATTTATAGAGCTTCTTATAAATTTTATTAAAAACTTCCTTACCCTTTTATAATAGTAAATATTAATAATAATTAAGCTTAGTATTTTATTAACTATTTATTAAAGATACCTTTATTATTTAATCCTTAGGTATATTAATTAAGCCCTTATTCCTCTAAAACTTAAAATAAGACTTAATAATCTTATAGAACTTTATAATAAATATAAAGTTCTTATTATAAATATAAATATTATTCTTTATAATAAGAGAAGAAGTCTTATCTAAAGTCTTAATATTAAGTAAATCTTTAATATAATTAAGATAAATAATATTAGAGGGTATTTTTATAATTTTCTTAAAATTAAGAAGCTTAGAATTAATATTTATAATTATAATATATATAATATTATTATAAGATATAATAGAATTTATATTAATATTTAAGGGTTTAATATTAATATCTCTTCTTTAAATAAAGATAATAATATTTAGAAATATCTTAAACTTAATACTTATTAGGATAATTTTAATATTTTAGGTTAATACTTAGATATATTATAAGAGCTATTAGTAAAATCCTTATATTAAGGCTTAATAATTAGTATAACTTAGTCTATTAAATTAAATAAAATTAAGGCTTTAATAATATTATTAAAGTTTATAATAAAGTAGATAAAGTCCTTATAATTATAAATAATTCCTAAGTAGATATACTTATTAACCTTTATTAGTTTAGAGCTAGAATTATAAAATATTATAAACTTAGAATATTTATATTTACTATAGTATTTATAATAGTAAAATATAAAAATATAAATATAAAAGTATAATCTTTTAAGAGGTTAATATAATAAATAGCTATATATATAATTTAGTTAGGTTATAATATAATTAATTAAGTTAATATTACTTTTAAATTATAAGTTATATTATCTTCTTTAAAATTATAAAGGAGATTATAAAATTATAACTATTTAAATAAGTAATAATATTATCTTTAAATAAAATAATAATATTATATAATTTTAATTATTTAGTATTAAATAAATAATTAGTAGTAAGGTAATAATCTTCTATAATTTAGGTAATACCCTCTTATTTTAGTAGACTTAGTATATTATTAACTTTAATATTAGGGGTAAAAAAAATAAATTTAATAAATTTATTAATAAGGAAAAGCTTTTTATTAATATCTTAGATATTTTATAACTTTCTTATTTTAGATTATAAAATAACTTTAATTATATATTTAAAGTTAATAAGGTATAATTATATAATAAGTAATTAGCCTATATTAATATTAAGGTAAAGCTTAATCTTATTACTATTAGAATTATTATATATTTTAATATATAAGTAAGTAAAATTACTAAGTATATTAGGATTAATAGGCTTAAGGGGTATTTTCTTAATAATATTTATAATTAGGTAGGTAATATAGTCTTATACTATACTAATAGGGGTAATATCTCTATTATTAAAAATAGGTTTAAAATAGGAATAAGTTTAGTTATTTCCTAAGTAATAAAAAAGGGTATTATTAGTAAGAAAGATAGCTTTATAATAGCTATAAATTATCTTAGAGCTCTTAGTTTTAGGAATATTATAATAATTATTAATAAATAAGGTATTACCTATAAAATTAGAATTATTACTAGAGTTAGAGTTATCTAAGTTACTATCTATTTAAATAGAATAAGTATAATTAAATTCTAAATTAAAATTATTAATAAATATAATATTATTAACCTTATTATACTTACCTTATTAATTATTATAAGACTTATTCTTATTATAAGGCTATTAATTATAATTATTAAATTTATTATAGTTATTACTCCTTAATTTAAAGTAATTATTATAGTACTCCTTATAGTAATTATTATAATAGTTTATATTAAAGTAGTAGTAATTATTATAATATAGGAAGGTATTAAATAAAGTACCTAAAAAGCTAATAAAATTAGTAAAGTCTTTAATTAGAGTTAATAAAGTATTATAATACTTATTAATATACTTTATATAATTCTTTAAAAAATTAAACTTATTAGGTAACTTAATATTTTAGTAAAATATAATAGGTATTATATTCTAAATTTAGTAAAATTAATTATCCTAATTATTATTATTAGAAGAAATAAGCTTTATAATATATACTTAATAAATCTTTTTTTAGAAGTAGTTATTTAAGGCTTTATAATCCTTATTAAGGGATTTAAGTAAGATATAAGTAGAATTATATTAATTTATAGTAATAAAGTAATTAATTATAAATTACTCTTTTAAAGTATTAATAATAATTTTTATATTATTATTAAGAAGAGCTTAATAATCTATATATATTAGCTTAGAGTACTAATAATAAAGGTAAGATTCTCTAAATATTTAAGTAATAATAAATAATATTTTATATTAATAATTAGGTAATATATAAGGGTTATTAAGAAGATTAAATATATATTTCTTAAAATAGTTAATATCTATATAAATTATATTCTTATTTAAAAATATTAAACTAAGACCTTTATTATCTTTATATAAGGAGTTAAAAATACTAATTTATTTATAGGCTTTAACTTATTATATATTATATTATATAATATAAGATTTATTAAAGTACTTATTTATTTTAGCTTTATAATAAATTATAAGTATTAAGAGTTATATATTTAGTTAATATATTTAGTTATTTTAGTAACCTCCTAGTTATAAGGAGTTAGAGGCTATTTATAAGGAATTAGGTATTTATATAGAGTTAAATATAATAGGTAGCTTAGAGGTAGTAGTAATTTATAAGGTAAACTAAATAAGCTAAGCTAATTATATAGGTTAGGTAGAAATAATTTAGGTAAAAGAAATTTATATAATACTCTTAGTAAAGATAAGTATAAAGGGTATCTTATAATATATCTAAGAGGAGGATACTAAGGTGGTTAAATATATAGAAAGTAATACTTAGGCTATTTTAATTAATAAGGTATAATTTACTCTTACTTAGATAATTATTAATTAAAATCTATAGATTCCTTAGTTAGTAATTAAGGATTATTCTTAGAATATTATTATAATAATATAATTTAACTTATATAAGAATTAATAGGTAATAAAATATATTAAGTATCTTAATAATATAAGTATTTTATTAATAGGCTTATCTTAATTAATAATATTAGTTACTTATACTTAGGTAGGTAATTATTTTCTTTTAAAGTAATATAAACTAATTAATTAGGTTAAGATAAATTATTATAATATTAAAAGTAATTTAGATTAGTAGGATAAATAATAGGGTAAACTTTATAGGCTAATAATTTAAATAAAATTAAATTAGTAGACTTTATTAGGGTAAGATTTATTTTAGGGGGTTTTATAAAGTTACTATTATAAGAGTATTTCTTAAAGTTATAATAGTAGGAGTAAGCTAATTTATAAGGCTTATAACTAATATAAAGGTATAAGAGAGGGTATTATTTATTATATTAATTCTCTAATTTATCTTCTAAGAGTAATTTACTAAATATAAGAATTTCTTATATTAGGAATTATAAGTAGGAAAAATAAAAGATATTAGTTTCTCTACCTCTAAAATTAAAGTATAATAGTTTATATTAGTACTATTAGTAAAATTACTCTTTATAAGGCTTATAATATTATTAATATTAAAGTTATATTATATATAGTAAAAATTTAAGTATAATAACTTAGGTATAATATTAGAGGGATTATTAGCTAGTATTAAGTATAAGTAGGTTAGAGGGGTACTTATAAATAAATTAGAAGGTTAATTTATATAAGAGTTAGGAATTAGTAGAGGTCTTATAAATAGGTTTATAGGGTTTCTTCTTAGTATTTTAAGTAAATCTTATAAGGATTATTCCTTATTTAAGAAGATACCTAGTATTTATAATATTATACCTAACTTATTAAGTAGAGTAATAAGTTAATTCTTAATAAATAAAATATAAAATAAATAAAATAAATATAAGAGGAAAGGAAATATAAGCTATTTAGTTTTACTTATATATAATTAATTATAATATTTATAATATTTTTAACTAGGTTATTAAATTTATTTAATATTAGGATTTAAGATATAATAATAAAGGTAAAATATATAATATTATATTATATAACTAGTTACTAAATTTACTAGTAATTATTTTATAAAGAAAAGGTAGATTTAGCTTTATTAGTATAAATTAAATAATTTATATAAAAGTAGTTATTAATAAGGATTAATAATATTAATAGTTATTAACTACTAGATTTTATTAAGTAATACTAATTATTAAGGTTAATAATTACTTACTATTAAATTTATAAAGTAATATTAGTAAGTAGCTAATCTACTAAATTTAGTTAGTTATTTAAATATAAGGATAATAAGAATAAAGAACTTTTAATATCTTTATAATATAAGAAGTTATAACTATTAATTATAATATATAAGTTAGGGTATAATTATATTATATTTATATATAGTATAAAAGAAAGGAAGACTTAGTAGGAAGGTTTACTAGGGCCCTTAGGGATAAGCTTAAAGGAGATAGTTTATACACCTATTAGTTATAAGCTAATTAGTAGCTAGCTACTAGACCCTATACCTATCTAACTATTTATAGGTATAGCTATACCCTATATGTGACTACTATAGTAAATTAGTAGTAATACTATTTTAACTTTTATTAATATTTTTTTATTAAACTCTAGAAATTACTATTGTAATTATACTAGTATATATATCTTTTCTACAATTTAAACTGTTATATTTAAATTTTAAAATGTTCATAAAACTAAATAATGAGGATTACTGGTGAAATATGATTTCTCAGGGGGGCTACATGCTACACAGTATGTACTGCAAGCATATTGTGACCTCTGGTCTTCTCTGACAAGCCCAATCTGTGTCATGACTCCACAAGGCGTGTCACAAGCTTCGGGCGTACATGAGTCTCTGTCCAAGAACTTGGGCATTCCGGTTTCCTGGGCCGGAAGTGACGTAGAGTTTGCCATGGGCACTTGTTTGTAGATGCTTTCTTTTTGGTCAGTCTTCCGGCCGACTTGCCGGAAGATGTACAAGGGAGCATTACCCGTCTGACGGATTCTGACTACTGAATTGTATGCACTTACTACAAACTACTGCTGAGCTCCATTTGGCAACGTGGGTAGATTCTCATCTGTAAATATCTCTGCGAAATAAAACACGCTCACTTGAAGGTTGCATACGGTACATCATGGAAATACAACGCCTTTTGAACGGAACCGCGATGACCTGCGACCTCTCCCCGGCCTTAACCGATGGGACCGCTCTCAGGATAACCAGAGACTGCTCGAAGCGCTTGCACTACAACGTGCCACATGAATTGCCCAAGGCCTGGGGAATAATAGACAAAGAACTCTCTGAACTACATCAAAATCGAAACCCAAGTCACCTTTTCTGGTGGACCTCGACTGGCATACCTTTTGCTATCCTACTGGAAAAGGCAGGCTATCTGTTTGAAGAGCAGCTTCACCACCTCAGGTTTTACTTCGTGGTTATCGTACCGGAGCTCGGCGACGGTCCACGCCACGATGGCACGCTGAAGCATTGGAAAAGCTTCATGACAGACCACCATTCTCCCGTCGAATTCAGCTGGGCATGGAGCCGCGAAAAGGAGCTCCCTGTGGTTCGATTTTCTTTCGAACCCATAGGTCAGGCGGCCGGAACTTCGATGGATCCTAACAACCAATACGCAGCACTGCGCTTCGTGGCAAACCAGCATAGCCAGATTAAGGGATGTGATCTCTTATGGTTCAAACACTTGTGGGAGAACCTCATAGACTTCGATGCAACACTACAAACACTTCGACCATCCACAGACGAGCTCTTTCTCGAAAGCACGGAGTTGAATCCATCCCATAAGTCACGAGCATTTCTAGCATTGGAGTTGAACAAGGACGGCCCAATGTTGAAGGCTTACTACATGCCTGTCTTCAAAGCCGCGGCCGCGGGACGCTCGATTATATCCGTGATCAACGAGGGGATCACAAGTCTACCCAATTTACCCCAGGGTGTGGAGAACGGGCACAAAAAGCTGCTCAATTTCCTGGAATCGAATCTGCAGGGTCAGAGTCTAATCCCTGAGATTGTTGCAACCGACTGTATTGCACCTGAGAAGTCGCGCATCAAGATATACATGCGGAGCCAGAACACGTCACTTGAGTCTGTGATCGAGACTCTGTGCTTAGGCGATTCTACTGTACGGGAACACCGCCAGGTCGCCGTGGACGAGTTCACAAGGCTATGGAACATGGTTCTCGGTCTACCAAGGGGGTGGGATGCCCATGCTCAGCTGCCAAAGATCAGCCATCGAACTGGGGGCATGCTGTTTTACTTCTCACTCGGAGGAGGTAAAACTGGCTTGACTGTCAAGGTATACCTTCCTGTGCGGCACTATGCTAAGGGGGACCGGGAGGCAGCGGTCAGCCTCAAGGAGTACATTGGCCCAAAATCGGCAGCCGACTCCAGTGATAGCTATACCCAAGCCATCGACGAGATTATGTGAGTTTACAACTTTATGCAGTACATTTCATAACAAGCGCTGACCATGGTGCCACTTCAGGTCACATTCGGTCCGGAAGGAGCGCAGAGGCCTGCAGACATACTTCTCCGTTGCTCTTGAATCTAAGGATCTCAGCATTACAAGCTACCTCTCGCCTGCCGTGTATCTTCCAACTTGCTAGGTTAGGCTCTCGGCAGGCACGGCCTGAGGCATGCAGAGAGGTATGAGGGCCGAGCTGGGTGCTTTTCTTGACCGCTGCAATAGAAAGGACGTGTAAAACTTATCGAGCTACTGAATTATAAGATACCTCATACCTTTTTTCACGAGCATCACATCCCATAACCTTCTTTTGGACAGGTTCTTCTAGAAGCAAAGGTTCCATCACGTCAAACTCAACCTGTTATGCGGCCTTAACCACTTTGACTGGACCTTTCGTCGGCTCAGCCACCTATGGTTGACACAATCCGAACTGATTCCTGAGCCTTGCAAGTGGGCACACTGGTCAGTCTTGCAGTGCAAATTCCCGAAGTGGGCGAGAGCGGGCAGTGCGATTTTAAAGAATTGTAAAAACGCGGCCTCTACGTACGACATGTCGTGTTTCCCTGATCTCTGCCCCTTGAAAGCGACGATCTATATAAGGGAATCGGCCCCATTGCTCGTGCTCAAGTGGGTTCTCGCCAGCCCTGTGGATGCCCCATCTCAGATGAATAATACGTATTTTACAGCGGATGCACCTCCATCGACTCAACATCCCTGCTACCAGACCACGACGCCTTTGGTGCTCATGGTATTTTACAAAGCCCGAAATACCCTATATATGGGTCGACAGATGGGTATCGGAGCTTACTCGAATAAGGCGGAGTGATCGTCGCCCCTTTTGAACAACGCTGGACTGAGTGCCGACCTAGATATCGATCAGCCTCAGGAACGGGAGCAGCGATGGGCCGCCAAATCTCCCGCGCTGATCTGGGGATCCTCCTTGTGCTGTTGACAGCTCCGGCTACAGACCATTCAATGTTGATAAATAAATCCGGCCTCTTATCCAAATGAAGGTCTCGTCTCTTCCTCTCCTTCAAGCAACTCATTCGCTCCAACAGTCACTATCGCCAACTAGACTACCTTCTTTTTTGATAAGTCACTCTTTAATCCCCGAAACTGGGCCATTGAAACCCTCATTTGAAAGACGAGAGAAAACAAAACTTCCGAACCAATCTCACGTCAAACAAACAAACACTATTCACAATGTTCCGCATCGCCACCGCCCTGACTGCGCTCGCTGCGCTTGCCACAGCCGCCCCGGCTCCTCAAAGCTCCCGTGGGCTCACCAGCGGCAGCCTGACATGGTACACTGAGGGTATCGGTCAGGCTTTCACCGCATGCGGTACCATGAACACTCTGACAGACGTAAGTCTCCCACAAATGACAGAAATCTCCGAGTCCCCCATCGTCACACGAACCTGAGCCCCGAATTTGCTACATGAGGCTACACTTCAGATACTGCTCCAGCGTATTCTCGCATTTACTAATTCGAGAAATTACTACAGCACATCGCCGCCCTCTCAGAACAGGACTACGGCGTCTACGCCAACCCCAACGAGAGCCCGGTCTGCGGTAAGAAGATCCGCGTCCACGGGCCCAATGGAAACTCCGTCGTGGCCACCGTTGCCGACCGCTGCGCCGGCTGCTCCCCCGGCGACGTCGATGTCACGCCCGTCGTTTTCGCGGAGCTGGGATTCGACCAGGCCGTTGGCCGGGTTGACGTCTCCTGGACCTTTGAGTAAGTCTGCCCAGGTGAGCGGCATCTGGGGGCTGCCCACAAACAAGGGACCAGTTTTGGAATTTCATGGTCGTGACGACAAGAGCGATTGGAAATGGAGGACAACTTTTGCATTTGTAAAAGAGGAATATCGTGTATTTAATGAACTATGACGAAGCCCTAGTCATGTTGCTTGATGAAGTTTGGGCAGGGGACAATTGAATTATCTCAGCCAAATCACCTGTCTACTTTGCCATTTTGAGCAGTCGGGCTTATGTCCATTTCGCCATTCGCTAGCTCTCTTCATTCTGAAAGACAGTCGTCCAGTACGCCCTGCTGGGGTGCCCCTGTGGTTCTTTGCAGATGCGGAGCATGACTACACTGCAACTTCAAATCTCAACGTTTCGCGCATGCCTGTCCAGTGCTGGAACAGATATGCTTGCACGGACGTATTGCCTTTCGTTTGGTATTATTTACTTGCCGTTTTTGCCAGGGTTAAAAATTACCAAAAGCAACAGGATCAGCCATCCTGAGGACTCACGGATGATCGTAGAATTGGCCCGAGCGGGTCATCGCCATGCAGAAGAACTGGCTGTGGCCTCGGACACAGAAGGTATCGAGAGCGGAGCTCGAAGCGGAAGGAGGGAATCAATGCTCTCCTCGAAAATGCCATCCGCTGTCTTGACGAAATCTGTTATGCCCCGCCGGAGGCTGGTCCCTGGGTGGTCATCCTCCAGGGCTGCGAGGAAACATCTTCTAGGAGGCTCTCCTCTATAAGGCTGAGAAGCTGTCTTATAGGTACTGATGTGTGGGAGGGTAGGAGATCGTTCTATGGGAGGTTGTTCTGTAGGAGGTTGTTCTGTAGGAGGTTGTTCTGTAGGAGGTTGTTCTGTGCTAGGTACTACTGTTAGCATAAGAGTCCAGGTACACATCCAAGCACAATCATAGGTACCCTAAGGTGTCCCACGTCACGCTAGCTTCTAGTTCAGCACGACGTCTTCCACCAATATCTGCAACAGAGAAAACTTGCTTGAGAGCTCGAACTCTGTGTTGAGGTCAATGGCGGCTCAGTAGTTTACCTAGGAAGGAAAGCTCATATCTACAACTGGCCCAGATGTCCTTTCGACGGTGACTGGGAGGATTGACCCTCAGAAATCTGCCAGCTGCTCTGCGACCAGTGAAGCTACCCCAGGGTCTTGCTTCCAAGTAACCAAAGCAAACACCGGTTTCGAAGATTTCGAAATTCCTTTCACTTGGTCTCTCATTTCTTCAGCCATTGCCCAACTCAGTAGGGCGTCTTGTCACAAACGTCAATCGTTGCAGCTTCCAACTTCTGGACGCACCCTGCCTGCTCGTTGCCTCAATCAAGTTCTGTCCAAGCAGGCTTGCAGCCGTTTGTCAACTTTCATCACTGCCAGCCAGTGCCTACATTCCGAACAGCTTGACCTCCCACAGGACAATCTCCCACAGGACAACCTCCCACAGGTCAACCTCCCACAGGTCAACCTCCCACAGGTCAACCTACCATAAGATAACTTTTTACAGGATAACCTTCTAAAGGACAACTCACTAAAGGAAAACCTGTAACAGGTTAACCTGCCACAGGAACACTTCTTACAGGACAACCTCCTACAGGTGAACCTCCTGTATGTGATCAAGACATCAGTTACGAGTGGATTGTTGCGCGACCATCCTAGCTACCTTCATTCTTCGTACCAACTTTGCAATCAGCACTACGTTAGTGTCTTCCAAGATGCAACGCCTTTCGATCTCCTCGCCTCCTGACGGCGGCACCAATCAACAAACAACGATGGATCCTGAGTCAACGACAGCTACAACCCCATTCAACCTCCTAGGGTTGCCTCTAGAGCTTCGCGAAGATATTTACGAACTCGCCGTATTCGATCTCAGTCCTCCTGAAATGGTCATGTATCCACCGAGTACGACCGCCTCCTCGTACCGACTCATGCATACCAACATCCTCCTGACGAGCAGGAAGATATACTGGGAGGTTCGAAACATGATTGTGCGCCGCGGTCGACTGATTTTGGTCTCTGCAACAAGTCGTCACAACGGACCATCCGCACCCCGACCCGTTCCTCTGGATTTTCTCGACTGCAAGGGGATTATGTTGATCCATCCCAAATACCGCAGCCTCTGTATCATGGATCATCACAGTATGTGCCCTATATTTCCCCAAAAGATCTATTCGAGATGCTCCAAAACATTTCAGAAACTTCACACATTCACTGTTCTTCCGATAGGACGCGCTTGCTAAAGTCATCCTCTGCAGTCAATGCCGCCCGATCACACGTCGTCACACCAGCTTGGCCGGACAGGGTCGGCAAAGAGGGGGAATTCATCCTTCATCAACAAGACATCAAGACTTTTTGCCATCTTCTGATGGGGAACTACAGCGTCGCTGCTGAATGCGCGTTGGGTTCGAGGTCCGCGCATACCCTCGTTCTCCACTGCCCTCCAGGTGATACACAATACGAATGCACGGGAGTCAATGAGATGCAGACACGAGTCCTACAACAGTATCGGGGCATTCTACGTCGCTTTGAAGACATTTCGATCTGTGGAGCCAGCACTGGTTGGGATAGTGGTCTATATTCGGCCACTCTACGGGACATTCGATCCGCCGATACAAGGGAACTGGCTAGATTCATCGATGGATACATGGACGACCTCCGCGCCCTGGAGAAGGAGGGACTCGACACCCTCTCGCATACTGGGGATCTTGAAGCTGCAGACGCTTCGTGGTGCAAGGCGCTGGCGATATGTGATACGGCATACGCCGCCTTCGATCGAAGCTCATTGCGTCGTCTGGTGCCGTCTCTCAAGCGGACCCGCCACGCTTCTGACGTACAGAAGTGGTCTCAGCTCAGACGACTGCACGGCAATGCATGTGCTGTGCCCATCGTCGAGTTCTGGTACAAGCTCCAGGTCATTCGTGCCTCAGAGGTGCTGCGGTTCATCCAACAAGGCGGCCATCTGGTTAACAGACACGGTCGGGAACCAATGCATCCGAAGCTGGGAATTATCGTGGATAACGCATGGCGTGATTCTTCAGCGGCCAGGATATTCTTTCGGTTGCCAGATTGGCTGCCTCAGCCTTCTGAGGAGATTCAGCTGTGCTGCGCAGTGGCTGCTGCCATTCGACTCCTGGACGATCAAGCTCTACATCGAGCGTGGATCGCCATCGATGCTATGACTCGAGCCATCGAAATTTCTCCCAATGACGAGGCCGTTGAACAGGAGGCATTTCGTGTCAACGACTGGGCAGGACGCGTCTACAGAACCCCGGGTGCGTTGTTCGTCTCAGGGCTACGCTTGAGCCGGCGCTGATTCCTCAAAAAGTGCTTAGGGTGGTTCCGCACACTTTTTGAGACTCTACAGGGGCCTAGTGCTAATACTACAGCCAGCGGTGGTATGAGATGCGTGGCCTATGTTCTTGCGGTGGGCATGGGTCCTCGTTGGAAGTACCGAATTGATAGATCACACAAGGCGAGGAACATTGGCTTTGGAAACTTTCCAAACAGTCGATTCAGTTTAGTTTCGAGGTTGACTTGCCTCGAATTTTGGTAGATCACTAAAAAAAAAGAATGGAAAATATTACATCGGATTCCAGACTGTGCCATAGACTACTACAACAAGAGATCGGAGATTCGCGCCCGCAAAAAAGGAGGATACACCTCAAAGCGTATGGGATAACCTCCTGTAGGACACCTTCCTACAGGACAGCCTCTTCCCTGATAACTGCTTATAGGACAACCTCTGGGGCTCATATAAGACACCCTCCTACAGGACACCCCCCTACAGGACACTTTTCTACAGGACACCCTCCTATAGGATAACCTCCTTTAGTATAACTATTATAGTATTAACCCGACCTAAGTTATTTTGTATCTTCTAGCTCTTATTAGCTGTACCTAGTTCGTTAACCTTGTACTGGTATACCTTCTGTTTTTGGGGGTGCAAATCTCTGATTTCTACACCAAAGCATCATTTGCCTGCAAACATTCCAGAGTTCTCGCATAAGCCACATTCCAGTGATGAGCCTTCTGTGGCTAGCTGTGTCTCCAAAAAAATTTTGCAGCCGTTGTTCATACACTAATGCCATGTTCAAAAGTTGAAACACAGAGATTGAAAAGCTAGCCCTGGAGCTCATCTTGTGCATCTCTCCGTACGACATCGCTACAGTGCACCTGAGCAGATGCAAGGCAACTGCCGTAAGTTGACTCCTGCTGTCATCCTCTGATATCAGTCATCGTGTGCCACCCGCAAGTCCATTGACAAAACCAAGCACCACTTGTTGACAGCACCCCGTGACCCACTTTAGGTATTTCGTTTGTGACCTGGCCGCTCATCAGGTGAGGCATGCGGCGAGACTTCCTTCCTGGCAGTCAATGGTCTCAAGCGGTTCCACGAGTTAACCGGTACCTAGGTACCTAGGTACATAAGAACCTTGGAAGTCTGCAACTCCCTCCCGACCACTCTTGTGCACTCTTCCTCCAAATTCAACTCTTCGACACCCGCTCACTCACTTCAACCAAAACCTTATCTCAAACCTCGTCGTGGGCGACACACTGATCAACTCATCAAACACCACTTCAGGTCTGCCAAAATGTTCATTTCTCACGTTCTCATGGCCATCATGGCCTTCGCCTCCGCAACTATTGCGGACGGTGAGAACACCACCTGCTGGTAGGTCACTTCCTTCCCAACCGGAGCGGTTGTTTGGATGGGCAATGGCCATTCCTAAACCAAATTTCTAACCAACATTCAAGGCTCGGAAACATTGGCGAGCCCTGCTACGACCACGGCAACGGTTGCACCCCGACTGGAATTAAGGTAAGCTGGTATCTTCCTTTGACTCCTCACTCTTCCTGCTGCCTGAGTTTACTCTAATATTTTCTTCTAGGTCGTCTGTGCTCTGCCCGACACCGGCGTCGACGAGATGATCTTCTACGATGCCTGCTACCCTCCTGACGACACCCCGTTTGTTGAGACACGCGACGTGGACGGCCGCGGTACTTGCCGCTGCTTGGGTCTCACTGGACAGTCCGACTGTGGTTTGGAGATGCTGTAAAGCATCGCAGACCGTGCTGTACGAAACAGCTGATTCACCGAAATGGAAGGTTGGAACTGGCGGGTGGGCACTAAGATACCTGCAAACACGAAAAACTTGAATTTTCTCCGACTGGTGGAGGCTGGGGATACTGACGGAAATGGTTCTCTGGGCTGCTGAAGTTGCCCTCAATCACTCCTGTGTCTGCACATAGTGCAAGGTACAGCTTCTTGTGAATGAATTCCCTTGACATCTGATCTCATGAGAGGTACCACGTGATACACATGCACCGACTCGCTTGTTTGTGATGCGGTGTACCAAATCTCGTCCTACTCAGACTGCCGGTTACTCCTGACACGAAACGGTCGTGTTCGCTTACTGATAGGCATGACTTTCCAACCATGAACCTGCCATTTCGGGCTTACCAGTCACAATTTTCTACTCTGATGCTGACTTTTGGTTCAACTCCACTATCTCATCAGGGTTTGTGGCTTGCAGAGCAACTGCATGAGCAAGAACCAGACAGAGGCCACCCTCACTTTGAAAGCAGTTCTGGCGCAATGGTAAGTCGTATATCACCCGGTCTTCGGTTTTTCACTTTCCACAGATTCCCCATCCTCACGGGTAAAATGCTCTCAGTCATTTGCCCACAGACCAACGCATTGCAACAGCACGCATGGCTTTGTTTCTGCTTTATACAGCGTTCCAATCAGCTGTTGACTCCGGCCGTTCAGCTCCGAGCTTCTCTCCTCTCGTTCCAATTGCGATCAAAGACAGTCAGACTCCTCTGTGCCGTAGGAACAACGTCCAACGCCTTCACACTGACCCGGTCGGGCCTCTCCAGCACCCACCCCACGGTCTCGGCAACATCATCAGCGACCAGCGGTTCGTAACCATCAATAAACCCCTCATACATGCCCTTGTCGTACCCAACCCTCTGCTCGTGGAAATTCGTAGCCACCACGCCCGGCCGCACCGCAAGCACCTTGATGTCGGTGTCCTTGAGCTCGTTCCTCAGGATGTTCGTGAACGCCTCCTGGGCCGCCTTGCTCGTGTGGTAGATGGCCTCTCCGGGGAACGGCGGGCATTCCAGCCCAGTCACTGACGTAATGTTGATGATCTGCCCTTTCTTGGCGGCGAGCATGCCACCCTCGTTCAGAACCGCGTGGGACGTGTACAGGATCCCGTTGATGTTGGTGTTCACCATGGTGGTGATGTCCGCGATGCTCTGCTCGGGGAAGAGCTTTGGCGCCGCGAGGGCCAGCCCAGCGTTGTTGATAAGGATGTCGATCGGGGCGCCGAGTTGTTTCACGATGGTGCTGACGGCGTCGGTAATTTGCGAGTGCACGCCCACGTCGACAGCGAAGTGATGCACCGGCCCAGCACCGGGAATAGCCTTGAGCTCGGTGCTCAGTTTCTCAAGCTTGTCCAAGGAACGGGACCAGAGGATCAGGGTTGCTGATTTTCTGGCTAGTTGGTGGGCGATGGCAGCGCCGATGCCCATTGAGGCGCCAGTTACCAAGACTACCTTTCCTGAGAGAGACATGGTAAGGGTGGAGGGATGAGGTGTCAAGGGACATCCAAGAGATAGAGAAAATTGAGTTGATGGTGTATGCGAACTGTGACCGTTGTCTAGGCTATATGTGCTAGTGTGAACTGAGTCTATCTCGAGCCTGTGGGTCCGTGACGTGCTCCAACAAGTGACCCCACTGTATTCAACTACAACATCTTACGCCTCTGTAAAATCCGCTTAAATCCGGGCTGAAAGACGACAAGCTGCTTGTCCTAATCCTCTCACTCGTCCTCTTCAAGTGATTCGGGCCCACTGTCTGAATATGTCAGTGTCGTTAATAACTCACCCGTGCTTCTTCACAGCTTCCTTCCGCGGCGCATTCCGCGGCCCGACCCTGAGATCCTATGCAAATCGTTGAGTGAATACTCTCGTACTCACGTTCTTGTTCAGAAGGGTTTCGAGGTTATGGGAGGCTTTTCTCCGAGGCATTGACTATCCCAATAGAAGCTGCAATGCTAATAACGCAGTCCACACTTCCACCTTCATGATCAGCTTAGGTCAACCACATCCTACTGGCGGCCTTGTAGGTCCTAAGCGCTACCTAGCCGACGAGCGAAGCGGCACCTTCCTGAGTTGCCGGACAGCGGTTAGGTAGTCATGTGTACTACAAGAGACATGTGTACGTTTTCATTTACATCAGACAGTTAAGGTAGCTCTTCCGTCTTGGTAGGGCCAGGCGTTCATTACTTGCTGCGAGCATTAGGGGTGAATGAGTTTTTGCACCTAGGTAGGTACTTTGTGGAACGAGCCTGACTTCTAGAGGCGCCATGAACAGAGACAAATTGCCAATCTAACGATAGCAACAGAAGAAGGAAATCCCGAGGCCTTCGTTGGGCCAGTCGCGTCTCGTCTGGTGAAAATCACGAGATCTTGGAGCTGATTTAGTTCACTAGAAAATAAATACATCGCCTTATACAGGTAGTCTTTAGCCTAGTAAGGGATCTTAATGCTGTCGAGAGGCTAGCTGCAGGATAGATTCAGGATAGTATCCTTGGATTTGATGTGTTCTTATTGCTGTCTGTCTACGTGCGAGAAACGCGTATACTCAAGGCTATCGTTAATTTCCGTTGTGGCTACCGCAATGCCTGGTGCTAAACTATGGGGTGAAGTATAACTATCACGGGGTCCTTGTTAGCATTGGTTTTCTAAGCGCTAGATCTTGGAGTGTGTACTATTGTGTGAAGAGACCGCATACCTTCGGAATGTATCCGGATTAAGAACGAAACCACCTAGATGTGCCTAGTAGGTCTTTTATACTGTTCTTATCGAATGCGCCCTATACCTAGGTATAAATTTTAACACTTTTATCGGCATTGTATGTTTTTAAACGCTGGGTATTGAGCGTCTACGACTGTATGAAGGCGCTGCGTATAGCTTCGGCTGTATACGAAATAGAAACGGAACCAGAGAGAGAGAGATACCCATGAGGCATGCTTTTAGGGGATTTTTTTTTTTTTTTCCTCAGGAAGATCATCGGAGTCGGATAGGGTCATTATCAATGAGTCGTAGTACCCTAATTGTTCTCTCTACTGAGTGGAGAACAAGGTCGCTGTAAATAACTACGTCGGAAGTCGGAAGCAACTGCATCAGAAGCCCAAAAGGGTGATCACCCTAGAAACCTAAGAAGAGATGACTTCATGTTGGAAAAGCTCCGCACGGGAAGGCCTGTTGTCAACACCGGAAGTGGCCGTTCTATTCCACCTCTATACTTGTTATTCAGCTGGAAGGGCCACCCATAGTGTGCTTGCCGCAATTCATAAGCGTTTCTTTCCGACACAAAGCAGCAAAATAAAAAACGACCACACTCAAAAGAAGGCTCTCCGGCTGTCGGGGCCAACGAATGTGGCCTGCAGGTCATCCACGCCACTGGATGTCGCCAGAAACCACAATTGGCTGTGCATGCGCGGGGAAAGGATAAGCACTTCATTCGTATCATCCCATGGAATTCGTTGACAAACCAATATTAGGACACGGGGTTACGTGACCCGATCACGAATACGCGTTCCCGAATTCGAACAAGGATTCTCCACTGCACGTAAAACCTGCAGGAAGCCACCTGCGCATGTAGCGCGACTCACACATTCAGAATAGGTCGACGTGGCCACAATCAGTGGGCCAGCTTCAATCATATCAGCACGAAACAATGTTATCGTCAAAAGACGGCAGACTTTGGACACTCGAAAAATCGTGGACATGAATGGCTATGAGGCAACATATAATTTAGGGCTACGGGATATTGTTGTTCGGAAATTGGCCTTGCACCCGAATGATAATTGCCCTGTTCGTAGTCAAGGCAATCTGACACAATGAACGCATGTCCGCTTCCTCGCATAAGCTCTACAGTACAGCGCACACGGATCGCGAAGTCATCTTGTTTGGGAGAATATGGTTCAATGCTGGCCAAATTAGTTTCAAGGCAGTTACCGTCTAGGTTTTTCTGCTCAGAGTAATTTTAAGGGAACAGTGCTTTCTCAAAGATTATTGAGTGTATGTCGACAACAGCTAATCAGGTTGAAAGGTACTGCTGACTAACTATATGCACTTGCTGGGATAACTTCGGGATCCTTATGCACCGCAGTTCCTCACGGGGAATGGTGTGGTGAGAGGGATGAAAACCCATGGTGGATCGACACCACAGACCCACTTTACTCAACTGCTTGTTGGTTAAAATAGCGCCCCAAGATGTTACATCTTCCCCCCAACCTCTGGATACCCTAGAGTATCTTGCGGAGACGCAGTATAAAGCCAACGTGTTCCCACAAGGACGAGTGCATGTGGACTCTAACATTCAGTCTGGCTCACAGCTGAAACTTAGGTTCACGAAGAGTGGTAATCTAGCATCGAAAAAACTCCAATTCCTAGAACAAGATGGGTGCCCATGACAATGGAGTCGCCACGGCCAGCAATATTGGCAACGGCGTGCCAGACGCCGGCGCCATCATGGAAAAGTATGCTCATGAGGCCCAAAAGCGAGTCCAATACCGGCCCGAGGGCCTGGCGCACTATGCCGACCTGCGAAGGACCGAATCAGGACGCTTCCACGCTCTCGCTGAGGATCCGTGGGCCGATCACGACGCCCTCAACGCGAGAGAGCCACCTCTCAAAGACGGCGACAAGGCGAAAGTGGTCATCCTGGGTGGAGGTTTCGGTGCACTTCTTGCTGCAGTCAGGCTTATCCAAAACGGGTTTGACGCCAACGAGATCCGGTTCGTAGACTCAGCGGGTGGCTTTGGCGGTACTTGGTATTGGAATCGCTATCCGGGTAAGTAAATCAAATCTTCCATGGCGATGTGATCATCGGATTCTACAGAGACTATACAATTTGTTGCTCAGCTCTGACATGGTACCGTCTACAAGGCCTGCACTGCGATGTAGAGTCGTACATCTATCTGCCATTCCTGGAAGAGACAGGCTATGTGCCGAAAAAGAAGTACTCTCCGGGGCACGAGATCTTGGAGCATTCAGAGAGGGTCGCAAGGCATTGGAATCTCTCAGACAAGGGCCTTTTCAGAACTCAGGTCTCGGATTTGGCATGGAATGAAGGTGAGAAGTTGTGGTCAGTCAGCTTGAAGGAGAACCGGGGACCCGGCCAGTCACCCCGAGACCTGAACGTACAAGCACAGTACTTTATCGCCGCATCTGGCGTGCTCTCACGGCCCCAGGTGCCCAAAGTCCCTGGGCTCGAGTCTTTCGCCGGAGACATGTTCCATACATCACGCTGGGACTGGAACGTCACCGGGGGTACGCCTACTGACGAAGACATGAGCAAGCTCAAGGACAAGACGGTGGGCGTGATCGGGACAGGCGCAACCGCGATCCAGGTAGTTCCCAGCCTCGCAAGATACGTCAAAGAGCTGTACGTTTTTCAGCGCACACCTTCAGCCGTCCACGGGCGCGGCCAGCGGGCTACAGACCCGGACGAGTGGAAGACGCAAATCGCCGCCAAGAAGGGCTGGCAGGACGAGCGAACGGTGAACTTCACCTCGTACGTGTGCAGGAACGAGGGCCCCGACGCGCCAAACCTGGTAGACGACGAGTGGACGAAACTCGATGCATATCACGCCCAGCTCGGGTCCACTCGCAAGCCGCCCGTCACCCCGACGCCCGAGGCCATCGGGGCCCACATCGCCGAGTTTGTAGGGTTGGATTTGCCCAAAGGGGAGGCGACCCGCAAGAGAGTTGACGACATCGTCAAGGACAAGGAGACCGCGGCTAAGCTCAAGCCGTGGTATCCCACCTGGTGCAAGCGCCCGACCTTCAGTGACGAGTACCTGCAGGCGTTCAACCTGCCGAACGTACACCTTGTCGACACTGACGGAAAAGGCATCGATTCTGCCACTGAGACCGGCGTGGTCTTTGAGGGCAAAGAGTACCCACTTGACGTACTTGTCCTGTCCACAGGCTTCGTGTCTCCGTCTGCCGGAGGAGGAGACCCAGCTCTCCGGTCCGGAATCCGTGTCTCGGGCCGCAACGGTCTGGAATTCCAGGACAAGTGGAAGACACGGGGGGCGACCACTCTGCATGGCATCCTAAGCCACGATTTCCCGAATCTGTTCTTCCTCAGCCCCTTGCAGGCGGGCAGCGCTCCGAACAACGTCCACATGCTGGACGTGCAGGCCAAGCAAATAGGTTATATCCTGGGCCAGGCAAGGAGCAGGAACGCGGCGACCGTTGAGGCGACGGCGGAGAGCGAGGAGGCATGGAGCATCCAGTGCATGTCCGGGGCGGCGTGGTATGCGCCTATCTCAATGTGTACGCCCGGGTACATGACAAACGAGGGACAGGACTTTGGCAAGCAGCTAGAACCTGCAGAGGCGATGAAGAAGGCCAGAGCATCGCCCTGTTCCGGAGGGCTACTAAGCTACGATGGTATACTGGCTGAGTGGAGGGAGAAGGGCGATTTGGCCGGAGTCGTCATTGAGTGAAAAGGCGCTATAAAGCCGTTACGAATTCCTCGCCAGAACCTCGGCAAGACCTTTCCTAAGTATATAGTCCCAAGCTTGCCCCTCACTCTCGACCTTTTTTCCAGAGAGGGCAAGCTTATCTACCTACAATAACGTAAACAAACACAGGCAGTGAAACGATTTCAAAATTGGGTTCTGCAATTGCCAATTCTTCTCCCACATCATCACACAATGCTTCCAAGTTGTACAGTGGATCTCCCCTTGTGTTGTTGTCAACAATCACAGATTAAGGCTATAACCAAGAGCCCAGCAACCTCTGCAGCATGCTTTTCCAAACAATGATGAGAAGCTTAGTGCGCAGTATAAGGGGGGAACAGAAGACTTCCTGCGTTTTCCCACCAGCAGCCATTCCGCCTCATGATAGCCAGTCACAACACTTGTAACCACACGCTACACGTGTATAATCGAGATTTCATTACATCCGAATGAAATGAATGCTAACAAAAGAGGCGGGGCTTATTGCGTTCGTAATTTAATTATGTTAGACGCTACATGAGCTGGAAAGACGACAAGGGTTAATCAAAGGGGGTCTCGAGAAAACACCTACGGAGCCGAACCGAACCGAACCGAGCAGAGCTATCAAAAACACTCCCGGATGACCTCCACATTCTAGCTGGTCATTTTGACAATAATTCGGCCGGACCTTGCCCGCACTTGAGAGGCGCCTTTGGTGGAAACAGTTGCCGCATTCGTTTCCCGTAGCCGCAGGAAAGGGCCGATTCAAGACTACTACTAATCAAAGTCCTAACTAGACCAGCATACTCCGCAGTCACATCACGGTCAGCGCGTCTCCATCTTGACATGGACATGCATCCGCAAGGTGACGTCGATTGTAACACCGTAGAAATATTGTGTATTTATTAGAGTGAGCATATCATGCGTCTGGTCATCGTAGCCCTGCTTCCTACATACTGGCGTGTGCGGTGTTTTGGCCTCTTCACCATTATGACCGTCCTCATGCTCTAGGGAACAACAGAACAACATTATGATGCGCGCCCTCGTTTTACAGATGGCCTTGGCCGGGCTCTTCATCAAGTCATATGCTGTACAGCTGACGCCAAATCCTACTGAGGCGACTTTCACCTATAGCTCCTTCACCTACACGCAGATGACCTCGGATCGATACCCAACACCACTTCCCTCGCCTGTCTCCTACGCAACGCCTTTCGCGCCTCTGTTCAGTGATGCTTCTACGTTACTGCCAGCCAACGTCACATACACGACGTACTCTTTTGATCGAGACGCCAATTATCCCAACGATGGCGCTTATGGTCAAAGTGCTTATATGTCTCTGTGGAGTAATTACACGTACTCCTCTGAGCCGCCTTTCACAACGACAGTCTCTCCCATTCCGGTTGCCAGCAGCGAGCTCGTTTTTCCACCAGCTCTGTACAATGCACCGCAGACCGATCAGAACGCGTCCCAATTTCCGTCTGACTTCGTATGGGGAGTCGCGGGGAGTGCCTGGCAGATCGAAGGCGGTCTTCAACTCGAGGGCCGCGGACCAGGCCAGCTCGACACCATCGGGAACGCAGACAACCCTACCAGTGGTAACGACTCCAACACTGCAGATATGAACTACTTTCTGTACAAGCAGGACATAGCACGGATAGCAGCCCTTGGGGTCCCATACTACTCGTTCTCTATCTCGTGGAGCCGTGTCGTGCCTTTCGGCGTTGCAAACTCTCCCATCAACACGCAGGCTCTCGAACACTATGAGGATGTTATCAGCACCTGTCTAGAGTACGGCGTGACGCCCATAGTAACACTCATGCACGTGGATAACCCAGTGCTGGTATCCCCGGAGGATGCGTCGCTCCGGGAGCATTTTCTGTATTACGCGAAACAAGTCATGACCCGCTTCGCCGATCGCGTTCCAATCTGGATTACTTTCAACGAACCGAACCTGGTGGGCTACTTCTTCGGATATTCTGCCCTGCCCAACATCCTACTGGCACACGCCGATGTGTATCACTGGTATAAAGAGACGCTCAAGGGTACAGGCCAAATCTCTACAAAACTTGCCAACAACCTCGCTCTTCCCCTGGACCCTTCCAACCCCGAGGATGTAGAGGCCGCCAACCGCTACCAAAACTTCGTGCTCGGCATTATGTCCAACCCGCTCTACCTGGGCCAGCCGTACCCAGAGACCGTCCTCAACACACCCGGCGTCAACCTCCGGGCCCTAACCGACGACGAACTGGCACATGTCAACGGCACGTGCGACTTCTACGCCATCGACGCGTACATCTCCCAATTTGCGAGCCCCCCTGCCCTAGGCGGCATCGCAGCCTGCGCGGCCAATGCGTCACACCCGCTCTTCCCGACCTGCGCGACCCTGTCCAACACCCAGCTAAACGGATGGTCCATGGGCGCCCGGTCCAACGCGTACTCGTACATCGCGCCGCAGTACGTACGGCAGCAGCTCGGTTACATATGGAACACCTTCCGCCCTCGCGGGGGGATCATGGTCACCGAGTTCGGTTACCCCGTGTACGGCGAGTACTCGCGGGACCTGGTGGACCAGCGGCAGGACCTCGAGCGGTCGCTGTATTATCTGGACTTCCTCGCTGAGGCGCTGAGGGCTGTCTATGAGGACGGCGTGAATGTCATCGGGGCGCTGGCGTGGAGTTTTGCGGATAACAATGAGTTTGGGAGCTTTGAGAACCAATATGGCCTGCAGGCTGTGAACCGTACGGATGGGCTGTTGACGAGGCATTACAAGAGGAGCATTTTTGACTTGGTGGACTTTTTTGGTGCTCATTTTTCTAAAGCTTGAGCACTTGAAAGCGTGGTTCAAGCAATATGTATACCTCAGACGATGCCACGCTGTGCTGGGTCCTTGGTTATATAATATGTACACATCGAAAATCCGAGTGGTTGTTCAAGGAAAGCCAAAGCCGCCTAACGTCGTCCCGCCCCTTGCCCAGGTGCGGAAGCTTGTAGTATTAGCTCCTGGGGACCCGTCACCATGGTCATATTGTGGGTAAGGCCAGTTCTCCCTAGTTCTCTTTCCGCCGCGCTCTATATAGGGCCATCCTTCCCTGGGGTTGTCATCCGCGGGTTTGTCATCCGCGCGTGGAGAAACAGGTGATGTGGTGGCCGGCATGCCTTTGACATGCTCCCGGTCGAGGAGGTATGAGTCGATTTCGTTCTAGACAGACACTCATTAGTTCTCATCGTTTACACACGTGTGCCGAGGGGTGCGCTGGTAATGCAAGTCTCACCCAGTCCATGTCACCATTCACCGCCAAGTCTATCGGATCATCCAAGTCCCTGTTGCGCTCGGTATGGAACGTGTCTACTCCGAAGTCCCATGCAACAGAAAAGTCTCTCCTGGCTGCTGGTGTGGCCCGAGGGGCCCTGTTGTTCACAGCTGACCAGGAAGATGATGGGGTATCAGGCTGATCGGACGGAGCACTTGAAGGGTCCAGGCCTGCAGCCGCCGCAGGAGAACGGCGAATTTCATGAGTATTCGGGGTCGGCGCTTGAGCGGATGATGAGACCTTGGTGAGAATAGTCTCGAGCACCTTCGTTGCGTGAGCTGATTCCTTGGATACGTTGGCCGTGCGACTCCATATCGTGCGTGCCCGCTTGAGGGCAGACACGGCGCGGTCATGGAAGGGTTGCTTGCTGAGAGTCCCAGTTCAATCAGTTATTTGTCTCATAAAGCCGGGTGGTTGGCCTACCTTTTTCCAGAGCTTGCGATCAGGTCAAGGCAAAGACACATGGCCGCCAACAAGAAAACATGGAAACCAGCATTCGTCACCAAGAACCTCTTCTCGTACAGTCTACCGCCATCAACGCTCTGCTCATCGAATTCGGCATGCAGGTCCAGCAGTTTTAGCAAGGCATCGCGGCACGTCTCTCTTGAACGATCGTAGACTGCATTTTCCCTTCCTGTGGTCAGGTAGCGCCTATGCAGGACACACATTCCCTTGAGATGTATGATCTCAAGTATCATGCGGCGAACAATAATATCAGGGACGTCAGCGAAACTGCTCTCCCGTATCGGCCTATATCGAAGATTGGGTGGCACATCTTCGTGCAAACTACGTAAATCAGCATCGAAGCTGAGAACATCGCCGTAGGAAGGCTGAGCAACAGCTACTGCCTGCCTCGCAATCCCACGTATGACCTGCACCTGTCTCGCGCAGTAGATATAAAACAGCACTGGTGTAAAATCTGAGTATGGCCTTGACGGTGGTAACGATTGACTGTGCTGCCCGAATTCTTCGTCGTGCAGGTTCGAAGGAAGCTTTGTGTCAACGTCGCCGCCGTGGATGATGGGTGGGATTCCGAGCAGGAAGCCAAAGGATATGTCCAGGTGTTCGAGCGTATACCACGTCCTCCGACGCATCTCAGCGTCGAAGGCCGAGATCTTCATGTTCGTGCTTCGGTTCAGGTAGGTCGCATCGCGATGGTATCCCATCTTTTGGGCCAGTCGGATTGCAGTGCCGCATGTGTGCCAGCAAATTGGATCCGTGTCCCGTTTCTGCAGGACGAGATGCATGACGAACAGAAGTGCAGCCTCAACTGAGTGCGGCTTGCCCAGAAGATAGTCACCGGCGTCCAGACAACGATATGCCATGCTGCTGTATAACTCGATCCTCTCTTTGGCTGCTTCATCTTGGATCCCTGCTACGCCCAGGCCTTCTGATCCGGCAGCTTTGGAGGCTTGTTGAAATACCGCAGTCGATAAAACAGAGAATAACGTGCTTATCCATAGCAGACCGGTACTGTTAGGTTCTTTCCAGAATGCCTCATATGCTCTCTGAAACTGGCCCGAGTGTATGGCCATTGGGATAAGATCTACCACTTGTCAATAATCTGCAATGGAGCCCGCGGCCGGGAGTTCTGCAATAGCTCTCAGAGTGGAGATCTTGTAAGCGGAGGGATCAGGGCTCGTACGTACAGACCTGTTGGAAGTAGAACGTCAAAATTTTGTCGCAATCTGACCTTGATGGCAAGCAGTCAATAATATTCTGTGCCGTCAGTGTCGTTGCAGTACCACGGGGCTGGGCAGAACCCGGCTCATGTCGTTCTTGGGCGTCCTGGGCTTCATGTCGACTCTCAGGCCGCGATAGATGTGAACTTGCAGACAAGTAGTCTGGTGCCTCCTCATCCATGAGTTCTTGGAGATTATGAATACACTCAAGAACAGCAGCATAGCTCGAGCCCCCCGCGAATCGAACGTTATTTCCCTCCGTCCGCCCCGGCGACACGGCCTCATCCCGGCTTGAGGTCGACCCGGCGGGCCTCGGCTCCTCCGCCGAGTGCGCCGCATCGCTTGCATCCCTCGCTGCCGGTGCATTCGACTCAGGCTGGCTGACCATCCCGTTAACGAGATCCTCCAGCTGCTGCAACCTAATCTGCATCTGCCTCCGGGGCACAGGCGGAGTTTGGCCCGCGGAGCTAGCGGCGCCTGAGGCCCCAAAGAACCTGCACGAGACGGCGTCGCTCCTCTTCACGCAGGAAGTACATGGCTGCTGGCGATCGCATTTCAATTTCCGGGTGCGACACGGCACGCACGAGACAACCTGCCGGTTGCGCTTGATCACCTTGCGGTGCGGGTCACCGAGTGGTGCCAGGCGGAACACGGATGTGTAATTGGACGTGTCGCCGTTGTTGGGCATAGCTTGACATTTGTTGGTTCAGTTGCGACGACAGCGATATATGCAGGCATGGACCGGGAGTGGACAGGATGGAATAGCTAGTAAGGGCCTGGGTTGCAATAAGTATACCTTCCCAGAAGAGTAGCACGCGCACAATATCCGCGGCCGGAGATGGTGGAGATGAGATGGAAGCATTCGGGAGGAAAGCAGGGGGTTCACAAATCGGCGTTCGGGGAATTGCAACTTGGCTTCGGATTTTACGGCCGGCCCGGCTGCTCTCTAGGCTGGACCCAAGCAGATTCGGCAGATCTTGGGTGATCTTGGCCTGTGCCGTTCTTGTGACACAAGGCCGTTGTTTGCGTTATGATTAGTGATGTGGCTGGCTGATCAGGCAGTGAGTGAGTGGATGTTAGATTCCATGTCATACTGTATGGAGCGCGTTGTGTGCTATCAAAGTCGCCCCCCGGTAAGTCCGGCAAGTGGTCTTCGAGATGCAACAGCGCACATGTGTACGTCTTATTTTCACAAGCTTATCAAATTTTGGTCGAGACATTCAAATCCCGGTATCGAAGTCTTGCACGGCTCACGATCCGCAAACTTGCATATGTGCCGCGGACTGCTGGGGCGATTTGCTTCGATAAGGTCGATACGCTCGCACACTGCGCCTGAGCTCAAGGGACCAGTGTCTGCTCGATGGCCGAGAGATGGTATACGTTTCCATTAATAACCCGATAGCTGAACGCCCTCTCGTAAGACATGCTTTTCCTAACCACATTTCACATGCGAACCCATGTCTAAAGTTTCGCTTCGTCACGACCCTGGTCGGATTTGGCTCAGGTGAGCTTCTGCTTGATGAAGAACGACCGCAGATGGGACAGCTGCCATGCACATGTTCCTCCGAGGATCACCAGCTGGATCATCATCCATCGAACGACGCGGGAGTTTGTAGCTTCGGATTGGTCTCGGAATTCAGCCTCGCGTTCCTGTCATGATAGTCAGTCTTCCGTGTCCCGACTCAGGTAGCGTGGGGCCAAGCGACGGTGAGCATACTCTTTGGAAGACCTGTTCCCTTCGAATGTCCTGCAGTCTCGAGTTGAGGTCCTTGATTCTTGACTGGATGTCCTGCAGCTTGTCCTTGTCCGAGCTCTCAATCGCGCTCGACTCTCCAATAGTCATGTCGAGCGTCAGCTTGATGCCGCCGTTGGGGTTCGAGGTGCTGAGCCAGCCAGTCTTGCCGCTGTCAGAAGACGGAGTGAAGCAGATCTTGTGGTCGCCGGCCTCGTGTGCAGTGAAGGTATAGCGGCCGCCAGAACCGCCCTTTTGCGAAACTATGCGGTGGTTGTTGTCGAACAATTCCTGATGAAAAATGTGTCAGCACAGCGTATGCGACCCCTATGGCGCGAAGTGACATACATCAACTGTGATGAAGATGCTGATGCCATCATGCTTCCACCACGCGTTCCTTTGGTCATCGAACTCCTCGGCTGTGTAATGCCCTACGACAAGGGTATCTTTGGGCAGCTCCTCGTAGAAGCACTTCTGGGTAGTGCCATCGAGGAAGAAGTAGAGCGCCTGGGTGACCTGAACCAGGGAGCTCAGGCCCAGGAGAGGGAGGAAGGCTCTCATGGTGTCGTTCGTGCCGTTTGTCGGGCTTTGGTTTCCTCGCAGGCCAGTCGCCAATTGCCGTTCCGTAATCGACAGTCAATGGGTCGTTGATCGGTGTTTGTGAGATCAGAATCGGGATCACAGCCGTCGACGTGGGTTGTAGGTTGGTGTCGAGCTTGACACGAGCGCAGTTCCAAACAATCGCTACTAGCTTGGGAGCTGGGAGCCAAAAGAGCCACGTTCCTGCAAATCCTAGCCAGGGTTCGCTCCCTCGCCCAGCTTTCACAAGCTCTCTCTCGGCCGGCAACGGGCCAGGTGCTCCTGCACTTGCCGCCGCCTGATCCGTGCCCCATCCAGACGCTGCCCCAGCTGAACTAAGAGATCTTTTGCGCTGGAGGGGCGCGCGACTCGATACCGCGACTAACGTGGATTTCATCAAACTGTTCTGCATTCGTCATTCAGAACCACCATCAAATACCCATCGAATTCCACTCAAATTCCATCAAATCGGCGCGTTTTACCATCCATTTATACTGTTCGCCATCTCTCATGTTCGACTAAATGACTGCATCTCTTTCCCATCCAGTTTGATACCCGTGGCTTCGTCACTTACTTCCGTCATGGCATCCAACGACGTTCGCGATGTTCTTAATCTTCCCTCCGACGACCTCACCCCGCGACCATCCAAGAAACAAAAAATCACAGCACCGCGACAGAATCTCAAAGGCCTGGCCAGAGAGGTCCAGAATCTCGGCGGCGACAACCCGATCGCGATCGTCCCAGAAGTTTCTCTCTACAAGAAACGTCGATTTGCTAATCGCAAACCGGCCGCGAAGTGGGAGCTCAAACAGTTCAGAAACTCTGCGCGCGGTGATCAGAGCCTCATACTGCGACATTGGAAACGTAAGACGGAACCAGGCCAACCTGGCGACAATGCGGACGGCGAGCCCTCGGAGGCAGTGAACAACGAGAATGGAGAGGACGGCAACAAAAACGAGGAGGCGATCGAAGACTCGGCGTTCGCTAAGTTCAACGTCAAGGTGCAGATACCGGAGTACAACGACGAGCAATACAATTCGAAGCTGCAAAACGACGACTGGACGCAGGAGGAGACCACGTATTTGATGAACCTGGTGAGGGATTACGACTTGCGATGGCCACTTATATGGGATCGATACGACTTTACCCCAAAAGCACCCGAGGATGCAGACATGAATGGATCAAATTCAGCCGTGGTACCAGCGGCCAAGCCCAGGGACATGGAGGATCTCAAAGTCCGTTACTACGAGGTTGCTGCCAAAATGATGGAGTTGCAGAAGGCCATCCAGTACATGACACAACCTGAATGGGACTTGCATCAAACCATGGTCAACTTCAAGCCGGAACAGGAGAGAGAGCGAAAGAAGTTCGCGCTGAACTCCATGTCGCGTTCCAAGGAGGAAGCCAAGGAGGAAGAGTCGCTGCTGATTGAGGTTAAACGCATCATGGCGCGCCAGGAGAGGTTCAACGAGGAACGCAAGGAGCTCTACCAGCGCCTGGAATACCCACACTCGGACCAGGATATCAATGCTTTCAAGGGCAGCGCAGGTCTCACAAATCTGTTGAGTACACTGCAAAACATGAGCCAGGCTAAGAAACGCAAGCCTATAGCTGGCCCAGAAGGCGCAAGTCCCGCTGTGCCTACACCTGGAGGACCTAACGGCCAACCTGCCAGTGCGACATCTGAGGCGCCTCCGAGCCGGCGTGAAAGCACCGCCGCACCTTCAGCAGGAGTTCGCGAATCGATTGGCGCCGAGAAGCCGGCACCAGCAGGTAACAAGAAGGGACAGCCGGCGACAGAGCGGCGCAAGCTCAATGAGCAGGAGGAACAAATCTACGGTGTCTCAACGCATGAGCGGCTAGGATCAGGCCCGACCTTCCGGTATGAGCGGGTGAACAAGATGTTCTCGCACAAGAGCGGCCAACAGCAGCAACGAATACAGAATGTTCTCACCGAGCTCGACATACCAATAAGGCTTAATATGCCGACCGCATCGGTAGTAGCTGAGTACGAGAAGCTAGTCCTCGCGGTGACCGGCCTGGTGGACCTTAGGAAGCTGAGAGACAAGCTGGACGGCGAGATCAAGATCGAAGAAGCGAAGAAGGCTGAACGGGCCAAGGCCCGGGTTGTACTTGGCCTTGATGGCGCCAGCGAAGACCCCAACCAAGACAAGAAGGCCGAAGAGGCTCCCGCCGAGCCCAAGGCGGAACCTGCATCCGAGGATAAGGACCCGAAGACCAACGGAGAGGCGCCCAGCACAGCGGCTGATGCCAGCGCTGACACAGAACCGAAAGCAGCAGATGCGCCCGCTGCCAATGGCGCCAGTGCTGCCGCCGGGGAAGGTGACGAGGCAAGCACTCCTGTCGTCAAGGAAGAGGAAGGTGGCAGGCCAGGCAGCAGCGGCGGCGGCGCTTCTGGGAACAAGCGCAGCGCAAGTGTCCTCAGCACAACGTCCGACAAGAGTGCCAAGAGACAGAGAAAGTGATGGTAGAACACTGTGCACCAGGTTTCTAGCGCTATTTCAAGCGGTCGTGACTCCCATTGCGGGTGGCCACGTTACATGATGGATTAATGATATAATTATACGACGTTGCATTTCATGCATTTGCAACCACACGCTTTGACGCGGTTTACACGCCCCTCCGCCGCATTCGAGGGTGATCAGGACCAACACCGTAGAAGACGGTAGCAGAGGCAGCGGTGTCACTGTGAGACATTGCCTCCGGCTCCTGCTAGGGATTGGACCGCTGGGAATCGGCTGTATAAGTCTCGTCGCAGTGGCAGCCCACAAGAACGAGCGACAACTAAGGACCAAGCATGGAGCAGACAGCAACGACATGTTGGTGTTTGGAAAAAGGGGCACACATCGGCAATACTATACTTTTGTACAATGCATAAGATGAGGTCATCCCGCTGTCCAGGAGGCCGTTCCTTGTGACGAAGCCGTTGAGGTGCAGCTAGGAGCCATATGATGGCATCGCCCTCAACCACCAGAATGTGATGACCTATTCTTAGAAGCAAATAGAGAGAGCCATAGATCTCTGACGATCACCATGATCGTGTTTGTCCTTGTTTGTTGCCAAGAGTGACATGGGATCGTGGTTAGAGTCAATGGCAAAGTGTCATAACTCGACTCCTGTTGGTCGGAGCTGTTTCGTACTGGTACAAGAAGTAGACAAAACTGTACTACATGCGGCTCTGCAAGACATCGACAGGGTCAAAGATGACAACAACGAAAGTGCCGAGCGCTTGTGAGATCGGAGATGTGCCGTATGGATCCAGGTCGGTTGGACAACAAATTACGGCGGGATGGGCGACTAGTGGGATGTCTTATCATCTCTGCAAAAATTTTCCCAAGGCTTCCAATAGCCTTCGAATCCCTCGCTTGTGTCCACAGGCGGGTATTTCGTCTGGGGTGGTGGGGGGTTCTGAGGTGTAGACCGCCGCTCTTGACGAGGGCTTGATAGGTTGTCGTCGTGATAGACAAGTTACCTCGTGCAGCCGCATCGCCTTATTTTAGCAACGCACCCTGCGCCTAGGACTTGTGGACGGCGCGTGCGAGCATGCAGGTTACCCGCCTCCTAAAATAGATCGTTCCCCTCCTATTTCCCCAAGGTGACAACATTTTGTCTTCATGCCGGTAGTCGAGGTTGCCCGTGATGTTGGTCGTCTTGTTCTCAGCCTCAACGTCGGAGGGACCCCTTGCGATGCCATGTCCAGGTCGCCCATCCTGGCCGGTGATCTGTCAGGTACACCAATGAGGCGGATGTGACGGGCACCAGATTGCCCTGCATTGCAGCGAGCCCGGCGCCATGGGTAGATCTAGGGCACAGATTAACCGCCCGTGGGGTGGTGTATGGGTGGGCTGGGCGGCCGACTACCATCCACCTTCCACCATCCGGGGACGCGGGCCCGGCGACGACGACAGATCGGAGGAACCAACAAGACTTCTTGCGTTCCTCCAACTCAGATCCAGAGTGTGTATGCGTGTCTCACGGAGGAGGCACGGAGGAAGCCTTGGGCGTGACGCCGGCGCCCACACACACCGCGATGCCATCGCATCCCATTCTGCAACGGCCCTGCGCCGTGAAGGCATCCAACGTGCCCGAGACCTACATCACCGGCGCCTCGTCCTGCCTTACAGCAGGCACCACCTTCAAGCCGGATGGTGGGTGCCCAAGTGCCCTGCATATGCACCTGCATCTCGAGATCTGGACTCGAACCTGGGCGACTGGCAAGGCAGGAGATCAGGGCGAAAGCAGGGCAAATCCCGGGCGCTTGCTTGTGCCTCCCGAGAGATCTCAACCGTCGATAGATACTGACCAGTCATCGGGACAGAGAAACCGTTGGTGAGACTATTTTTGGTGGCCCTCACGGACTTCCAGGGCTCTTCTGGAAGTCGTGAGGTTGTGAGATGTTTGGACGGCGCTTACACGTTGCGAACTGACTGGTGGGCGGCTATTCTCAGACCGCTGATTGCTCAGAAAGCTTGCTGCTCGCAGCGCGGTGAGCGCGTATGGGGTCTGCGCGTGGGTCAGCAAGGAACATAATCTGGGGCCTTGTTTGAATCTCCTCGAATACCTGTTTGCAATACTGTATAGTATGTTAATCGAGTTGCTGAGTGGAGACTCGTGAATAGAGACGAAGTCCACGATGGTGGAACCAGGCCAGCCGCGCATGGCCAGCCCCCCCCCCGGCTCAGAGTGTCCTGCTTTCCGCAGGGTTAGGGTGTCATGTTCTAGACCATCATCAGCACGCAGCAACGAGCGAGGTGTGAGAGCACAGCGATTCACCTTGCTCGAGACCGTCAGCAAGCCGCAGAGCTGTATACAACCAACAGCGGCGCCGGCGCGGGGCTTCCCAAGATTCCCAATGGCTTGGAGGTGGCTTTCATGTTGGCTTCCTCCCGTCGCCGGGCCCAATCAGAACAGACACCGTCCGCTTGGGCTGTCCCCCCAACACGGTCGGCAATCCTGCTGCACAAGTGGCCCTTCTGTCTGGTACGTGGCTGTCCTGGGCTGTCCTGGCTGTCCGAAGCTTGTTCAAAATGTCCCTTTTGCCCTCAGAGGCGGTGAGCAGTCTAGATGTTCTTGACAAAGACACACTTTTTGCCCAGAACTCGGTCGACTGGCGGACGCCATTTGCCCTCAACCAACCGCCTGGGATTCCCTCAAACCCTTGTCGTCTAATTCGACTCGGACACTTCATTCGGTCATGGACAGGCTACTTCACTGGCTGGCGGGCCCCACATTCAATGGCCAACAACGACGCTTGTGGTCACGTTACAATGCCTCACACGCGCATGGGACCGTTGTTTCCTCGACGAACCTTGGTACTGGCGGAGCCCCCGGCGGAGGCAGGGTGAATGGAAGCTACATTGCGCGACTGTGCTGATGCCGATATCACTTGACGCACAGAGCCTGCCCTCTTCTCGACTGCGCTTGGGAAACCTGCCAGGGTTGCCTTTCGTGTGTGGTGTGTCGTTTTAAAAGTACCAGGCCGAGGTAGCTTGTTCCTGCGCGGATCACGTTTCCGCAACTGTGCCGCGCCTTCGCTTGTCTAGTTTCACCGGCGCCTGATGGGGAAGTCAACTTCCGACCTCTGCCGCAGCCTCCCCCGTCCGAGCGAAGGAGCGGCCAACGACCCGATCACCCTCCAGCCCGCCGGCCTGTTCTGCAAGCCAGCATGTCTGTGGCTTGCGGGGTGCCATGATAGATGACAGGCCTCGTCACATTGGCCAGAACCCCCAGCCTGGAACCGCCATAAACGGCGACCTCATCGGTCCCACGGTGGGCTTCCAACACCAATAACTTGTTAGCTCACAGAGCACTAATGTGATAGTGGCCTGCGATATGCCCCTCTCACGGCCCCAGAGCCTTTTGCAGGCAGCGAGGAGCTGTGCCGTGAACCAACCTCAAGACCCGCAACCAAGCGGGGACATATACCGGGCTCCTTTGTGCAAGGTTCAAGCTCAAGGCTGCAGGCACATGTTACGACGATGCGATGCGTGTTGGCTGCAAAATTCTTGGTTGCATCTTCCAAGCCTGACCTAGCCAGCCCAGTCCTATTCCAACGAAGTTGCGATCGAATCAGATCGTGTCGTAGCTGGCCTTGGGCTATACTGCCAACTGTGCGTGGGCGTTGCACATGACTGCAATGCGACATGAAGCCGACGATGGGTGGTCAGTCCTGGCCCGTCCCTCGCTGTACGTAGCTCAAAGTCTTTTTCGCGTAAGCGAATTCCGCCCTTAGTCATTCTTGCATGGATCTGTCTCACTTGATGCGAAAAGGTATTCAAAGTCGACGATGGAGACGCTCACCTGTGTGACCGCCAACGGCACCTTCGCGGATCGCGATAAGCGACTCGTCAGCTTTGCACTAACGCGGGTGCGCCTGCAATGCAGCCGGATGTCATCACATCGAATGCCAGGGCAACAGTTTCCCTCGTTCCTCGCGGGACATGCCCCCGGTTGAGAGTGTTACAATTCTAAGATTGGTATCACACCCTCGCCGCGCTCCAACTTCCAGTTCTATCTCCATCGAGCTTGGCGCACAGGTCGCTTTCAGCTATTTTACCACTTTCGGGCCCTGTCATAGGCCAAGATGGTGTATTGATCCAGCCAATCGTGGCGACCGCGTCGCTTCAATTCCATCACATCGAGACCATCGGCGTGCAGGCGGGTCCGCCTCGCAGTCTTCTTCTGCGGAATTTGTCTACTCCTGGCAATACGCATGCACCGGACTAGTACCGAGAACACCAACACCACATCTTCTCACGATGCCCAGCTATTGTTTAATATCGGGCAAGGCAAGGCAAGGCACAGCACAGCGGCAAAAAGGCTTGGTTGCCCGTCCCTCGGAAATGGGGACGAGGATTAGCTGCTAAAAATATCACCCTTTCGGCTGTTTCATCCAGGCCGGGGTGGCACGCCAGACACAGACTTCCGAACGCGAACAATAGGCTCTGGTAAGTCTGGAACTGGTTCCTTGGCGCTCTACTCTGCCCATCTGGCCCATACGCTTCTCGACAGATACCCACATTGCCACCTTCACCAACAAAAGAAAGGGAACACGTTGATAAGTGAGTCAACAAGACGACGACACAAATCATTTCAGTGAAGCCACCACCCACATCCACCACAGCAGGTCAGAGACAGGAAGTAGGTCGTCTCCTCGCCCGCTAATCACGCCAGCTTAGGCGCGTCTTGGCTGAAATTGCCGACGTCCGCCGCTGGCTGTTAGGAGCGGGTATCCCAATGATACAAAATCGCTGCACAGCCGCGTTCGAGCACCTGTCTAGCCCAGAAATACGAGGTCTCTGCGACGGCCATGAGCTCCAACTGATTGTCAACGAGCAAGGCTTGTCCTGTCCATGGTCCTCGTTCAGCCCCGGGCTGCCTGGCTCGAGGAGAGGCCTTCGACTACTTAGACTACTGGGGTATTCATCCATTTCACCGGGCGCTGAGACTTGCCCTGTCCGCGCTAATCGATAGAAACTTTGGCAGTCCCTGTCGTGAGCGTTGCCATTGGTTGTCGCTTGCACATTCTCCTTTGCGTATCCAGCCAGGCCACACGACTGCTCCCGCTGACACCGGGTCTGGCGTCTGTGACGCACCGTCCTCGAGAGAGATCATTTGATTGACTGACTTCCAAGGTAACTCTCTGTGAAAGAAAGTAGCCCAGGGTCAATTTTGTACCCCCATGCAGCGGCCCATGCCTTCCAATCGCAGGGTATAGGCCGCTGTCTGCCAGCACGACAGGGGAATTTATGTTACTATTTACGATGCTACGGGTGGTAGGGACCCCACTCGCACGCGGTTCATGTTCTCACCAAAACCGGACAAAACGGCACGACAGGCTCGTGGCCTTGTTCTGGTTAAGCGGGCCATGAAGGCGCCCGTCGTCATGTTTGGGGCTGTCAAACACCATGACGGGCCTGTTATAACCCAGCGAGCCGGGGCCTTCCAGCCTCGCGAAATGACACCTGCCTCTGAAGTTTCATCGACCACAAACCCCGCCACGGTGGGGCATGAAAAGGGTGAGGCAGCCCATCTGGTGCCGCAAGCCTCCTCGAGATCCCAGACGGCAACCAACATACATCGCGGCAACAAGACTGAATCGAGCGAGGCTGAACCTTGTGGATCACAAGCATGCCCTGTCTCTGGCGGGTCTCATCAACGTGAGGCAAGCGCGTGTAGCCTGGTAGAGCGCGGTTTACTCACCCAGCGCCCGCTGGCTCAGACAAGCGTTTGTCGACTGCCTGGTTTCGGTGTGCAACTCGCCTTGAAGGGTTGCCGCATCGGGAAGGTCAAGTCGGACGAAGTCATGGGCAATTTCTGCAAATCACGTCCATGCGACACTGTAATGTACAGCACGGGCGTCATGAATCTGCTGCGGTGCTGTTATCGACTATCATGTCAGCAATTGCGAGATTTCCCATGGCCCAGATCATCAGTACAAGCCGCCCGGGCTCCCGATGCATGCAGGCCGATATTGCGTACAGACGGGAGCTGCAGGCCCTCCTCACTGTTGGCCTGTGAGGAGGCAGCGGGGCAGCTGTTTTGGCACCATGACATCGCTTGCTGGACCAACAGGTCGGTTGGTGGGTGTGCTGTGCCGCAGAGGTGCCTAAAGAGCGCCTCTGTTTTTAGCGTGGCATGCTCCAGCACATTTTAGGTTCCGGCCGGGGCCATGAGGGAACACCACGCAGTTGGGATGACGATGCGGCCGGTATGGTTTTGTGCTACTGACGGGACAGGCAGCCTGTCGCCGGCTTCGAGAGGCCCGTCACGGCGACAGCGGCCAGTCGAGCCAGTCAGCGCCCAAGATGTTGCTTACCATCCAAGAAGCTTGGTTTCGAGACAAGGGCACATATGTCAGCAGCAATGAGGAGGGATTATCATCCGCCCGCGGCTGCGATTGGTGACAAGGGATATGCCCTGTCGGACACCCTGGCCTCCTTTTGTCCCTGTCGGTCCTGGTCCTGGCCGCCGTAGCATGGGAGTCGGGGTCCAGGGATGAGCGGGAGGGCACGCCGCTACCCAGTAGCGAGCCCGTCTCTTTTTGTTATAGCACGAACGACTTCACAGGCGACCCAATCTGTACGAGCTTGTATTAAGGTTCTGGGTGACCCCTACAGGACAGCCTACTACAGGACAACCTACGGACAAAAGCTTCGGGGTCATTCTCCGTCACTTGGAGAGATGCCTGGGGAGCTGCAGCCAACAGCCAACGCTGCAGGACTATGCACCCATGTACAGCCTGTGAGAGGTACATGCAAGGTACATCAGACAGCCCTGACGACAAGCGCCATGCCGCCCAATATTGGAGCCGGTCCGGGCTTAGCGATGTCCTGCGGGTATCGAAACTGGCGACATGTACCGGTACCAGCGTGGACCCGCTCGCTAAACCCAGCACCGAGCCTGGCCGCCCTGGGCCACGATGGCACCTTCCATGGCATGTGCTCTTACTGTCTTCAGGGCCTCGTTGCGATGAGAAAGAGATTACTGCCGAGGACTCCCTAGTCCTGGTGACTGATCGACTAGCCCATGCTACAGAACAATTCTTCGATTCGTATCCCACGCCCATCGTCCCAGTCTGGTCTTTCTGACGGGTGTTGGGCCCTGAGACTTGGACCTTCATCAAACCCAAAGTTTGGTCTCGTCTGAATACTTCTGTCTGGAGCCGTACTGCGCACAGCCTTAACAACCCCTGGGTTCCGCTGCCCACTTTCTGTTGAGGTCCTGTGCCATCGCCCCATCCTTTCCGACCCCTTCATAGATTGTCCGTGGACCTGCATCTGCATACCGTCTGAACTGACCTCACATCGCGACTCCGCTACGGCCGATTCCCTGCATCGTGAACAAGACCCTCGAGCGGTTGACTCACAGAGAGCAACCGGGAGCCAGCCGAACGACTTGCACATTGTACTTGATGCCACCATTTTGGAGCGGATAGAGAAGAAACATCACGATTTGAACCCCATTATATCTGGGCTCACAGTCAGCCTCCCGCGCTGGCGCGCCCGTTTGAGCAGAGCAAGGCGGAATCTTGCACGCTGTGCCGCCCTTGCGTCGACCTATCAAACTTGCTCGGTCCGCTGCAGGGCGAGCGTGCAGATATCGGCAGGGCAAACACCACGAATTTGAAAGGCTATTTGATGTACCGAGGAGAGCAGGACTTCTAGTGTAGCTCCAGTTCGCAGAAGGCTGACTGTTCGTGCTGTACTGCGATTAATCCTGCGAGCGAAGCGAGAACCGGTTCAGCCCGCGACCAGACCAGCCGGCGTAACGCGCGTCAGCGTCAAAAAAAGCTGAAGCTCCCCAAGCGCGCCCGCATCCTACCACACAGCACCGCAGCCAAAATCATCTGAGCTTTTAGACCGGTCCACGGCGCTTCTCTCCCGCAAAGCATCTCCAAATCACCACCTCACGCGGGCCAATTTTTGAGTTGCGGAAGTCAAGCGCAGCAGACGCTCGGCAACAAGCTTTGCCCCAAAGCAAAAAGGCGACGCATACCAAACCAAGTCGAAACGTCGAGACTCAGTACCGCAGCGAACGAGGGGCGGTGGTGGCGACGACAAGGTTTCTCAGTCCACACGTCCTATCGGACATCGCCCGGCACTTCCACCCGTTCCATCTGCAGGCTGGCAGCTGCTCGTTCACCAGCACCGGTCGCCTGTTCGAATCCAGACAGACTCGGGACTGTCGAGGCACCCAAACGAGCCCGAGCCTGAGCCCAAGAGCGCTCGTGGATTATTTCCGGTAGGTTCGCAGCCGTTTTCTCAAGTGCCACCACCCCATGAACTCCCGTTTAGTCTCTGCAGCATGCCCAACTTGTCATGGCGAGCCTCGCTCGGTTGGCATTTGGGTAGGCATCTGGCTGGGTTGAGTTGCACCCACAGCCCACTGTCCAGTACGCAATCCCGATCACACTCTGCAGCCATCCCCTGCACGCATGCTCGTGCCGACCACTCACCCTCCCATTGCTCACACTTATATCCGTGCATGGCATGCGCGGATGGTGGTAGCAAGCGGAGTTGACGAAACCGTCTTCCCCATTGTGGTGCAGTGCATTGTGTCTGTGCCTCTGACGTGTCATCCGGATTTCTTATCACCTTTTTCCTTCTCCCGACTGTCCCTTCCCATGTTGCCCCCCCAGGCCCCGTCCCGTTGCGTCTAGCCCAAGCTCCCAGGCGGCGTGTCAAGAGTCAGGGTCGGCGGCTGTGCAGGTTTTTGGTGCAGACACGGAGATGACTATGGTGCCTCACACCCGCGCAAGTTGCCCCTTGTCTAGTCCTGCATCTATCTACTGTACAGCACGGCTCAACCAACGTTGGATGAGACCCTGGGGTCAGAAATCACATCAGCCTCAGTCCAGGTGCTGAAGCTATTGCCGCTATTAGCTGCTTGCCATTTGCCATCCTGCACACTCACCCCGGCCCACCACACGACACTGTCGACATTATTCTAACAGTCCCCACAGAACTCTGGCCTTCTCGTCCTGGCCGTCTGTCAGAAAGCAGAGCAAAGCAAATTGCATCGACTCACAGTCGGCTTTACTCTCGTACAGGTCTCACCGAGACCAGTGCTACATACGTAGCTTGAGCGGCCGCAGGTGCCGATCGACACGGAAGTCGAAGTAACCCTGGGTGACGACCCTAGGAGGTACGTTCAGCGTCTATTCTTTGTCCGGCATAGCAGTTTTTCGTGGTGCCGCCGGACTCCCACGCTCGAGCTTCGCACATGCGCAGTGCCCGTTCGACCCTGCGGTACCATGTACAGTACCGTACGGTACAGCGCAGTACTACCCGCGCCCTTGACGCCTCCCCCCTGTCCATTCTCTTCTTCTCCACACTACAGGACACCCCCCGCGCCTTTCTGTTGAACCTCCGAGACGGCCAATCCTTCATGCTGATCACACATTAGTCGCGCTGATTCATCCGAGATTCTCATCTCACACGAGACGATCGCAAAGCCTCTTATTCCTCATTCCACCTTTTGGGTTTACAACCAGGACGTCGGCTCCTGTCGATCACTCTTGCGCGCGCACAGCACACAGACCTTTCCTAGGCCGCATTGCATTTAGCATTTCCTCCTCGTGAGACCTAATCCCAGATCCCGGCAACCTTACGATCTTTGGACGAGCAGGCGGCCTCGGCTTGTGGGTTGAGAAACGCACCCTCGGCGCTTAAAACTTTGGGCGGCGAAGAAGTGGGCTGCGGGCACAACGGCGCATCTTCGAGACTTGCCGGCACAACCGTCTCAAACCACCAAGCAGCGCGCTCGCCTCAGTGAGGACGACGACTTTCGGCGCGGCTTTTTCAGGTCTATCCTGTAATCAGCTTCATCTAGCAGCAGAACTTTTGTCTGGGAAGGTCATCTACCGACCGCTTCGTGGGACCCGTCCGCAACCGCGGCCGAAGCATATCCGGCACCATCTTTCCTAGCTGTCGCAGGTGACATCTCGATCAGTCCCGGGACACAACAACGAAAGTTTTGCAGGGTCCAGCATATGCGCTCTTGCAGCGCGCCGGTTTCACGAGATCTTCGGCACTGCCACCCTACGGGGCCACCACAAACTACGCCCTGGGCATTGAGCGTCGAGTCGCATGCCCACAGCTAATCATAATATTGAATGAAAATGACTTCTTTCACCGCCATGAATGGGGCTGGCTCACCCAAGGCCGCCAATTCCAATGGGGATTCCATCGGTGCAAAGCGTGCAGGCTCCTCAGAGAGGACCAGCGGCCCTGCGCAGAACTCAGACCAAGCGCCCAAGCAGGCGCCTCCGAGTGACGCCAACACCAGCCACAGGGACCGGGACGGTTGGGCCCAAGGCGGCCCGGGCCACGAGAGACAGCCGTACTCCCCGGCGAAGTATGCGGACATGGAGAGCTCACACAAGCGCAAGAGGTCAAGCTCTACCGAATCACCCCGGAGAGAAGGACCTGCGCAGAGCGAGAGGCAGCAGGAGGACGCCCGCCTGGAGCGATCACAGGAATCTGAGCCAAGGGACCGCGACCCTTATGAGCGTGATGCGCGTGGACGGCAGTACCGGTCGTATGGCGACGACGGGCGGGATCGTGGGCGTGAGGCGGATCGTGAGAGGGATCGAGAATCGTGGTACTCCCCCCACGAGAGACGGGAGGACCGGGACCCCTACAGCCAACCACCCTCGGCGGCGCCGGACTCCGCGAACACCGAAGAACAGATCGGAGATGCCCTGCGGAGAGCCACGGAGGACTACCCACAAACCAGCCCGGATGGTGATGACATGTCAATGTCCTACTCTGGTCAATACACTCCTGAGCAAAGGAGGGACGGTGTTGTCCAGTCAGATCCGAAGAAGAGGAAACGGAACTTTAGCAACCGGACGAAGACGGGCTGTCTGACATGTCGGAAGAGAAAGAAGAAGTGCGATGAGGCCAAACCAGAGTGTAAGTCTTACAAATGCTATCTGCCCAGTCGTTAGAGAATGAACCACTGAGTCCCGTATAGGTAGCAACTGTCTGAGGGGAGGCTTTGTCTGTGCTGGATATCCGCCGCAACGAGGGACATGGCCCAAGCCCGAGAACAAGGTGCAGACCATCCAAATCGAGTCCAAGGACCCGAATTATGTGCCACCAGGGGCGTACGGGATGCCACAATCGGCCGTCTTCCCGCACCAGCAAGGGAAGCGTGAACCCCTACCGTCATACCGAGGCCAGCCGCTACGGATCGAACCACCTCAAGGGCGCCCCGTGCTCACCGACGACGACAGGCTCACAGCCTCGACCCTGCCGACCGCCTCGGTGCTGGACCCGAACGAGAAGCTATCGGCGCTATCCTCGGCGTACCCCAACACACCGGCTAACGTGTTCCCGACACCAGTCAGCGCCGCACCGGTTCCATTCCCAGAGCGGGGGCCCAAGGAGTATCAGCGTGTGCCGCCGCTACACGATCTCACCCGGACCGAGCCCGACCTGACGCCGCAGAGCACGACGCTGCCGCATATCAACATCATGCACGCGACGCGGACCAACAGCCCCATAGCGACCTCGCAGTCCGGCGCGAACCCACAGGCGACGGCGCAGCTGGCGCTATCACACACGTCGCAGTTCCCCTCGCCGATAGTACCGCCGACCAGCGCAGCGGGTGGCCCGGGAGGCGGCCCGGCGGGCAGCGGAGCCCCCGGAAGCAGCAGCGGCAGCATCATGGGCAACAATAACACGGGGCGGCGTGAGAAGGACGAGATGATCGCGGGGCGCCCCTTCTACCCGTTCGAGAAGGAGCTCGTGCTGGAGCGGGAGCGGTGCAACGCGGCGTGCTGGCGGTTCAACAACAGCACGAACCCGAACAACGGGGTGTCGCCCGCCGAGCGGGCGCGGCTCTTCCGGGAGATCCTGATGCCGCGGGACCCGATCCAGCTGAGCCCGACGCAGTCGAGCCCCGTGACGCACACGGGCCGCGTGGGCGAGAACGTGGCCGTCGAGGCGCCCTTCACGTGCGACTATGGTTACAACATCTCGATCGGCAAGAACACGGTCGTGGGCCGCAACTGCACGGTGCTGGACGCGTGCGAGCTGACTATTGGGAATAATGTTGTCATCGGGCCCAACGTCAACTTCTACACGACCTCCATGACGACGGACCCGCGGCGGCGCAACGGGGCCCGTGGCCCCTGCACCGGCAAGGGCATTGTCATTGAGGACGATGTGTTTATCGGGGGGTCGGTGACTATCCTTGGGGGTGTGAGGATTGGTAGGGGCACGACGGTGGGCGCGATGAGTCTTGTGACTAAGGTATGTTTTTGATATCTCGCTCCTTGTCTGGCTTCCTCATGATGAAGATTGCTGACTGATCGTGTTCACAGTCCCAACCCTCGCACGTCATCGTCGCTGGCAACCCTGCCAAGGTCAGGAGGGGCATTGCTTCAATGTACCCATGAGAGGACAAGAGAGAAGGAGAGAAGGAGTGAGGAGTGAGAGTCAATGCGGGCGGATGTGGTAGTGTCGTTCCTGGTGGAGACGATAATGGATGACTGACTGACTTGACTGATGGATCGTATGGGATGATGTGGTTGGAAAGCAGAGGGCTCTTCCCAAATTTCTCTTTCTTCTTATTGTTGTTCCTGTATTGCGTTTTTGACTTTTTTTGTTTATTTTTGGGTTTTGTTTTCTATTGTTTTGTGTTGCTCTAACCTGCCCGGCTGTTCTTGCTTGCCCAAGATACCCAACATTAATGCCCTTCATGAAAAGCCGTCTCTTTTTTTACACGCCCTGGTCCTGGTCTCCCTCTTGTGTCATCTCTCCTGGTGTGATTTGTGTGAGAGATGCAAGGTGGAGGGGGGGGACTTGGTACTGGTATTCTATCTCGTTCTCACCGTGTTGTTCTCGTTTTTCCTCTGCACTGTTGCAAAAGGGCATTTCCCAGGGGTATATACGCTAGCAAGGTCATACAGAGGGGAAAGCCATAGAATCGGGGGATGTACGAATGTGCCTGGGGTTGTTGACAGGTGGTAAAATGGGGGGGGGGAGAGAGAGAGAGAGAGAGAGAGTACAGTCTATCTGATGTGTTCATTAGACGGTCCTGTGGTGGCGATGCATTCGACGTGATGGTGATGTGAAGTGGGTGTAACTGTAGCTCTTTGTACTTGCAGACTTGTGGTTATTCCAGTGGGTGGATCGTAAACGAGGAATTGCATTTGAGATGGGAGATTCGCACCCGCAAAAACGGACGGTACACCGAAGCCCCATGTGATAACCTCCCATAGGACACCCTGACATGGGACAACATCTAGATGGAAAATCTCTTATAGGACACAGAACAACTCCTATGAGATAAATCCCTATAGGATAACCTCCTATGAGATAACTAGTTTAGTGTTGACCTGATCTAAGTTGTCCTGTTTCTTCTCCAGCTCTCGTTAGCTGTATCTATTTACGTGCCTAGTAGGTTGTTGGCCTTGTACGGGTGTACCCTCCGTTTTTGCGGGTGCGAATCTTCGACCGCTTGCATTTTATATACCAATCGAGTGTCTTAGTACTGGTTGAACCTCTGTCCATATGTCTGTGCAGAAAAGAGAGATGTTACAATGCTTTGTTCGTATGGTGGTTGTTAGTCAAAGGCCGAGTGCGCTGTACTCGGGACTTGGAGAACGAACCCTGGGGGGCGGCGCCGGAGCTCTGGTGGGACCTCGGCTGTAGGGAGCAGTGGCAGCGGGCTGATCCTCCACATTTCAAGGCTGCTGTCCCCTGCTTCCGTCGACCCGCGCGCATTCGATCCCCACTAACCATGACGCTGATCAGCCGAGCCTCACCTCACTTCCTCCCGGCCGCGGCCCCTCCCTCGTCGCTGTGACTCTTATTCTGCCCAGTCCACGCAATTGACTCAGTGGAACTGTGTTCTGACTGTTTTATATTCTTGATGCCGTGATAACAGCGTCTGGACCTCGCCCCCTCCAGCCTGGCTGCCCCTAGCTGGCGAGGCGCATATTCTCTGGAAAGCAATTAGCCGGAGCTTTGGGAAGGGCATATAAGACACGAACAAGAGTCAGAGGGAGGACACGAGTGGGAAGGATGATGACCTCGGTGGTGTCTGGCCTTGGCCGGCGCGGTGCCCCTCGCTCACAACTACTTGCGCCCATCGCCAGTCGAGTACGGTTACGAAACGGACACGAGCATCACCCACAACACCAACTCCTGCATTCACAACGTCGCCATGCTTCAAATGCGCGACGGCCCAAGACGGCCTTGTTCTTCCCAGGTGCGCAACGCCCTTTCCCCTGTGTCCCTCCTTACTGCCCCTCCCATAAACACCTCACCAACCTGTCGTAACCTCACATCATATTCAAGCTAACCCATCACGATGCCCTCCAGGCCAAGGCGTCCAGAAAGTCGGCATGATCGACCCCTGGCTCGAGGCCTTCCCACGCACCGCCGCCCCCATAATCGACGAGATCGACTCGGTCCTGGGCTACTCGCTAACCCGCATCATCCGCGAGGGGCCCAACTCGCTCCTCTCAGCCACGCCCCACGCCCAGCCCGCCATAATGGCAACCTCCGTCCTGATCCTGCGCATCCTTGAGGTCGAGTTCTGCTTCGACGTCGCCGCCCGCATCGACTTCACCCTGGGCCACAGCCTGGGCGAGTTCGCCGCCCTCGTCGCGAGCGGGCACCTCGCCTTCGAGGACAGCCTGTACCTGGTCCAGAAGCGCGCCGAGGTCATGGCCGCCGCGACGGCCGCGGCCCGGAAAGAATACGGCGGCGAGTACGGCATGGTCGCCATCGTGACGGAGCCCGAGTACCTGCCGCAGCTGATCGACGCCGTCGAGAACTTTGTCGCCTACCCGAGCAGCGACAAGGCCGACAGCGGCGCCGACAGCGACGTCCCGCCCATCGAGCAGGTGCTCATCGCCAACATCAACTCCAAGAACCAGATCGTGCTGAGCGGGAACATGGCCAAGATCAAGACGCTGGTCGCGCACGTCCGGCAGTACCTCGGGCACGACCCCCGCGCCGTGAGGCTGAATAGCGACTCGCCGTTCCACAGCCCGCTCATGAAGCCCGCCGTCGCGACGATGCGGTCCTTGCTCGCGGGGAAGAGCCGCGCGCCGGGCCGCGGCGGGGAGGATATTGTCACGTGGCCGGGCAAGGTGCAGTGCATCAGCAATGTCTCGGCACGGCCGTTCGGGTCCAAGGCGGAGCTTAAGGACCTGCTGGCCCGCTCGTGCCTAGAGACTGTGCGCTGGTGGGACAGTATCAAGTACGTCGACCAGCAGGAGAAGGTCAGGCGGTGGATCGGCATTGGTCCCGGGAAGGTGGGCCGAAACCTGGTAGGAAAGGAGGTCGGCATGAGGGGCACTGATGCCGTCAAGGGCGGCGGTGTGTGGGCTATTACGGACCCTTCTGATATCCATGGCATGCTGAGGGGCCTGGAGGAGACGGATCCCCTGCTGGAGGAAGAGGAGCGGATCATTGGCGATGAGCCCTAAGCCTTGCCCTTTCTAGATATGCGCCATTGCGTGTGTAGAGTCTGTTGTTGTATTCTTGGTGATGGGAGAACATCGCTTCTCTTTGTATGATGGCTCGGCGGCGGTACTGGCTGGTATTTTGTCCAAAGCGATTTCAAGGAGTTTCGTGCTGGGTAGGGCGAGGATGGCGCATGCGACAAGCGATTAATATATCCGCCCGATTTGATGTAAGAACATTGTTGGCCAAGGCCATGGTCGCCGTCTGAGTGGTCTTTGAACACGCCCGCCTCACATCCACGCTGCCAGGCTCTTCGCTGTGGCCATGCATAGCATAGACATATCTCGAGAATCGTTGAGCTTGGGACCCGCTCCGCTTCAACAGCCTTTATTGCTGCACTATAGTGTACAGATTACTGTGGCCCAGAACAAAGAGCCTCATCCTTGCCGAGGTTTGGCATAGGTCTCGTAGCTCGTCTGCATAAGAGGCTTGCTCCGGCGTGAATTGGGCCAGCAACGAGTTTGTCGGAGACTGCCACAAGGAATATGCCACCATTCTGTGAATCAATACCATTTCTGGCTTGTGAATTCATGTTGCGGGAATGTGATTTCTTTGATATGAGACGTTGACAGCGAGCGACAAAGACAGCCACGCAGTTCCGACATGGAGGCAAGGGACCACCAATACGGACGTAGGAAGTATAAGTGCAAGGTGGCAGACCTGTTCGAGGCTTGAGTTCAAAGGAAGCGTACAACAGCACTCTTCGGTCATGAATCATCAGCTGGTTTTCGGAAACGCCACACTTCAGGAGATCCCAAATCGGATTCATATACGCTTTTTACTCGAGACACCCAGCTTGAAGAGGGGTGATATTTGTAGTCATCTGAATTTATTGAGCGCGCTCCGTCTTATATACTACCATCCTCCGTACCTATAGAACTCTTGGTCCCTCTGGGAAACAAACAATGGACGTGGATCGAGCTTAGGCACCCCAGGAAAGCCCGCTGTAGAACACCAAGAGGTACCAAGTGGTTGCATGTGCGATGCGAACAAGACATGACATTAAGGACACTGGCAACACCGAAGACAAACCACAACAATATCGAGTGACATTCTGCTCGCGAGTCCTCACTCCTAGAGAAGTCTGAGACCCACATATCAGCGACTACTCTTCTTACCGAGCTGTTTCAAAATCCCCCATTTGCTATTCTATACGGCCGTTGTGGCATGAACACGAGAGACTGGGATCTAAGAGGATCACTATTGAGAACGCCAGAGGGGACCTGACAAGATGTGTTGAGGCGTTTTGCCCGCAAGGTACTTGAGAGGCATAGCTGTGCGAGGGTTCGTGAGAGCCAGGTTTGATCTCACACCAAAGAACGAGGTCGCGACTGTTGTATACGGCGGTAGAGGATAACCAAGTTATGAGGGCTACAACGCAGAGCCACCAAAATACAGGCGAGTCTCGAGTATTTCCCATGCGGGCTTATATGGTAGCAGAATGATATTCCATTTATTTCCCTCTATCAAGCCCTAAAACGCCGTGAAGATGCTTCCACAAGCCCATTGCTCGCCATGATGGGAAGGGGGGGGGGAGACTCAGCGCCCCGAAGCGATGTATGTCCATCTCAGATACTCCCTTACGCCCGTCGAATCAAACACACAAAAAAGCACAATGGTCATACCCTCAACCTAATGCTCTGTCGCCCTTCCACTCCTTCCATCACAAACTCGTAACCCCAACGGTCCACCCCTCCCCGATCCGGCGCATATCAGCCCCAAACCGCCTCGAGACAATCCTCTTGCCCCCGTGCCCCGTAAGCGGCGCGTGCTCGTCAGGCTCGTAGAACGGGTTCTGCAGCAGCCGCACGTACGCCGTCTGCATGGCCCGGAACACGGGCTTCATGTCGCCCTCGCGCAGGCCCACCACCGCGGCCGCGCCCCTCCGGGCTGCCGCGCTTATCCCAGCGCCGTCACCACCACCCGCGCCACCACTTCCCTTAGAAGCAGCATCGTCAGAGGCGCTGTTGGCAGCGGCTGAGGTTGAGGTAGACGAGGCGACACCCGAGAGCGCGGCGCTGTCGATCCGCCGGCCCCGCGTGTCCACGACCACGACGAACTTGACGCCCGTGTTGGTCTCGTAGCCGTAGGCCGCCAGGCGCTCATCCACGGCGTGCAGGAGGCCGTAGTCGCCCGACAGCGAGCCCGAGGCCCCGGCTGCACCTCCACCGCCCCCGCCACCGCTTCCTCCCACGGCAGAGTGCTTGGCGCGCAGGTCAAAGATATCCAGCGTCGAGGAGAGGAGCAGCGAGAACTGGAGGGGCGTGCGGATTGGCTTCAGGGTGTTTGTGGCCGGGTCGTGGGAGGGGAAGATTGAGATGTGGAGGGGGTTGTTCTGTAGGTGTGACGAGATAATGCGGTCAGTTTTGATGTGTCTGTCGGTTCACGAATTGCGCTGCTCAGGGGGGGACAGCAGAGTATCTACTGTACAAGAGGACTTACATTCCGCCCTATGACGCCCAGGCAGGCTATGGAGGGTATCGCGGTGGCCATGGCTCTGTCTGATCAGTTCGTCGTGAACCCGTTTCGTGGAGGCCCCCCACGCGCAGGGCAGTCATTAGTTAGACAGACACGATGTCAATTGAAGTCGGGGAGCTTGAGGAGGACCCCGGTCATAGCTCGCTCGCTGCTGCGCTGGCTAACCCCTGTCCCGTGCCCCCCTGATAGAGGGGTGCGGTCGCAGGTACTCAGGTACTTTGGCCTACCTGTTCCCCAGCACATGCACCACTGTAATGATCCAACGGCGAACTGACATGGCTAGCATTCTTAGAGGCTCTTTTCCCTCTGTCTTTCTTGCAATGAGCTACCGGAGACCTTGCCGTTTCATAGACTCCCTGCCAAGCTAGGCAAGAGTCAGTTTACCACCTGACCGGCGCATATGTGGCAATCGAAGCTTAATGGGACTTCAGAAGTTGCCTCCGAGGCATTTCGGCTGCCTCACGGGTGCTCGACCTGCCGGCGGCCATGGCCTGACACCCCCAAACCACACAAATCGTCACGATATTCATGCTGCTGCTTGGGCATCCGGGTCCCGACACGCACAAGGATTTTGTCCATCATTTTCGATGCTTTCCTTAGATTCCTATTGTTTTGTCCATCTACAGTCCACCTCGCCTCCCCTCGCCTCCTCCACCCCCTCCCCTATCTTCATGTGCACACACACCTCCATCTTTTCCCCCTACCGCACTGTCGCATCGATGAAATAAAATGAGAAGAGAAACAGTATTAAAGGAACAACTCCTTATGCTAGTCCAAACTCCGCCAGCAATGAAATAGAAAGACCCCAAAGTTCAGCCTCATCACCGACAAGATGCGCCTCCGAATCGCTCTCGCAATCCAATGTCTCCTGCGCCGAGGCTGAACCCTCCTCTACACTCTAGCTCTCCGTCGCTGCAAACAACCTCGCTCCTCGTAGTGTCATAAAAGCTGTCAAAGTACGATATACATTGGCAGTGCTCGAGACAGGTAATCAGACCGTCTGCACAGCTCAACAGGTCGAGGTTCCTCGGTTTCATGCGAGCCATCGTCGAGGCGCAGTGTCCACACGCCACATATATGCCGTATGATAACATAAACCATGCGCCGAAATGGAGTTAACAATGCCGGCCCGAGGAGAAATGGGCCCGGGGTTGAGGCCATCAAGCCCCTGGCAAAGCTCGCGTCGGGTTGTGTGCTCGTGTCTTGGGTCCGCTCGCGCGTTGTGCCCTATCAGCCCCGTCGGAGCTGATATGAGCGTGCAACGAAGCTGCGCTCGATCGGGCGGTAATGCCGGTCGCTTTCACGGGGGTTTCGGTGAATACACGTTCGTAAGGTGGGAAATTGATTAGGAGGGACCGCAAGGTCTCAAATGCGTATATGAGAAAAACCGGGATATGAGCGAGCGTAAAGTCATGAGTAGGCCTCTATAACCGAGAAAATCCGGGACGTTTCGAATCGAAGATAAATCCCCCCTTCGATCGCCGTCTAAACATCCTGCGGAACCAATTCCCCGCAGCCAGAAAGGCGAGGGCGCGCCCATTATCGTCTGCGCCCCGGGATTAGTCGATCCCCAGATTACAATTATCGTAGAGCTCCAGACTGAGACGGACCAAAGGAACAACAGTCGTCAGCACAGGGCGCCTAGCCGCAGCAGATGGCCTTCATGAATTTCTGGAAGCCGCTCGGCTGCTGGGGCTCAGGCTGCCTTCCTCCAGTGGTTGTCGGCGTGGGCTGGTTCATCGCCTGCGTCGAGTTCATCGGTTTGGGCAGGTTCTGGGTACTGGCCTGGAATTGGGCCTGCGTAGAACCTGTCGGGGTTGCCATGTCCCGGAGACCCCCGGCTCCGGGTCGGTTCTGCATCGGAAGGCGGTCTGGGGCGTTTGCGTGTCGCCCCCCTTGCTTTGGGCTCTGCTTGATCGGCGACGGAGGCGGGGGTTGCGCGGCGTTTAAACGGTCCATCGTCAGGCGTGCCCGGGGGTCGGCGGAGGACAGGTGGGGCGTTGTGTTGCCGCCGCGCGAATCGTTGTGGAGGGCCATATTGGAGGGACCTGGTCTATGGTCAGGGTTGTGCAGCGCGCCGGGTCGGTTCCACTCGCCCTTCTTTGTTTGGGCCCTTTGCAGGAGTTCATCCCAGTCAAACTTGTTGTCCGACTCGTCAATCTTGTTTTCCCTCGCGGCTTCGGTGAAGAGGCCGCGCAGGTAGTCGTAGTCGGGTGCGTCCTCGAAGCCCAGGTTCCGCACGTAGAACAGGTACGTCTCGAACTGGGCGGGGAAGCCCTCGCACAGGTCCTTGATGGGTGTGGTCTGCTTCTTCTCCCCGATCTTCTCGTATTTTTGCTTGTTAGTCGCAGCCTTGAGGCCTTGCCAAGGCAGGCCCCCTCGGAGGAAGTACATGAACACATGACCGAGGGCCTCGAGGTCGTCACGCCTCGATTGTTCTCGTCCAAGATGGGTGTTGATACTCATATATCGTGCCGTGCCAGATAGAGATTTCCGCTCTCGGTATGGAATGTGTTGCTTCGTCTTAGGATCACGATACTGCTTGGCCATTCCAAAGTCGACAACATGGATGACATTTTCAGTCTTACTAGGTATCTTGCCGATCAGGAAGTTGTCGGGTTTGATGTCTCGGTAGATGAGGTTCTTTTCGTGGATAGTTTGGACACGAGAAAGCTAAGATCCAGAAGTCAGCACACGGCAAGAGCGAAGCCTCGCGACATGTCAGCCAAGGATTGCCCGCTGGGAACGACTCACCATCTGCTTTGCCACCATAATGACCGTCTTCAGGCTGAATCTGCGCCCGCAGTGGTCGAATAGATCCTCCAACGAAGGGCCCAGAAGGTCAATGACTAGGATGTTGTGAAGACCCTCCTGGCCGAAGTAGTACACGTTCGGGATGCCGGCTGCGTGGGTTGGTTAGTCTGCGTGCCAGCGAGCGAGACCAAGGCGACTTACGGCAACCGACGAGGATCTTGTACGTCCTGTACTCATCTCGTAGCTGAGGTGCATCGCTCTTCCTGGGTTCCTGAGGCGCGCGAGAGTTAGTGCCAGGCCTGGTGGGCAGATGGCGAGGAGAACATGGACTACCTCGCGAGACAGGATCAACATACAAACTTTATGGCCACTTGTTGGTTGTTCAACAGGTTGGTACCCTCGAAGATGACACCAAAGGAGCCCTCGCCAATCTTCTTCCCTACCCTATAGTGCACGCCGACGACGTTTGACGATGAGGAGGCCATCTTGACGGGAAGACCTATCCTCTACGGGCGCGAAGAAAGGGCGTGAGATGGTATGGAGGATGAATCGAGAGATGGAGTCGAAAGGGGTGGCCGATACCGAGTGGTGATTTTCGGCTGGGTAATTACCAGCGGGCCCGGGACGGAAGGGCCTAGTTGAAGCGAAAAGGGGCGGTCAGCAAGGCAACGCCGCTCATTTTCCGACGACCGAGGAACACGAAAGACGGCACGGGGGTTTAGTGACGGGGAGACGAGGTCTCAATTGCCATGGAAAGTAGATGCAGGGACGGGAGGGTGACAATTGAATGGTGTGGAGATGGGAGAGTAGAACGAGGTATGAATGAACAAGGCCAGGAGATGGGCAGGTAGATGGTGTGTGGTAGCAAATGGGGAAACCTGTAGTAGTCTGGGCACCGGGGAGGCTGTAGCAAGAGAGGGCTGGCTGGCTGCCTGCCTGCCTGCTGATTGCCTGCTGCCGATGGGCTGGACGGGCTTGGACCAGGGGGGTCGGGCACGCGAGTCACACACAGTTCGCGCTGCCGGTACGCACCTTAGTCTGGGGTCCAGCAGGACCTAACAAGCGACCTGACCAGGCTTCGGCGGAGAGGGTGACCTGACAGGAGGCGAAGAAGCTGGCGTTTGCCGGAGATCGGTTGTCGCAGGGAAGAATTGCCCGATATACGGATGACTGGAAGAAGAGAAGTACCTTGGGTCGGTCGGTCGGTTGGTTGTCTGGACAGGCTCGTACTCTTTTTTTGAGAGATACAAAGTACCCGTGTTCGCCTAGCGTGGCTTGCCGTTGGGAGAGGAAAAGGGGGGTCACGGGCTCAGGCTCTAGAATGCTAGCACATATACCGATAGGGTTGAATGAAGAAATGGTGAAGACGAGAAAAGAAAGGGATTGTCGTGTGCAGCAGCCGGGAGGACAAGGCAGGAAGTCAATAGCCTCAGCAAAGACGGGTCCTGGGTCCTGGGTCTTGGGTCCCTGCGTGCTGGGTCTTCTGGGTCTATGGGGCTGAGGCGTGCCGGTCGGTCGGTCGGGTGGTCGGTCGGTCGAGAGGCGAAAGAGGCAAGCAACGCAAAGCAAAGCATGCAACTGGGCAAGAAAAAAAAAGAATAGAGAGGCTTTGCGGTATGGAATGTCGCCTCTTTGGGCTAGGTGGTGCCGATGGGCAGGTGCAGGCGGACAGGTCTAACTGGCGACTATTATGTGCCGCTATTCCTTGACTTGACAGATGCCCGTCCCGATCAAGGTCTTGGGGGTTGATTGGGAGTTGACCTTGACCTTGTACCTTGGCCCCTGCTTCTGCCACTTGTGGTGCAGCAAGGTAGAAACAGCAGAGAAGGCAAAGAAGGTTGTCTCGAAGCTGGGCGAGGGTCTTGGCGTCGGACTGGCTGAGCTGGCTGATGAGCTGGCTGAGCAGGCTGGGCTGGGCTTCTTCCAATGGCTGGGCCGGGCTGGGCTGGTGGCTGCTGCTGCTGGGCTGAAGTCAATCGGGCTTGACTTGTGGGGAGTGAGGGAGAGAGTCCGAGAAAAAAAGAGGGAAATGGAGGGAAAGGGAATCGCAGCGGTTTGGTTGGTTGCAGAGCCAGGGAACCGAACGAACGAACGATCAGAAGTGAGCAAGAGACTCAGAGAGACAGGCCACAGACAAGACACGACACGACACGACACGGCAGGTACGGGCAAAACGGGGGCCACAAGCGCAGAAACGACAGGCTGAGAGGGGCTAGCGTGCCCTGGCAGGCGGGACAGATTGGAAGGCTCGACCCGCTCCCAGGAGCAGAGCAGCGAATAGTCGGGCCATTTCGGTGGGTTCAAGCAACAACAAACCCTTGCCACCATGGGCCTAAATGCAGTGTACGGTAGCAGGCTTGCCGCAGGGGCTACCTGGGCTAGTTAGGTACCACAGCGGTGATTTTGGCTGGGGGGGCAATTCACCACGCACCGTTTGAGCCCTCCTGCCGACCACTGGGGGGGTTGGAGATCAGGGGCAGGGGGGCGCCCAGGGTAGCAGAAGGGGGGGGTCAGGATGCGTAAAATACCTTGGTACAGGGGAGGATGCCCATCACCACACCCCACCCGCGCACTAGCACCCAACGCGTCGGCGTTGGCTGGGAAGGTGCTAAGACGAGTTGGACTATTTGTTTGTGTTTTGGCAGGTCTATGGAGTGTCTCCTCAGGTTCAGCGTTCAGCACGGCCTTCCCGCTCGTCCCCCAGCAGAGTTGTGACAAAAATTTATACAAATTTGTATAAATACCTATTTATACATTTATATATGTATAAATATATAAATGTATAAACAAAAATTTGTATAAATATATAAATGTATAAATATATAAGTATATAAGTGTATAAATATATAAATTTATACATATTTATATATTTATATAAATAAAAAACTACTTATAAAACTACTTATTTAACTTCTTATTTAACTTCCTATTTAATTACTTATATAATTACTTATATAACTCTTTATTTAACTACCTATTTTACCTTATAAATAAATTAAATAAGTTATTTATAAGGTATTTTACTAAGAAAAACTCTTAAAAAAGAGAAAACTTAATATATATAAGGCTTATTAAATATAAACTAATATAATAAGTTAGCTATATAGGGGTCTAACCTATTAGTAGAATAAAAAGAATAAAAAAGTATAAAAATTATACTAGGGCATAATTTAAATTTAAACCTTCTAATATATAAACATTAGCTTTATATTTTATAATTAGTTTATATAAGCTTTATATATTATTATATTATTTTATATAATAGGTATATTTTTATATAATTATTATAAATATTAAGTCTACATTACTAGCTACTATATTATATATATTATAAATTTACATTATATATATAATTTAGCCCCTTTATAAGGGCAAAATGAGTATATATATATATAGACGTACTAATTATAAAGGTATATTATATATATATAGAGGGCTTATATAAATAGACCTCTATATTTAATATCTTTTAAAGTATTTTAGTATTATTTAGTATATATTTTAAGGTATAAATTATATATTATTAAATTTAAAAAAAATCCTACTTTTTAATAGTATTATTTAATTATTAAAAACCTTATATTATATAAGATATTTTATAATATTTAAAGAGAAAATAATTTATTTATAAGGAGTAAAATTAAAATTATTATATAAATTATATTTATATTTAACTAACTTAACTACTTATTTAACTACTTATATAATTCCTTATTTAACCCTTTATATAGTTCCTTATATAACTTTCTATATAATTCTTTATCTACCCCCTTATTTATCTCCTTATCTACCTCCTTATTTAATTTCTTATTTAACCTTTTATTTAACTCTTTATTTAATTTTCTTTTTTAACTTATTCCTTAATTCCTTATATAACCCTTTATAAATATATATTTATATATTTAACTATTTAGCATTTTTTATATATTTTAATAAAAAAATAAAAAGTAGGCTTAAAGTTATACTAAACTTATACTATTAGGAATTAAACTTAAACCTTTAGTTATTAATAGCTAGTATTCTAATTATTAAATTATAGTACCTTATACTTAGTAAATTAGTACCCCTTAGAAAATTTAAAGATTAGACCTACTTATATAGGAATAAAATTAAAATATTTATTTTTATTTATTTAAATAAATATTTAAATATAGAAGCTTATAGATTTAAGTTTATAAAAATAAGCTTATAAATATAAAGTTATAAATTTAAGCTTATATTTATATAAGTATATAAGTTATATTATTTATTTCTTTATTTACCTTCTTATTTATTTTCTTATTTATTTTCTTATTTACCCCTTAGATACCCCTTATTTAACTTCTTATATAATTATTTATTTATTTCTTTATTAAATTTCTTATTTAAATTCTTATTTAACTTATCTATTTATTTATTTATAATTTTAGCTTTTTAAGGATTCTTATTTATATTATTTATAATTTTAGCTTCCTAAAGGTTCTTATCTATATTATCTATTATTTTAGCTTCCTAAGGGTTCTTATTTATTATTTTAACTTTCTAAGGATTCTTATTTATATTATCTATTATATTAACTTCCTAAGCCTTTTTATCTATTATTTTAGCTTCTTAAGCTTTCCTATTTATACTATTTATTATATTAACTTCTTAAGCCTTCCTATTTATACTATCTATTATATTAACTTTCTAAGCCTTCTTATTTATTATTTTAGCTTCCTAAGCCTTCTTATTTATACTATTTATTATATTAACTTTCTAAGCCTTCCTATTTATTATTTTAGCTTCCTAAGCCTTCCTATCTATATTATCTATTATATTAACTTTTTAAGCCTTCCTATTTATTATTTTAGCTTCCTAAGCCTTCCTATCTATACTATTTATTATATTAACTTTCTAAGCCTTCTTATCTATTATTTTAGCTTCCTAAGTCTTCCTATCTAAACTATCTATTATATTAACTTTCTAAGCCTTCCTATCTATTATTTTAGCTTTCTAAGCTTTCTTATCTAAATTATCTATTATATTAACTTTCCAAGCCTTCTTATTTATTATTTTAGCTTCCTAAGCCTTCCTATCTATTATTTTAGCTTCCTAAGCCTTCTAACCTAATTATCTAATTATTAATAATATATTTCTTAATAAAAAAATAATAATAAATATAGACCTAATTCCTTCCTTTATTCCTCTCTTTTTTCTTTCTTTTTCTATTAACTTATTATTAATTCTATCTATCTTATTTACTATTTATCCTATCTACTATCTACTATCTACCCTATCTATTATATTACTAAGAATAACTTTTATTTTATCCTAACCCTAAATTACTATAATATCTTCTTATATTACTCTTTATACCTAAGCTAAGCTTCTTAAACTTACTTTTTCTACCTTTATTAATTCTCTTATTAATAATTTACCCCCTATTATATATATATTTTATTTTTTCTACTTTATTTTACTTATTAATATATATTTAGAACCCTAACTCTAATATTAATATAGCTAATATACTATATAACTTAACTAATCCTCCTTATAATATAAGTTTTTCCCTTCTTTATTCCTTTTCTTTTTCTTTATTATTAATATAATATTAAATTATTATAAAGATTATATAAAGTTAAAAAGTATAAAAATACCCCTTATAACCCTTATAAACTAATAGAAAAGCTTAAAACCCTAATAAATACTTTAATATTATTTTTACTTATTTTTATTTATTTATATTTTAATAATCTAACCTAACCTATCTATTAATAATACTAAACTAGCTTAAGCTATAATTTAGCTTATTAAATTAAAGGTATTTTAACCTAAATATTATTAGTAACCCTAACTTTTACTAATTTATTAGCTTACTACTTAACTCCTACTCCTACCCTTATCTCAACCCTTAACCCCTTAAGATATAAATCAAATATTTAACCCTAAGTACCTACTATTCTAAGTAAATTATATACTATTAAATAGCCCTTTTTTTTCTCTATTTATTAATATTTCTTTTATAGTATTCTAAGGCCCTTAATGAGGATAACAAATTTTACCTTATTAAAATCCTTAATCTTAAGCCTCCTACCTTCCCTAATAATATTCTTATACTAGGGAGAGATAAGGACCTTAATAAGGTAAATATATAAAAAATACTACTCTTTTTACTCTATTTAATAGTATTTTTTACTAACCCCTAACCCTATTATAGCCTCTAGAAGATAAGGAGATAAAAGCTCTTATTAAAGAATATAATTATAATATATTATTTTCACAGCCCCCCCTATATACTAAAGAGGTAAATAAAACTATTAACCCTTATTTAATATTATTATAATATATACTAATTATTATTTAGTATTAATATTAGTAGATAATATAAAAAAATTATCCTAATAATATATAAAAGCATTATTTACTTTAATACCTAAATTATAAATATATTAATATTATTAATTATAATTATAACTATACTTATTAGTATAATATAAGTAAATAACCTATACTATATTATATTATATATTAGATATACTAATTTATTACTAGTATTTTAATAGGGATAGGTTTCTTAGACGCTATTTATACCTAAATTATAAGAAAGTATTTATTTTTTAACAGTAAATTCATATATACTATAGGCACATATAAAAGGGTTGTTGTAGTAATTATACCCTTAAAAGAGTTTAAAATAAAGGCTAGATATAGTATATAATATATATAGCTTAAAGTAAACTAAGTTAAATATATATACTTATATTACTTTTTTTTTCTTTATAATAATAAGTAAATTTAATATTAAAATATTAAAATCCTAAAATTTTATTTTAATTTAACTATTTTAACTTATATATAAATAAATAACCTTATTTTAAAAATACTATTTATTTAAAATTATTATTATTACTATCTTCTAATTCTTTTCCTAATAAAATATTTTTTACTAATTTTAAATTAGGAAATCTTTTAACTTAAAGTTTATAATCTTCCTTATTATTATTATTATATTTTAAAACTAATAATTCTTTTTAAGTAGTATATTCTAATTTAATATAATAATTAGTAATAATATTAGTACTATTATTAAAATTACCCTTAATAATAGTAGATATTATAGGAATATTTAAATATTTAATAGTTAAAATAAATAAATAAGAATAAAAGCTTTAATTTAACTCCTACTATATATAAATATTAAACTATTATCTTAGTTAGTTTATTAAATATATATAATATTAAAGGATTTAGATTAAAAGTATATACTTATATTATATAGCTTTAATATTTTATTAAAATAGTTTTTTAATTCTACTTTTAATTTATTATCTTTTTTATTTAGTTTAAATATATTTTTACTAATAATTAAAAATAAATTGTCTAATTTCTAATCTTCTTTTAATTATTATTATATTTTTTTAGAAGATAAAGTATTATTTAGGGTATTATATTTTTTATTTTAAGTTAAAAGTTTTTTATCTTTACTTTTATCTTCTTATATTTATTTATATAATTTAATAGATTATTAGTAATTATATTAATATATATTATATAATAGCTTACTTACTCCTTAAGCTTCTTATAAAGAATTTCTTTAATATATTTAATTTATTTAAGGTTAAATATTTCTTTTAAGACTTATATATTAAACCTAGGGTCTAATAATATAGTAAATATATAAATTTTATATTTTTTAATATATATATTACTCTATTTAAAGTTAGATAATTAATATTTATTTAATTTAGTTAAACCTATATTTATACTTTAAATAAAAAAAAATATAAAAGGGTATAAGTATACCTATAATATATATATTAGTTTAATTTTAAATATAAGTATATTTATATTTAATTTACCCCCTAATCTTAACTTTAATCTTATTTAAAAGTATAATAATCTTTATATTTAAATAAATTTTAATATATTTCTTTTATATATAATAATATATAGCTTAATATTAAATATTTACCTTATAAAAACTTAGTTAGCTTTAAAAATAAATTTAAAATATTTTTTAAATTATATAATTAAATCTAATCTCTTTATATAATAATAATTTCTTTTAATAGACTGTAATTAAAGTCTTATAATAATTAATTAATAGGTTTTTAAAATTTAATAGCTATTTCTAATATATTAAATAGAGAATTTTAATGAGTTTTAATATCTAATTATTAAAATATTATTAGTTATATATTTTAAAGTATATATATAATAAAAAAGATACTTAATAATTATTTAAAAAAATTAAAATTCTTTTATCTTTATAAATATCTTTATTCTCTTTATTTTCTTCTTTATATTTAGCTAGTATACTAATCTAATATTTTTAAATTAAATAATTTCATTTAATAGTAATTATAACTTATTTTATTATATTTGGTAACCCTATTTATAATTAGTATATATATTAAAATTAGTATTATATTTAAATACCTAATAGTTTCTTTAAAATTAAATCTTTTTCTTATTATAAAATTATTTCTTATTCTTTTCTACTTTAAGTAAAAATAGTAGATAGTTTAATTTCCTTTAAATTAGTATTATTATTAATATTATTATTAAAAGAAGTAATTATATCCCTAGCTATTATATTTAATATATATATTATATACCTTATATTAGTTTGAAATTTATAGTTATTTTTAAGTGAATATTAGGTTTTAAAAATCTTGAGAAATATATTATTATTAAAACTATTATCTTAAGTAATACTATTAATATAAATTAATATATATATAAGAATATTTAAAAGATACTTAAGTTAAATACCTATTTATTATTAATAATGGAAGATTGAGTGGAATTAAAATATTTTCTTAAAATATCTTATATATATAGTCTCTACTATAAGCTTCTTCTAAAAGTTTAAACTCTAAAATAATATTAGTATTTATTATATAATTAAAGAGAATAATTATATATCTATTAACTTATTAATTAATAGTTGAATTTATTTTTATTATTAATAAAATTTATAATAATACCTAAATATCTATATAAATCTATAGAGGTCTATATATCTAATTAAATAAATATACCCTTTTTATTTTTAGTTTATATTTTAATTAAACTTTTAAGCTTTTAAATTATATTATTATAAGAAACTTATAAAGTTACTTATAATTTTTAATAATAAATTTTAAATACACTCCTATTTAATAATTAATATTATACTTAAAGTTAAATTTAACTAAATACTTACTTATTTAAATAATATATTAAATTATTAAAAATCTAAAGATAAAATATTAAAAGATAAATTATTAGTAAATAAAAAGTTAATAACTTTTTAAAGATAAGCCTTATTATTTATATTAATATTTTAATATATTACTTTTCTTTTCTTATTTTTACTAAAAGATTTTATAATAAATAATTAATATTTTTTTATAATTTTAAATTAATATTTTAATAAATAAACTTATTATAATTAGATTCTAATTTAAGATATATTAGTATTTTTATTAAATATTTAATTTATATATATATATATATACTTTTTATAAGTTATTTTTCTAAATCTATATTAGTAGTAATTTTATATATATTTTTCCTTATAATATTAAGTTCTTATTAAGCCTATTTATACTTTTAGCTAAATAAAATATAGTAGTAAAATAATTTAATATAATATAAGAAAATATAACTTTTCTAAGGATATTAAAGTTAATATTTAAGAGTTTATAAGTAAATAACCTATTTAAAAGAATATAAGAGTTTAGTAGTTTAAATATATAATTTAGTTGATTTTTTTTATTATTTTTATAATTATATTTTTTCTTTAGATTTTTTAATTTAATAAAAGGGGTAGTAGTAGATATAATACTATTATTATTACTACTATAATAAGATATATTATTAGGCTCGGAATCTTAGATATTTATACCCTTAGAAGAGTTAGAGGGCCTAATAATAAAAGATATAAAAGAATTTATTTTTTAAGATTTTTTAAATATATAATAAGTTTTTTTTATAAGGATTTAATATATTTTTTATATTTTTATAATAATTTTATAATATAATAATAGGTTTTTATATATATATAACTAGTTATATCTTTTAATATTATATAAGTAATGATAAATTATTATTAGATATAATAAAAAGAAGAAAAAGAAAAAAAGAAAAGAAAAAAGGTATTAAAAATATATTTATATTATTAATCTAATAATATAATAGTTTGTTAGTCTAATAATATATTAGTATAATAATATAATAGTTTATTAGTTTAGTAGTATATTAGTATAATAGTATAATAATTTATTAGTCTAATAATATATTAGTATAATAATATAATAGTTTATTAGTTTAATATATATTAGTATAGTAGTATAATAGTCTATTAGTTTAGTAATATATTAATATATAATATAATAATTTATTAGTTTAGTAGTATACTAATATAATATATAATAGTCTATTAGTTTAGTATATACTAATATAGTAGTATAATAATCTATTAGTTTAATAATATATTAGTATAATAATTTATTAGTTTAATAATATAATAATATAATAGTTTATTAGTTTAGTAATATAATAATTTATTAATTTAATAATAATAATAGTATAATAGTTTATTAGTTTAATAATATAGTAGTCTATTAGTATAATAATATAATAGTATAATAGTATAATAATCTATTAGTTTAATAATATAATAGTATAATAATCTATTAGTTTAGTAGTATAATAATATAATAGTTTATTAGTTTAGTAGTATAGTAATATAATAGTCTATTAGTTTAATAATATAGTAATATAATAGTTTATTTATTTAGTAATATAATAGTTTATTAGTTTAATAATATAATAGTTTATTAATATAATAGTTAAATAATATAATAATATAATAATATAGTAGTATAATAATTTATTAATTTATTATTATATATTAAAAAGTAAAAGTTTTATTTCTTTATAAATAAAGTTTATATATTTTTCTTATTCTTATTATATAAATTTAATAATCTATTAATATATTAATATAAAGTATATTAAAAGTTATATATTAACTTATATAAATATATTATATATATAACCTTATTATATATAAAGTTAAATTTTAAATATTTTAAAATAAAAGTATTTAATTATTTAATAAAATAAAGAATAAAAGAATAATTTTTATAAATTAAACTATTATAATATATAAGTATAAATAACTTTATTCTTTATATTATAATATTATATATTAGTATAAATAATTAAATAATTAAATAAGTAGTTAAATAAATAGTTAAATAAATAGTTAAATAAGTAAATAAGTAAATAAGTAAATAAGTAAGTCTATTCTTACCTATATAAACCCCCTATATTATATAATTAGAAGATAGGGGTTATAAGAAGAACACCAATATTATAGTTTAGTAGTTAGAATCTTCTAAAATATAGGAAAGACTTAGGTTTAATTCCTAATAGTATTATTTTCTTCTTATAGTCTTTATTCTTCTTTTACTATTTTTTTTATTTAAATAAGTACCTAAATAGGTACTTAAATAGGTATATAAATAAATATATAAATAAGTATTTAAATAGCTATATAAATAGGTATATAATAAGATATATAAGTAGGTATATAAATAAGTATATAAGTAAGTATTTTATTATTTATAAGGATATTTAATTACTTTTTTAAATATTTTTTTAAGTACTTATTTATATACTTATTTAAGTAAATAAAATCCTTATTTTTTATATATATATTATTTATTTAAATAGCTCTATTTTTTCTTTAATTTAACTAAAAGACTAAAGAATAAATTATAAATTAGTTAGTTTTTTAGTTATATTTATTAATTAAAAAATAATTAATTATTTAAATTTTAACTAATAATATTTAATTTTAATTAAAGTTATTAATTAAACTAATTCTAATTAATTTTAACCCTAAATATATTAATATATTAATATACTAATATATTAATATACTAATATATTAATATACTAATATAATAGTATAATAATATATTAATATAATAATATAATAAAAGAAAAATAAGAAAAGGGAAGGGGGAGGGAAAGAAAAATTCTTTTATACCTACCTATAATAGGTATAAAGGGGTATAGCTAATTAGGTAGGTAATTAGTACTAGTTAGCTACTAGTTATAGGCCTCCTAAGTAATCTTTAAAAAGTAATACCTATAATACCCTTAGCTAATAATTATCTTAGCAACTAAATATTATATAAATCTTATATAACTTTATTACTTTATAAGCTCTAATAAATAGTATACTACTTTCCTTATTCTTACTATATAATATTCCCTATATATTAGATATTTAATAAATAAGCCTTAATAGCTAAGTAGTTTAGTACCCTTAGTTTAAATTTTAGTTAATTACCTAATATTAAATTAGTAATAGGTACTATACTTATTACTACTAAGAGGTAGAGGAGACCTAGGTTTGAATCTTAGTTAAGGTATTTATTTTTAGCTTTTTTTATTTATTTTTTTTAAAATTTTTTATATATATAACTATATAAGTATATAAGTATTTATATATTTATATATTTATATATATATAAGTGTATAGTATATAAAGTAGGTTAGTATATAAATGTATAAATATATAAATATATTAGTATATAAATATATAAATATATAAATATATAAGTATATAAGTATATAAATGTATAAATGTATAAAGACTGTATAATCACTACACTATCCCCTAGTTATAGCAAAATGACAAGGAGGAACAGGGCAACGGGGGAGAAATGCAGCCCGTACACGGTACTCCATACGAGTGGTCTCCCAATATCCCTCACCTCAACAACGGACGGACGGGGCTCGGAAGATAGGGAAAAAGGAGGTGGTGATGAGTGATGGAATGGAGCTGTCATATGTGACCTCGACGGCGAAGCCCTGCCTCGGAAGCCCAGCTGCTCCTGTGAATGCCAGTCAGACAGGCTGGACACCGCAGCAGAGACATGATGTACCGTTTCTGGACTACCCTGAGGGCCTGACTACGTACAGAATTATTTTTATATATAGACCTAGACGCAGAATGCAAGTGCACGCCCGCCTGCATATGCACTCATTGCTGTCTCGCCCAATCTGGGAACCTACACGCCAGGAGTGGCGCCCGGTCAGCACGGCAGCCAGTTAGCCAGCAGAGGACCAATAACCAGCAACCAGTGCCCAGAAACATAAGCTTTGCCCTAAGCCGTGATCGCCACCCTCGTCAGCGCTACGATCATGCTGTGCTGGTGGGATTACTGTGGTATGTACATAGGGGTCGACGGCGTACGTACATCTCGCATCAAGGTCGCTTCGGGATACACAGTAGACTCACTGCCCATGAAATGAAAAACAATAGGCTTTGACCCCCTTCCCTCGTCGGCTGGGTCGTGATGTGGGCGGGCAGGGCCTCATTCGGGCTCCTCGTCCGACGACGACAGGGCATAGCTCATACATATCGCAAACAAGTACGCGAATCATTAATATTCAATTCAACCTTCTGGGGTAATAATTAAGCTAGCTCGCTCGTCGCGACCGGGAACTTCAGGACGGCGTCGGCCACCTGCACAGTACTAGCAGGATCAGCCGGGCATTGAGATGGGCCACCCGGCGTCTGGCTGGAGGCTGATGACCTCTCAAGGGCCTCTCTACCACTTGCCGTCCGCCTTGGCCGAGTTCCGGCGTCGCGTTGGGGGTTGGAAATGGATACTACCCTGAACACCCTGCTAAGACGAGACAAGCGAGCAAGAACCAGAGACCAGAGACCAGACGGGCGGGTGTGTGCAAGAGCGGGCCACATGCACGTACGGTATTGCAGGCACACACACACACACATGCACCACACAGCTCATACGGTATCACCGGCAATTGCCAGGCGACAGACAGCTGTTGTGTTCTGTTCTGTGCTGTGCCCTGCTGTTACTCTGCTGTGCTGTGCCTGTGAGCTGTGTGCTGTGCTGTGATGTGGCTGCATCCGCTTTCTGCATCGCCCATCTTTTCAACGGGGCGGTCCTCTTGGCCGTCGATCCTGTTTCTCACGTCACACGGCATCTCTTTCTCCCTGCCAGGCGCACTTTCCCCTACGGAGTACTCTCGCTCTCGCTGTCTGCCCTGTCTGCCAATCTGCCCGCCTTATCCATCGTCGATCCAGTGGTAAAGTGCGAGCGAGTGCCCTCTCTCACACTCTCACTCTCTCGCCCGCAAGATGAGCTCGTTCAACAATGGCAGGCTGTCGGAGAAAAGGCCTGCCAATCGGGACCCGCAGTGAACCCCAGCCAACCTCGCAGCGCGCCGGCCGTGCTCTGATGCGACCGTAATCTTGTGAATGCCCAGGGATCCTCGGGGGAGGAGATGGGGCTACGATTTGAGCTTGCTTGACATTGCATCAATGCCATCTCTCTTGACCTCGCTGCAATGTCCCGTCCGTGACCACACGCATCATCAACGCCGGGCCGTGATTGACGCAGTTCCCCCCCCGTTCTGCCTGACGCAGCCGCGTGCGTGCTCGGGCTGACTGTCGTCAGCTTGGCGGTTTCTAAATCCCCCCAGTGAGCGAGGCATATTATATTGCATCTGAGGCTCGCTTAGCAGGCGCAGGGATTGCGCCCGTGCCCGCGGCCGGCCGACCTCCAACTGGCGGCTAAGTCACATCGCTCTGCTTCCATTGGACTGGCTGCCTGGGCTGCACACCCCAAACGCATACGCTACGCTGCAGAGCACTCGCCAGCCGCGCTGCCAGACGACATGCGAGGGTCTGGTGGCGCTACGGCGGCAAATTGAAGGAGGAGGTGCGAGATGATATCTGCATCGAGCCCAATCTGGGGGAGATCTATGGTAGGGGCGGTGTCGGCTGCTCCTCGTGCAGAGAGAAGCATGGCCAACGAAGGGGGGGAACACTGAAGGAAGGGGGAAAAAAGCAACAAGGGAGCCCACCAAAATCCGTGCACACATGGCGAGACTGGTCTGTGCCGTTGCTTCCAGATCAGACTTGACGCGTGCGAGGGGATGGAGCTCGTCTCGCCTCAATCAAAGTGATCCCGACTTGATTGGCATCTGCGAACTCGTCATCCACCGTGGCCCCAGTAATTGCTGCTGTTCTCGAACCTGAAGAACCATGCCTGGACTTTTGCACCTGCCGGCCGAGGTCCTGACACTGATCGTCGAGGAGGTCTGCATCGCAGCGGAGCTCGAGAACCTGGGCCAGACTGTGACAGTGGAGCTGTGCCCACAAGAGGATCTTCTGGACGAGGGCGTGGAAGGAGACCTCGAATCCCAGTCATCGTCGCTCAGCGCCCAGGGAGGCGCTCAGGCTGTTCATTACAGTGGCAGTCGTGAAGAGTGAGTGTGACGTTTTGTATATTACCGTCACTTAGACGACCACGCAGTGCAGGGAACAGGCTTTGACGTGACTACCACCAGCATACGCCAGCAGCGCGATCAGCTCGATGCGCTTATTGTCCAGCGATTCAGGGAGCAGACCGTCGGCAGGGTTGTCTTTGGCTCCTTCCTCCATGGAGTGCACGCCTCGCACGGGCTGGACAGCTTTGACACGGGTATTCAGGCCGAGCTGAACGGCCTGATTCTCAATTGCATGCCCGATATTCGCTGCCTCCTCGCCTTGGCCTCAACATGTCGCCTGCTTCGAGCCCACACCGAGCCAATTCTATACGGCTTGGCTGACCTGGAATATAGAAGCCCCAAGGCCTATGCTGAACACCTCGAACTTCTTCTGCAGTACCCGTACTTGACCAAGTATGTGCGCCTCCTGTCCTTCGGCAATGTATATGACGAAGAATTCCAGAAGGATTGGGATGGCTTCTTGCCACAGAATCCGATCCGGCTATCACAATCCATCGGCCGGCTGCTTGCACAGGATGCACCAGTCTCAAGGGATGAGCTCTACCGACATCTTGGACCAGATCGCTTCGGCCCTTATATCGTGCCATGTTCCTGTTCCTACTACCCAGCGTACGGTCTTTGAAGTTCGATCTGGCAAACCCCGGGTACCAAGGCGTAGCCGAGGAGACTCGCCGTGAGTGGCTATTCCGTGTATTGCTCAAAGAGACCAACGACGTTTGGGCAGCAGGCAGGGTGCCCGCCCTCCAGAACCTCGAGGAGTTTTCCCTCGTACTGAGAGGAGATCTGTTTGCGAAGCAATTAAATCCCCGGCTGCTGCTGCCCTTTTTGTTCCTGCCAAAGATGCGTACATTCTACACCTCGTCTTTGATAATGGCACCGCACCTCAAGCTTAGTGAGCATGAGAGATCAGAATGGTCTGCCAAATCACCAGTGACGGAGATGATTTTCGACTTCGCATCCGTCCACGGCCTTGGCCTCAGCCTCGGCTCGCTCCTGAGGCTCCCAGAATCACTACAGAAGCTCACACTGAACTTCAACTCTATGAACTGTTTCCAGTCCTTCGGGAAAAGATGTATGTCCTGCCACATGCGTGGGCCAGGGTATGATTGTGAACAACGACACGATGCAGAAGTCGGACTCGGTAATGCCTTTTTGCATCAGCGCCATTCTCTCAAAAGCCTAACTATCCGCTGGGCCCATGCACGTTCGACATGCGCCATCACCCGCCTCGAGACCTTCACGGTGCTCGAGGAGCTCACGGCCCCGCTCAGGATGATCCTCCCCCAGGGCCACAGTGACGGCTTGCCGCGCCGCCTGGGGGACCGCCTCCCGGTCTCGATCGTGCGCCTAGAGCTACTCGCCTACGAGCACGTCCCCGTCATGACCTGGCAGCTCCAGGTTTTGAATCTGCTCAACAGCAAGGACGCCCATCTACCCAACTTGCGATACCTCAGGATCGAGCATTGGGTCGGGCGCACAGACGACCCGGCCGCGTCCGCGAGGGAACTTGAGGCGGAATCTGTCGTCAGTCTGGGGCGGCGGGTCGGTGTCGAGGTTCGGGTCGACGTTAAGGAGCAGAAGTGTCTTGAGGTTATGCAGAGTAGTCGGAGGCTTGGTCAGACTCTGTATGTAGGCTTTGATACGGAAAGTGACTGGGACTGACGCTGTGTCGTTATTCCAAGTAGTTATTGAGCAGTGGCCAAAGAGTCCCGGTGGCGGAAATTTGATGGGCGGTGCCTCGTCTATGCGGCACAAGGCTGAGGCCACGTGCCCGTAGACAGGTGTACTGTATTGACATTTTACGGTAATCAGCGCTGTTTTTTTTTTTTTTTTTTCTAGAGCGCTGGGTCTTAAGCGCTCACCACTGTATAAAGGCACCATGTACATTTTATATGTATGGGGGATTGGAAACGCAACCGCTTGATGGGCGGTGGTGCTCAAGAACCCTGCTGTGTTGGACTCTGGGGGTGAATTATAATGTTGGAACTGATATGGAATGGATGGTCGAGTCCAATTGAGTGACGGGAATCATCTCATATGCAGAGTTTATGAGATAGCATAAGGGGATCATAGCTAGCTCACATTGTCCGATACTTAGTGGTGTAGAGTGAGAGCATTTGAAACCACGAGCATTGCATGATAAACTTAAGGGCGGCCAACTCATAGCCACAGTGGGATGGGGCGTGTTGTTTTGCAGAAGCGCGAGCAACAAAGTGTAATGGTAAAAAGGTGATCATGGAAGAAAACCAAGGCGAGGCATGTTCACCGTCGCCAGAATGTTGTCTATGATCAATCTTAGACACTCCGACGTCCCTGAGACAGGTTCTATACGTGGCACACTTGGCTCAAATAAGCTGTGTTTGTGGGGCGTCAATCCAAATATATTGGCATTGAAAAATCACTGACCAGCTCATCATCTACTCGCACATCAACTGGTCCAAAATACGATTTCATTCTTCGTCCCTATGCACACGGCACTTGACGTCTTGCATTTGTGAGTTGCTTGTCTTATAGAGAGTTCTCGCAATCCATTAGGGCTAAAGACTTGCCGCTCGCTGGAGACCATATCATTTCTGCAGCTGTAAGACTTCACAAATGCTTTTGGCCAGCCGGGGTCAAGAGCTTTATTCACCAATTAGAGAATCTCTTATTCCAGAGAAGAAACACGGGTAAAGCTTCATACGTGCGCATATATATCAATTTCGAGGGCCGAAGTTTTTGTAGCTAGTTTTGTTTGTTGGAGTGGCAAATGTTATGGTTGAAATGAAAGAATAATCGAATACACTGAAAATCGAGAGCTAGGAAATGGGTAACAGCACTTTGACAAGATAATTGGGAAGTGTGACGAACAACACAATTGTCTGTCAGTAGAGCATATTGTCACCTCTCATTTTAAAGTCAAGTCGAATCAGCAGTCACATCGAGAAATGCCATACGATGAGAAAGTATGAAGTACCAAGATGGGTCTAGCCTCCCAACAAAGGACTATCTTTGTTCTGTTCTGTTCTCTGCGTGCTCGGCTCTTGCTATGCTATTGACTCCAACATCCAACGTGTCCAGACAATTACCAACGCCGCCCAGGTCAAGGGGCGCGAACTGTGTGGCAAAAAAAGCACATTCAAAATGAATGAATGATATATAGACATGGACCGGTAGTACACCTATTTGCCCAGAACCATTGCCCGCCCTGTCCCCGATTTTTGTTCGGCCATGTAGAGAAGAAGCAAAAGAAAAAAGTTCAAGAAGGGCAATAAACAAAAACACGACAGGCCACTTTACGCCGGCAGAACAGACCGAACCTCCTTGTACCCGAGCTGCGCGAGTCTGTCTGTATGATGATTCAAGAAACAAAGGGGAAGGGACGTGGCCTCAGGGGACACTGGAACCAGAGTCTCCGTTCCGTCCCCCGATGGCGCCCCGGGCGGCGCGCGGAACGATCACCTACTCCTCCTCATCGTCCGCCTCGACGCTCTGCACCACGTGCCCGTTGCCCTGCCCGTTCACCTTGACCGGCGCCACTGGCCCACCATTCGCACCGCTCGCCGTCGCGACGTCGAGCTCCTCCATCACCTCCCTCTTGGCCGCCTCCCACGCCGCCTTGGCCCAGCGCGAGAGCTGGTTCTTCTCGAGGTACTTCCTCAGCTGCGTGTCCTCCCACCGCATCGCCTCGGCACGCTTCTCCAGCAGGCTCGGGTCGTCGTCGTCCCACCTAATAACTTCGACGCTGGTGTCCGTGAAGACGCCCTGGCAGATGTCTGGAGAGAGTATGTACTCGGTTTCTTTGTCGCCTTGCTTGAGCTCTGGGAGACTGGTCAGCATCGTGGACAAACAGACCACTTTGAAGCGGGGTTCTTTGATATGAAACTTACGGTGTCGGTGGCATGCGACCATGGTGCAGTAGGGTTGCGTCTCAACCAGCTTGCCGAGCACGGCTTGGTCGCTCATGTTCTCTGTGTAATTAACCTTGGTCCAGTCGTCGCGAACGTAGCACCGCCTCCAGATGAGCCTCTTGGCATCCTCCTTTGGCTTGCCCTTCATGCCAAGTTCAGCTAGTCGAAGGGCTTGGAAGAATAGGAATCCAGGCTCGACACCGTAGTCGTCAACCCGGATAAGAGTAAGCAGGTTGATGAGACTCAGCGGCCGCATGGCTTTGTGGGTGACAAGGTGGAAGAGGTCCTCCTGGAGATCGTCCGAAAGCACCTTATACTTCTTCGGAATCTTGGGCGAGAAGGTTTGCATGGCAAGCTCGACGGCTGCAACGTCGTCGACAGCATCTTGGAAGGCCGGGACCAGGACCTGGTAGATCTGGTCTTGGATGCGCACAATCTCAAGATCCTTTTCGACTTGCGCCAGCTGAATGTCATGTCTGCCTGCTTTGCTGCGAATCAAAGCAGTGTTGCCCGTGGCCTCAGCACTGGCCCCTTCTGCCAGCAGTGTCAATTTACCCAGGCTGAGCTCAATCTTCTTGTTCCACACTTGTTCTTCTGCCTGGCCAACGCCGATCAGGGTTTTGGCCGCCTCGTCGAGATCCTGCTCGCGCTCGATGTCGTTGATCCAAGAAATCTTGCCGAGGCGCTTGTCGTTCCGCAGAAACTGGGTCGCAAAGCCCTTCTTATCAGAGCCAGCGAATTCTAAAACCATCTGAATGCCACCATATGCAAGCAAGAGTGAATAAGCCTCAAATGCGAAGCTCGCGCCGTAACGGTCCATGTACTCATTGAAGAGTCGCTTCTTCTCCTCCAGTTTGTGGTTGATCTCAGCAGCCTTCCGAGCTTCAATGCCACGCACCTTAATTTGGCTGCGTAGCTCCTTGATCTGGCCGACAACCAATTCCGCAAGAGCTCTGACACTGACATATTTCTCGGCAAGACGAAGCGCATCATCCCAAAGTCCGTAGTCTTTAAGCTTCAGAATCAGGTCACTCAGATCGGCCAGGACCGCCTTGCATTTCTCGGCGAATAGCAGAGCCTCTTCGTCGCCGTTGGAGTCAGCCCAGCTGATCAGTTCGGTCACAGTCACAACGAGCTGATCAACCAGGCTAGGCATCATGTTGCGTAGTGACTCGATAAGGCTCGATGACGGGGACCCGGGGGCGGTTTGAGGTGGGTAGTATGTGTCAAGCCACATCTGGCAGAGTGAATTTAGTCGAAACAGGTTGTTTGTGACAAACGCAGTTGACGTCCAAAACTCAGGCAGACCAATGTAGTCGGTCTGCTTGGACAGGATGCCGTTCTTTACATCCTCACCTCCAAGGCCATAGAAGGCGAGGTTGCGTTGGCGATACTCGAGAGCTCCATGAAGAATTTCGTAGAAGACGTGCACGCCCTCGTAAAGGAAACGGGTCAGTGCTGGGTCATCAGCAAGGTGCTCCTTGTGATAGTGCTTAATCATCTGATATGTCCACGGCACAAAGATCTCCATTCGTCCAGTGTCATTGACGAACCATGTACGAGCCCGGTCGAGCTCTCCAACATGGCGGTCAGGGTTCTTCTTGTCTTCCTCGGCGATGCATTCGATGACTTCTGAGACGACGGTCTTCCTATCGTTGTTCGGTCTCTCGCCCAAGAATGTCTCATGCAGTTTCCACAGCTCTCGGGCCATGTTCAGCTTCTCGGCGTTTTGGAGAAGTTGCCACTTCGTTCGGCGATCGAGCTTGACTTTTTGCGCGTTCAGGTGAGACATCAACTTGTCAAGATAACTGCCACGCTGTCGGAGGTTCAGCTCTATCGAAGCCGGGAGGGCTGTTAGGACTGAGGTATTCGAGGCAAGGATATCGTTTGACAAATCCAAAGCCGCCTCGCCGATTTCCGCGTCAGAGAATGGCATCTCTCTCCGGCCCTCGAAGGTCAAAGGATTGTTGTCCTTGAGTCCAAAAATGACGGCTTGCTCCAACTTGTTTCGCGCGGTCACCTCAGGCGGCATTTCGCTGGCAAACTTGTCGACGTCTGTAAGAGCAACCCGAACAACGCCAACCCCGCGGATCATGAGCAGCACGGTTGGATTCTTGATCTTGACGCGATGAGCTCGCGGGGCCTCAGGCTCTTGACCTGGGCCCAGAGGCTCCTCCACGCCCGAGCCAACTATTTCGAGTGAATCCTCATTCCGTAGATCGACCACATCCTCGTAAGTGGCTGGCAGGATGTGATTCTCCCCTTGTAACTGTGAGTCCGGTGTCTCGGGCGGCGCTGCTATGGACGCCATTACAACGGCTCGGTCAAATACAATGAAAGCAACCAGGCCGGGCCTCGGTAGGCAGAGCCGTGTTCGTGCAGTAGCGGTTGGATTGACGGGGGTCGTATATGAAGAGATAGTCCTGATCATGCCGACATTCAAACTCTCGTCCCGAACAACAGCTTCAACGAGAGCGTATTGTGACTGGCGTTTGTTGCTGAGAGACACGAGTAACAGCAGATGCTGGACAGAGTCATCGTCCACAGTCAGAGCTTGACTCAATCGGCTTGCATCGGTGTATTTCGCCTCGATGCCTCTTGGCACGTACGTGAAGTCGACAACCTCGAAGTCCACATTGCTCTGAATGGGGGGAAGGGCTGATCGGAGGCCCTCCAGAATGTCGCCACGGGCATCAATGTTAGCGATGATCTCGTGATGTCCGGCTCGCTGGACCCTCCACGCGTGGAGCCTGCCGGCTTTGGTTGCTGCGACAACGACCTTGGGTCCTGGCCTGGTGGAGGGGTTGACCTTCACAGCCGCGATATCGCTCCGTGAGACAGCCGTCTTGATCGCATTGCGAATACTGCCAAAGACGCTCGGCCAGGCTCCAGAGGACTGACCCCATGTCGCCTGCAGGAATTGGATCGATATCGAAGGCTTGCCCTGGCCGTCTCGTACGCTCAGGTGTGCTAGTCGTCCACTACTCAGCGAGAGGATGAACCCAGCAGTGTCGGCTTTTGTGATATCCACGACGTGTTCTCCGCCAAACAGTCCTGGTACTGTGTCCTCGACACCGTTCCTTTGTTGCCGAATAAAGTCGAGAGTCGCTGCGCTGGATATGTGCTCCCAGAATGAGACCTTTCCGCTGACGGGCATCACTACTACCAAACCAGGCTCTTCGGTAGAATTTCCCGCTGAAACGAGCGATCCAAGGGGTAGAGGCTCGCTGGTATGTTTCGACGGGTATGGCAGGGCGAAGGTGAAGGTCTCGGGCGAGGGCGTGGACCCAGCATATTGCCAGACCAAGGCGTGGGTGTGGGTGAGGCAAAGGCCGTAGCCATTGGAAGTGTCGATCGTGCCGTGTTGCCGTCCTAGACGCGGCTGCTCAGTATGAAATCATGGCCAATGGAGGTCCAAGGTACCCACCTGTAGAGTCTGCGCGGATTCTATCCGGCAGGGCTATAAGCTTGCTCACTGTGTACGCGCTGGATCTTGCCTGTTGAAAGACTCGAGGTTAGTGAAAGCTCGACTCGCAACGCCCCTAGAGCTCGCCGTTGAAGGGTTTGGGTGTCGTTTGCGCTTGACGCACCAGTTCAACGCTGCCATCGCTCCTGCTTGTCCTCTCAGCTTGCTTGGGCTTCTTCGGCCTGACAGCAACCTCTCGTCGCATGGACTTGGTCGTCAGGGCCTGGGCATTTTCGATGCCATCGGGATGGGAGGGTAGTTTCGCGATCTTATCGTTCTTGACCTCGAGCATCTCGGGGGGCTGCGCATTTTGGGGGTCTGGGTTGGAAAATGTGGACTCGGTCAGAGGACGACGTTGCCTCTTAGCCTTGGGCTGTTGTGTCAGGCTGTTGTCGGAGCTGGCAGGGCCGCGTTGTCTCCGTCGACTCCGGGTGGCCATGGCGGGACCACTCTGGTTGTTTTGGTTTGGAGAGAACATGGCGACGGCTGGCGACGGGAGGAAGTGTATTACGGGATCGTGGCGTGGCGGGCGGTCGGAGTCTGTCGATCGAGGCGGTCGCGCTGATGGGGAGTGTCGCCAAGCAGGGTTGAGATGAGGAGAGGGCGCGTGTGATGGCAAAGTCGATGCAGATGTGATGAATGCAGCGGCCTATTCCATGACGGTGAGGGGGTCGTATGGATCGCTGCGTGCGTGCGTGCGTGCAGGACGACGAGGGTGCTGATGCAGGCGAAGATGGTTAGGATGGGGGGCCGCGCGGGCGAGAGATGTTGTGTAAATTCTTGGTTGGATGGACCGGCAGAATCGATGCTGCAGATGGCTCACCACCAAAAGTTGTTGTCTGGCCCCAGGATGCCAGGCCAAGATGGGTAAGGGTCAATAGCCAAACAACAAGGGGAGAACCTCGAGCTTGCAGGCCCAGGCACACACTGACTTGCTCTCGCGCCTGGTTTGGCAGCTTGGGGTGGTGCTGATGGTCCTGATGGGCAACAAGAGGTGGACGGCAGGCGGAGGTGATTGGGTCGTGTTGACCTGGGTTCAAAAAATCGCCCGTCTTTACTGGACCGTGCCCTCTGGCTCGCAGTCAGCTTTTGCCCCGTTTCCACAACGCTAGACCCGAAACGTAGGGAGTGCTGGATACTCAGGTAACCAAGTCACTCTCACCCAAACCGTTGCAGGGGTGAGGGCCCCACTTTCTCTCACTCTTTTCCTGGGAGCTTGCGAACCACGCGAGCTGCCCTCGAATGCAGCTCTTGCTTGTAGCTGTAGCTGGAGTCGAAGCTGGGCAGAGCTCGATGAAACAAAGCCACTTCAAAGCCCGCCGGCAGCAGCTGTCATATCACTTGTGTGGGATGGCAGCCCATTGTGAACTGTCTCGAAGTCAGACGCATTCGAATCAATTACCATTCCCGCCATTTCCATGCCAAGGCTGCACTGTTCCTTGTCTTGACCGTGCTATGCTGAAGCTCTTGTCCTGACCGCGGTCCTGGGATTGAGGCTAACGGGTGACATCATTTCGCCTGCAGAGCCTCACCTGTGGCCGATATCCCCAGATAGTGTCGACTCAGTGCCGAGTCTAGTGCATCATCACCCTCCGACATCGTATCCAAGTCCCGACGTAGACTGGCAACCTCATTTGTATCCATGAAATGAGCGCCCCAAATTCTACCGGTGGCTGATTGCAGAACCAAAAGCCTAGAACGTTATAGAATTTTCATTTCATTGCTATTTTGTTGCTTCTCTTTGTTCACATGTTTGGTTACACGCGCCGGAAATAATGAAGCGCCTCGGAACGGCTGTGACCATCACCGATCCCCTCGTGAAGTACAACGCCCTCCTTGCAACTGGTACTTTTCACCCGGATCCTGCACAGCACCGTCTGGCTCATCACCTTCAAAAGCTCTATCTTCGATTGAAAGACTACCAGCCGGCTACAGAATATCGGACAAAGCTTCGTCAGATAACAGAGTCCATTGGGGGTGCTAGAGAAAAGGAGACAGACCAACTGGCAGTCAGAAGCCATCCCATCAGGCGCAACCCTCTCTTCGCCAAGTTCTTCAGATCGACCGAGGGCCCACAAGACAGTCTTTCCTTAACACGTATTCTCACGAGCCATGAGACCGCCATCGATATTGACTCTCCCAAGGGGCTGTTCCTCTCGGGTGAGGTCGGCACTGGCAAGTCAATGTTGTTAGACCTGCTGGCAGATGGTCTACCTACGAGCCGCAAGCGGCGGTGGCACTTCAACACGTTTATGCTTTATGCATTCGCAAGGCTCGAACACTTTCGAACTTCACGGCCAAGCATTGCTCGCGAAGACCAGCAATGGTCGGTGCTATGGATGGCCAAGGAGATGATAGAAACTTCGCCCATTCTGTTTTTAGACGAATTTCAGCTTCCCGATAGAGCTGCGGCAAAGATTCTCAGCAACTTGTTTATTGCATTCTTTCAGCTCGGTGGCGTGCTGGTCGCCTCATCTAATCGCATGCCGGACGAGCTAGAAAAAGCTACGGGTACATATGGATCACCGCCCCCGCCCACGGGTGGCCTGGTTCGCAATGTTTTTGGTTTGGGTGCTAAAAAGCAAAGGGGAGAGCTGTTCGGGAGCACGAGCGATTTCGCCGCCTTCTTGGAGGTCTTGAAAGCGAGATGCGATTTTTGGCATATGGAAGGCGCCCAGGACTGGCGACGCCGAGATATGCAAGAGCACCTTGGTCTGCACATGAAAGCAGACACGGCACCTGAATCAACAGCATCCCCCTCCGCGTTGGAAAATTCGGAATCCGACCTGTTGCTTATCCGTGATGACACAGGGGACTCAACAACGCCACGGAAATACGCACTAACGGTAGACAGTCCAGAAAGTTGGCACCAGATGATGCTCGAGACTGTCAACAACCCGCTGCTCTCATCAATTCCTTGGGAGCCGGCCACTTTAGTCGTGTATGGGAGGCTGGTTAGTGTGCCAAGACAGTATCAAGGCTTCACGCACTGGGACTTCGACGAGCTGGTACACAAGTTTGGGCCAGCTGATTACGTTACGTTGGCCTCGAACTATCATACTTGGATCATCGACAAGGTGCCCGTTCTGCCAGTATCCATGAAAAATGAAGCACGTCGTTTCATTACCCTACTGGACGCGCTGTACGAGGCTCGTTGCAAGGTTCTTATTCGAGCCGAAGTCGGTCCAGATAACCTTTTCTTCCCGGAGCAAAAGCGGCGCAAGTCCTCCAAAACTGGACTGGCTACAACAAGTTCTTCCCCTTCTGCTGTCAAAGCAACTGCCACCACGGCAGAAGGCGAGCACGAGGACGCAACTTACTCCGAAACCATCGCTGAAGTCTATCAGGACTCTGCGGCCCCATTCAGGCCCAACATATCGAGCTACAACGAGGGTCCGCCTTCATCCACCAACAGAACCGCCAGTATCCACGCGGAAATCGACTCAGACTTCGGCATCCTCGGTCAAAAGGTCGACTTCGTGAACACATCTGCATTCACAGGCGAGGACGAGCGCTTCGCATACAAGCGAGCAGCGAGCCGGCTCTGGGAGTTGTGCAGTGCATCTTGGCATGGCCGTCTTGGACCCCCCGAGGCCTGGTGGTCACCAGTTCCCCCGGAGGCACGCCACTGGGAGAGTAAAGAACCAACAAAACCCTTGGATATGAGTTACTCCGCACAGAGCAAGACCCCAGGGGATGTTGCTTGGGGTCCCTCGGTGGACTTGGAAGAGCCAGCGGGACTCTCCAGGTTGCGCGTAGACGAGCTTAAGAATGGCAGACGTGAGTGAATGTCGGTAATATGAGCTCGCACAAATCCTGGACAACAGGGGACCTCGAGCTTAAGTTTCATTCAGCTGACAGACACCGTTGGGATGGTCATGGTCATGTAAGTTGATTGGCGGTTCATGAATTGGAGGTTGAAATATGCCCTGTGGATCCCGTGCATTCAAGCGCTTCTGTTCCCAAGGATGGGAGTTCTGTGGGTGCAGATCACACTATTCACATGCAACTCAGCACAACTGAAAAATTGTCTGCCGCATCAACACAGTCACTGTCGCTCAGCCTGTTCACCTGTCAAGACAGGCGTGGCCTGGGTCACCAACTCGCGAATGCTTGTCCCCTGCAACGCTCGCGGAGCACTACCCACCGAGTCAATTTCAGGGGTTAGTTCCCCGCAACACCAAATGCCAGGTGACCTCAACCTCAACTCCATGAATGTGGACATTCAGCATGAGACTTATTATCTTCCCTTCTTACTGCATATATTGCACGTAAACGGGAGATGATCAGCTACTTTTCTTTGGTCTTACGAAAATGTGAGAGCAATACGCCATGATCGGCGGCAAAACCATCATGCCCAGGCAGCGGCGCAGGATGCGAGACATCCTATGCTGTGCAGGGCTCGTCCTGATCATCTACTGCCTCTTCTTGGCTGGCCAGGTGCCCAAAGAGAGCCAACATGACACCTCTTCCGCACACAATCTGGACTCTGTCGCCAGGCATCATTCTCCGGACTTGCTCAACAACCTCTCTCTTACAGCTTCACAATGTGAGGCCGCATTCCCAAACCTGACATGGTCTATCGACGACGTCGTCTCACAGGGTCCTTTTACTCTCATCCCCAAAACAGCACCGGTACTGGGACATATCAAGTCAGGCCAGCTGCACATCCTCAAATCCCAGCGCAAGAACGAGCTCTCAGCCGAGATGCTCAACTCCCGCACCGCGTCGCTGCACCAGATCCACCGCGCCCTGTTGACAGCGCCGCCCTCCGAGCCCGTGCCAGACACGGTCTTCGCGCTCAACTTCCAGGACCAGCCCTTCGGCACGGCATGGGCCTACTCGCGGCAGGCGGACCCCAAGTCCCGGCCGGGCTTCGACGACGGCAACGCCAACGCGCGCACGTTCCTGATGCCGCACTTCTCCTTCTGGGCGTGGCGGCTGCCCTTTATCGGGTCCATGGGCAGGGCGGCCGAGGCCATCGCGCAGATCGAGACCAGGCTCCACCCGACTTTTGCTTCGAAGATCCCCAAGGCCGTCTGGCGCGGCACGACATGGTTCAACAGCGTGCACAACCCGCGGCTGCGCGCCAACCTGCTCGCAGCGGCGAAGGACAAGCCGTGGGCGGACGTCGAGGCGCTGAAGTGGGACGGCCCCGCGGGCGGCGGCGACAAGGGTGGTGGTGATAGGACGGCCAGCAACAGCATCCCGATCGAGGACTTTTGCAAGTACAAGTACATCCTGCACACGGAGGGCGTCACGTACAGCGGGCGGTTCCAGTTCCTGCAGCTGTGCGCGAGCGTCGTCATCACGCCGCCCATCGGCTGGATGCAGCACGCGACGCACCTCGTCAAGCCGGTCTTCTCAAGCACTCTGTTGCCCGGAGGGCTTCAGGAGGGGAAGTCGTGGGCGACGGCCTCGCCCATGACGACCAGGGCTTGGGGACAGGGCTACGGAATCAAGGAGGCGAACATTGTCTTCGTGAAGCCCGACTGGTCGGACCTGGACGATGTCATCGGATGGTTGGAGGCTCACCCGGACGTGGCGGAGGGCATCGCGAGGCGGCAGCGCGACTTGTTTGCGGGCGGCGGCTATTTTAGCCCTGCTGCTGAGGCGTGCTACTGGCGAGCGCTGATCAAGGGATGGGCCAAGGTGGTGCGGGTGGATGAGGGCGAACTGGCTGAGGTCGGCGCGGGCCAGACTTTTGAGTCTTTTGTGCTGACAAACGGGGACTGAGGGACGGTTGCAAGGTGGATTCACAAACATTGGAGAACCCTCTGGCTCTGTGTTATGCTGAGCAGATGCGAGGGCCAGATACAGGAGCTGCCAACCAGGATGGCCTTATACTATGGGGAGACGCCACTGCTCCAATGCCCTGGGTGCTATGGAATGCAGCGTGTGTCTTGAGAAGACCATCGCTGTGCTGCTTCTCTCTTTCCGCTCTGACATTATCGGAATTCTTTCTCCGCATAGCTACGATATACTGTTGGTGTCCTCCCTTGGACGTTTTCTTTCTAATTTTCGAACGTGCGCAAGACCCCTGCCTGACCAAAGGCCAACACGTGCATGGAGCCGTACCGCATGTTGCTTCTCACAGTTGGTTGCCATCCCTCGAGGGAGCGGCCGATATGAGTCGAAGTGATCATCGACGGCTAGGACGGCCTCTCGGAAGGATTCGATCTCCGATCATCCAACTAGCTCCTCCCGGCTCCTGCCTCATGCTCGACTGCCATGAATCCCTCGAAGCCTGGGCATGCAGAAGCGATGGGGTCCAGACCACACCCTGCCAGGTCGGCCAATAACCCGAGGTTTTACTTTTGGACAGCGCCATCGCGTCTAAGTCGACGAGCGCAGCGAACGTGGGAATATCTCGGGAATGAGGGCAAAAAGTGCCATCCGAGATTAGCTGAGAAAGCCAACCGCACAGCGCCTAGTTTGGTACTTTGGCAGCTTTGTGGCCCCGACGTCATCCCAAAGCCCCCCAAGCAAACACACTACACATTGCGCCGCCCATGTTTATCCCTAGATCCCTGTGGGGCATTTCGCGGGAGTCCTTGAGCTTGAATGCTCGTATAAATATCATACTTTCGTGCCGTCCCGAAGTTGGGGACCCTCGTAGTGGAAAGTCCCTAGGTAGCGTGCAAATAACATAGCCTAAAGAAGTCGACTTCAAATGCATTTGTTACCAAGATCGAGCTGTTGGTTGGATCCTTTCTAGCCCTAGGGCGCCTGTTGGCCTCGGATCCCTCGGAATGCAGCCTGGGGGACGTTACAGTAAGCAGGTAAGACACCGCCCCAAAGGATCTGACTGCTGTCCCGCTGACGTCGTACCATTGGTACATTTGTGTCTCGCAGCAGCCAACACTGCCTAGCCGCGCCTTTCCTGCTAGGTGGAGGCCACAGGGCCGTTCTTACTTGGTCGTGGTTACACTGCATGCGCCGCCCAGAGCTCCTTCCTTCCCTTCGTTTAAATGTCATGGGGGTCTCACATCTCGACGGGGCTCTGCCGGGCCGCAGGATCTCGGTGCTTCTTTTTTTCTTTCTTGTCGCATTTCTCACAGACTACCTCTTTGAATTCTCGTCGTCTCCGAATGCGAATTATCCTGAATTGTGACATGGTCATTGTGCCTGTTGACACCTAGACGGCTGGATACATACCTGATCTAATGTCCCGACGGCCCCCCGGGGCCCCTCATTCTAGCGAGCCGACCTCATTCATATACACGATTCCTATCAGAAAAGCGTTTTGCGAATTAATATGACACCTTCATTGGAAGCCACGTCGACGGCGACTGCTCTTGAAGCACGAGAAACGAGGTTCTACTACAGCAACGGACGATGCGGGCAGTCTATTTATACCTGCGAGCCCGGAATCATCTATGGAATCATTGGGGCTGTCATTATTGGTTTTGCTGTCATAGCCTTTTTCGGCTACCGGTACCGACACACGGTGAGTCTATATTCCGCGTGAACTCAAAATTGTTGGCCCCTAAGCACTGTCACTACCCCGGTGCCACACGGGTCTCTTTTCTTTGACCGGTCGAATGAATGAGCCTTGTCCACGAAGCTGACTCGATGTGTCCAGGCTTTCATGAAGCCGGTGATGAGAGTTTGTAAAAGGATGCGCCGGCGGTGGAGGAGGTCCAGGAGAAGAACCCCCGTTGTGAAGAGCGATCTGGAAATGAACAGTGTCGACAATGATGCTAAAACGGTCACTTCTGAATCCACTGCTCCCGGGGAAGGCCAAACAGAACCGATCACGTATCCACGACAAGTCAAGATACGCTCTGAAGGCCCGTCATGACCCGCCAACAGTGTCTAATTACTTGACGGCGAAGCCTTGCCAGTTCCAGGGAAGCGCGGAAAAGGGTCTGAGACATTGAAAGTAATTCACATCTCCCAGAGATACCCCCACGAGCCTACGGCGATATCAGAATGCTGCTGCTGCAAGTATCCTTCCAACACTGAAGGCGATCTTGAAAGATGCGCATGGAGATGACAAGAAAGTCGTTGTGCGTCCGGCGGCTACACGAATTCACGACAAGTTTGACGGGAGCGTGACACTACGCTGTCTGACGCTCAGCCTGGACGCGGCCTACTGAGCGATGGAAGCTCGTTTCGAGCAGCAGATCGACTTGACTGTCAGTAGAGACCGTTCAAGAATGGCTGGAATTCCGGATCGAGGAAACTGGATCCTATCGTCCGTCACGAAGCTCAATTTTTGATTGAAGGAAATACAGAGGGATTCCACGAAACCCCTCCATAGACGGCTTGCTGTCATGATCGTCATGATTCTATGCCAAACCGTTGTTATTGCTGAGACCCATCGACGGTGTTTATGATGATTAGATAGACTTTTCACTCTATTCTAGATGACTAAACGTAAATAGTATCATTGATTGCATGGAATGTCCACAAAAGCCTACACCAATTCAGCCATGGCTTTGGTCATTGGAAATGATTCGCGCTTCCAGAAGGACTTGGTGTTGTTACAAACCGATTAGTTAGGGAGACTGAACTCGGCCTGCCCAACCGGCAATGTTGGGCCGTAAAAGCACTGATGAGCCATGGGACCGCCGGTACGACCATAGCTGCAAAGTCAATTGCTACGAGAGCGAGCTGAGAGAGCTAGCTACTTTTGTTTGACCTCAAATTCTTGTTTCACTGTGAGGGCCGGCGGCCTGGCTGTACACGTCGAGGGTGAAGCAGCGGACGTTGGCGCTGAATTTACTGGTACATGAAATGCCGAAAGACGAGCTCATGCCATCTGTGAGAGCAACCCAGCCGTTGATGGGAATGGTGACGATCCAGTACAAACCTACACCCCCAGAAAGTCTCTGAGAATGGCTTGCGTCCCGAGACTGAGTCTGATTGCTCAAGGAAATTCCAGATGAATGACGAGGGCGGAGGTAGTTCACACCTGCACAAGACTGGTCTATAAGCGCTGGCATTTCATTATGTGTGGCCACTAAACACACAGTACGTTGGGCTCAGCACCGTATCTCCACGCCGCCCTTGCTGACAGTCAGATACTTGACTCCCTTGTAAGGCTTGACGCCCTCCCCCAGGCCCCTGCTCTTCCGGGTATCCAACAGGATGCTCTCTATCCTGATCCCGCTGGGCAGCCACCCCTTTACGGCGAAGCTCACCGAGGCCGAGCTCGGCATGAGGATCTTGTTCTGTGCGACCTTGTTGGCGTCGCGACCGTCCTCTGTGACCGCGCCAGCCGCCTTGTCCAGCTTTGCCCCAGCCGCCGTTGGCTCGGCTTGGTAGGGCTCCTCGTAAGTGTAGTCCATAGGCGCCTCTTCATCACCCTCAGCCAGGTGGCCTACAACTGTGCATTTTAGACCGAAATATGTCGTCCCTGTGTTGAGCTCCTTGGCTGGAATGTGCCATTGCAGCTCTCCGTCGCCCGGGTTGTAGGTAGCGTCTCCTTTGGTTGGTCGTACATCGGGCAAATTCCTGACGTCCTCTGGGAGCGGCACTGTGATCACGAGGTCCTCTAGTGAAGTTGAACCAGGCCCTCCTTTGCCTGCGCCGCCCCTGCCGGGTGGCCCTGAGCTGACTGGGGCGCCGAATATCTTGTTGATGTAGACCTTGACTTCAAAGTCTGACCCTGTCGGCCCCAGGCCAGTCTTCATCTCAAGGTTGACTGGGAGCTTCAAGCTGCTCGAGCTCAGGTTCCCACTCTTTCCGCTGGAGAACGGCAACAAGTCCACCTCGTAGCCGGCCAGTATGAACCTCCCGTCCGGTGGTATGAAGCTTATGACCCCTGGCTGCTCTTTCCACCTCGCTAGCCTCACGCACGGGTGGAAGACCGGCAGCTCCATCACGCTGTTGAGATTGTGCTTGCCTGAGGGGCTCGTGAGTGTCATGTTGATGTCCGGTACCCCGGAGACCTTGCTGGTGAAGGCGATGGTGCCGTTGGCGAAAGCGGCCAACGGCCTCCCACTCGGCGCCAGAGTGACGTTGAGCGTTTCCACCACGTCAGCGTAGAGCTCGTTGCTTGTATGCCTGACGTTGGCCCTCCTCCACGGTAGCGAAGGCGCTGTATTCTGGAGCATCGATGGCGTGCCCAGGGCGGGGCTGGGTGACCGGCCGTATGCACTGAGGTCTTTGACTTGGCCTGGCAGTGTGATGCTGCCTAACAGCCTCCCCATCCACCCTTCTACTTCGACAATATCTCGCAGGGCGTTTGGCTCGGTGGTGGCGACCGTGCCGGCGTCGCACATCTCGGTGAGCAGCTGGGCGACGACATCGTAATTGGACTCGATCTTCTGGGATATGAGAGGGGCGCCGAGGAACTCCTCGAGGGCATCGATCACGCGGTGGAGAAACTCGAGGATCAGGAGCGGTTCGACCTCGCCGGAGGTGGTCAGGAGGAACAGGAGGTTCGAATGGATCAGGGAGAAGACGAGGGTGGGCGGGTTGGTGTTGGGCAGGTAGATCAGGTTCGGCCGTGGCTGCGGGTGGGCGAGGTAGAGCGGGAGCAGGTGGGCTGACGACAGGGGCCTCGACGTGTAAGTATGCGAGAGAACAGGCGAATTCCGCTCATCATAGATGTGCAACGCCTCTACCACCCCGTCCATCTTGCTTGTTGTTGATGATGGAAGCTACCCACGCCCTTGGGTTGCCGCACGCTGCTGACAATGGTGGGGCAGCTTCAAGGCGATGACGTGCCCCCGCGGCAGGCAACGGCCTGGGCCGAGCCTACAGTGCAGAGGTCGTGTGTAAGTGTGCTTCCGAGGAGCAGCCGTCCGGAGGTCTCCAACCCAGGGACCAAAGACAAATATTGCCCTGCAACTGAGGCCATATATACTGTGCTAGCATATCACTGCATAAGTTTGACTCAAGAATAGATTCAGCTGCTTACGATCTACTTATTCAGAACCATCAGTCGGGTCAAAAATGAAAATGAGTGAATTATTCACCTTAGTCTTCCACAGCTCGCATTTCATTAAACTATCACCATACTACAGCTACACCTTTAAAAATGCGATTATGTTATAGCGAAATTTTGTGGTTGAGAGTGTATGATCGAATTATATAGAAGATTCCTCCATAGGAAATCATTTTATTGGAGAGTGTCTCATAGGAGTGTATCCTACAAGTAGGCCCCCCTTTGGCGGCAGCGCCAAAAAAAAACACACTCACCAACACTTACTATAACCATTAATTTACACTACTTTAAGCCCAATTTATAAATACTATAGGCCTATAATAACTAATATAAGTATACTATTTAAATACTTATAATATACTAAATATAATTATAATATTTTTTTATAGGAAAATAAACCTAATAAGGCCTATAAGGAGCCTAATAAACTACCTATTAAGATAGCTATATATATACCTTCTAATATACCTTTTAATATACCTATTAGGTAGGCTAGTAATAAGACTTTTATAGGAATTATTATTATACTTATTATAAACTATATTAGCTTTAAGCCTATACTTAAGCTTATTATAAAGCTTATTATTAAGCCTATTATAAACCTTATTAGCCTTTTATTTATAAAAGGACTTAAATATAAACCTATTAAAGTTTATATAGTTTATAAGCTATTAGAAATTAATAATAACTTTCTTAATAATAATTAGGAAGTTATAGGATTTAGGTTTAATAAATAAAGTAAGAAGGGCTATAACTTAATATTTACTAAATTTAATATTATTCTACCTATAATATATATACCCTTATAATTTATTAGGAGTATAGTCTATTATATACCTCTATTTATAAAAGTTTATAATTAATTAAATAATATATTATCCTTTATAATAAATAGTAATAATAAGATTATTATAGTTATAAAAGAGACTATAAAGGAGATTATAAAAAATAATAATATTATTAAACTTTTTAGTAATAAAAAGTTTATTCCTAATTTTAATTATAGGTAGTTTCTTAATTTATTTATAGATAAAGGCTACTTTAATTACTAAGAGATTATAAATCTTATAAATTAAGTTAATAAATTTAAGACTCTTAAAACCCTATATAGGATATAACTATAATATATTATAATTATATAGGGTAGTAAGGAGAAAGAAAAGTTTAACCTTAACTATATAATTAATCTTAAAGCTATTAGCTTATAGGTCTTTAGTATAACTTATAAAGATACTAAGATATATAACTACTATTAAAAGGAGAAGGACTTATTTATAGACTATTATATAATAGAAGGTTTTATAGCTAAATCTTATAGAAACTATTATTAGAATAATAAAGATAGTTATTATAATTTTTATATTTATTATATTATTATAGTTATAAGGATTTATAAGTCTATATAATAATAACCCTTTATTTCTTAAATATATACTTATTTTATTATATAGCTATTAAAAAGAGCTATAAGTTTAAGGTTAAGATCTTAATTATAGTTAAAAAGCTTATAGAATTAGCTATAAAGTTAATTATAAATTAGCTTATAAGTTAGCTTATAAGGAAAAAGTATATAAAGAAATAGTTAGAGATAGACCTTAAAAATAAGCTTATAATAAAGGTTATAAAAAAAAAGTATATTAAGAAATATATAGGATAAAACCCTATAAAGGAGGAACCTATAAAGGAGTAGCCTATAAAGGAGTAGCTTATAGAGGAGTAGCTTATAGAGTAGCTTATAATATAGTAGTTTAACTTATAGATTTTAAAATATAATATCTTATTCTTTATACCCCTACCCTTATTCTATATTAATATTCTTATTAGTTATAATATAATTATAGTAGAGTTTTATAAAATAAGTTAGTTTTATATATATATTATTATATAATATATAGAGTTTATAGAGCTTATTAAGTAATAGAAGAAGGCTAATAAATAGTAAATATAAATAAAAAAATAAGTATTTTAAAAGATAATTATAGTAGTAAATATTATATTATAATTATAGAGATCTTATAATATATAGCTTATAATAATAAATAGTCTATATTATTATAATTATATTTTATAAATATAACTATATTATATATAAGTATTATAAAATATATAGTATTTAAGATATATTACTCTAATATTTAAACTATATATATAATTAAAATATTAAAATATATAGTCTACTTTACCTATAAGTATATAATAGTTCTTATAAATATTATCTATTATATCTTTTATAGTCTAGTATTTTATAAAAGATTTTAACCTAATATTATACCTAAGGTATATAGGAGTATACTCTATAATAGTATTTATAAGTTATAAGAATACTACCTCTTAATAGTAAGATATAAATAATATAGGATTTTTCTTATTAAAGTTATATTTATAAGTAATTATAATCTTATATAACTAAATAAAAATAAGTTAAAAATAATATTAAATATATTAATAATAAATTTATATATTATAAAGCCTTTTATAAGCTATATAAATATAAATATTAATATATTAATATTATAGCTATTTATATTTATTTATATAATCTTATAAAATAAATTTACTTAATTATTATTTATCCTATAACTTTATAAGTACTGTGTCTTCTTTTATTATGTTATCTTTTATTATAGATTCTAGCTTAATAGAGGAACTAAAATAATATACAAAGTCCATAACTTTATAGGTATAAATATATAATATTAGTAAAATAAATAATAATATTCCTCTTATTATATTTAATTATAACCTATAAGCTAAATATATAAATTATATTTAATTAATAAAAGAGTATTTAAAACTAAATATAATAGATTTATAAGAAAATTAAAAGTATTATATAAATCTATATTTATAGTAGGTAAAAAAGAATAAATAATATATTAAGAAAGAAGGAAAAAGCTTTAACTATAAGAAGAAAGGTAACTATTTAATAAAAATTTTATTAGAATATATAGAATATTATAAGCTTATAAAATTATTTAACTAAGAGAAGGAGTAGTATTAAGATATTAAAACCTTTAAATAAATTATATTTAAAATTATAAAGTCCTTCTTATTCTTTAAGATAAAGAATTTATAAATATTTATAACTCTAAATATAGCTATATAAAATTAACTATATATAAAAATAAAAGACTATAAATCTACCTTTATAATTATAAATAACTACCCTTATAACTTATTAATAGTTATTATAAAATAAAAATAAATAAGGAATTAAATTTATAAGATAAAAAAGGGGAAGTCTTTAAGACTTATTATAAGCTTAATTTAAGAAATAAAATAAACTTTACTTATAAAGTTACCTATAAGAATCTTTATCTTTAAATAATTCCTTCTAATAAATAATACTAATAAATAAATATTATTATATAAACTAGTTTATATATCTAAGTTTTATATAAATATAATTAATATATTATATTTTAAGTTTAAATATATAGGTAGAATTAATAGGAAATTAATAAATTATAAAAACTTAGAAGGTAGTTTAAGTAACTACTTAAACTATTATATATTTTTAATTATAATAATTATAAGATATAGAGGTAAGCTTTTACTTAGAAAATAATATAAAATAATATAATTAATTTCTATAATAATATTATTTATTAGGGTTAAAATATAATAATTTATAAAAATACCCCTATTAAATATAATAGCTTAGAGAAGGTTATTTAAGTAAATAATAAAATAAAAGTTTATAAAAGAAGATAAGATAATAATTTAAAGAAAAAGACTTAAAAAACTATAATATTTAGCTTTATATAATAAGTCTTATAGCTACTTAATAAAGTTATAATTATTATTATTTAAGCCTTATACTTATATATTTTCTATAAGCTACTATATATATAATATAATTTAAAAAGGTAAGTAAGAAAAAGTAGCCTATATAATTTATCTATAGGTTTCCTTATATATTATAAGGAGGATTTATATAAAGTCCCCTCTAAAAATAATAGGAATATTCTTAAATAACCTATTAAACTTATAAATATCTTATAAGGTATAATTTATAGCCTTAAAGTAGAATTAGTATTATATAAGTACCTTATTTTATATAATTAAGGTTATAAACTATAATAAATAAGAAAACTAGATATTCTTATTAATTTTATAAGAAGAACTCTTATATAGATCTAATAGGATTTAGAAGAGTAAGTATATAATATAGCTATTAGATATAAGTAAAGCTATAATCTTAGATAAAGCTATATATAATATTATATAGCTATATATATAAAAATAAGCTATAAGTACTTTATATAAAAATATTTTTCTTATATCCCTTAAGTCTTAAATAAAAAAATAAGTATTTATAGGGTCTTATTTTATAAAGTTTATAATCTTATTAAAAATTATAAATTACCTATTATTAAGTTATAAAATAATATTATTATAATAGATTTATTATTCTTTTAGCTTATAAGTAACCTTATAATTAATTAATAAATTATATTATATATTTACCTATATATATTATAGTTTAGGTAGGTTAAAATCTATAAGTTACTTATTAACCTTTAAAAGATATTCCTAAAGTAAAAAGAGTTTATAGTTTATATATAACTCTTTAATATTAGGTAGTATATCTATATACTTATAAAACTTATAAGGAAGATTATTATATATATAATCTTTAAACTACTCTTAAATAGTTAATAGGTCTATAATATCTTTATAGAGAAGTATAATAGTAAATAACCTTTATAATAAATAACTTATTTATTATATAATTACTTCTTTAAAATAAAATATTTAATAATTATTATTTTATAAAAGACTTATTATTAAATATATAAATTAGTAGATAAGGTACTCTATATTATTTATAATTTATAAGTATTAAAATAAGATTAATTTATAAATATTATATAGAAGTAAATAAAAATAATATATCTTACTAGCTATAAAAGAAATAAAGTATATATAGCTTATAGATATATTATACTACTATAAATTCTAAGCTTTAATATCTTATTTCTATATATATATATAAGGGAAGTTAATATAAAGTATATTTCTTATATTTATAAACTCTTAGTTATATTTAAAAATATTATAAGTTAAGACTTATTATAGTCTATTATATTTATAAGCTCCTATAAGGATATATTTTTATAAAAAAAGATAGATTATTAGTTCTTAAGATATACTAAGAGGTATATAATAGGTAGATACTCCTTATAGATAAGAAACTTAAAGAGTTAAATAATAAACTTTATAAGGCTTATATAATAATATTATAAGTATAAGTTAATCTTATTAATATTTATATTATTTTATATAATAGTTATAATAATATTATTTCCCTTATATATATATTTATATATATATTTAATAGCTTTTATAAATATATTTTATTTAAGTTATAGGTTATAATAGACTTAATCTTATTAAAAGGAGTCTAGTTATATAGAGTACTTAGGTTTATAATCTATATTATAATTATAAATATATTTATTTAAGTCCTTTTTTACTATAATTATAAAGTAATAATATCTTAGAAGATTAATATTCTATAAGTTTAAAATATATTATTATAAGGAATATAGGTAGAATAAGCTTAGCTTATATAATATATCCTAAATAATACTAGTAAATAATTCTTATAATAAGTATTATAAAATAAAAATTAGAAAAAAGTACTAATTCTATAAGTATAATAGAGAGATATAGTAACTATAAATAAGTAAAAAAAAAGTTAGTTAAGATATAAAGAAGTAAGGATAACCTAGGAAGGTATAGAGAGTAGTAAGAACTATAATAGGATAAATTTTTATAAGAAAAGAGGTATATAAAATTTTATAAGAGTAGAGGTAAGAAAAGTAGTACCTACTAGTACTAATAGAGTATATAAAAAGATTATTAAGCTTTATATAGGATAATAGTATATAGCTATAACTAATTATTAAGGAGAGGAACTCTATAAATAGGGTTATAGGTATATAAATACTAATAGAATAACCGTGAAAATAAGACTAAGCTTTAGTTATAGTAATAGAGATAGTGGTTGTCCCATAGGAGATTGTCCTACAGATGAGGGGAGAGACCTCGGATAACGTGGCCGTAAACCTTGGAAGCGGACAACCGAGTACAGTTTGTGAGTATCAAAGATTCCTATGAAGCTGGCCCACAACATTACTCGGCATCTCAGACCCTTCGATCAGTACCGCTTTCTTGAGCCTCGTTGAACAATCCGCCCGCCTAGTCCCCCTGTACTATCGCATCCACTTGTTACCAAAGCACGACAATTGAAGCTCTCAGTTTCACGACCTGGGCTAAGAGCCATGGTATCAAGCCAAGAACACAAGCTTTTGACAACTCTACACGAAAGCCCAACCAAAATTCCAAAACCTATCTGCCGCTTTAACCGCAAGACCCACAGCAATGTCACCTCGTGGGTGATCTATGGCCTTCATACCAGCTAGGATTGATCGCATGGGGGTGTTCGAACCAAATGTCGTTGCGCTGATAAGATTGGTCTGTATAGGACCTCTCTGACCGTTCAGTTTGGGGGCTGAAGAAGGTAGTGCTGAGCCACACAGGTCGGTATTCAGGCACCGAAATCCGGTTAGGATAAATGGGGCCGCTCGGGTTTGCGCCCCAGACCCGGTGGCGGCCACTGTTGACTGGGTGGTGTTGTGGAGGGATAGAGGAGTGATGGGGGCTATCATCAAGCAGTAGGGAAGGTAGTGACCGTTGAGGGTTGACGAATAGAGTGGCCTCGTCTTGTTGATTGTGTTTAATTTTCATATGCCGGCGGAGACGTTGAAAGCCCCAGTAGAGGCCAGGGACACAAGACACAATTAAACTCAGGAGGGCGACGTAGGGTATGATCTGTGACGACAACGCCATTTTGAGGGTTTTGCGTGCCAAGGAGTTGACGGTGTTGCGGTGTCGTGCCTATTCAAGTTTGCCTTGCCGGCTGATATTTAGAACGAACACTGAGGAGCTTGAGGGCTAAGCGCAGGCTTAAAAGTTCGTGAGTGATGTTCGGAAGTGAGCTTCGATATATAAATGTTTCCCAGTATATCATAGCTTCACCTGGATACGGTTCAGTTGTGTTCAGCACTGACCCGAACTGTGGTCGCCTTCCCCCCTTCATGATGTTTAGGATCCATGGATAGTGTATGGCAGGCAAATTCCGTCCTCCGGCTTCAGTGTGGTCCGAAATGCGCAGCGGTAAGTAGACATGCATAGGTTGCGTGAAACGTGGAGAATCCGGCCAATGGAAAAATACCAGAGCCTGACATTGGGACCTAGTGACCTAAGTCTGGTCAAGTTTGACGGCGGCGACATAAGTTTGGGCGACTTCAAGCAGGCATCATTCCCCGCCGTGACGGTTCCTCAACCAACCCAGTTGCATGCTTGATTCTTGGCAAACCTAAGTCTGGTCAAGTGTGGCTTCTCAGGCTCGTAGCCCAATGGTGTGCCGGAGGGGAGGTAGTGACATCGGCGTGTGGGAACGGTGGCCATGCGTCCCGGAATTTCGCCCGAGGAGTGAGTGAGTTGTCTGCACAGCCTGCTTACGATTGCATGCGGTGCGACATGTTGCTGAGCTTCCTCTAGGCACGGAAGATGAACGAGCCTGAAGAATCGCCCATGCACATGTCGTGTAACGGAAGTCTGACCGACTTGGATTGGCAGGGGATTGACTTTCCTGGCAGTAGCATCAGCAGATCCATGCTGGAGGAAGTTGCGCCCCTGTCCGGTGAGGTATAAAGTGTTAGATGAGCAGACGCTCTTGTAGACGAGGCCAATACTCTCTTGTCCTGTCCTAAAGTCACGAACAAAAACCATTTGCTCACCATTACCTTCTGCCGAAGCCATCATTTTTGGCCGCCAAATTTGTTGAGCGCTGAGCAGCACGGACCTTTGTGTGAAGGTATTTTGTGCCTCTATCCGGCACTTCAAGTCCCTCTTTGTGACAGGCAGGCTCTTCATTCATTGGAGCTCCATTTACTTTTCCCGAGTGGCCAAGCACGATCAACAACGACCAAGCAGCACAGAATGCCCCGTGACAAGCAGAATGCAGGCGACGTCTTGCGCCGTTATGAGTCTAAAATACGGAAGCTATATGCGACCGAGAATATTGAATCTGTGAAGCGAATCATGGAAAGGGAAGCAGACTTCCCAGAACTGGCGTGAGATAACCTTCCTGACTGTATCTACGCTCTGGCGACACTGGCAATTTACCGCAGTCAGTCACGGTGGAATTCTTTATACTGATATCTATACATAGAATTTCAACATGGATTGAAAAGATTGGAGACCTCGGTATTCGAAAGAACGTCTCTTCGTACGAATGGCGGATGATATATTTACATTGTCTTTGCTGGCTCGAAGATCCCACACGTAAAAAGGGTGATCTTAAACTCAAAAGGACCAAGCAGCCGATTGAGATTGTTGTGAGGGGCAAAATACATAGCTGGGACCAGGCTTGGAAGAACATGAAGAGCGCTGGTGTGATTGGCCAAGTACTACAGTTAGGAGGTACGGTATTCTCATCTACCCTACTGCAATTGCCTTGTCACTGACCTGGTGTCCATGGGTAGAGCCTCTCGACCCGCTTCCGCCCGACATCGAGATTTACACAATCTCACCAGAATCTCTTCCGTCACTTTCATCTTCCGTCGAATTCGATACAGTAATAGGCTCAGGAGCTCTATACACACCAAGACATGGTTCGATTACACGTGGGCGCACCCACAGCAGCCAACGCACGAGTAGACATTCGAGCGATAACTCCCGGTCACTCATTCTAGTGCCTTCTGATCGTGATGACAATAGATCAAATGAGTGGACAAGGGACTGCGCAAGGCGAATCTGGATATATTGGACTAGCCTCCTCCCTATAGGCATGCTTATTACCAGGACAATCAGTATGTACACCTAATGTTGCCCCCTGCCCCCACGCGTCAAAATTTGGCAGAATCTGCTTTTTGGCAGAATTTTCCTATCAACTACTAACAACATCGAGCGTCACTAATGGATTTATCCAATGCTAGAAATCCAAAATCTCACTCTGCCCTCTGGAGGTGGAGCTCCACAACGCTCCCGGCAAGGATCCATGACGGTGTTTGCAACAGACAGCTTGCCAGACGATTTCGGCAATACAGAGCATGAATATGTCAGCGAGCGTCAACACAGCTTCAGTCACTTTCTTTCCGCCCTTCTATGGCCTCCTACAAGGGACCTGGCTACATCTACGAGCGATAAGGACTATGCCAAATTTTTCACGGTGATTTATCTTCTTTCAAACAAATTCGTGAGCACAACATCAATTCTTTTATACATGAAAGAATCAACCGCGAATATGTTTCGAGAACTAGATCTAGTTTTCGCGGCTGTCCCTGTCGAGTACTTGGAAAACTTGATACAAAGTCGCCTAGTCAGCATCAAGGCAGCGTATGAGGCCCTCCTCCTCCTCACGGGACATTTCAAGCAAAAAGCTGCCTTCCAGCTCTTGCTCAAAATTGGATTTCGGTACGACTGGATTGCCGTTCGTGTCTTGGGCCACGAACTTTTATACTACGCGGTTTCTATGGATCTGGATAACGCTCTACAATTGCTACTGGAAAAGGGTTGCCGTCCAGATTTGATGAGCATGGGATTTTTCCTCCACGACCGAAGCTTTCCAACCGCAATCTGCGAGGCATTGCGGCGGAAGAATTTCGGCAGTATGCATTTGTTACTAGACCACTGCGATGTTAACGCACCGATCCATGACGCCCAGGGCGGTCAGAGGCGGCTGTCGAATTTCGACTGCTTTTTCTTAAAGTGTGCTGATGTCGAAAAATATCTAGAGTACGGTCTCAACGAATTCATTCGAGTTGGCATCGACGTCAACAAACCAGTCGTTCCGCCAAGCGATACTTCTCGTCGTTCGCTGGGCATATGGCATGATATTTCTCGGAAAGGATGGCCATCATGCGAGGGAGAGACGCGTCTTTCCGTCCTGGACTATTTGTTCTACTTCCATCGAAATGTCTTTCACGTTATCTCATCCAGGTCGGTCCGGTCTCAGCCAGGCTTCCTCAGTAGAGCCAGCATTTTGCTTTCCTTGGAGGGCGGTATCCAAAACCTTCAACAGTACTTGAACGGCCTTGCACAAAAAATCGGTCACCAACGACTATCCGAGTTTCTCCAGCTTTTGATAGCTGAGCAGTTCCTTGGATGCGATTTGGCCGGTCGCAAGAGAGCCACAGACCTTAAAACTGTACGCGCTTTGGCGACATGCGGTGTCACCATTGCTAAGGTCTTACAACGTTTTCCCGATATCTTGAAACAATTCATAGATATCGTCTGGAACCGTGTATCTGAAGAAGAACACGATATAGATGCCATACAGTATCTTCTCGTGAACGGGGCGCATGTCGGTGGCTCTGCGTTGTCGTGGCTGGCACGACATCCTGAGAGACGTCTTCTTGATATTGCCCTGAAACGGTTGGGCAGTTCGACGGAACAGCACATTGCCCTCGCGGGAGTAGCATCAAGGAACGACGTCCAAGCAGTCGAGGAGCTGCTCCACGCTGGAGTTGATCTTGATGCTGATACAATTGATCCCGATGATTTTCTCATGCCATTGCCGATGAGTCTCGTCGCGAGATATTTGAAGGAGTCCATATGGCACTCGGTGGGACTTCCATTGATGCTAGACTTCCTAATATGCAAAGGGGCGGTCCTCAGGCTTTCGAAAAGGAAGCCCCAATTGCACCATCTGCTGCAATTCGTACTGGGCCAGCCTGTTCCTGATGAGAGAAACAGAATACAGGCAATCGTCGAATACATTATCAGGGCAGGTCATGTGAATGCTTCATCCTTGCCATCTTCGCTGTTGGAAGCCTGTACTAGTCCTACGACTTTTGAGTATTTGCTCGGATATGGGGTGCAGCTCAACCCTGGTTCCCCGCTGGCACACTGGATCACAATGAAAGGTGGAATTGGGCTTGCCAGAGGGATGTTGGCAGCGGGGGCGAATCCCAATGCTTACTCAAGACGTTTTGGAAGATATCGCCGGACGCCCTTACAAGCTGCAGCGGAGGGATCAAAGGCAGACATCATGCAGATGCTTCTTGAGAACGGCGCTGACGTTAACGCTGCAGCTAAAGGTCTTACCGGGGTTACAGCGCTTCAGGCCGTGTGTATGCGGTCTTTGGATTTCGCTGAGCCGGATGAGGAGAAACTCAAGATGGTACAGCTTCTGCTTGCCAGGGGCGCTAATGTTAATGCCGCTCCAGCGCGCAGAGATGGACACACAGCGTTACAAGCAACAGCGGCAACTGGTGATCTGGCGGTTGCGAAGCAGCTTCTTTTACATAACCCCATGGCCGACGTCAACGCACCACCATGTCAGGGACAATTGTATGGCGCCAAATGCTCACCATCTCGACTCGGTACCGCTCTTGATATTGCAGCTGAGCACGGCCGTCTAGACATGGTCAAGCTGCTTTTAAATTGCAACGCACTAAGCCACGATCGTGGAGAGAATGGGTACTATGGAGCTATTGAATCAGCGAGGTTGAGAGGGCATGTTGCAGTTGCCGACTTAATACGCGAACATGCCAAGAATGACCAAAGCTTACCGTCAGATCTCAGGAACCCATACCTGTCAGAACCACCAAGACATTGGTCAGAATATGGCTACAGCAGAGAATTGGATGAGGAATCAGAACGGTCATACGTGACAGACTCAGCCGAACACGATGACTCCGATGATGAGTCGGATAGCTCAGCAGGGACTAGCACAGGCACACCATACGACCCCGATGAGAGGGAAGCATCAGTAGCTGTACAAGGGACACAGATTCCTATTCATTCTGACTTCAATCGGCCATCTGAGGCTGTTTACAACCAAGTCGCCCACAACTCACCACAGCCATTTACTGCTGACGGTGTCCCTACAGCTCCCACTAACAATCCTTGGGCGAAGCAGGGTGACCCTGGCCTACAATTCAAAGACTATGATTTTGCTACATTGCATCCCACGTATGCATTTCAGCAGATGAAGTTTGACGCCTCGGTGGATTTGGATATAAGCCTGAGCAATAGTACTGGACGGGATTCAGGCGTTCAGTACGCCGATACTTTGGACTATGAGCTTGACGCTCATGAGAGACTTGTATATGAAGTCGACCGAGACTACGAGTGACTCCCCCGCTCGGAAACCGCGCATAAAATTTTATGGGAGACGCAGTTGGGGCTTTGTCAAGCATGCTGGGAGGTAAAATTTACCTTTCATTTTTCCTCACAAGTTGGAGACATTTGAATTAAACACAAGAGCTTTCGAGTCTTTGCCCTCCAAAATACAGGTACCCGCGTAGTTAATGTAATGCTTAGAAAACTGTCCGTCGGTTTCTGAGGTACAGAAAATTATGTCTAGTTCAAAGCAAATAGCCAAGGACCATCGTGAATGGTTGTGGTACACAGTCTCTTCCTGTTGCAGACGTCCATCATCACTCACAGCCAACGAATTTTCGCCACAGTTACTCGAGATTTCTAGTCAAAGAATGTTTTAACTATCTCAGACTCTCACTTTCACACTTTACGTTTGTGTAAGCTTTGGTGTCGACGTCAGTCGCATGTCTGTTTTGGTGCTCTGCTTGACCCCTGTTATTGGCGACACAAAGACTGACTACTAGGTAAGCAGATCTTGTTGTCCTTATCCAGGAGAAGTCAGCGAAAGAGATTGCTGCATGATATCAAGGTAGACTCAGTTGCCGGCGGTGGCCGAATGTGTTTGGCACTTAATAACCCTTGCCACCTGCATCGCATCTCTGGGGCAGCTGTCTGTATACACGGTGTGGGCGACCCGTCCACCACCACGTTACATTCAATTCTATGCTTCTACTATTGCAATGAAAAATGTCAACAATTTGAGTCTAAGCTCTTCCCCCACCAAAAATTAGAGTCCTAACAGGTGGAAAAGGGAATGGCGAGGGATTCGCTTAAGCATTGTCAGCCTATTCCGATGCTTGGAACTTGGCGCCTTAGCTGATATTAGCCGAGAATCTCAGGCAATTAAACGATGCAGTGTCCAGATGCTCTTGGCAGAGATGGACTACTTGCATATACGAATCCATCGCGCAATTTTCGTCGAACCAGTGCCATTTCAAGCATCTGATGGGCAGATGGTCCACGGCAGATAGAAAAAGCTCGTTCACTATAAAATGGGCGATAGCCACAATAACAACCCGCTGTTGTTGGCCATTGTCAATATCGACCCAACCGTGTCACCCTGAATTACAAGAAAGGCCAAATAGATATACAGCCAACATGAAGGCCTCTATCTTTAGTACTATCGCAGCCTTGCTACTGCCTATGGCAACGATAGCTGCAACAACTGAAGGACCCAGCGATCTAGTCAAGCGAGAGTATGCATTTTCAAGACTCACCCTCGGCCAAAAGTGACTGTTCAAGCTGGCATACTAATAACCTAATTCGTCCAGCTGTCCGAGTATTTTCTCATTGAAGCTCGCAATTGAGGATAATTCAACTTACTGGCTTGCACCGTAAGTATTCTCAGCTTCATGGCCCCTTTACACAGCGACTGCATCGGCGCTCAGTGTAAGTGACTCTTACTAAACAAATATTCTCGAAAGTTATCGAACGAGATACACCGCCAGCGGCTCTCGAGGTCGTATTTTCGCCAAGGACTTCTACGATACGTACATCCTGACAAACGACACAATTCTCGAAGTTGTCCATACCGACATACCCCCTGAATGGATTACGGAAGCTCCACGATTTGGCTACGCTTTCCCTCTCGCCAGCGGCAACCTCGCGATGTTCTTTGCCAAGCAGGAGGAGTATTTTGAAGAGAACCCAGACCGCGCAGAGAACAAGCAGGACTTCGTGGTCACCACCATTGATCCGGCGACGTGCGAGGTGACCCTGAGCTTTGGTGGGCAGCAGCTATACCCGCACTTCCCGGCGGAAGGCCAGGGCGCGCCGACCATCACATTGAGAACGGACGCTGTTCCAAGGGAGAACGCACACGCAGTGCAGACGATATGGGCGGTGCCAGAAAATCCCCGGCCTAATTAGGGCATCTGGATGTCGATGTTGTAGGAGGCGAGAGTTAGGCAGCTTCCTGAAGCGATTCTTGAGACTCTGTCGAACCTCGGCCATTGTCCTTACAAACCTTTCCTGAGTCCGTTCCCTAGGGTAGTCAATACAAGTATGTGCTTTGGCATATCCAAAAGCGTGGCCATGGTTGTCTCAGCATAGAAGGGCCAAGGTCATGCGGCAGAGCCGTCGATCGCTCGGCTTTGTGTACCTAGGCGGGTGCGAGTGCTGCTGAGCAGAGTGACAAGTCATATAAATCGAGACATCAAATGATTGGGTACTTGTACACCCCGAGAGAATAACACCGCAGATGAGTCACACGAGAATCGAGCATTTAATGCGTACGAAATACCCCTCCGACTTTCTAAATTTCACATATAATTTCAACCCCAGAAAAGATGGAAGATTTGCGAGTCCACGTAGCGATGAACAGTCGCTATCGAGCCCTTGACCACTCAGGGAAGCTCCCTTTCACCATCATTTTTGGTCTCTCCCGCCGTTCATCGGAGGACACCAATCCCCTACCGCTGCTAATTAACACGAAGAACACGATCCTCGACATCCCGTATGCGCTTTCGAACAAACTTCTCTCACTACGAATACAGCAAGTGGATAGCAAGCTCGAAGTCGAAGTAGAAGTTGGCCAATTCAGTCCAGTCAGCGATGAAAGGAAGTCATCAGTGACACTTCCCTCACCAGTAGGCCACAGCCATGCACGCAGAAACCCATTAGTGATACATGAATATCACCTGGATCCCAAAAGCGAGCTCTCGTCATTGTTGGAATTTGGGAAGAAGTATAGAATTCGCATCAACCGTCGTGGCGTGTTTGGCGGGGAAGGACACAGATTTGTGAACGAAGCAAGTTCTGAGAACGAACAAAATTCTGGGTCTGCAAAGGAACATCCAAAAGTGGTTCTTGGTAGAACTGAAGGAACTGCAATATTTACGGTCTTGCCTTATCTTTCATGGCCGCCACAAATACGCACCACGATGCGACAGCTTCCGGGCGATGAGAACGCCGGTGTCACAGAACTTGAAATCACAGTTGAGAACACAGGCACAGGACCTATCACTGTCCAGACACGCGGACGTCAAAAATTTCTTCTCCCATGGGGCCCTGTGTACGAAGAAGATGAGTGGTCGACCTGCCCTCGCATTATCGATGGACAGCAACCATCAGCCCACCGCACCATCCAGGTCATCAACCTTAATGATAATAGTACGGTACGAAAGCCAAACCCACCAGGTGGTTTCCAGCAAGGGCCAATAGGCGATCGACGACCGAGACTCGACACCTTGGTGACTCTGAAGCCAGGAGAGCCGCTGGTCAGGCATGTGGATGTCAGCGAGCTGCTTTCAGATCTGGCAGATGGCACCTATGGGCTGCGGATGGAGCGAAGGGGTATGTGGTGGTGTGAAGGTGATCCGCGTGATTTCGTGGACAATGGTGATGAACGAGTGCCGCACGATATGTTCCGGACGATGATTCCGCCTCTGATTTTGGAATGCAAGGACACTGTGGATGTACACATTAAGAACGACATTCCGAATTGACATAGGTTCGAGCCTCTGCAGAGGTGCGAGAACAATACCTTCACGTATCTTGAAGAAAGTCATTGCACATATCTCGGGCATTCCGCTTGCGTCTTTGTAAAAGTGGTGGCTTTTACAAGCCGGCGAAAAGTGGATTCAGGACTGGAAGCTCACGCCTGAGGCTTCACAACGTCATTCACTGATTAATATGAGGCTTTTTGATCCTGAGATTAATCTCTTCATTCATAATCCCAGGAATTTGCCCATATTACCAAAACCAAGAGCAGAATGGAGTGAGCCATGGGGCATATGTGTTGGTAATTGTGTTAGGATCCACATTCTCCTCGAGGACACCCTAATAATACTCTATCACTTAATAAGAGGTTGCTGCCAGCCTGTGGTCGTACAATCAAACACAATTTGGCAAGCGACTTGTACGTATGAAGTAATTGAACTTTGATTCTAATTGTGTATTGATAATACTGGTCCAACCACCTCTCCAGATCCGCACATTGCCCGCCTGATCACTATTCAGGTGTCTATAGCTGGAGGCAGCTATCTAAGTCGCTTGGTGTAATGATTATTTGCTCACTCAATGAAAGATTAGGATCCGAAGTCTAACTTGATGCTCCTGTCTTATGTTGGAGACCATTGATGTTGCGCTGAGGCCACGTGCCCATAGACGGGCGTACTGTATTGTCATTCTATTGTAATTTGCATTGTATTCTCTCTGAGCGCTGGGTCTTGAGCGCTCACCAATGTATGAAGGCACCACATACATTTTATATGTATGGGGGATTGGAAACGCAACCGCCTGATGTTGCGCTACGCATACCTCGTTCAGTCAGGTTAACTTGAAGTCCTGTTGACTGGTGACGAGGTGATGGCACCATATGAGAATATATGAGAACACTACCGGTGCCAATCAGACCACTGTGATCCGGCTCAAGAATGGCTGGTAGTTGGTGGCGCACAGAATTACGGGCCTCCCATCTGTGTATGAGGCGATCCATGAATTCTCTTCACCAGCTATTCAGACCAGCCCACTGGTGCTCGTATGTCGTGATGACCCGAGTCATTGGAAATTCTCACACAAGGCTTCCGTAGCACAAGTAGTCTCAGCAGTAATCGATCACATCCACACTCTTCCACAATTCCGGCTTGTTGAAATCAGGAAACCATCAAGCAAAGAAAAAGTCTCGTGAATGTAAAAATATTTCCGATAGTACGGACAGCGTGATGATCCGGTGATTTCTGGGAGTCAACAGCCCGCAGAAGGGCCGAGAGGAGCCCCCACCACCCCGGCTCTTGTCAAGTAGTGAACACTGTCATCCCCACAATCTCCCCAGATTCCCACAATCCGGGACAGATTATCGCGAGCGCTCCCCGCATTTGTCCCCGCAATGTGCATGCAACCAGGCACGTGGCAGGGAAAGCTGGTCGAGCAGGTGGGCATTCATCTGTCGACCGGTCCACCACAGGAACACAATTTTGTTTGTGCCTGTCCCGATTCGGAATGGTAGCCGCCGCGATGTTCTTGGGCCTGCCTGGGTTGAATGCCAATGGCTCGGGAAGTCCGCACGGCACCGACTAACGGCTGGCTTGCTTATGTAGTGTATGGAGCCTGAGCTGTCCCGGCCGTACTTTTCCAACCCAGACTTGCTGCTCACATCTGTGGGGACAACGAGCCAGTACGCGTACTTAAAGGCCCCCGGCCGACAGACCTCCGATATACTGGCCTCAGTTGAAAATCTAGGTTTATAGAAACCTGAACTTGGTGGTTGGTGAAGTTATACAGTTGAGCCGCCGCAGTTTGTCAAAATGCGCTTCCAACAACTGATGGCCAATGGCCTCATGGCCTCGGTGCTGCCAGGCGCTCTCGGCCGTGCCATCTCCAAGACCACCAAGATTCGCACCGTCGTGACAACTGACATGGAATCCGACGACTTGGCCTCGCTCGTCCGATACATCTTGTACACCAACGAGCTCGAGAACCAGGGTCTGGTTTACACATCCAGCAAGTTCCACTGGGAGGGTGACGGCAAGAATACATCTTTCTTCCTGCCGGACCGCGAGTACGACACGCCGCAGACACAATGGCGCCCGACCGGCATAACGACCATCCAGGATCATCTCCTCAAAGCGTATGCAGAAGTTTATCCTAACCTGCGCGTGCACGACTCAAACTATCCGACGCCAGAAGCGCTTCTTTCGATCACCAAAGTCGGCAACGTTGACTTCGACGGCGAGATGGCCAAGGACACAGAGGGCTCGGACCTGATCAAGGAGCTCATCCTCGACGAGGACCCGCGGACGCTCTACCTCCAAGCCTGGGGTGGCACAAATACTATCGCCCGCGCTCTCAAGTCTATCTCGGACGAACAGTCTAGCTCGCCCTCCTGGAACGCGACCAAAGCCCACATCTCCAGCAAGGTTGTCATTCTCGCCAGCGGCTTCCAGGACAACACGTACGAGGAATACCTCGCGCCGAACTGGCCCGCAATCCGCGTCGAAGAACTCTCGGCGGCATACGACACCTGGGGCTTTAACTGCAATCAGGGCCAAGGCAACGTCCGCGGGCTGCCGGACAACAACGTGTACTACAAGGGCGCGTGGACCAAGGCAAATATTCAGACCGGACCCCTTGGTAGCCTGTACCGCTCATGGCTGGACGGCCAGACGACATTTGGGGGAGGTGACCAGCTTGACGTCTTTGGCGACCCAGAGAAGGCACCGGGTGGCTGGTGCAAGCCCATGGAGCAGTACGACTTCTTGTCCGAAGGTGACAATGTAGTCTTCAACAACCTCCTCACCACAGGTCTGCAGGACCCGAGCGACCTGACAATCGGCGGCTGGGGCGGGAGGAGAAAGCAGAACAGCACGAGCCCGGACCTGTGGGTTCTGGTCGACAAGGAGGTGGGCAAGAACGGGAGCGAGGTCGAGAACTGGACGACGGACCGCTGGGTTGCTGCCGCGCAGAATGACTTTGCGGCGCGCATGCAGTGGACGCTTACTTCCGAGTACGCTGAGGGCAACCACGCGCCGTCTATCAAGATCGACGGGCCGAAGACTGTCAAGGCGGCCGCAGGGTCCGCTGTGCAGCTCTCTGCGCAGACCTCCGACCCCGATGAGGACGAAGTGACTGTTTCGTGGTGGCAGTACCTGGAAGAAGGGACGTACCAAAACAAGGTGGAGGTGACTGGCACTGCTGACAACGGCGCAACTGTCAGCGTCCCTGCAGACGCGGAGAGTGGGCAGACCATATCAGTCATTGCACAGGCTACCGATGATGGGGAATTTCCATTGACGCGGTATGGCCGAGTCTTCATTGAGGTCTCGTAGCACCCCTAAATAAGCGAGGGTGCAACTTCGTATATATATGGATCAAGAATGAAATCACTTAATATGTACATTCAACTTCTCAGCAACTTGAACATCCAAACTGGATGTGGCATTCAAGTTGTGTCAAAGAAGTCAAATATAACATCAGTTATTAGTTCATGTGTACTGACACACCCGCTCTGCAACTGCGAGCACTGCCGGCCGGCTACCTAGGTACTCACCACAACCTAAACACCTAGGCAGCCATCCAACTCGATTACTCACCTGCAAACATCTACAAGAGCCAATGCATTTGAGCCAATGCATTGTACACTTTCTCGCTCAGGATCCGCGCCAAATACTGAGCCATGGCTGACAATGATCAATCAGACGCTTCTTTTAACGAAGAAGTGCTTCGGCTTCGAGCTGAGTATCAGGAACGCCGCCTTGCCACCAACCTTTATCCTCCTGGTGGCAAACCCCTTCTCGACCTCGGCGTCCAATTTGGCGACAAGTCTTGTATGACGTACTGGTACGAAGAAGGCACCGAGCGTGTCCAGTGTGTTCGCATCTTCGATGTTCCTGGTACTCTCTCGGGCGACATACTGCGACTCCATCAAAACCTGCCTGCCCTGGCAGGTCACTTTGAGATCGATGGCGATGACATACGTCCACTGGAATCCTGTGAGGAGCTTCCTCAGCTCACAGAAGACGATTCTGAGGACTTGGGCGAGTCTGTTTCCAAGCTTCCTCTCATCTTGGTCGACCCGGCGAAACACTTTGTCAAGAAGAGCAAGTACCGAAGCGAGATAGAGAATCTCACCAAATGCCAGGGTGGCTCTATACCTGGCCATCCACTCTCTCCGAACATCATTCAGCTTCTTGGTAGATCTACTGATGGCCAGCTCGTCTTCGAGAAGCTGTCATCTAGCGCGCAGACCCTTGGCCGCTTCTCCGACCTGGTCATTTACAAAAGCTGGATTCTACAACTCATCAATGCCTTGGATTGTCTTCAATCTGCTGGCATCGTCCATCGCGACTTACGCGCCGACAACCTCCTCTTTTCCGGCGACGGGGCACGGCTAGTGGTTTGCGATCTTGAAAGCCGCTGGGGGGAGCGGAAGGCGCCCGAGGTTGCTTTTCATGGTGGCCTTGAGAACTCGGGATGGTCACACAAATCTGACATCTTCGACATGGGGAATTGTATTAAAAGCATGGTCTACGCGAATGGGCCAATCACTCCTTTTGTCGAATGGCCTGTTCCCTCCCCGCTCCAGGCCGTTGTGGAAGCGTGCATGCGTCCCATGCCGGAGGAGCGACCAACTTTAGCCGAATTGCGTATCATGGTATTGAACTTACAGGAGTGATAAAGTCAAAGTGAAAAGGGCTCCTGGAGCCCAGGTACTATTGAAAGCCTTGTTTCTTTTCGCTTCCTTAGGCTCAGGGGTCATGACGGTCTTTCTTTGGAGCACAACGTGAAGTGTTCTGCCTCATTTTGTTGGGAGTGAGACCGGATGTCACCATATGCTTTGACGTAAATTTCCCTTAGCTATGTCGACGGCATGTGAGCTTTTCGGAAGCTTTGAACTCGGGATTCTAGAATAATTTCTTTGTATGAGTCGCCTGTGTCGTTTGCGATACTTCGCTTGAACTTTTTGGCGGGCGCACGCTTTCCTTGCAACCATGTGTTCGATTGCTATTCTTGTGGAAACCGGTACGTCCTGCGTCTCTATGCCATTGTCCAATTGGAAAGCCTAGACCCAGAGCCTCGCCCTCTTCTACTGGCTGACAGAATAGTTTGAGTGGCACAAACTTAGTTAAACTACATACCTAGGTATCAGATATGCGATAGGATTAGTAATGGCCGGCAGTAAGTCGATTTGGGCGACCGAATGCGCCAGGACCACAAACGTGTGACAACCGTAGAAGGCTGGGGCAGTAGTCGCTAGCACCCATTGGACGGCAAAGGGTGATCGCCGCACATGACTGCTGCCAAGGTGCAAATGTTAAAAATAGGCATGCCATCACATCTGTGGCTTGCAGAAAGCTGAAGACGGCCCCGGCCATCTGACTTATAGCAGCAAAGTGAAGTGCACTTTCATGAATACCGAGGAAAAATTCATCTGGTTAGGATTCCTGAGGCGGGGGCTCGGCTAGGTACTTTGGTGGGTTGCCCTCGTATGTTGAGATGACAGCCATAGTTGGAGGTCATGCACATTGTTGCGTTTGTGTACTTGCAGAATATTTGATTGGAGGTATGGCTACGGGCTCAAAGAGTGGTAGCACCGCCCGCTCGGATAATCATATACAAATCAACCTCTGCCTCAATTATTCCCCGCGAAGTGAAGTGCAGTGCATTACGTCCTCATCTCCACATTGCCTCTCACAATGTCAAAATCATCCTTCACCAGTTTTGTGAATGATACTGAAATGGGCTTCAGTTTATATAATCAAGGCGAAAAGGCCGTCTTACAAGTCATTGATGCACCATTCGATGGAGGGCGGCCAGTGGTCCGTCAGGTGGTCAAATTCAACCCCAACAACGACATGGACCAGGCGAACAGCGACATCGCTGAAGGGATGAGGAATCTTCCGACCCATGAGACTGGCACCGCAAGGATTCTGGATGTTACTATCCATTCCGATTTCATAATAACAGGTCTTCGAGATACGAAGGGTCCGGAGTCGACACGCCCGGTCAGAGACTACTTGCTCAAGTTTCTGCAGGATACATACACACAGCAATTTGAGGAACGACGAATATTTAGGTGGCTCAACGATCCGATCCCAGTCAACGACATCGGCAGCATATTTTCTCAATGGTCTCAGCACCTTGGCCGCGAAGACAAACAGCCATACCGCCTTGTCAACCGCACGAGTCTGCAGCAAGATCCTTTGGATCGTGACCTCCATCCAAGAGACTCTTACTTGACATGCGTTCAAGATTCTGAGAATCGATTGATCGGTAAGTCAATAACGTGTACTTGATTTTCTACACCTTCGCACATTACATTCTTAAGTGGCTCTGAATCTCTGCCGTTCTACCGCTCACAGGGTTCTAGTCATCACAGTCAACGACGTGTGGTCCGAGCAGACCTTCGAAATGTACGGATCTCGCGACAGTAGACTCAGCATACCGTTTCAGAATCCACGTTGTGTCACGAAAATCCTCGATGGCACGAGTTGGACCTTGTTTTCGGACGGTTCCCTCGATACTTTCGTCAAGCTCTTACTTCTGGACTTCTTCCTTGCCTCCATCTATCTGCAGGCTGTGGATCATTACGGATCTCTGATCTGGCCGAAACTTTCCACCAAGAAAGAGGTTTTAAGGTTCCCGCTGACAAAGAACCCTCATCTCCAAGTCCCGTTGGGTCTTTTCGAGCCACGCTTATCCGTGAAAAGCCGGGAGGCCTTCAAGGAGATTGAGAACGCCGAGGGCATCGTCAGAAGCGTGAACAACCTGGTTGATTCCGTCAAGTTTGTGCTCAAAGCTCTCGATCAGAATGTCGCCGCGGATACGTTCAAGCAGTCTGCCCGCAAGGATTACGAGGGGTGCAAACAAACGCTCGATGGACTTATAAATGAGCGCAAGCAGAACGCCTCGAGAGCTTTGGAGGCACTGAGCCGCCAGCTGGACTACTTGAGCAAGAGGCACGCAATCCGTGAGGCCAAGTCGATCAAGATTCTGACAATACTCGCCTCTTTCTACCTGCCACTTTCACTCTCGGCCTCCATGCTAGGCATGGAGACGCCATTCAAGAAAGTCGCCCACGATGATACGGGCGAGGAAATGGACTTGGTCGGGACCAACCTGCTGTTTGACTTTGTTGGTGTATTTATCTGGCTCGCCACTTCCACTATCTTCATCGTCTATGGTATCAGGCTCGCGTTTCGGCTCAAGGACAACGGACTTGCCACCCTGGCAGAGCTAGTCGGACTGGACAAATGGTCCAACGCATTCGGCGGTCCTTTCTCCTATTTTTCCTACGGCAAGCGGTGGCGCTTTGGCGGGAGAGGAGGCTGGATATTCGAGAAGATCAAGGCCGTCACTGCTTGGTGGATCGGTGTGGGCTTTTGCGTCACTCTCCTTGTGATCTTTTTCTACGGCATGCTGCGGGATGCCCAGAGCGCGTGGGACGCCGCTTGGAGAATGTTCACAGTTTACACTGCAGTTGGTGGACTCGGGATGGCGAGCACTCTCATTATGTTTTGCTCATTGGACAGGAAACAGCGTCGCGTTTAGACCGAAGACCTTAGAGGATTAATATGATATGGACCAATCTTGCAGCGTCTTTTGTTTGGTTCATGTTTAATACGTCTTGGAGCGTTTACCACTATATAAAGGACCCAGAGTAAGAACGAAACCCACTGGAAATGCTTCGCTTCGCACATGTATGGTCAAGTGCTTACGACAGATGCAAGTTGGTCCTTGGCCAAGCCATCCTGCAGGAGTCCGGAGCTACCGTCATATGTGACCCATGTTGGTGAACGTTGGTGTGCGCTCAGTTCTATTAGCGCGTGATCTCATTTAAAGCCATGATAACGCTGATATACTCAGGGTGGTCGCAGTGTTTTCCTTGCCATCATATTTAGAATCCGCCTCCCAGAAGCAGCCTGCCATGTCTAAACCCGTATTCGTCCTGCTCCATGGAGCCTGGCATACCCCTCGCTGCTGGGAACGGCTGGTTTCCCAGCTCAATACTGCCGGCTATGCATCAGTTGCTCCGGCCTTACCATCCTCAGGATCTACCCCACCCACTCTAGACTGGTCTAAGGATGTCGAGATCATACGTGACACGGTTTCCGAGCATGTTCAGGAGAGCGACGTTGTTGTAATTACTCACAGCTTCAGCGGTATGACAGGCGGAACAGCACTGGAGGGCTTAGATAAAGCGACAACTCTATCCAAGGGGTTGAAGGGTGGTGTTATCCGAATCGTCTACATTGCCGCTTTCCTAGTCCCTGAAGAGTTTCAACACTCACCAAGAGGGACTCGAGATAATATGGTGCCCGAGATGAAGACAGACTATGAGGTATGTCAACTGTCTTCCCTGTGAAATCAGCAATCGCTTACAACATTAGACTGGGGTAATTACTGTATCGGCTGAGGATGCAAAGGGGCTGTTTTACCAGGATGTCGACGACATAACTGTTGCTGAGCTTGTAAAAAATCTGCAACCCCAGAGCTTTGCTTCGTTCTGGTATGTGCGCCTAGTTACCCTTTTATCGTCTTTTACAAGCGGCATGCAAGGCGTTCCGAGCTTTTATGAGACTATGGGTGCAAGCATAAACACATGTATCACGACGTTTAGCTGTGCGAGCACCAGTAGCTGATGAACCGTATCTAGGAGTGTGACTACTCATGTGGCCTGGCGTGTCATTCCTACAACATACATTCTGTGCATGAAGGACAAGCCCAGCACCGTGGCTGCCGCTCAGTACCTCATTGACACGGCGAAGGCTAGTGGGAACCACAAGATTGACAACGTTATCAAGCACGATGTGGGACACTCTCCGTTCATCAGCCAGCCCGAATGGCTCGCTACGACGTTGGTCCGGGAGGCTGGCAGAGATATCTGATCAGGGGACAGAGAGCTTTTGTCTCATGAAGAACAGAGTTTGATGGAATATAATAACGTGAATACGGTTTATGACCCTCTATGAAGACCAATATTGAACTCTCTTCTGTGCCCCCCCGGGGGGGGGGTGATTAGAGCTTTCCTGGCTCACTTATGAGCGTAGCCTCGGTGTATCATACCAATTCGCCATGTGTCCTGAGCCTTTGTTAGTTCATGCTCCACTCGATCAGAGTCCTCTCAGTTCTGGAAGAATCTTCGCGTCACTTGTATCCATAACACCGTTTCTCCCTTTGTTGGGTCTCGATCTTGCTCGTCAAGGATTCTAATTCCTCAGCCAATCGTGTCTTAGCCATAGCCATGACAACGGGGTAGCTTGTTAGACGCTCAATCGTGTCAACCAAGCCGTCCGCGATAGCTGCCAATGGCTTGAAGTAAGACACTTGGGTCCATCTTCCTGTAGAGCTGTTCGGTCTGTACCATTCGTGATCACAGTTTCCGCTGGCAAGGCCCCTCAGGCCCCCTGTTCGTGGTAATTCGATATCCACGAGCTCGATGATCCACGGATCAATATGGTACATGATTTCCATCATCACCGCCTCAGCTTCATTATTGCTTAAGGAGCCGAATTGCGGAGGTCCTATTGTCGGCAGCCGTTTGGGTGCTAAAATAGACGCCAGCTCGTGGCCAGGACATCGACATCGATTGCAGCCATCCGGGTGACAGCCTTGCTGCCAATATCTATTGAGGGAAGCTCGGTCGCACTGTGATACTACCGTACTCCAATGCCGCTCGATAAATTCAGTCAAAGAGCGACCGTTGACAAAATCCGCAATGGTGTAAGTCCCCCACAATGCGAGAAATACCGCTGGGTTGAAGACAGGCTTATATTTGTTAATGTCGTGGCACAGAAACGGCAACGGGGAAGGCTTGGTGGTGAGCTTCCAGACTTGGACCTGTTCAGCACAGAAGATCTGAGAGTATGGCTTGTCGAGGTCCAGAATGTGGGACAGCAGCTCGGTCAGGTTGAGAGGAACCGGCTCCGTTCTATTTCTGTACTTTATGAAGAGTCGACCATCCTCGAAATGAGAGGTCGCAACGCCGAGCTCAACAACGACCCACGAACGAGCACGGAGGTACATATGACAGATCCAGTCTTTGGTATGCATGCAGATCGGAGAGCTTATGAGACTGTAAATGAGGAATAAAACCTCGTCCGGTGAGTTGGACTTGATCCCAAAGGGCATCGTTTGGCTCATGATGGCTGGATGTCGAGTTCCTAAATGAGCTGGTGTGGTTTGGTTCCGGTCTTTCGCTGTGGAGAGGAGAGACGTAGGGGGAACCGGGATGTAATTTGTAACTTTCTGAACTATTTTATCATAAAGAGAGTGCACTCAAGGAGCATCTTGTGGCCTTGATCCGTCACCTGTCGCGTCTCTGTGTGACAGTACAAAGGCTCCTGGGGCGCAAAAAGGTCCAACATCATATTGAAAGCGAGTAAGGTAGTGTCTCGGACTATCTTGCAGGGGGTTTTGCTGTCGGCTGGGCAGCTCATAATTCAGAGACGACTTGTCTTTGTTTTCACCCAGGCTCCATAGTTCATAGTTCCCCAAATCAACTCACCTGCCGTTCTGGCCTCAGGAAGCAGGTCGCGTCATCACCCGGAGCGGATTGACAGGCGTCTAGTCTGGATTCACACCGTTTGATTCGCAGCTTGGAGCCGAAAGAACGCGCACCTTGCTACTAGATACGCCTAGATCGTACACCAAGACCAAGCGCAGCTTCAGGGTGGAGTGCTGGGAACACATGCGAGCTGGAATGCATAATCATGTTCACATACGAGGTGTAGATGTATATAAGATCGCTTCTAAATCAACGTAACCGCCCACTGAATGAGCCGCAAGTCCACATCCGAATCGCTGTGGCGCCGATGCTCCGCGGATCCCAAAGGTAACGGCGTCTACCTGTGCACTGTGGATGATCCAATGTAAACACCAGACCACGGTCTAATAGATAAGTCCTGAGTGCTTCGCATCCACCATCACCTCACAGCTTGGCCTGCTCCTTGACGGTGCCGACCTTGAGCTTGTCGCCGTACTTCTCGAGGACCCTCTCGTTGTGGTACTTCCAGAACTGCTTGGACGAGTCCTTGCCGGCCATCCTCTTCAGGATCTTGGGGCCGCCTGGGTGCTCATCGAGGAAGTCTGGGGTGTGTCAGAGTTACCATCATGCCCAAGGGTCATAGGTCATGCTCACTTGTGATGTCGTAGACACCGTTGTCGACGATGATCCACATGCCGTTGCTCTCGTCCTTGTGCTTGGCGACGTCTGCTACGGAGTACTGGGCCGACATTTTGCAAGGTTGTTAGGATATGGACTGAAATGAAAATGAAAAGGACTCAAATGGTGGTGCAAGGTGAATGTGGTGGCACGATGGTCGAAGGTGGTGATGATGGGGTGAGATGATTGGAAATGTCGCCGACTTGAATGGGCGAGGTGGTGGACGGCACGAGGCGAGACCCGAGAATCTGGGGTAGAGCGGTGATGGACCTCGGCTCATCCGTGACCGTCTGGTTGGGTCTTCGCTGTGAAGGACAGGGGTCAGGGCTCAGGGGAGATCACTCGGAGTTTAGGCCCAAAAGACGTCATGCCATGGTACGCCAGAGCCAGGTACGAGTCAATGCCGCCGAAATTGATCGATTCTTCAGATGCTGCCGCGGCCTGCACGACTAATCATGAGCTTGATACGTGCATGCAAGTGATGCATCTCTCAGCCCTAAACGGGGTGTCCTATAATGGGCTATCATAGCTGTGGCAACTTTGTTAATGAGACACTATTGCCATAACGCTGGAAGATTGTAGGAGCAGCAGAAGAAAAGCTATCGAGAAAGTGGCATCTGCCTAGAGGTGCCTCTACCAGGCAGGGTGTTGCTTACTCGGGTTGAGCTGGAGGCACGCGGCTGACGAACCCCACCATCCGCTCTCAAGCCGCGTTGATGCGCCCGCATCGCAAAAGCAAACATGTCACATACCACAGTAGTCCCCGGCTTGTAAAGCCAACACTGCCATTTTACTACTATCTTTCTATGGATGGGACACGGTGACCACGTATCTGCACAGACTCCTTTTGAGGAAATATAGCGACGCCGAGCACAGCCCTGCCCGCGAGCTGGGCTCGCTGAAGCTGCCGCCATGGCATCGCGACAATGCCTCAAGGGGCCTTTGCCCACCCACTTGCTCTCGAGAGGCTTTGTGAACGCATACCCTCATCGCATAACACACTCGATATTGGTATCGTCGCTCCGACTACCAACGCCTCTTCCTCGACCGAGCCCTCCCGCGTCAGCCCTCCCACGCCGCTTCTTCTCCCGCTCATCGATCCGCTCGCGAGAGATAGACCCGCGAAAACAACCACAAGTCGACTACGACCCAAACCTAGGCGACCCTTGGTACCACCATCGCCTGCGCAATGCAAAGCCCCTCTTCAGGGGCAACGCCAAGACCATAATCCGCTCCCCGCGCACGCACACCGTCGTCGTCGTCTCCATCGTCCTCGCGCTGGGCTTCTACTGGTACAACCTCGAGGTTGTGCCCGTGTCTGGGAGAAAGCGCTTCAACTGCTACTCAGAGAACACGGTGCAAAAGATGTCAGACATGCAGTACAGGCGGCTGATCTACGACATGGAGCGGAGCGGCGCCCGCTTCCTGGGCAACTGGGACCCTCGCACCCTCATGGTGCGCCGCGTCATGTCGCGGCTGATCCCCGTGAGCGGCGTGGACGACGGCACCGAGTGGGAGGTCCGCGTGATCGACGACCGGACCACGGCCAACGCGTTCGTCCTCCCCGGCGGCAAGGTGTTCGTCTACAGCGGGATTCTGGGGCTCGCCCGCACCGAGAGCCAGCTGGCGGCCGTCCTGGGCCACGAGATCGCGCACAACCTGGCCAAGCACTTTGGCGAGCGCCTGTCGCAGTCGATCGGGGAGTCCTTCTTCCTCGGGTCCGCGCTCATGCTGCTGGCCGCCACCCCGCTCGGGTTCATCGCGGGCTGGTTGTTTGGCGGGGATTTGTTGAATTTGTTGTTCTCGCGGCCCATGGGCCGCATGCAGGAGAGCGAGGCGGATTATATCGGGTTGATGATGATGGCTGAGGCGTGCTATGACCCGCGCGACGCTGTCACGTTCTGGCAGAGGATGGACCGGATGCACCAGCAGAGTGAGGTCGAGGTTCCCGAGTGGGCGTCGACGCACCCGTCGAACCAGCATCGTATTGAGCGGATTACTGGGTGGCTGCCCAAGGCTATGGAGAAGCGCGAGGCCAGTGACTGTCATGGCACGCAGGGCTTTGCGGAGATGTTTAGACGGGCCATGGCTCGGGGAGACGTAATGAGCGGTGGTATGTAGAGGTTGACGGGCAATATTTAAAAACCCTAATCTGGCGTTCTTTGGCGTTGCAAGATCACAGCGTGGTAGGAATCGGGACGGTGAACGAATAGAGAATCATTTCATCAATGCAGACGACATTGAGATACATTTATTTTGTTTAGGACACAAGGCCTGGCCACCTCTATCGTCGCACCAATGCTGCTGCCAGCTGCTCGCCTCTCTCACCACCAAGGTAAACATCCTCTTCGCCTAGGTCGCCCAGCCTGGCCATCTCCACGGCCTCATGATAGCCCTTGACAATCATGTCCTCGTCCACTCGTAGACCATTCTCCACCAGGGCGGTGATAACGCCCCTGACCCGCGTTATCTCCCTCATGACCTCGATCTCGATGTAGTCGTTCTGGCTGCTGTAGACAGCCTGGCTGACGCTCTCCTCCATGTTCGTCACGCCAACCCCACCCGCAGAGCCTCCACCGGCCGCGAGACTCTGGTCCTCGACGTGCTTGCTGATCCAGACGTAGCCATTGACACCAAGCACAACATCAATCTTAGACTGCAGCGCGCCAACCTCCATAGTCCAGACCTGCCTCCTGCTCCTGACAACCCCACCACCGCCTCCCGTTCCCGTGACAGCAAGGAACACCCCATTGCGCAGCTTTCCATACCGCAGCGACCGCGTATGCAGCACCGCGCCGCCATCCGCATAGAGCTGCTGCACCTCCGCGACAAGCAGGTCCCCCTCCGCGAAAAACGACCGGATCGCCAGCTCATCCGTCTCGGTTCGCCGCCGCTGGATGCCGCCGGGCAGGTTGATGGCCGACAGCGGCAAGCCCGCGAGCTGCGTGGACCCGACGTCGACGCGCCACCGCTTCGACTGGACCTCGACGATGCGGCCCACGACCAGGTCGCCCACCTCGGGGGTGTAGCGGGCGCGCAGGGGTCGCACGGAGAGCAGCTTGTTGGTGCGGGTGATGACGCCCGCGAGGGACGAGACGATGGCCGTGCTGTCGTCGTCGTTTTCGTCGGCGCTGGTGTACGTGCCGTGGCCGCGCATCCACTGCGGGTTGGTGGTTATCACCTCGCCTGGCGTGACGATGTCGCTGTGGCTGCTGGGTGCGGAGCGCCCTGTGGCCATCTTGATGTCGCCTTCGATGTCTGCACCGCCATTGTCGGAATCTGAGTCTGAGCCGGCTGATGATGTGCGCCTTGTGTACTGGGGTACTGGCTTGGGTTGTATGATTGTGATGGCCATGGTGGGCGTTGATGTGGTCGCCCTTGGCGACGGCGCTCAGATGTGGGTTCTAAGTTCAGTCCGCGGCGCCTTTCCTCTAGTTGATTGGAATCGTAGCTTCTCCGGAATGTCGGTTGACGCTAGAAAGTGAGTTTTGGGGGTGGTGAGCCTTGTTTGTATCGATGATCCTGAGATCGACGTTTGTTGTATTGGGTCAAGGTTGAAATTTCGAGGTGCCAAATTCGAGAGTAGAGACGTCGGATGGGATCTGACAACGTCTCAGAATGACGACGCCTGGGTGTTTCTACTAGCTAATAGATCCTTTGAAAAGAGGCCACTCAAGTTTGATTTCAAAATTGCCTCCGTTATGATTGTTTTCAAAGCTGTAGATCTACTGGTGGTTGCATTCACGCAGCTCGAGTGACATCTCAGTTCAGTCCTAGATGCGGCTTATCTTATCGCAAATCCAGCTGGGCGCAGCCGGCGGACGGTCCGTCCTGGACGACAGCTCCCCAGAGCTCGTCACCATCGCAGCTATAGAGCAGCTTTGTAGTCCAAAAGTAAGCTTCGGGAGTCCTTTATCGAATTCTCCGTCCTTCTATGAGGTCGGAGGAGCCTCGCTTGACCCAGACTGCCCGACACGGGCATGGTCGCGGCCGCGCGCGGGGCACTCTTGCCTCTGCGCCGCGCCGCCTCCCGAAGCTTGACTGTGATAATTGAGCAGAGATTTTTCTTTATGTCTCCTTCAATGCATCCTCTTCAATCACCCAAACAACCTATACAGCCCCATATACGCCAGGCCCAGCGACAGGCCCCCGATCCCCATCTTCCGGCCGCGCATGCCCAACCAGGAGTTGCTCTTGATGATGGCGGCGCGCTGCTTGTCGAGCTGGCTCATGCCAGATATGTAGCTGTAGCCGGCGAGGCCGAGGAACGTGGCGCCTCCTGTTTCAACAACACAGCGCTGGTCAGCGAAAGCAAGGACAGGGAAGGGAAGCAAGCAACTTGCCGACGATGCGACATGGCGTGCAGTCATAGTCGCGCCTCTCCTGCTTGAGGAGGTCGTTGAGCTTCTCCGGCTGGTTGGTCGGGATCTTTTCGCCGGCCATGTTGACCACTTCGCATGGGCGAGTCGCTGCTCTTTCGGCCAACGACGGTGGTATGTTTGGATGGCGAGATGGTTGCAGATCGCGCCCAAGCTCCAAGAGCTCGAAAAAACTGCTTACGTAATTATACCTCCTTGGGAAACTTTCTCCTTTTTGACCAGTCTTCTGATGCCCAATCTGCAGATCGATGGCAAAGTTGGGGTTTGTTCTGTAGTAAGTATTCTAGTATGAAGTCAAAATATTCATTTTCTCTATGTGTCTTGCACGTTGCCAGCCCTCGCGAGCATTCTCGCGAGGTTGCTTCTCATGGCTCAACATATGTACAAGTATGAATCTGGGACAGGAACTCCAAAGTACAGACTGGTTGATTTATTGAGGAATCCGAAGGAATAGGGTTGATTCAAAATTTCCCCATGCATCGAACTCGTGTATTTCGATGGGCAGAGTCAAGATGTTTGGAGCGACTTGGCATAAATATTGCGGCGGGCCCCAGCTTGATTCCACAAAAGGCCTTCTGTGGAGGAACACCAGCCAGCACAGCCCAAATCGTAACTATTTAAGTTGTTGCTCGCATGGTTGCAAATGAGGGTGACTATTTAGACCAGATTAAAATATGCGGATACATGGCATAAAGAGAATGTTCACGAGCCTGGCAACTGCGTTCCGAGCAGCCTTCCGCTGGGGGGAATGAATCAAAAATGTGCTCTTCATAGCTTAAGGCAATAGATCAGGTACATCCAATTCACCCAGAAACTTGAGCCAATTTGTGTCAAAATCTTGACCTTTCACAGACCAAAAACTTGCCAAAGTTCTGTTGAGCTGGTCCATGCGCCCATACTGGTTGAGGCCTCTGGAGCATTCCAAAATACTCATCACCTCGCCACGTACCCCGGCATCTGTGGTCTCCAAAGCAGCCAGTATCAACGGCAGATTCGTAAATGGTGGGGGCTCTCCTGTCAAATGAAGACAACTTCTCGTCTGAGTTAGAATGACATCAACGGGAGATGCATGTGTGAGATCCCAGGCCCCATTGGCCACATGATGATGTGGATGCTTTGCCGTTGTGGGCCTTATTTTGTCCAAAAACAGAATTGCTGCCGCTTGGTATGCGTGTGCTTGTGACAGTAATACAGTCTGTTCCACAGATGAAAATTGGGAAAAGGAGACACAGGAGCAGCTTGGTCGCCATGAAATAACTGCAGCGTATGTGTCTGACCAGTTATCAACGATTTCTCCTGTTGCCACGCATCGATAACCAGAGTCCTTCGCTGCCGCTAGTAGACAGCAAGTGTCGTACAAAAGAGGAAGAAGCGACCCACATAACCCGGCATAACGATCTATCAGGCCTTCGAAGTTCTTTGGAATTTTCATTATTGGCACGCATGATTTCATCAGGCTAGAGGCGGTATCGGTGAAGATAAAGCAGACGAGAGAAATACTCGTGTCATGAGGGTTTTCCATCAGCTGGGCTTGGACGTCCTGAAGTCTGGTGAGACTGCATTCGAAAATCGAGTTTGTCGACAATATCCCGCGGCAGAGCCTGTCGAAAGACTGAACAAATGCTGTCAGCCAAAGAAAGTTGATAGCATCCTTGCTGTTTTGCAGACAAGCATTGCGCAGGCTTTGTATTGCGTTGGTGTTTGTTGACAAGGACGCTTCGGATACGGCTTGTTGGCCCCCTTGGACAACACCGAATGTATGCCTTAGGGCCAAGTACGTTTCCAGGAGGATGGATGGACCATCCGCAAGACAGCTCCGTACATGCCTGCCAAGTATAGGGACCACGCCAGGCACGACAGTGAAATTTAGCCCCAGTTGATCGTCATTTTCAATGCTAGCACGAATAGTACTGGACCACTGCCACTCATGTAGTTGTGCACAAGGGCTATCGCAGAATTGAGGGACAGCTGGAATGGCGACATGGTCATGTTCTTCACCTGGGAGTCTCGCGAATTGCTGGTCGATTTGACGAGGCGGATGGCTCGTAGGATCGGCAATGTCACATTTCTTCTTGCGGCCGGGTCGGCCTCGTGCTCTTGTGTGCGAACACTGGTGATTTAAACGGTAGCACCGACAGCAGCTGGCTGAGAAATTGCTTGCGGTGCATTTTGCTCTGATTTCATGACAACGATCACACGCGGCACCTAGGCGCATTTTGAGATTCCCTCGTGGCGGTTTGGAACAGGGAGTTGTGCTCGGTGTTTGAAAAGTGAGCGTTGTTCACAGTCGTACTGGTTCGGAGTACGGTGGAGGGGTTGTGAATTTGCGATAATTGACCAACACGGGAGTACGGCGAACGCTGATCCACTCAGGACTGCGGGCCGGTTGATTAAAAATCAAAAGTACCCGGTGGTCCTCGGCCCCGAGGAAAGGGGAAGTAGACGGAGCAACAAGTGGGGTGACCTCTGGCCGATTGAGTTTCATGCCAAGACATCGAAAAAGAGCTGTAGTTAAACGCTCAGTCGCTGAGGTCTGGTATCATATATGCAACGTACGGAAATCAAGCATCATGTGGCAGGACGGTGCACATTCTGCCAAGAACAGGGCGAGACGCGGTAGCTGGAAGCCAGCTTATGTGTTTGGAATCCTCATGAGTTTGACGCAGTTGCCTTCTGTATCGTTTCTTTTTCTTGCAAGGTTTCAAAGAGAATCAGACGAGAGTATATGAACATGCTATTTATCCGTATCACTTCTCTTTCGATGACAGCGAGGACAGGGTGCACTTTATAGGGTTTCTCGTGACTGTTCGAAGTAGTAATGCGGTCACATGAGTTCATATCCCAAAGGTGAAGATGAAGTTGAGTAAAAGAAAATAAAGGACTATTCTTGATCCTGGAATTGTGATTCAATCAATTCCGTTGACTATCACGATAAGACTTCGGCTATGGCCTCAGTGGCTGCTAAAACCTCCTCATCCTCAAATCGCCAGCCTACAACCTGCACGCTACCTGGTGGTTTCCCGTCCCCGGACCAGTCTTTTCTCAGAGGCAGAACAGCCGCAGGGAACTAGATACCAGTACAAGTCAGTACCTTGCCGGGCTTCACGAATGGTGCACTTACATCCAACAAGTTCCATATCATGGTATAGACAGGCTTCCCAAATGTATCGTGCGGCACGGTATTGTGTTGCGCGACGGGAGCAAGCAGCACATCAAACTTCGCAGCACGCCAAAATTGAAACACCTCTTCGCGGAAGGACTCTAATTCCACATTCAGGCTCCAAACGTCGTCGAGATCTCGGATCCGCGCTCCAAACGTCTTAGCGATTCCCATGTACTCCAAAGCTTTGAGTGGCTTTTCACCACCAGCCTCAATGTTTCGGAATGCCGTGTGCTTGTTGTCCAGCGCCAAATATTCTGAGGCAATACGCATGGCGGTGGGCAGGTGTGGAAAGTCACCGGTGAGGACTATCTCGTGACCTGCTTCGCGCAGAGCTGCCGCAGATTTCTCCAGTGCTTGCCTCACGGGAGCTGTCAAGGGAAAATCGGGAGTCCCCAAAAATAAGCCTATCTTGAGGCTGGTGGGCGGTTGGATGTGGCTCCAGTTTACATGAACAGCCGTGAAATCATGGGCCCAAGGCTTCGACCTGAGTACCTCGCGAGTGAAAAAGGTGAGATCTGCAGCAGTATGACAGAGAGGACCGGCCGACGGGACCATACCTGGAGATCCGGCGCGCACTGGAGACGCCTGGCCGCCGTAAGGAACCCTGTTAGCGGTTGGTTTGAATCCGAAGACACCTCCACAGAGAGCAGGAACACGAATTGACCCTCCGAGGTCCGTTCCTACTCCCAAAGGAGATCCGTGAAACCCGACCAGGGCGCCTTCTCCGCCACTGCTGCCGCCAGCGGTCAGGCTCAGACAATAAGGATTCAAGGTCCTTCCAAAAACATTGTTCATACTGTCCATAGTCTTCCATGGTAGCGCTTAGTGGTCAGCGAAGATAGCCATTTTGGGGACTCTAGGTTTACTAACCAACATGGTTTGGGGAACATTGGTCTTGATGTATAAGACAGCACCCAGTTCCAACAGTATATCGGCCAGTGGAGCATTCGAAGCGGCGATTTCGTGGGTCAGGTATGATACAAATCCTAGAGTGGATTGCTTGCCAGCGATATTGAAAGAGTCCTGAAGCGGTTCAGTCTGTGTCGGCCCATATTCAACAAGATCAGAGAATTCCAGATTGGAATGACCGCCTTGAGATCTTGACATTGATACTCAATCAAAGGCTTGCTAAACGAAGCCGAGCTTCGAGGAGAAAACACTGACCTTGATACTAATAGGCAAACCGTGGAATGGCCCCACTGGCTTGCCGTGCTCAGCGAGATAGGCATCTAACTTCTTTGCTCTCTCAAGAGCTTCATCAAAGAATATTTCGGTGGCACAATTGATCTAGTGGTTTATTTTTGTTAGCATGTCAAGGCTGTTATGCATGTAATTTGAAAAACAAACGGGAACCTGCTCACCAGTTGCTGTGCTACTGCTGCACGGTGACAGAAGGCCGTAGTAACCTCGACGGCGGACAGACGGCCACTTGCAAGCTCTGCGCACAAGTCACGGGCCGAATACTGTTCGGTAATGCGTATCTCATCTCCAGAGAGCAGTCCATTCTGATTCAGAATCTCGAACGCACTACTTTGCGAGTCTTCGTTCACGCCTTTAAGCAGCTCTTGGGGAACAGACCATTTGCTAGGGATCTTGTCAGCCCGCGATGCACGCTTATCGTCGACGAGTTTCGCCCAGCTTGTCATTTTGTGATATTGAAACGATACTTCACGTAAAATGATTTGGAGAGAAAGATCGATGCAAGGAGAGGAAATATATCAAGATCCAAAGAGAGAAAAGCCGGTAATATATATGGATAAAAAGACACTTCACAGGATACGGATCAGAACTGTGAGGTTCGCACACGTTGGCGGTTCGTCCAATCACAATACACGTAGAGCCGGTGGATTTTGTGCATTAGCCCCGCCCTTGGGCGTTGGCATGTGTAAGTGTAGGTGGTGCCGATGAGTCGCACTCGCAACCACCCCTGGATTCCGACCGCCTGACTGTTCCAAACCTTGGAAGTCATGATTAATAATCGCCATTAGAGTGCCCATAGGTGAGTAATTTTGGCCGCAGGACGAGAAGAAGCGCCCGTAATTACAGCCTAAGGTAATGTGACACTCTCGGAGCCTAGAGTTAGACCAAATTGATGGCAGACTTACTAGGACCGTGGTGACTATTGAAGGATATGCAGAATTGCATGCTCTCGGTTTGCATACATTACCACGTCTTTTGGTCGCTCATATCATAATCAATGATTCTGTGAAATCGAGCAAAGGAAAACGCTCAGAGGTATTTCACTTGCTGCAATGACTATATACCTACGGGTAGGGATGGTGACCAGCTCTTGAGTCTTTGTAGAAGCCTGGGGTGTCACCCTTCCTTATAAAGATAAGAGTCAAATTTTTCAACGACGAATGTATGATCAAATAATGAAACAGAAAAATCTGCTCGCCTGGGTGAACCGACGTGAAAGCCAATGTTGGCCCACTTGCCCACATTTGCAACATTCCATGCCACCCGTCCTTCCACCAAAAAGACAACGTGAGGGAAAAGAGAAGTCTACTTAAGTCAAAATTTGAGCACTATGTTGATCATATCCACAACTTAGTCTCGGTATTTCCAAAGAAATCTGGCTCTCTCGAAATATTTGCCAGGAGAAGTGAGCCCTCCCTTGGTAGGTAGCCTCAAACTTGCTGGCCGTCTGGCAGAACTCTTCCAGCTTCTCTGTCCCTCAACAAACACACGTTCCTCATCTCGATGATCGATCGAATGCGACCTTGGAAGGGTCCCCCATATCATCATGGCCGTATCTGCAATACGACCGACCCTGTCAAACCCCTCAGCTAACTGAAAGGCTGACGAATACATGTGTCAATTTCATACAGGAGCACTGACGCGAGGCGCATTTGGAATGATCTTTATGAGTAGGCTTCTGGTAAAGTCCACGTCAACATAAGTACGTGGCCAACAACGCTGAGTTGCGGCACCATTGAGCTGCCGACTCAAGCGCATTTCAGGCTTCGCCACACGGCACCGTTTCATACTGCTTCCCATACTACTTCTCCACATGATGATCGTCACTACAGGACCAAGTTATTCGAAAGTGTCCAGCTCTTGGCACCAAAATCACACCATCCTGTCGGCCGTCAAGGTACGGGTATCGGCAGCTAATAACCTTTCGCGCAGTTGCACCCTCGAACACGAACCGCATTAAGCGCTCCCGGGTCGCAACATTCCCTGCCTACCATCGCGACGATCAAACCTGGCCCCCTACATCCGGCAAATAGAGTTATTTTCGTCCCGAGTACCGTCCCAAATATAATCAGATGATTGAAACGCCAAGCCTCAAACAATTACGCCAAGCCTCAAACACCTAAAGATGTGAAGTGCCAAATCATGAAACCGCTCGCAAGGCTCACAGACGGTGCGGGCGCACAGACTGGCGCGACGAACCCGTGGACCTGAAGTGCCTGGCCAGACACCAGTAACGCAGGGCCTAGACCTGTCCTGCAGTTGAGACCAAGGTACACAAGTTGTGCGCCTTGCCTTCCTTGGGAAGCACGCTTGCGCAGATTCTCACGAATGATGAGCACTTTTCCGTGAGTCGGTTTCATCCAGAGGTGGATCTCTCCTGATTACGAACTCTGCCGATGTCCCGCTCGTGGAGGACCGCTGGCAAGGAGCCTGCACCCCATGGCTCTGGGTCCTCACCAGGACCTGCATATAAAGTGTTGACAGGCTGGACGTCTTGGCATCAGCCTTGGCCTCTCTTCTTGCATCGCTTTCGGTTTTGAAGTCCATTTGTCTTTCCTTCCATCACTGATATTCTGTCATATTTTAACCCCTGGTGGGCCAGTATAAATCAACACGATGCAGACCCCGTCCCTCGTTCAGGTCCTCGCTGCTGCCTTGGCAGCCTCGACGGCTGTCTCGGGCTTCCAGGCCCCAGGCACCACCAACTCAGTCGCTCGTCGGGCTGCTGTGAGCCTATCACGGATATCCTTCGTAGTATCAACATGCTAACCTCTTACGCATAGGCTGCGGTTGCCGCTCTTGCTGTCCCTGCTCTGGCAGCTCCTCTTGATGAGGAAGCAAACATAGTGAGTATTTGTGTCTCTGGCAGCGAGGTCGACTTATACTGATCCTTTTCTTCTTGTAGGTTGAACTTACGGCACGCGTTCGTTGAAGCACCTTTCTACATTCATTCGTTGAACCGAGGAGCTAATTATCGAACCAGAACCCAGCAAAGGGAAAGAAAGGCAAGAAGGGGAAGAAGGCCAAGGGTGCTGCCGCCGCCGCCCGGGCAGTCGATGAGGAAGCTGATGACGAGGATGATGATGATGTGACTACCCTCGAGAGCCGCGAGTAAGCCCTACCACCAAGATCCAGGTCTTGAGTGACCATTCATAGTATACCAGCTGACAATACGTACAAGGCCCGCCAAGAAGAAGAAGAAGGGCAAGAAGGCGAAGGCCGGTGCCGCTGCTGCGGCTCGTGACGTCGCTGATGACGAGGATGAGGCCGACGAGGATGCTGACCTGGAGAAGCGCCAGTGAGTATCAACGCCTCATATCATCTGATCTTGAATAAATTCTGAAACTGACCCTGCTTTCCCAAGGCCGGCCAAGAAGAAGGGAAAGAAGGGCAAGAAAGCTAAGGCTGCTTCTGCTGCTGCTGCCCGTGATGTCGATGAGGACGATGTGGAGGATGACGGAGATCTCGAGAAGCGAACGTAAGGCTCAACTACAACTTGTCTGTGCTGTGAATATGCTCCGTCCTAAAAGCTGACACATCATGCTCAAAGTCCCGCCAAGAAGAAGGGCAAGAAGGGCAAAAAGGCTAAGGCTGCTGCTGCCGCTCGCGACGTCGAGGAGGATGACGATGACCTCGAGAAGCGCCAGTGAGTCTTTGGAATCCTCTTACACGAAAATTACACATGACTAAATCGCATTGCACAGGCCTGCCAAGAAGGGGAAGAAGGGCAAGAAGGGAAAGAAGGCGAAGGCGGCCAACTAGAGCCAAGAGAATGGCAATGCGAGCACTGCCAGTGTCTTTTACATGGCTGTACTCGTTTTAATTCGGGTCTGCAACTGAGTTTATGTACTGTGATGCTTTCGCTGCTAATAAGATCTATCTTGTTGATATCTCGTTGGTTGCCTAGGGATATAATGACATCTGGAATATGGCAGTGATCCTGAAGTGGCTTGTCACTTAGGCAGATTTACAACCTCACCATTCTCCAAAAGGTACGGAGTGTCAAACCCTATGTGAACAGTGGATCTCGACAAGTCGCACCACTGATCCTGATCCTTAACGGCCTTTGCTGCCCAGTCAGGGTCTGCCACCATATTCTTGAGCACACTGAGATCGTACATCCAGTACTCCAGAACGCAATCAAAGTCGCTAACCTCCCAGCCAGGGTAGACCTTCAATAGCTCCGGCCTAAATGCGGCACCAATCTTCGGAGGCGTGACAAACTAGACATGGCGTTTTGTGTAAGAAATTATGATCACAGCATACGGGAGGCATTCTGCAAGGAGGTGGAAGCATACCAGAGTGTACTTGGCAATGTTGTGTTTCTTGAAAAGTGGAATCGCTGCGGGAAGGTGCTCGTGGGTGAACCAGTGGATGAAATCCTCGTGGGAGATCCCGGCTTTCTTGTAGTGGCCTGCAGTGTACTTGATGAGCCGCTTTGAAGAGCTCGGGGTCGTAGAAGAGGTGCCTTGTGATTCAGCCATTGCGAAAGTCGTTCTTGGAGGCTTGGTTCTTATGCAGTGTGTGGAAAATTCATGCCAGACGATCAGTCGGCGGCGCTCTTATAAGTGATGATGGATGCCAAGCTCCCCTCACTTCAAAGGTTGGTCTTCAGGTTGGCTTCGGCTCCAGTGCTACCTCATGTTGATGCGAATTCTGTTGGTCGTTGTCTAAAGTGGTGCGATGACACGCTAGTTGTGCAGCCAACTGATGCATCTCAGAAAATACGAGACCTACGAGCACTTTTGCTTTCCACGAAATGTCATTGGCTATCTCTCCAAAGCGGTGATCGTGCAAAACGCCCGGTAAAACTCTCGCGCCCATGACAATCATCATGCAGGCTCACTATAGAAGACTGCAGCTGGTGAGAAGAAAATGGCAACAGCAAGGACGGTGACCAATATAAGGCGAATTTGAAGAGTCAAGTGAATTTCAAGAGTTGGATTTCACCTGGGTGTAAGCCACGTACTACGAATGCCCCATGAGAAAACCTCGGTTGTAAGACTTGACCATTCTGAAGAGAAGGCTCAGAAGGCGATCACAATGGGGATGTCGCTCATGCATGTCGCGTCCTTCAGTCTAGATTGGGAGTCTCTCAAACCTATTAGCAATATGTAGCAAGGGATCGATCTTGAGTTATCAGCATTTCTTTCAACCTAAGCCCTACTAGTATAGGGCAACCTCCTATAGGAAAACCTCTCACAGGACAACCTCCCACAGGATAAGCTCCTATGGTAAACCATCCTATAGGATAACCCTTTATAGAACAAGATCCTACGGGATAACCTCCTTTGAGATAAATGCTTAGGTGGGAACCTAAATATTTTGATTTCCGAGTTACCTAATATGGGTGTACCCTCTGTTTTTGTGGGTGCGAATCCCCTATCTCTTCTTTATTATGTGGGTGAAATTGACTTTGCGGGAACTGGACCCCATCTGCAGCCCAAAGTTCTCGCGCTTGGGAGTCCGTAGCGGATGGTCAGTGTAGGCGGTAGGAAGGTCTAATACTATAGCGAATTACGATTGCATATACGTTTCCAAGCCCCCATTTGGAGGTTTGGAGACAATAATTATCAGCAATTCCAAATATTATTGTCAAGAATATATAGTTTTAAGCCATTCTACCTTTGACCATCGGCTCGCATGGAACTGTGGTCTGTATCCGGCCGACCGCTCCGTTTCCATCCGCGGGCCTGGTGGCAAGAACTGGGCTCAAGGAGCTTGGAAACTCGGCTATGGTCCATCAAATGTAGAAAATCAAGAGTTGTAAGGTGCTTTGATACATCAACACATGGAAACTTGTGTCCCTGTCTGGACCGGCCACCTCCTTCCTGATAGGCTGACGCATCACCTTGGCCGAAAACAACTGCCAAGAATGCGATGCATGATTACCCCTCCGAAGACTGGAGGGCAGTCGAAGTGGCATAGATTGTGGGATTTCTTGGTTCGATTTGAATCATGGGATTATCCAAGGCAATGGGGTGGGTTGCCGGGCTTCCCGAATCGGAGCTGAGAGTACAATACTAACGCTACTTGAGCACAATATGAAGCCACATGCCATTCTGCCGCCACACTAGAGAAAGACGTCTAGACTGGGTAAGACTTCTACAAAATATATATGATCATTCCGTTATCGCCAAGAATGCGTTGATATTCTACTTGAAACTGCTTCGTATTGTGCTGCGCCAGACGCACCATTCTCTTTGTCCGTAACGACGACGTTCACGTAGTGCCTCCTTATTTTGGTGTGGGCCTGGCCCACAAGCCTCTAGACGACGGCTTTCGACGATTTATCAGACTGTTTTCCACTGCAAACCACTGCTTGCGGCTTCTTCAACCCTTGGGCCAACCCCTAAGTTATTTGGGAGCCTCAGCTTGGTGTGTTCACAGCTCAACACAAGTCAAGAGTCTCGGACCCAGGCTAATCAGAATCCAAGTATTTACACCTACTCTCGATACACTCTTCCCATTGAAAGTTGTCCATAAGGGGGCCACAAAAGCCGAATCAATACATGCTTGATTTTTCTAGACCCCAGCCTTGACGCGCATTGACGAAGAACTTTCAAGGAGCTCACTGCACGCTTGGATATCTATCCTGAAGTTAGAGGTTTGACATTTAGAACAGCCAAGGCAAGTTGGACCCCTCCAGTCGACGCAGAATCGAATGATCACACGGGGTAAATACTGTTGTACTAATGATTGAGAGAGCACAGATGTCGCGAGGAGACATCAACGATGCGAGGATGCCTGATCCTAGCCTGAACTACACGGCTTTGGCGATGGAAGACCCTCTCCACCAGAACATCACCTTGACAATGCCAGACGGCTCCGGGATGTTGATCTCACTCGCCGAGATCGACTGGAACCAATCATACATCGTCGGCAAGACTATTGACTACGCGGTTGAGTTCGGCGCGAGCCTGGTGATGCTGTTCGTGCTCCTGGCCTTGACGCCAAGGAGCAAGTTCTGGCGGGTGACCTCGCTCGTCAACATAGCCGCGCTCATCAACAACCTCCCGCGGACCATCCTCCTCGCCATCTACTTCGAGTCGTCGTGGACACAGTTCTACGTGTTGTACGGCGGGGACCAGCGCTTCGTCAACCACACCGACTTCCGCAACAGTGTGGCCTCAGTGGCCTTCGTCATCCCGCAGAACCTCCTGATGATGGCGGCGCTCATGCTGCAGGCGTGGGCCATGGTCACGCTGTGGTCGCGTCCCTACAAGTGGGGTATCTTGCTCGTCTCGGCCGTGCTGTCGATCGCCGAGGTGTCCTTCATGCTAGCGGTACAGTCGGACCAAATCCGCTCCTTCTTCCCGGGCTACAACGCGTCTGTCTACCTGCCCAGGCGCCTGTACCTGCGGTACGTGTATGTGGCGCTGGAGCTGACATGCATCTGCTGGTTCTGCTTCATATTCATCCTCCGGCTTGGCATGCACATGGTGCAGAACCGCAGCTTCTTGCCGAGCAGCAAGGGCGTCGCTGCGATGGATATGCTGGTTATGACCAACGGCGTGCTGATGTTGATACCTGGTAAGCCCGGCTCTTCTAACCGCAACTTGAGGGTATGGCTGACACAGAGACACCATACAGTGGTCTTGATCTCGATGCAGGTGTCGGGGAAGTTTATCATCGAGACTGGCTCCTTGGTCTACACGTCCATAATCGTCGTGCTTCCACTCGGCACGCTCATTGCCCAGCGCCTGGCGGACCCCACTGCTTTCAACAGCGAGGCAGGAGGCAGGACTGGCCACACCAAGACTGGGCACGACTACACGTCTTCTGGAAAGAAGCCTCTCGCCCCCACCTGGAATCGGTACGGCAACTCTACCACCGTGCGCTCAGCCCATAGGGGCAACGAGGACAAAACGGGAGTCACATCGACCATCTCGTCCGAGCGGTTCCCAAAGGGGTCCGATGCGGTGGACATGGAGCTGGCGCGGATCGACGGCGATCTTGAGACCGGGAGGGTGAGGGTGAATCGTGAACTGCAGCAGTCGGAGGAGATGCTCTAGTCGAGCCAACCCGTGGTAGTTCGAGAATTCTCCCTCAAATGGTGAGTGAGGCACTGGAGGCGCAAGGGGAAACAGGAGGCTGAGGTAATTTGGGATGGGGCTGTTTGAGATTGACTCTATCCAAAGAGCAGGGATACCAGTTCGTTCCTTATGTGAATGTTTGGAAAGCAATGAGATTTAATAAGAATTGAATTACATTCGTCTTAGTTGAAAATTGTTCAGATGCTAGTCCCCACTCAAGCTCTTGGGGAAGCGGTGGTCATTCACATCCACTCACCATGATAGCATGATCAATTCAAGCCCAGGAAGGACGGCAAATAGCCACTAGTGGAAATAGAGGCATACAAACGGACTGAATTGTCTAGCGAGTGACTGGCCCTGGGACTGACCCAGGCTTGTGACCTTCAGGAGACCTGATGTGACCAAGACCAGTCGTCTGTCACAATATATCGTCCTTCACGGGAGAGAGCCAAGGGTATATAAATGCGGTTTTTTCTTCTAATCAAATTTTCACCGTCTATAAAACACCCAACACACAATTGCGCACACATCACCATACAAACAGAGCCGGTTCAATAACGAAACCTTACACCCTCTCTCACGAGACAAAATGAACACCCCAAGGTTTCTCGCTTTTCTCTCAACTATGTTTTGCATGGCCGTGACTTCTCCTGCTTTGGTAGTCCATCGTCTGAACCAAACCAAGAGTGTCGATATGGCACCTCTTGTCACGACAGATGACGTCCGCCTCTGCTCCAGCTTCGGAGGTACCGGATATGACTACGGTGCCCAGAGCAATCAGAGTAAACTTTCTTTCGACTGTAAGCAGCTCGCAAACGAGACCAAGATTCTCGCCGATAAGCAGGGAAACTTTTCCGAGCCTTGCAACGCCGCCGCGACCGAGTTTGCGGTGTTCGCGGGATATGGTGACTGTACCATGTGGTTCGAGTGCCCGAGTTCAGCCGACACAATCGTAAAGTAAGCTCCCAGACTGTTCATTCTAGACAACTATGAATACTTTAGTTTGGATTGGCAGCTATCAACTGACCGATTCTACGTTTGTGGCAGCTTTGGGTATGGAGATGTCGCCGACGTCCTCGATCGAGCTACCAACGCACTGCAGTTCTCAGGCGGATCTACAAACACAAGCATTACATCAGCAAGTGCGTCAATGAGTTGCCAGTCTCACCAAATAAATTGGCTCGTGGCATTTAATGGCAGCAAATGGGCACCGGGGATGGGCCCCACTGGTCAGGGCAGCTAGGGAGCACAATGAGTAGCTTCAGTCTATCGGCAGAAGCTTGTTAGCAAACCAATTTCCTACGCAGAAAATCGGGCATAGAATGAGAGCCACCTTTGTATTTTACGATTCATCGTATCGGCGTGACATTTTCATTTGATTTTGGGTCTTTACGCACCTTCTACCGTATTATTGGACTGCATGACCTTCGTACGTGTAAGTAGTTTTGTTCTCAATCTCTATACGCCTTTGGGCGTATACGGTCCCTTCATACAGTAGTAAACGCTCAAATGCCCAAAGTTTTCACAAACGCGTTAATACCGTTAATAGGGAAAATAAAAACACTTGTGACAGCCGCACAGACGAGCCCCGCTAGTGAGAGTCGCTTCTGACGGCGTCTTGGACTAGAGATTTATAGGCGTATAGGTCAAGAACAAACCGCCTAAAGTTAGATATAGACTGATTTACCCGGCGAGTCACCGAGCCTGGGAGTGAGCCACGCTTGAGTCGCAAATAAGACCAGGTGTGGTCACACGAGATCGTCTCTCATATAAAGCTCGACCCAAGAATACGAATTCCCTGTTTCCCTGTCACTCTGGTGTTCCTATCGAGGATCTGACATCTTGACGGCAATCAGAAACACACGACACCGCCAAACGTACTTTACTTTTCAATTTCTTTTATACTTATAAGGCCGATCTTACACTCCGGCAAAATGAACACTGCCAAATTTCTTCTGTTCTTTTCAGCCATCTTCGGCTTGACCACAGCCTCACCCGCTTTAATGGCCGCCTCCGCGCCCCGCGCTCCCCGCGACGAACAGCACCTCTGCACCGCGCCCGAAAATCTCATCTATGAGTACGGCAACCAAACATACCAGGACAGAATCACAGCCGACTGTGAGAAGCTCTCACAGAGGCTCAAGACTCAAGCCGACCAGCATGGAAACTTCATTGAGGCGTGTGGGGTCCCTGCTGGGTTTAACCTGTTCGGCAAGGAAGGCGCCTGTACGCTGTGGTTCAGGTGTTCCAAGACAACTGAGGGGAATGCGGTGACGTGAGTATCGGCAATCTACTTCTCTAATGATCCGACACTTTTACTTCGAGGACTGACTGACACCACTTGCCATGGCAGGATGGGCTATGACGACGTCGCAGACATCATCAAGCTGGCCACCGACGGGCTCCAAAACTCTGGAAAGTCCGACAACTCGAGTATTGTCGCAGTCAGCACCTCGTTTGGTTGCCAGCAGTTGACAGCGAACTGGGTCGTGGCACTTTGATCGCAGCGACTCGGCAGCCCAGGGCTTGAAACCGTAGCTAAGGATGTCTCAAAATCGGGCGGATGTGAAGCATCACGAGCATTCCCATTCTTTGCGGGGGTGATTTCCTTTTTTGGAGGAGGATGTGAAGGTGAAAAGACTGACAATAGAGGATCTATCTCATTCATGAACTGGGCATAGTTTAGGTCATACTTAAGTAGCCCTGGAGTTGGCGGCCATAGCAAGAATTAATGGACCAACTGAAAAGTTCCCGTGGCCCCAAACCCTGTGGCAACATGTTGAGAATCAATCCTACTTAGTACCTACCTAGGCAGGTATGGAGAAAGCTTCTACAGAAAGGGCCATAGGAAATCCGTCAGTAGAACAACCCCTGTGCGATACCTGGGTACAAGCCAAGCCAAGCCAGAGGCCCCGAAATGGGTTGTTGCGACTTGTGGAGTTATGCGCTTGTGCTGCTTATGTCTGGTTGAACCTTCCCTTCTCAAATGGCGCCAATGCCGTTGAGGCTCCCCCAAGTACTGCTCTTGCAATCACTTACAAGGACATGCATCCAACCACCACGCATGCTGTTCTTTGTTTGCCAATTACGAACCGGACACTCTGCCACCCTCCAATCCAGGCCATTCAACGGCGTGTCATATCGGACACGCCGCCATCCCAAGCAGCAGTGTGACACTGGTGCCGAAGGAGCAATGGCATGAATAACCTCCAGTTCGAACAGGATATCAGTTCCCCCTAAATTGACGGCTCTGCCCCGGATTTGGGAGCGCCTTTTGCTCGATTATTATCGCCTCCCATATTCACAAAATTCTAGAACAAGGCACAATGCATTACAGTTCAGCAATCCAAGATTGGGCTTCATCAGTACCCAACAACACCATTGACCCACAGGCCAAGTTTGCCCGGCCTCTTCAGTTGGCTAACGGTGAACGTCCACGAGGTAACAGCCCCGTCCATGTTTTCTTTTTCGTTCCCTTCGTCTTGCTAAGACCCCGTGCTCCACTCGCAGCATTTTACCAGACCAGCGTTGCCATCACCAGTTCCAATGCCTCGAGTTCCGGTCGTACCACCTCGCGTTTTCCACGGTCCAACACATAGAGTGTCACTTCGACCGTCCAGCGAGTCTCGAAAGAAAACCAACGTCTTCTCACCGAGTCCCGTCCTACGCGAGTGGCGTCTGTTGTTCAGTCAACTCCATTTTCAGTTCCACCAGCGTCGCTAGAAACCATTACTGGCCGTACATCTGTGATAAGACTGCCAGGCTCAATCGCGGCAGGGAATATGGTGCTGCCACTACCGCTGATCGACGAGGTCGTTGATAACAAAGCCGTGCCACGCCATATCACTGCCAACATGCCTACACTGAGGAATTCTGGCTGGAAGGCGGCTGATACGTGTCCAAGTGCAGTCAGCGGAACAACTCCTCTTCAGTGGTTGGAAACAGCATCTCCGAAGATGAAGCGCTCCGAGTACAGATACGATGGTCACATTGCCACGTTGGCGCAGTACCTTGATGGAACTCCGAATCCGCCCACTCCTCCGGATACCGTCGCGGTGCCGCAGCCACGGAAGGGCAAGGTGGCGGAATTGAAGAAGGCTTTCGAACGAGGTTTTTCCGATCTGGTGCGAAGACGGCATGTCACACAACCCAGCGAAAGCGCTCCAGCCCTACGGCCAGGCGCCAAGCATATACAGCATTCAAGGCATCCAGTGGCAGCAATGGATACCAGCTCTCCAGAAGGCAGTCTTTCAAGAGCATCCGTATTCTGCTCCCCGCTTTCCAAACGTCGTCGTGAACCAAATGGCGACCCCAGCCCTATCAAAGACAGGATCAGTATTTTCGAAGGCCTAGTGAAGCCCAGCTCTTTTCCGCCGTCTGGTGCAGACTTCAGGCCAGAGGATCACAGCGCCGAATTGAACAGGGGCTCGATCAGCAAAGGTGAAATGGTCCTGGAGGGCGCATCTAATGAACCAACGTCTCGCCTGCCAAGTAAGTTCCGAGGTGGTGCGGCCAAGAGAAGCTCTCAGGGGCACGTTGGAAAGGAGAAGACCTCAGAGAGCGTACCCAAAATGGCCAAATCGCAGAAGCGTTTCTCAGAAGTAGGCACGGCGGTCAGGGATTCCTTGGAACATCTACATCCAGGGCGAAAAGACTCTGGTCATAAGAGCGTCCAGCGCACTGACGAGACCGACTCACCGAGGTTCTTCAAAAGGGTCTCATCGACGTTGAAGCATAGACACAAGATCTCACAGCAGCATTCAACTAGTTCAAGGAGCTCAAGGGCGGGCGTCGGGGTCGAGAAGGAGAACTCTTCCAAAGTATCCCAGTCGACATCCAAGAGCCAAGAAGTGGTTCAGAACGAGAAGAGAAGGATGCTAGCGGCAGACTCACTGCGGAAGCGTTTGGAGTCGGAATTACGGTTTGCCAGCTCGCCGGACACGAACGGCTACAAAGATGTTCCGACAGCCTCCAGTGGGAACCACCCAAGCATCTATGCGCGCCGCAAAACAACGATTTGGGATATTGAAAATCCCTTTGACGTTACAATGGTCAAAGATCGGAGCAAATCAGAGGCAACAGGCAGGGACCTTGGCAGCAAGGGCGACAGACGTCCCGGGCACACAAAGAGTCACGACTTCTCGTTTGGTGAGGCCGTTCCAAGCCAGGAAACAACGACTTCTCGATACACTCAGCCAATCGAGCAGCCTAAATTGGGGAGCGACAGCCCAGCACGGGAGTCTTCCGGCCCCTTGACGGAGACGGAGGATAGTGGTAGCAGTGACTTTATGGTCGTGGCCAATGCCCAATGCGAGTTGACGCACCCGAGGCCGTCGAGATCGAGCGACCAGACGATGATCAAGGTTCTTTGCAAGTGTGGTCCGGGGACAGATGAGAGGGGCAGCAGTGCTCGGCCGAGCACGGCCAGTCTCAGTGAAGGGAGTACCTCCAGCTTTCATACTGCACCTCTTAGCATAGAGGTTTCTTGAAGCAAAGAATCGGTGACAAGTTTCATGTGCTGGTATCTTTATAGTTTGTGGAGTCTCTGGTTACTGCTGTCCAGAATCGCACGCGCGGACTGCGGTTTGATGGACTGGTTATTGTTCTTTTTCGGTTTGTGAGGTTGTCAACGGGCGTTGGGTTTCAAGATCAGTTCTTCAGATTGTGACGCATGCTTTGGTTTGGAATCATTCATTAGACGCATGGCTAGAACTCTGGTTGTAGTTTTTTGTGTGCGTTGAAGATGAAGGGAGACACAACACCTCTCCTATGAGTACCGAATATGGATATGAGCATTCAATTTTCAAACCGAATGTTATGACCGCACTAGGCCGGGGGTCGAAGTGGGTGACTGTCCAGTGAGGCTCTGAGCTATTCTACCTAGACTTCACTGTTTTCGAGGCTTCCTTTCCTCCTGCCCAGGTGCCTCCTTTTTTTAAGCCAGACTTGAGAGTGTCACCTCACGTATGTCCCTTGAGTGACACCAAATGAACCTTCTCCCGGCATCTATTTTTCTGAGACCATGTTACACGGCCGAGGAACTTCCTCCCTACCGTATGTAAGCGATTAATGGCATAATTGTTGACTTTCACTGTCATCCTTTCGTCTTGTTTTGGCTGTTTCAGGGTTAGTAACTTGGATTTAGAATGTCAGGTCGAGGTCCCCCTACTGCTGAAGATCCCCAGTTCACTTCCAACTGTCTGAATATTCTGTCTCCTCCATGGACAACACAAGCGTTGAATTTACTTCTCAACATTTACGTACGAGATTTGCAAGACAACAACTTAGCTATTCCACAAAACAGCCTGGAATGGAAAGGAAGACCCGCCTTTTTATGCAGACAGAGCCGGTAGAGGAGGCTCACTTATTAATCAAGTATGGGCCAGGGCGCCTGATTAGAGGTGCACCAATGGGACTTGCATTCCTGTTCCATAAATATGCATGAACCATCGACCCCACAGGTTTATCAGTATTAAAGTATGGCGCGTCATTTTTCTCAACGTCCTGCTTGGGACGGGACTTCCCGCTAGGTCCAGTGGTGGAACGGGTCGTGAGTATTAATGGGGCTCTTTCAGCTGTCAACCTCTCCATGGGCTCTCGCAAATTTGCACAAATTTTTATTGCTTCAGCTGAAGCTCACTCTGGCTAATATTCACGCGTACTATTTGCGGTTATGTCAGCCAAGCAAGCGACCCTTCCACCCTTTGAGGCGGCCGAAGAGACATCACTCCGTCGCCAAAACTACCTTTACGAGCCCTTGCCTTCAGGAAGATACATCAGATACCTACTCCTCGAGCCAGGCGAACCGAACGATCCTATAGCCTGCAAGCTCAACACGATCGCACTTGATGAGGCCCACTTCGAAGCTATCTCCTACGTTTGGGGAACACCGTCAATGACGGAGCGCATTTTGTGTAATGACAAAAGCCTCTACATCACGGCGAACCTGAGGGATGCGCTCGTCCAGACTCGACGCAAGCTTGAGCCTCGAGCTCTATGGGCTGACTCTATCTGCATCATCCAAGAAGATAAAGAAGAGAAAGGACAGCAGGTAGCGCTTATGGCGGACATTTACAAAAAGTCCAGTTGTACGCTCATATGCCTTGGTCAAAGTGATGCCGAAGCACATGCCCTACCTGCAGCAGCTTTGATCGCCGATGTGAACGCGATGATGGATCAGGTGCTGCAGGATAAGAGCTTCTCTTGGGAGCCCAACAGCTTCCCGGTGTCAGAATCTGATGAGCCTCTGTTGTCAGATGTACGGTGGGAATCTGTTGCCACCCTTTCAGTGCAGCCGTGGTTCAGCAGAGTCTGGGTTGTCCAAGAGGCAGCACTGGGACCGGACGCGCGAATACTTTGGGGCAATGCGGAGAACGACTGGGTCCAGCTTTTGCGTGCTTACAGTTGGGTTAAGTCCAGAGCTACTACGTTTTGGCGCAGGGTTTTCAGCTTCCGCCAACTTTCTCGGTTACATCTCATGACCTATGACCTCAAGCGCAAGGAGGAGGCAATGGCGCTCTGGGATCCAGCGAACCATCCGTCCTTGACTATGCTGCAGATCCTGGAATGTGCTCAGGGCCTGAGGGTGACCGATGAAAGGGACAGAATATACGCTTGCCTCGGTCTGCCCGGTTCCACTTTAAATCCGCCTGAGGTGACGCCAACATATCATCGAACCCATCTAGAAGTTTACCGCGAGTTTGCCTACAAATATCTAAGGTCAACAGACATGGATCTCGATATCCTGCTCCTGAGTCAACACGACGAAGAGTCATTTGGCGATACTGAATTCGGTTCTTGGATCCCCCGCTGGGATTTCTCCTACACTGGAAGTTCACTCAATATCAACGCACAACCTGTTGCACGACTATCTTCCCACGCGATTCCAGGCGCACGAAAGCCGTCGCTTATCGACAAGAACACCCTAAAAGTCCAGGGTGTACGTATAGGAACCGTCAAATTTGTTTCTGAGCCATTTGCCACGGATACCACCGATTTCCAGAGAGTCAGGCACGTCTGGCAGGATACCACATCAATGGACTCTAGAATAGGCCAGGAGTCGAACTACAGCCCCCAAACCTCTACCCTCGAGGCGCTAGTTCGGACTCTGACAGCGGGATTCCATGATGGTCCGCTCGAGGCTTGGGCTAGAAAGCGACGCGTGTATCTAGAGTTTTTGCGCGCCGAAAACGGAAGCAAGGGCGATGTTCCCACGAATGTGACACAGGTACATGGAATGCTCCGATCACTCACCCAATACCGGAAGTTTATTGTCACTGATCGAGGATACTACGGTCTTGCGCCAATTTTTACGCGCGTAGGTGACCCTGTGTATGCTATTCTCGGCGCAAAATTGGTATACATACTCCGAGAGACACAACTAGACCATCATTACAGATTTCTTGGAGACAGCTATATGTTGAGCAAGGCAGAGATCAAAGATGACCAGAACTTTCCAGCATTTGGTTATAGCGAAGGTTATAACGACTGGGAAAGCTGGGATCTTGAAGAGGAAGATGTTTATCTTTGCTGACCTAAAGCTTTTTGGATATAATAGTAATTTTGCTTGCCTCTCTATCCCAATCAGGAAGACTCAGACATGGGAGAAGATCTCTTCAAGTTATGTTTAAATAATATTACATGTACAAAGATTTATTTCATGAAAGAAGCATAAGAGAATGGAGAAGACCCTGATACTAAGTGTCTCACAAAGCACAAACTTACATTTCCATTGACTGTTGATGCCCAGTGGATGATTCCAGACTTTCGTTCGTCTTATTGGCGTCTCACTGCGCATAGGACGGGCTGCGTTCTAGCGTCCGCCACATCGCCACACCGCCACAGCATCGATTGATCGATACTGTGGGCCGCTTGGGCGGTGTTCACTATGTAATTATCCAACTGGTTACGATGTATACGCAACACCGTCATCCTACAGCGATATTCTCCTACGAGCAATTGCTTGTGTGTGGACGATCTTTAGGAGAACTGGATGACTTTCCCACAAGAATCCCTGTGATTGGTGTGTATGTGATACGTGACGTTCTCAAAGGTGACCTGGTCTCTGAGGGGAACCTACTATCAGTGTCTTCGATGAGGGGCATTCCTCAGGCTGTAGGATAGCTGCCTGTAGTGAGAGCTTGTAAGTACCCATGAAGGTAAGGGAGTTTCTCTAACAGAAGTTTCGCTTTTGGAGAATATTCATGTGTTGTGACCAGTAAACGCACTGCAATCCTTGCAACATAGTTCTCTTTCAGGCGCATTGAATGCGATAGCTCAGAGAAAGCTTGAGATCATCATTTGTGTCATTGATATGAGGGTAGTCAAGATCAAAATTTCTGACCGTCTTTATGGCCAATTGTCGATACATTCAGCCCTCATTAGCTAACTCCAGGTGCTTAAAGAGCAACGTATGCGTCTAGCCTGTTTCATCCCCCATGGTTCTCAGAATTTCATTCAGTTCACCGGGTTCGTGACCGCACGATCGTGTGCTCGTCAAATACATTTAGCTATGGCCCACAACCTTGAATCCTGAACCACGGTCATATTAATATCTTGAGCCCATAAGGTATGACGACTGAATGACCTACCAAACCCCATGGGCATCTCGACTCGGCTCAATGTCCTAGAGAGGCTCAAATACAATCGTCATAGTGGCTCGCAAATCCGGAGCCCAGTAGGACGCAGTGGTGAGATTTGGGTGCAACATTGGAGACGTCGCATCGACATTCGCAATGTTGTCGACTTTGCCTTGGAGCTCGAACCTCTCAAATATGGCAGATCGGCACTGGCACCACCAATCACTCGTACAGACACAAACGAACGGGTCGTCGCAGGTCGTCGGTCCGGCGTATCCTAGACCGCCGCACTGTCCGTACTCAGGCACCGTGCTGCCGGTGGGGACAGGGGCTGTCACGGTCGTGTAAGATGTAGTGGTGGACGATGGCATGGTGATCGTGGTAGTCGTCAGACTAAGGCTTGTAGAGATGGGCCCCGCAGCATTAGTGGTAGTGACACCTACGGATGTCGGTGGGGTGATGGTGGTCGTCATGCAGGTGGTCAGTGTCGAGAGTGGAGCAGCTGTCGCTATACTGGTCAGAAGACCCGCGACCAAGGCGAGCAGACCCAGATATCGAGTTGTGGGATTCATGATGGGGGTGTATCAATGGTGGGGCTGCTGAGGATTGGATTCGGATCAGAGGCTGCGGCTGGAAACTGCTTCGAGCATCGCATTTCATGCGAGTCTTAAGGTCTGAGTTGAGCAGTCAGGTGCTCACGGATCTGGTAGCACAGGGCACTGCCTGGGCCGGTAAGTTCCTCTGCAGCCGCGTGACTCAGATTCCTTTTGTATTGTCACCGTATCCGTTTCGTCCTTGGACAAACAGCTCTTGGTTGTACAAGTGACAAACGTTAACGTTGTTGGGAGCAAACGCAGTCTGGGGCTCGTGCTCAAAACGGGTTGCTCGAGATTACTTAGGCACACGAGCACCGAGAAGAGGACAATGGCTTCCTCTGTATGAAAAGTGAATTTGAGATTCGTAAGTGGCAAATCATACTGGTGGCCACTCATCCGGTATAGATGCCACGCATATGCGGAATGATGCTAGTTGATGGCAAAGACGTTCGCGAACACTGCAACAAGGGGCTATGTTTTCACGTGTTCAAATTTGGACTTCCATTGAAATTGTATGGTGAATGTCACGAATTCCAGTGAGGACTTTTGTCGTCTTCATCGCTCAAGTTGTCCAACGCATCGAAGAACTGTTCCCCATCCGCATCGGCTGCTTCAGTACCGAGACTGTGCCTATGTCTTTGAGCAAATATTTGTAAAAGCTCCAAGAATTTTTCCCTCAGTCCAGGAGCTGCACTCATCGTTCTCTGATCGAAGGTGTCAAGAGGCGATAGACCATTATCGTCCCTATGCCCTGGGTCGACCACGTACCATGGATCCGCCGAGGCAAATACTTCCATCATGTCTTCATTGGAGACTTCGGCGATACAATGCAAGACTGTTTTCCCTTCGTTGTCCGTCGCACGGATGTCGACTCCATGTTTCAAAAGGACCGTTGCTGTCTTACACGCATGATATATAACCGCGTTCACTGCGACACAGAAAGTGAATTAGCATGCATAGCATCCAAGAGATATTCAACAATGTCTGAGCATAGGACTTCCGCATCTTATGGGGGAAGATCTTACTGAGTATCGTAGAGCCATCGCGGTCACGGTGATTCACATCCGCACCAGCATTGATCAGGAACTGCACCATCTCCATATTGCTTGCCACACAGGCGAATGCTAATGGCGTCGCACGCGCGTACCCCTGCTCGTTGTTGACGTCGGCCCCGGCATCCAGCAGAGCACCAACAATATCGATCCTGTCGCGGCCCCCAGGCGCAGCTACGCCAAGTATCAGGGGTGTCTGGTTGTAGCAGTCCGTGGTATTTATGTCCGCCCCGGCAGCGAGGAGCGTCCTGACCGCTTCTGGGTTCGCGCCCGTCCTGCAAGCGATGAGCAGCGGGCTCTCCGACCGCAGGCGCGTCTTGTACTCCAGCTGGGCGCCTGCCTCTAGCAGCATAGAGATCGCCGCTGCGTCGCCTTTTGCGGCGGCCCACTGGAGGGCTGTTCGCCCGGAATAGTCCATCTGGTCGATCGGGCAAACCTCCAGGCTCAGTAGTTCGCCCAGGTCCAGACATCGGATTCCGAGGACCACTTTGTGTAGAGGTGAGAGCCCGGCCATCTCTATTATTGTGTCCAAAGGTAACATTTCTTCTAGGACTGTGCGCTCGCTTCTCGGCATGTTTGGGTCGGTGTATAATTTCTCGAGGGCCATCATGAAACCAGGCGGTGTGACACCAGATGGGCCCTCTTGGAATAGATCTGCGCCTTCTTGAAGCAGGAATTGGACCATTGGAAGACTGAAATGTCGGAGGGCGAATGCGATCGCAGTCATGCCCGTGTCGAGGACATCTGTGATAGCCACTTGTTTTCTCTGTATGGCTTTTTTGAGACTGTTGACATCCTTTCTGCTGATATCTACGAATTGTCAGTGGGATACTCATAAGCACCATGGTGACTTTAGAAAATAGTGAAAAGCAAGGACATTCCAAATGGCCAGAGGAGTCTCAACATACATCCAAAAATGTTATAGTATCCCTCTGGGGTTTTCGTTGAAAGTACCCTGCAAACCCTGATGAGGAGCTCGGGCGAACCAATACCGTCTGAGAATGATGCCGTTATCGCTGCCGAGAACAACCAAGCAGGGAATACGTAGGTCATCCTGAGCCATCTTGCGCGATGTGATCTACACGATAAATCCGTACAGGCCGCCTTGCCGGAATTTGGACCGGTAAAAGAGAAAGCGAAGGCTCCGAGGGTACTTCTGAAGGCGGCCAGACTGAGGTGGGCGACACTCCGGTTAGAATGGCAATGGCACCGGCATCGCGGGCTGCACATTGAGGCGCCGACCCTGGGCTGTCCTTGGACTGAAAATGGGCGCGTCCCTCGCTCGTTGATGGGCGGGTTGTGAGTTATCTTTGAGAAAGCCTGCTCAAGATGTTGGAAATACACCTCTTTTTTCATCGATCGTTCGTAGTGCATGTCGGGAAGCGCGAGCTGGTGCATGCTCGGAGACAGTGGTGATTGTAAAGAATCATCCACGACGCGATTTTTCGAAGGTCGAGTTCGTAGTGTTTCCTGGCGCATATGCTTGAACACAGGGAACATCTCGGAGGAGAGAAACTTTTCGTTCTCGAAATGATGAGGAACACTCTTTTGTTCGGACCAGTCCAAGTTGCTAGGAATATCGACAGGGTGTCTTGCATCAGACTCCAGCGACGAGTCGGTCAATCGCTGCGAGCCATATTTCGGCGTGGCAGGTTGACTGAACGCACGCTCATCTGGGTAGGTTTCTATTATCCTGACACTATTCCACCTCAATCCGTCAGAGTCCTTCCACCCTTTGAGAATGATGGTAATGTCAGGAGCAATGCCGGACGTCACTCACGTATTCAGCACGACAAGCTTGGACAGTAATGAGAGGCGGCGTTCCTTGAGATGCCGGTGAATCAAGGTTATTCGCTCCTTGACAGGCCTTGACCGCCTCTCGGTACCAAGTTCTGGCTTGGAATGATGCCGCGGGGGATTGTCGTCCTCAATTTTAGGGTAAACTTCTCGTACATCCTCAAATGTCTTAAGAACCACACGAATGTCCTGGTAGATGGCTCTGAGGATATCGAGGTTTTCTTTGGGTGTCCCGGAAAACGTCTTGCTACGAAGCTGGTTGATACCCTCCAACAAACTCGACATTTCGATAAGCTCCTCGTAGACTAGATGTAGATCCGAGCCATCCAGTTGCGCGGATATCCGCCGTTTAAGCCCTATGATCGTATGTAGGGCGACGCCAGCTACGCGCTCTACGTCGTGAAGCGTGTCGTCCATGGCTCGTCATTGTCGTCGGTGAGTTGGCGTTCAAAGGGTCCGTGTGAAGAGGCCGGAAGGCCGCATCAAGTGGACCGTTATAGAGCAAAGTGAGACGCGAAACTCAATCATATGAAGAAATGGACACCCGCACATCTAGCAAAATTGCCCCACCCGGGGCCATGGGTGCCAAGTTGGTCCGGTCTTCTGGTTCGCTCAACGATAGCGGGAGAGCACGGGCAGGGGATGCTGACACTGTAAAGCTACGTAGCGTCGCAGCCGAGGATGCTAATTAAAGGCACCCAATGCGAGTAGGCAACAGCTATTTGGCAGGCAACAGTGTTATCTGCAGCTAGGTGGGACGCATATACACATGCCGGATCTATTATAGCACGGTGCCATTGTAAGCACGCAAACGACGAGATCGGCATACAAGTAACATGCCCCGCCCCAAATATCACTATCATAGCCTACGTTATTCTGCATGATTGATTAGCGAACACTCTGCTGAAGCTCAAGTACTTCTCACTACCATTTTCCTCAAAATCGCGCCATGAATTTCCTAGGGATTATGCGTAGTCATTTCAGGTCGAGCTGGTGGCCTTTCACACTTCGTCGTTTCTCTAAATGTAGCTAGATTTGGGAGAATTTGTAAGTCATTGCTAACCCCCCTTTTGCAACTGTTCCGGTCACACTTTGTGTCTCTTGTGGATGTAAAGGATGTGTTCTGGCTTCTTGGGTTCAGGAGTGATGTGCAAATGGTACTATTCAATTCAGATTATGACTGGTCGAAGGTGACGCGAGCGATACAAGAATAGGGTGGGCATAGGAATAGACACCTCACGTCAGCAGAGGTGACAGCCTTGGCGGATATCATAGTTAGACCAGATGCTCGCAGAGTAGCCAAACCGGTGTGATCGGACGAGCGTGGGATGCCCTGTAGGTCTACTTCAGGTAAGCCGTACGCGATGCAAGACGCCACGAGTGCTCTATTGCATCTAGCTCCAAGAAGGATTGCAGCTAGGAACGTCTGACAGCTTCAGCCGCAAAGCTGTCCCACATTAGGCGCTGCATAACATGCATAGCAAGTTTGCATGCGTGCCGCGGTTGGTTATACAGATCAGCGATAATCAGTCGATCATGACTGATGCATCATGAACCTCATCCTCATATTTCAGATCACACCTCACGCATAACGTCAGTAGCATATCTAGCAATACTTAATAGGAGTAGACAAGAACTGCCAGTGTTGGTGACCTGCCTTTATCAGGTCTTCGCAATTAGGTTGTTCATATGTGAACTGTGATGCTGTTGCATGGTCTCCATCTGAATCCTGCATATCCACAACCAGTTGTAGAGCGAAGGCAAGAGATGCACCAGCAAGCCTCCAAAGAAGTTTCGTTAACCGAATAGCCAATACGGGTGCCTAGTTCGGAAATAGGGGGGATGGAAGCTGAGGCGGTTCTGAGCAGCTCGCATTTATGCGTCTCCTTGTTGACAAAGAGAGAATTGTGGTCATGGGCTCTTGAGAGGTCAGAAGAGGCGGCGAGAAGTAGTGAATCCGCTCTCATCAAGGCGAAGACTGTATCTTTGATGTCGACACACTGAAATACCTCCCTCGCCATGCAAATTACCAGTAACGTAATTAATATGGCAGCAAAAACCTCAGTCGAAGTTTCGTAATCTATTACACGCCCTCCAATAAGTTCTCATAACAGATCATCTCAGAAGTCCTCTTCCTCAAGAGCCCTCAACCCATCATCTCCCTCGAGCCTTTCCTTCCGTTTCCCTCGTTCCCAATCGACAGCCTGCCCGTGGGCCCCGACTACGTAGTAAGACCGCGCGTCCCAACAGAGGACATTGGTTGCCCTCCGTACCGCGGTCGAGTACCGCGCCTCGTACACCTCCTCCTCCGTCCGGAGGTCGAAGTGCCTGTACCAGGTGTTGAGTTCACGCGGGATACCCATGGCCATCGTCTCCTCAGAGGCACAGAGGCGCGCCATCAGGCCGACCCAGAGGCCCAGGTGGTACGACAGCGCCCGGCGGTGCCTCTGCGGGGCGTCCCTGTACCATGGAAGCGCGAAGAGCTCCCTGTGCTCCCACTCGGTGCTGCTGGGCGCGGCTGTTGCGCCCGGCAGCGCCGGGATAGGGTAGCATAGCGCCCCGAGGTGCAGGTCGAGACCGTGCTTCACCCACCTCGGCGAGGAAGAGATTTCGTAGAACCGCACGAGGATGAGCTCGCGGCTGCTGTACATAAAGGCCCACGGGTTGCGGGCCCCCCGGGCGACGCTGGCCAGCTCGCCGAGTGTAATTCGGTGGAAGGCTGTCCGGCTGGGGTCGCCTCTGAACTGTGACGAGTGGAAGTCGTCGTCGTCGGGTATAAGCTTCCCCGGTAGGATCCAGTCGCCCTTCCACCTCTTGGGGCCGACAAGCTTGAACCCGAAGACCGGCCCCCTCATGGTCAAGTTGACCGGGTCGCTGTCGGCGACGAGGCGGATGTGCTCGCGGCCTCGCTGCCTGCCCTGCTTCTTGGCCGTGATGGCCGCGAGTTGTGGAAGCAAGTGATTGAAGGTGGAAAGGTTCCTCATGGCCGCCTCCAAGGGGCTCTCGTTGGTCGCTTTTCCCGTTCCAGCGGGAGAGAAACTGGGTCGAGGGCGGCCGTGCAAGACTGAAATGGCGTCTGTCAGCCCGCCAAACATTGATGAAAGGAGAACATCCTTTATTTCCTTTGCATACACCGACAGGAAAGCCTCCTTGTTGAAGCTGTCATCAATTCTGAGCTCGGAAACGGGTGGGGACAAGCCTCCATTAATCCGCTCCACGCTTGTCGCCTGACGTTCAGCTTTGTCATACCTGCTTCGGGGCGACCCTATTGGAGACTTTGAGATCTTTCCCGGCGTCATTGCTCGTCGATGGTCAAGACGTGCAAGTGTATGAGGTGTACGGTTCTGAGCACTGTTGAACTGGAATGTCTCGGTGATGAATTCGTCTACTGAGGGAAGTTGGAGCAATTAAATGGCTGGGAAAGGCTGTGCTTTGGAACTCTTTGTCGAACGGACGGGAAGTAGGTGAGCTGCCAATAGCCAACATCATCGGAATAATGAAACCCTTCCCGTGACTTTTCAGTATGCCTCAGACACGGCACACGCATCACTCACTCACACACTGCCATAAAGATGAAAATGCTAAAAAGCACTAAATTGGTCGCTTCTAACACTCATGCACTTCCATCGGCTAGTCTTCGCTGTCCGAAGAATGCAGCCTGATATGTCGCGTACCTATGCGGCGAGAGACTGGCGCAGATAATGATGCAGCCCTCAGTCGTTCCCTATGCAGGCCCCCATTTGAAGTACCACGCTCCTCCAGCTTCCGACGTCTGTGAAACTCGGCCGTCCCGCCAATATTGAGAATCTTCAGTTCATCCAATGGTGCAGTTGCTTCTCCGTCTGCGCCAGGCAAATGCCTCTCCACAGGCTCATCACAAGTGCCGTCGACGTCGGCCCGGGTACCGCCCGCTGCCGCCTAAACAGCCGAGTGAAGTCCCATTCCGATGCCGATCTTCTTGACGAGTGCTTTCTTCAAATACCATTCTCTGGCCAAGCTCCTCGTTGTCTTGGCAAACACAGCTGGCGCGACTCGACCTCGTTCAACCGCCCGGCCGAGCACGAATATGGCATCGGCTAGGGCGCGCTCTTCGGCTACCAGCTCATACAGCTGGTTGCCGACGACTGTTGGTGCGACGAGCAGCTGGTCGATATCCGGCTCAGGAAGTGCCTTGCTGCTCTCGATCGTCTCATCCGCACGACGCATGGTATCTCGCAGGATGTTGGTGTTGTTTTGTAACAGATTAGACAGCTGCGTCAGAGCACCGACCTCGGACTGCATCGTGCTCATGGCATTCAACATGGCTGTCCGCTGCGCCTGAAGGCCTTGCATACTGGAGTCATTCTGCTCCCGGGTGCGGTTCCTCATCTGGTGCAGAGTGCCTGCGAGCTGCCGGAGGAGAGCATCCTTCTCGGGGTTAGGTGGGATCGGCGGTGCTGGCACGGAAGAGGGCGAAGGAATGCTTAGAGTCAGAGGCTCGTCCATCAGGTCGGGGGGCGGAGGAGGCTTCTGCTGAGGCGGAGGAGGCATAGCCTGTGGCGGTCCTTGTTGCCATGTTTGTTGTAATGGTGGAGGACCGGCGTACTGCTGTTGGTTTTGCGGAGGCAGGCTTGACATTCGACGCGGATCGGCGGGAGACACTGGCACGGGAGGTGCGCCCCCTTGATACTGAGCCTGCAGCGGTTGCCCCTGGTAAGGGTGTTGAGGAGCCGCTTGAGGGAAGCCTAAGCCTTGGGGTGGCCCAGGTTGCTGCTGCTGGTGAGGAGCAGGGGGAAGTGGAGGCGCACTGTCATATCTAGACATGCGATTATTCTGGGGCGGCTGGGCAGGTGGTGACTGCGTCAAGGCCGGAGAGCCATATCGGCTCCCAGGGCGCTCCACGCCGGGTGGTAGAGGAGGGAGAGGAGGACCATCTGTTCTCGAAGGTTGCTGGCCCGGTTTGGGAGGCGGGGGTGGTGGTTGAGGGCCCCCGTTCGCTGTCGGAGGCGATTGTATGGAGCTCGGTGGTCGAGCAGCCAGCTCTTGTGGCAAAGGAGGAACGGGAGGAGGGGTCGGAGCGGCTTGTGGTTGGACTGAGGGCGGTCGTTGTTGTGCCTGGCCTCTTGCAACAACGGGAGGCTCCTTTGCGAAGATATCTCGTAATACGCCGAGGAAGTCAAACAGGTTCGATTTCTACGCATTTCTCTGGTCAGCCACAGCAGTTACAAACAAGGGGAGCGCATGTTCCTGCAAGACAGAGTACATACATCCCAGAAGTCAGCCCAGCCGACGAGATACGGATGGTAGACTTGTCCTTGAGGGTCAACGTGCTGCCCTGGCCTCACGACCATGGTCTCGGTCGGGGTAACGTATACGAGAGGTGGCTCTCGCGGATATGCGTGAGGCACCCATATCGAGATGGGGAAACGGTATGTGGTGCCGCGAAAGTTGACGGGTATTGTACCGGCGATGTGGAGGAGGAGGGCAGAGGTGCCATTTGGAAACGCTATTATCGCGAGGGATCGAGGTCAGCGTAAAGTTTCGATGCGACAAGTTGAGGACGGTTACGTACTGTGCACATCTGTCCTAGGCGCCAGCGAGGGATACTGGGACAGGGCTTGTGCTACGTCGTTGTATGTGCGGTTGACATCGTGGTATTCCTGCAGCGGTGGAGGAGAGGGGTCAGCGACATGACGACGACGAGGCGATGTTGCAGGGACAAGCTCGACAGGCGCACGGAGGGACGTACACTTGTCAGGACGCTGTACAGCCAGTTGAGGACATGGCGCTGGACAACCATTGTCGATTGCACGGGATCGTCAGCAGCTGTCGCCAAGCAGCTTCATCGCAGGATGTTGTGGCAGTCAGAGGTGTCTCATCCTCCTGGCGGCCTGGTACCTTGGAAGGTGCATCATCCTCATACTCCACCAGCCTTGGCAGTTGGTCGAGGCTCCATGCAGCTTTGGGCAGGCGGGCAGCCTGAGCTGCTTGGAGCTTGACCCCAGGCTGCCACGCTGCCCACCATCAGGTACCCACGTACCTACACTACAGTGCACTAGCTCATTCCGTTCCACGGCAGCACGCTACTCCTCGGTGCTAGAGGCTATTAACTGTGGCACGTGCGCTCTGTGCAGACGGCCGCCGACGAACGGCGCGTGGACACCAGGACACATGAACCGGGGCCTCCGTTCTGGCCGTCCTTACTTTCTGGCCGGGGTGGCTTGGCCTCAGGGACCGCCAAATTGACTTGCAGTCGCCCCTGTCGCTATCACACAACCCTCAACCTTGCAATATTCTTAAGAGTTCGATGGTTCTCATCCTCGAAGCCATCACCCACGTCATAGCAGCCAAGCATACATCGACGTTCTGTTCTCGATCTACCTCGATTGCCGTGCATAGTCGAGCACGGGGAGACATTTACTTGTATACTGTACTTGAACTTGCATTGCAACTCGACTCCCGGGCAGCGAAGCTAAACAAATTCGATGGTCGCACTGACAAATGGCTGAATGACTGACTAGACTGCATGCGAACAGTGGCAGGGCTGAGCCGACAATTGCAGTGTGGAAGTGCGTTTTTTTCTCCCGCCCGTTCGTCCACCGGCCCATGCCATCCCATCCACCCGGGCGCTATCGGAGCAGGAAAATGCAGTAATCGTGCCATTTTCAAGGCCAGCCAGCCATCCAAAAATACCCTCCTGCAGAATTTCAAGGGCAGAGGGTGTGTTGAGGGACTCGAATCTGACCCATGTACTCTGTACGGATGGATGGATTGGGTCGGCTTAAGGGCGACCACGCACATGCGACACGCATGACAGGAATCGTTGAAACAAGAGAAATCACTTCTCAACTTCTGTCACGAATCAGGCATAGCAGAAGAAAGCATAAAAAACCTTAAGCCCACCTAATACTTAAAGTCCCTTGAGGGCCACGCGGATCCACCGGGCGCTTGTCACTCTCCAAGCAAGAAAGACGGCGCTGGTTTGTAAACACTCCATCGCCTGAACGTGATTAGTCAAGCCGGGTGACCCAGCCGTCTGTTTCACGTCCCTTATAAACCACACCATCCCCTGCCTTGTACCACTTGCCTCTCTTTCTAACCTCAACAACCACAACTCAGCCTTACCTTGACAACAACTCTCGGTCTTCAATCCAGACACGCATGCACGCGAAACAACGGTGATCTCGCACGGCTGAGGAGTATATCAGAACATTCTGTATACTCCTTGCGTCAGGACTCTCATATCCCATTTCAAGCCTCTTACCACTCGGCAAGACCTTCACCATCGCCTCGGCTACCAACGCCAAGCGTCAGAAATCTCTGCCAAAATCCCCAGGAGCTCTTGAAACAGAGAACCACCCAACAAAGTCATGTTCCCTCCCATTCCAGTACTCTCCGACTATGGAATCTCGCCTAGCCATGGCTTCCTGCCCGAAGCCCTACCCTTGACGAGGTTCCCGGATCCGTACTACAACAAGTGGGAGGCCATCGTAGCGAACCTACAGGCCTTGATCCTCAGCAGGCGCCTCCGAGGCGTCATCGACCGCCTCCCTGTGCTCTCCACCGTCGGTCTGGAACACGATGCGGAATGGCGGAGGGCTTATAGCCTGCTGGTCTTCATGGCGCACGGTTACATCTGGGGTGGTGACAGCCCCAGCGACCGCCTGCCGCCATCCATTGCCGTGCCTCTCCTGACCATCTCCGAGAGGCTCGAGGTTCTCCCTGTCGCTACCTACGCCGGAGTGTGTCTTTGGAACTTCAAGCCGTTATTCGTCGACGAGGGTATCGACTCGCTTGAGAACCTCGCCACACTGACGACCTTCACTGGCGCCATCGACGAGTCTTGGTTCTACCTTGTCTCAGTCGCCATTGAAGCACGGGGTGCGCCCATCATCCCGCTCATGTTGACGGCCATGGCTGCTGCCCGCGATGGTGACGCGGCTGCTGTCACTCGCTGCCTGCGCGCCTTCGCGGAGCGCCTGGATGACCTGGGCACCCTGTTGCAGCGCATGCACGAGAGCTGCGATCCGACCATCTTTTACAACCGCATCCGGCCGTTCCTTGCTGGTAGCAAGAACATGGCCGAGGCTGGCCTGCCTAACGGCGTGCTCTACGAGCTCGATGAGTCTGGACGCGGCGAGTGGCGCAAGTACAGCGGAGGGAGCAACGCCCAGAGCTCGATCATCCAGTTCTTCGACATTGCGCTCGGTATCGAGCACCGCCCAACCGGCGAGAAGGCCCAGTCCGGCGACACGTCTGCCTACGAGTCCGACGCCAGCCGCGGCAGGGCCCCCGCGCCAAAGCACAACTTCCTCACGGAGATGAGGAAGTACATGCCGGGCCCTCACGCGCGCTTTTTGAACGATGTCTCGGCCGTGGCCAACATCCGTGACTTTGTCGAGCTGCGCGGGTCATCCGACAAGGCATTGCGCGTCGCATACGACGCGTGCCTGTCGATGCTGAGCGCGCTCCGTGACAAGCACATTGCCATCGTTACGCGCTACATCGTGACACCCAGCCGTGAGGTCCGCGCCAGGAGCCGCAGCCGCAGCCCCGAGGCCGTGAGGCAGCGCGTCAACCTGGCGACCGCCACCCGCAAGGCTCAACAGCAGCAGCCTGCCAAGCCCTCCCGTGGGCCCCAGGGCATCGCGCTCGACACTTCTGGCGACGGGAAGAAGGACCTCACGGGCACGGGCGGCACGCAGCTCATGTCGTTCCTCAAGCAGGCCCGCGACGAGACGGGCGAGCCGGCCGTCGACGACTGGGCCAGGAGGTTCATGAGCCGGAAGCCACGCAAGGAAGGGAGGAACGACTTCTTCCTGGGCAAGGAAGAGCTTCCTGTGGAGGAGGTTGAGATTGCCGGCCTGGCCGGGACTTGGACCATGGACGATGATTTTGGTGGGCTCTGTGCCGTTTGATGGTGCTGGCTCATGCATTATTAGCTCGACAGTCTTTATAAGAAGCAGTTATCTCCAGTCTACTCCGCCGAGGAAGACCTTTACACCTACAGGCTTACCCATAGCAACAGTAATTGAGCTGGTTGCGCCCGCATCTCATCATCTCACTACTACCTTGAGCTTCTGACCCCTGCTCCTAACAACAACTTTATGCCCACATCCCGTGAACGCCCCTAGGCTCATCCGAACCCAGGTACTAAATTTGTTTTCCTGTCACAAAACGCATTTTCACTCGAGGACTCTTCTACATGCGCGTCTATTCTGCTTTTAGCCTTCAAAATCATCTTCATGCCTCAGCCTACCAGTGTACGCTTTCCGCACTGCCTCCCCTTTCATGCGCGTTCCGCTCCCAGCCAAGAAGCCCGCGGCCGACTCATACGTCCCGCCAATAGAGCCGGAGCAGCAGCCCTGATTCGGAACTGCCCTCCTCGGGACATGTGCCCTTTGCGATGGACCCCGCGGACACCCTTTCCCCCGCGATAGTATCCAAGGTCCCGCACCTCTGAGGTCTATGCCCACTGCGAACAGGCGCACGCCATTCCTTGCCCGCTCGGTTGTTACCAAAGGCATATCTAACTTTCTGGGCACGAGGCTTTTCGGCCATTGGCATTCGCGGGACGTCAAACGTGATTTAAACTCCTCGGTTCAGAATTACCGAAAGCAGATCAGGCTTATTCTCCGGTACCTGAGCGCTATCGGGAGATCATGGCTTTATCGTGAGTTAGTAGTGCTACCAAACAAGCAACGCCGCGACGATTGACATCGTCTCTTATATTCAAGGCTTGCAGGTGCAAATCAGTGACTACAAGACTTGGGAAGCTGTCAAACAGCACAGAGACTTAGCAGTGAGTCTCGTCGCCCGGGACGCGATAAGAGTGTCAGACTTCTTATCCCCGACCCAAGAATAAAGACACACGTGGGTCGCCATGCTCGCCGGGAAGGGAATCATTCCCGTCCATGCAACCGCACGTCCCATGGGTGAGCATGTTGGAGGTGGGGTTCGATTGCATCTCCGCCTGGATCGAGATAACCTCATCTGGACTGCCAACCCGAGAGTTGCCTTTTCCAGGCATGTGCTCGAGTCAACGATCTTGACAGGTCAAAAGCCACAGATATAGAGACATACATATATAGAGCTGTCTACTCACTTGCGCCATGATGAGAATATTGTATTGAGCAGCACAGCGTCGCTCTTTGCTTTCCTCCTTTGCTGGCTAGGAAGTAAATTGTTACTCCACCGGGTACGCTTCGGTGCAGGTGAACACAAGTCAGGCAGCTCAAGCATCAGTTTCAAAAGCCGACGATATGTCTTGTCTCCTCTCCATTGCCGTACTGGCCCTCGCGGGCTCGGCTACCGCTGCTCCCAGCCTCAAGGCCGCCCGCCAGGCCGACGACACCGTCAACGCCACAGTCGTGAGCAATGTCACTCTTTCACCTATTCCTGCGCCAGCGAAGCCAGACTGCCTGGTTCCGCAAAACAATGTCACCCTAGACTACGGCCTCAACAATGGCGACCTTGCAGCCGTCAATGTCTCCTTGTCGACCAACTACCCTACCATCCTGCTGGAGACCATCTCCAACCTCACAACTGTTGACTGCTCGCCGGACTCAGTCGCGATAACTTTCAACAATGCTCAGGACCTCGATGATGCGTACACGCAGTGGTCATCTCGCGGCAAGCTATTGCTTATCACAAACCATATGGGCGACTGTGACACGGAGTTTGAGCGTGGCTTCTTTGTGGCGGGCACTTATACCGCAGACGCGGCCAGCCTCACGCTGACCGCCACGACGGAGAAGACAGACATAAACAGCGCCAGCTGTGAGTATCTCACCCGAAGATAATTCTCCTATAGACAGTACAGACTGACACCCAAACAGCCTACATGAAGACCCAGTTCCACGGCCTGCCAGCAGCCAGCACCACGGACCCAACTAGGCGCGACATAATCATCGACCCATCCAAGCTAACCTACGGCAACACCTGGTCCCTCCCCTCCCAGGTCCTGTACGAATATGACCCCTACATCACCGTAACCGCCCAATCAGGCCAGCTGGACCTCTCAGTCGGCCTCAGCGGCTACCTCGAGTTCGACGTCGGCGCGCTGCGCCTCGACGCCCTCAACGTCGACTTCGAGACCTCCATCAAGTCAGACCTCGTCCTCGACCTGGCAGTCACGGCGCCCTACAACACGACCTTCGCCTACGCGCCCGACGGGCTGGTGTACTACATCGTCAACGTCCCCGGGATCATCACCTTTGGCCCGGAGCTGCTGTTCAGCGTCGGCGCGGATCTCGGTATTGCGGCCGCGGTCGACGTCGTCCTCGATGTCGGCGCTGAGATCGGCAACGGCACCGTGCACATTGACTTTGTGGACTTCAATGCTACGCAGGCGGCCGGGTGGGAGCCTACGTACCATGCTAATGTCAGTCTTTCGGAGAAGGCTGAGGTTGCGGTCAGCCCGTTCGTCTCGTTCACTGTTGGCGTGGAGTTCGAGCTGCTTGGTGGGGCGCTTGATCTCAGTGGTGGGTTGACGCCTAAGGCGAGCTTCCCTACTACGGTCACGCTTGATGCTGGCCAGGAGATTGGCGCTGGCAGTGGGGAGAACACCAGCGTGACACAGCCTGGTGGTGGTGCGGTCGAGTGTACGAATGGGGCGGCGGTCGTGAGTGACTTTGAGTTTAGCCTGACTGCTTTTGTGACGCAGTGGTATAACCAGGTGATCTATGATGTCAAGGTGCCTGTTGCGGAAGAATGCTACTCTTGGGTTTAGGAGAAATCATGTTTGATAGAGAGCAATGATAGTATGTCACCAGTAATCTATCTCACTCTATATCATGTGCACGAGCGCAGATATCCTGGATAATTTCTTCCTAACCAGATGTAAGTCCCAATGTTTCATTCTTACAAGGACATCCAAGGATGGGGATCAGAAAATGTCTATGCACATGGGTGAATACCCCTCATGGTGCTTTCCCTTAAGTGCCCTTAACCATCTCAATGACTCACAGTCCAACTACCAGAGTTTAGAAATATGCGGGAAATGAATTCTAGGTAAAGCTATCATGCAGCTTTTCTTATATTAGGTGGGTGCACCTTGGACCCACGAGGCTGCTAAAACCCCCGACAGAGTGTTTTAATCTCAGAATTCTTCGGTCGATATCATAAATCCTCCTATGCCATCGATTTGACCTGCTAGCTCAAGCACACCCTCATTGTATCCTCAAGTTGACATGAAGCATAAATGAATGGAGGCTGTTGCTCAATGTACACAACCTGGGCGCAAGGGCTATGAACGAAAACCAGATACTGCAAGTCGTCTGGTGGACCAGGGAATTTGTAAGAATGGGGGAAATACATAAATAGATTTTTTCCTTAGGCAGTAGTAGCTTTTGCAGGGAAATGTTCTTGTATATTAATCTAAGCTTGGATAACCCCCATTGCATTGCCACCTGTTCTATACAATACTATGTATACTTTGGATCTTCCCAGCCCATTTCTTTGAAGATTGGTCTTAGATAGTTCTTGTCTTCCTTTGTGAGTTTTGAAGAACGATTTTCCAGATACTTGAGGTTCGTGATGTGTACATCATACTTAGAAGAGTTTTCATGACTTCTAAGCGCCTTTAGGACTATACTGATCTTCTTAGCCATTGACAGTTTCACTGCTGGGTCCTTCTTCGACAGAATTGCTCTTGCTTCAGCGAAGACCTGGGAGTCATCCTTCATATCAAACGTCTTGAATATCTGCAGCTGAATCAGTCCATGTGCTTGACCTTCAAGAATTGTGGAATGTAGTGATCTTACCAGTTTGTAGTACATCCTTGCAATCAGCTGCACAGGTCTTGAAGATAGACTGTTGAAGCCCCTCGATGAGTTAGCCGCTCACATCCTACTGTAGCCATAAGTGCATGTCCCGTCGAATTTATGGAGGCGAATCCGGTGAAAGGTCCTAGCAAGATATCAAGCAGTGCAAGAATGTCAAAAGACTGTCATGTGAAACTTAAGCTGCCCTAAAGCGTTCATTCAAGTGAAACCTATCCTCCGCACCACTTTGTTTTCTTCGACAGAGTATTCGTTGTCATAGGGACCAACCGTCTTCAGCTCTTTCAGCAGCATTATGCTTTACGTGAGTTGAGCGGTCCATAAGTGTTTCAGTTTCCAAGACATGGCGAATGTTTTTGCAGTGTGACTTGTCACCAGCATGGCCTCGGAAACGGGTGAGATTGGTTGGAGAAAAGGACAATGTATTTTTCTTTCATGGCTGCTAAAACGCTGACCCGGGCGCTGTAGGCTTCGTGTTCTGCAAGTTTTCATCGCTGAACTTGGGCGAATAGGTAATGTTAACGCTGGTCTCTCTCATAATGCCGCTTTTCATCCATCTGCCTTCTTCGCTGTTATCCGCCTCCTGCTCATGGCCAGGGAACATATCCATAAAATCCATAGTCGCCACCATCCTTCTTTGTGACGAGTCGTCCTCTCCGTCCTCTGGAAGCGCCGACTCCATCGTGGGCTTGCCACGCCTCAGACTCTTGGAAGTCTTCGCTGATGGGCTCTGAAGCTCGATTTCCGGGTCGTATTTTCCGTTGTCATCCTTCCGTCTTAAAGAAACCCTCCTCGCTGGTTTGGATCGGGTAGCGGACGCGGCTGCTGAAGCGGTTGCGGAGTAATTCGCTACATTTCCTCGATACATGACGTCTGGATGATTGTCTTCGTAATATTCGTAGTACCGGTTCGTTGAATCTCGGCCGAAGAAACTGGGGAAGAAGTGCAGGATCATAGGCTTGAGGAAAGGTCCGCATGCTGATGCGATAGCCAGGTTCACCTCAATGCTTGAAGCGGTGCCGCCGACACCGTACGTCGAATCCGGATTTGGCTCCCCATAGTAAGCTTCAATGAGGTAATACATGCGATATACACTGATCGCGGTAACACTTGGAAATCGAATACATTTAGCAATGATCAGGGCAAGGCTGAGTGCCCAGATAGTACGGGGGAAACACTCACAATAAACCCATCGACAAAAGGAAAATGACCGCTAACTTTTTCCTCAACTTCATTTTCAAGTTCCACGTTATCCAGACCGGGATTATCATAACCAGGATATCTGTGAGGATAGTTGCCGCCGCTGTGCCGATAAAGAAGTCTCCGACATTGATGCACGTTCCGGTAGTATTGGGATAGAAGGTCTTTTCGATGGGTATGCATTGGAGTAGGTCGATCAAAAAGATCGATACCATCATCAAAGTATTCAGGACTATGATGGCAATTATGAATAGCCGGAGGTTGTCGATGCTGCCGCCGACACGCAGGAAGAACAGGAGCATCCCATTCTTGACAAGAGCCAGGATGGGGTTGTATAAGAGTTGAGTGGCATAATTATATTTGGCACCAAGGACGGTATCCATTTGGTCAAATGGAATGTCCTTTGCATGGTAACCAAGAAAATTCACCTTGATGCCTGCAAGTTGTCAGTAATTGAGTTCTGACAGAGATCAATGGCGTCGAGCTCTTACCCATTACTGTTGTATATGCTTGGGCAATGGCCAGAACCATGGGCAACACGATGAGGCCATCATCCCATCCTAGATTTCTGGTGATGAAGTAACGACTGTACAGGCGAAGTAGAACAAAGACGAACGCAACACAAGGTGCTGCAATTGATATTCCTATCGCGAGCGGCTGGAGGCCTGTGTCAGCCATATCGGCGACCACAGGAGAGGAAAGGATCCGCGGCTGGGTTAGGTGAGTGGCCGCGGAGCCGCAGTGCCATTGAAAAGATAGACTTGAAAATCGATGTGACCTTGCAGAACCAGAAATTCGAGAAAAAAAAGAAGGAAAATTGAAAATGGGAATAGGGATGGCTTTACTGCATATTGAACTGGCAGACCTGGCCGCAGCACACGAGCATTCGCCTTGCAGCTACCGATTACATCCCGGGCCGTGGAGACAGGGCTGCGTCGGAAGCTTTCAGACCCTGGCCTGATTCTGACCCAGACCCAAAAATATTTAGGGATCATCCACCTAGATCTCCCGGCTATCTAGAAAACCTGTCCCCGGGCTGTGCCACGACTCATTCCCGTGGCTGCATATCAGGGGCCACAAGGCAGGCCCGGCGCCACATCGGGGCGTTTGATGTTGAATGTACGGGCTGACACATGCCTGCAACAATTCCGGCTGAAAATTTGCTGCCGACGCAGGTACATGTGCCGTGTACTCATGGGCGCAGGCAGGCAGGCAGGCAGCTTTGCTAGCATTGCCTACATCCGAAGTTGAGAGAGCTGGAAAGACCGCGTTCCAGCCGCCTGGGAGAAACTGTGGGACGATTTGCGCTGGCCGCGCGTCGGCGGCAGTTGACTTATTTCGGATCTGGCTGTGGGCGATCTCTTGATCTTAAGCGATTGCGATCTCGGATCCAAACCCACGGGAATAGGTATTCTTGTACAAGATCGTCCCTCAAGTGAGCTTGACGCGTGGGATGTCCACCGTGATCGTGAAGATCTCTGAGTTCTGCACGTTAAAAAGAATAAGGACGTGCATTTGACAATTCGCGCTTCCCGGGAGGCGATCCGTTGGTGCCCATCTTGGCCCGGGGAGTGTAATGTTTTCCCGGCGGGATCCACGATCATCCCGGCTCTCCCACCTCGCCCCTTGGCCCAACGTCGTCCGAAAACCCGCGTTCCTGGAGGTTACAAAACCTGCAGATACCCACTTCTGCGCATCTCACCTGACTTGTAAATTGCAGTGGAGAACACCATCAAGAGGATGGGTTTGGCTGATGGAGTCCGGAAGATGTCCTGAGGCCAATGACTGTAGGAGATGGGCGTCCCTCAAGATTACTCCCGAGGTTGAGGCGGCCGGGTCCGTGGATGGAGGCGACATCTGGACTCCTCTTCGACCGGCGTTCCTGGAACGATCTTCATTCCTTGAGTTGCTTCTTCCAAAACCTCTGTCCCTCGTTCCCAGCGCAACTCAGCGCCCGCAGCAGAAGAAGCCAGCCAGCCGGCAGTCCAACTGACGACGAGTAGCCTGTAGGTTGAGTGTTGATCCAAGACCGTCCTTCAAGATGCCAGTGGGCCAGTGCTGACACGCGTATAGTCAAGGTCACATCAGTTGACGCACGTGAAACGGCTTTGCATAATTTGAGCAAACGGCACATCCATCCTCTGGCCAAAGAGCCGCGGGATCGACATGGCGAAGCACTTGGGCTTCCTGGGCCTGCTTCTGGCATCTGCCGCCGGGGTTTCATCCCTGTCGGTGTCTTCAGCCGCAACCCGCTCAATTAATACCAACAGTCTGTTCGCTGAGGAGACTGTGCAGCTTACCGATGAGTCGCTGAGCGAGCTGGGCTCTGTTCTGTATGCACAATCCATTGGGCTAGACCACGATTCCTTCGACAAAGTCTTCGGCTTCTCGAAGGACGCTTCTGTGACCAAGAGGTCATCAGGGGACTGCAAGACCTATGCTGGTGACTACTCATGGCCGGACGAACTTGTGTGGTTTGCCTTCGACTTCCTCCTTGGCAGTGCTCTGCTCGAGGTACCACCAATTGCATCTCCGTGCTACTCAAATTGGGACAATTACGATGAAGCTCTTTGTGCGTCAATCTCGGAAGGCTTCACCGACAGTCACCTCCATATGAACCATCCCTCCTCCATTATGAGTCCCTTCTATCAGGGTGCGACCTGCATGCCCATCGAAGGCGCTCCAGGAAACTGCACTTCAGGAGGATATCCCTATTACGTTGTCAACGCCACCAATGTTGCCCAAATCCAGCTCGCCATCAACCTAGCCCGGAACCTAGACCTTCGCCTCGTCATCAAGAACACCGGGCATGACTTCGCAGGAAAGTCAGCTGGCGAGGGTGCACTGAGCATCTGGACGCACAACCTCAAGGGCCTCGAATACCTGCCCGACTACTCCAGCAGCAGCTACAGTGGCCCAGCTTTCAAGATGGGATCCGGCATCCAGACCTTCGAGCTGTACGCTGCGGCCAAGGAACATGGTGTCACTGTCATAGGTGGTGAGGGTGAGACGGTAGGCGTTGCCGGTGGCTACATCCAGGGAGGTGGACACTCGCCGCTTGCCAGCGTGTACGGGCTTGGGTCCGACCAGGCACTCGCGTTCCAGGTCGTCACCGCCGATGGACGGTTCCTGACAGCGTCCGAAGAGGAGAACACCGATCTCTTCTGGGCTCTTCGCGGTGGTGGGGGCGGCACCTTTGGCGTTGTGACCAGCGTAACCGTGAAGGCGTACCCAAAGATCGGCGTCACCATCTCCAACTTCACGCTGACAACGGGCGATGATCTGGACTCGGAGACTTTCTGGCAGGCGATGCGTCTGTTTTGGAACCGCTTTCCGGAACTTGCTGACGCTGGCGCGTATTCCTACTTCCGAATCTATGCGACCGGCCCGGATGCCTATTATTTTGGAATGACTCCTTTCTTCACCCCGAACATGACCGTCGATGAACATAATACCCTGCTGCAACCTTGGATCGACGAGCTGTCTGCCCTCAACGTGTCACTGACGTGGGTATCTGAGCCGACCTACTATGACGACTTCTACGATGCGTGGGGGCAAGCATTTCCTCTAGAGACAGTCGGCCTCGCCGCTGGGAGGATCGCCTCCAGACTTTTCCCGCGCGAGAACTGGGAGAACACTACATTGATGAACGAGACTTGGGCCGCTGTGAAGAACACGACCGAGAACGGTTTCTACTTCACTGGTTTCAACATGAAAAATGAGCTGTATCCCGGAAATACGGAGAGTTCGGTGAACCCGGCCTGGAGGACCTCCCTCTTGCACGCGATCACGGCGGTGGCGTGGACAGATCCCACCTCGCCGGAGGAGATCCTCGCACTCTCGAACAGCATGACGTACGGATGCATGGACCAGTGGCGGGCCGTGACCCCGAATTCTGGATCATATCTTGGAGAGGTAAGTGCTGCACTCGTCTTCATTCAACTCTATTCCGCTGCTCATATAATCGTATTATCTGACACATTTTCGACCAACAGTCCGACTCCGCCGAGCCAAACTGGCAGCAATCCTTCTGGGGATCCAACTATGACCAGCTCTTGTCCATCAAGCAGAAATACGACCCCAACGACTTGTTCTACGCCCGCAACGCCGTCGGCAGCGAGAACTGGAAGGTTGAGACAGAGACTGGCTTGCCGACGCAGAATGGCAGGCTTTGCAGGGTTTGAGCTATGAGGGCTGACTTGCAAAGTCACTTTCTTGTAACTATTCTTGCCGGCCGCTGGCACATCCGTCGGAATGCTTGACACGGGTGGTCCTCGTGGTCGGAAATGTATATATTCGAAGTCCATCGCTTCATTCTATTCCTCCTGGATATTCCATTTGCGACAGTGAATGCATTCGAGAGGCGGATCCCATCTAGGGCAGACGGGACTGCCCAGGTGTCGTCTGTTTTGTCGATGGAGTAGCAATGGGGCTTCCAGGATTACGCCAGGAACCGAGTGAATCGTGGATCCAACTGTCTCCTGAACAAAGCGCGTTGCCGGTGAGTTGTAGCCTTCCAAGGTTCGCTGAAGTTTCCGTCATCATGAATGTCTCGTCACGTCTGCGCGGACCACCCACGCAACATAATGACTGCCGGCTGCTTCCGACCTCATCGCTTCCAGTAGAACATTTCTACATATCCTGGACTTCTGATAGGTGATCGATCTGATTTGAATGATCCAATGTCCGGTAAAATTCGCCAGTCAAATTCGCCCATGTTTTCCCTCGGCTTTTTGTTTGTTTAATCACGTCTGGGCCGCCTGCGAGTGCTTTTGGACGCTGCCGATGAACTGGATGGCGTCGCGCTGGGGATAGAGACAGGCTTTCTAGCAATTTGGTTCAGCTCGATCGCCGGTTGTTCTCTCTCTTTTCCCTTGCCTTTGTCCTTGCTCTTGCTCTTCTTTTCCTCTCTCGGCTTGCATGCGAAATATTCCAAGGCTGCTGTCTGCTTTTCACTGTACTTCTTCTGTCCTGTCTGGAGTGACGTGTGCTGATTGCGAAGCTTGTGGTCTGGCCTGATGATCATGTCCCACATAAGCTGTCCATCTGCCAGCGTCTTGAAGAATTCGTTGACGAGCTTTTGACCCATTTTGGAAGATTCGAAGGTCTTTCGTTCGAGCTGCTTTTGATCTGAACGTTTGAGACGGGTGCGAGACTCGGATGGAAAGTTTGTAATTTTGCTTGGCTAACATGGAAAGGAACGGACAGTTTATAATATGCATGAAGCAAGAAACCCGAATTTATCTGAAAATTGAACGTCGTACCCAGTGTCGAGCTATGCACGCACTAGAGCAATAAGGCTTGCCACCGAAGTTTATTCGATCCTCTCAAGTTGCCAACTAGCAGCACCACCTGGGCAGTAGTTCAGTATCTACTTCAGTCCATGTGACTACATTGAATGTGTGGCGCCAGACATCGCTGTTTTAGATATTAGCGTTAAAACCTGAGGCATGAGTTCAAGGCACAGCAGAGAATCTCCATTTCTTGGGAAGAACGCGAGCAACTGAAATTTGCACGAAACAAATTTCTCAGTTCAGGATGTCTTGCAGCTAACGAAAATTGAAACTGTGTAAAAGTCGCGCTTAAGCTAAGAGAAGGATAGGTGGGAAAAGGCCTACACGCTGCCCTGTTCCGGCGGGGATGTGTGAATCCAAATTTGCCTCCCCGAGTGAAAGCTGTCATCCTCACCCACATAGCTGTCATCAGACATATCTTCGTGGACGCTAGAGTCCGGAGTCACAGACTCCTCGACAAGCGCATCACAAGCACGTTTGACATCCTTCTTTTCCAGACCAATGCATTCCCTCAATTTCTCGACAGCCAACTCACTAACATCAGTCCATCCGTCCTCTGAAACATCGGTCATGGTCGCGATGTCGAAACGATGACCTACCCACAAGCCTTGGCTTTTCAAGCCGTCCATACCGGACCCACCATTTCCCCATGTTGTGAAGATGGCGACAACCTCGCCCAGACTGTACGCATAGTCAGACTCAGCGATGGCTTTGTCCCGGACATACTGTTTGGTTACAAGATTGCGAAGGACCGCGCGGTGTTGCTCATGGTGGTTTGTGGTCAGTTGTGGCCTCCTCGCGAGGGTGGCAAGCCGACTGAATAGTGACGAGCCGTTGAATATGAGCTTTTCCTTTACCCGCTCCTCCAAATCCCCTGGTCGGCGTATATCGTCTGCTTCGTGCCATCGTCGGCGTGCATTGGTATGCCGGTCTCTTACGCACATGACCCTATTTTCGGGCAAGCGATACAGCGGGTTTTCACCGTACGTGTCCTTATCCTCCTCGAATTGGCGGAGCTCTTCACTGGTACAGATACCTTCAACGTCGACGCCATCAGCATAATCGCCAATGATGACTAGGCGGTGGCCCGCCCACGGCGCGTTGTCTGTTGCCAAAGCTTTCTGGAATTCCGGGCCGAGAAGTCGAAAGAAATAGACGCATGTTAGTGAGAGGTAGACGACACTCTCAGGTGAGTCACTGCAGAGCTCGTGAACAATTATATCAATTACTTCCTGGGGAAGTGCGAGCAGTGCGGATGCGGTGCTATAACAGATGAAACTGCTTTAGCAACACGAAATGACTGCCTTCTCGTGAGATATATCTTACCTCTTTGATTTGGCCAGTAGAAGGTGGGCTTGGGTTCCGGCGCTGAGAGGAATCCATTTCGGCTTCCGCAAGAGATCGACCAGTTGCTCTAGACAGCCGTTCGTGAGCATTGACCCCAAACGGAGACCACCATCGTTGCGCAATTCCTCCTTTCTGTCGATGTTGACAAATTTCCAGTATTGGCCCATTTTTGCTGCTAATTTGGCATGTATGACAATTTTATTGAGAGTTGAGGTCTACATGTATGGGAGAACATAGACAAATATAAGCCTTGTAGGCGCTGTGTATGGCTTCAATTGTATACCTAGGTATAGAAGAGAAACGAAACCAGAATGCGTTGTCACGGAAATGCACTTGTGAACTCGCTCACCAGGCAGCTAGTCCCACTTCCGTCACTTGAGCATGTGTTGGTTGCACCAACCCGCCGGCAGCCCTCTGCTGCCTGGAGTCTGTACAAGGTCACATGTTGGTTCACATCTGCAGACGAACATTCTTATTTGCAGCATTGCACACTGGGACACCAACGCCCCCAAGCTAGCTGCTTAATCATTCTTCGTCATATACGGCAGACAGGCCGAGTAAATATCACCGTAGCCGGGTTTCTTCCCCAGCCTCTCAAAGACACCCTCATCAATCATCCGGGCACTCTGAAGGGCGCCTGCGACAAAGAAATCATGATAGCTCGGCCGCGCGCCCAACACAAACGGGCCCTCGGCCGCATTCGTCCGCATCAGCTTACCAACCTCGTCCACGACTCCTTCGACCGCCGCCCACCTCTCCTCCTCTGCGTCGGGATCGAGTAGGTCCTCAAGCGGGTGCCCTAGCGTAGCCTCGCGCGAGCGCCGGAAGTACTCGGCCGCGCGCGGCTCCAGGATCCTAATCTCGCGGGGCATTAGCGACTTGCTCATGGTGGCGCCAACCACGGCGCGGGCGCGTGCTGCAACCTCCCGGCCCAGCTCGGATTCAAGTTGGACCGGCGGCTCTGGGTACGTTTCCTCGAGGAAGACGGAGATAGGCGCAGAGTCCATGATGTACTTGTTAGTGGGCACGTGGTGGATAGCCGGCACCGTGTATCTGCCCTTGGCATTTTCGCCCGGGACTAAGCCGCTGTTGGCACGGTTGTCAGCGAACACGTGATGCCTGGAAACATAGTTATGAGGCCCAGCTTACAGCTCCTTGAGGGTGGGCTCAATATCCGGGAACTCCAGGAACACAGTCTTGTAAGGGACTTGCTTGTAGTTGAGCATCAAGCGGATGCGCCAGACAACGGGGGAGAAGCACACATTTTTGGTGCAAGCTAAGTCGTACAGAACAATCTCTGGATCGGTATTGGAGGCCATGGTGCTGTTTTCACTCTGATCAAGGTTGGGTCTGGGTTACTGGAACGAGATATGTGGAAATGCCGCTGGTGAACGTTTTGGGCGAGCAAGTACAAAACCGACCCCGCTTGGCATACATAAGCAGGCTGCAATGTTTGTCCGTCGGCACGGCACGCGAGGCTATGTTACAATCACGCTACCGAGTAGACACGATCTAGGCACCTTGATGCATACGTGAGTCAGCAGTCTACTACATTCAGGTAGACCTCGCCGTTGTTCTCCCCTGATGTCGACCATCATTGAATCGATGGAACAAGGTAAAAATCGAGAGGTAAGGTTTTCGACCTTGATTTCCTTACCCTTGAGTAAAGTCATCACTATTACATCTAGTGATTTTCATGTATTAGAGTAGAATTAATGTACTAAAACTTTCATCACGTTTATACTCATCGATTACGCCTGGCTTTGCCACGTTTGTTTTCTTAAGGGCAAGCCCTAGACAGTTATATGTTTACTCAGCTGATGTTGGGGGGGGGGGGATTCTCTTCACATTCTCATGTTCTTTACTCTACTACAAATTCGAACTGCATAGAAGGGATGCACCTACGTTGTGTAAATCAGATGTAGCCCTCATTTGAATGATTCCTAACTGAATTTTAATTTACAAACATATTTCCCCCTGATGGGATATAGATTGAATAGAGCACCTTTTCTGTTTTCCACAATGACTCGGTCCCTTCTGAAGATCGTGCCGTTGACCAAGTGAACTCCATTCAAGCGCCACCTTCCGTTTCTGTCATCGATGCTTAACCCGGGAGCAACTTTAAACCGGTACAGGTCGTTCTTCATATTTCGGCGTGGTCGTAGCGGGGCCCCTCGAAACATGTACTGTGCGCGGCTCGTCATCCTTGGGTGCTGTCTCTGCAGGCTGTTGAGGGGTCAAATCCACATGAGCGACAATCGGCGAGTAAACGCTGTGATCTCGAGCACTCTGTCCGAGAGAAATGCCGTCCTCCGGCTGTGCGTTTTCCGCGCCAGCCTGAGCCACATGGAACCCATCGTCGGACGGTGTCAGAGTGCTGGACTTGGTTTGAATCTGGGTCAAGGATGCAATCTTCTCAGTAGTCACGATTGTGCCAGTCCGCTTCTCAGCTGGGTTTCCCTGCTCGACGTCGGGCTCGCCCTTCCCGTCTAAAGGATAGCTTCCAGCCAGATTGACCAACGTGTCGGCTGGTTCAGTCAGGGGGATCCGGTCAGTGTAGCGGGACCAGTGGCCTGATGCAAGCCCCTGGTGGGCCATTCTCTGCAGCTGAAGAGTCTCAGTTGCTGTCCATTCGAGGTAGGCATACTCCTTCAGATTTCGACGACGATAAAGCCAGGCCTGGATATGCTCGATGAGAAGGGAAGTTGCCACTATCAAAGCACCAACAACATAAATGAAACATAGTCCAAATACACTAAACGAGGTGTAGTCGCTGCTGAGGATTTTCTGAGGGAAGGGGGGAAAGAATATATGTTAGTGTGATCTTCAAACGGTAAGCCAGGTCGACAGTAAGAAAAATATCAATGCATGAACTTATCGACCAGGAGATGTGGGATCCTTCATTATATGCCTCGGTCTTGCTTACTTGGTTGCTGCACAATTTCTTGACATGGGAGTTAAAAGGAAGGATTTCGTACGGCTCGAGCGCCGGGTTTTTTGGACCGTTGGCCACGTCGACCATGCCCGCCTGCATAGATGCCAGGTATATGGCCCACCAATTCTCCACGTCAAGTTGCCACTGATTATTTGGTATGACTCCCATGATGCCCCCATACCGATTGAGGCTTTGCTGAGATGCCAGCGAATTCGACCCGAGTGCGTTGATCAGGTCGTCCAGACCGATGGTCGCGAGTGTCAGGAACTGCAGAAACCAGACATACCGCGACCCAGCCGGTGTGTCAGGGATGTCGTTGTTCGCTATCTGGTCTTCTGTCATGTTGAACAAATGTGCTGCACGGGTCTGCCCATCGAGCAAGCTCGCCAGCGGACCGCAGCGACTCTCTTCCGGAAGAGCAGGGTTGCAGAACTGATACTGTTGTAGGCAAGCCAGGGGTGAGGCAGCTTGCTCTGGCCTATAACTCTGCTTTGACTGACCTTCTGCCATATTCCAGGTAAAGTTTTTGCCGGGCACGGTCCCGCGATACCATGGGTCATCAGTCCTCTCTAAGAATGAGACCCCGTTTCCCATTAGAAATGTGAGCATCAGGTCACCGTTTGTAGGGAAGAGTCCAGGAGTGGGCGTGAAATCGGAGTATAATGGAAAAATACTGCCATTGAGCATTTCATTCAAGAAATTACTGCGGTAGAGCCGCAAGAGTCAGCGAGAGCAGCCACAGAAATAGGATGGAGCCAACATAGAGAACATCACATCACCATACGCTACTTGAAATTCGTTTCCACTTTTCTGGAGGTACTGGGTGTCCCTGCTGGTTGTGGAAAATGTGTAATTCTGCCCGAACCTGTCAGGGCCGTAATAGTATGCCGTGTAATTCTCGGCCGGGGTGCTTATGTTGCGTATGTCGTTGGTATATCCTTCGGTGACAAGGGGGGCACACTGAAGAACAGTGCGGAAGATTATCCTCTCGTCGAATGGGGCGTTCAATCCGAGGTGTTCGTGAGTGTCAATGTATCCAGTATCGAGGCGTATATTTGCATCACTTTGACATAGGCCTTCGGCAAACGGACAGGGCGTTCGAGTATCAACCAAGCTAGGAATCCTGGCTTTCACAAATTTTCCACAGTCAAACATACCGGAGGCATTGGTGGAGTAGCACTGTTGAGCATAATTGGCGGCACTGTTTGACCGTTGCGATGTAAATGGTTGTAAGACACTTGAAGCCCCGATGTCGGGGTATCCAATGTTTACAAAAGCGCAATTTGAGCCGTCGAGAAGAACGCCGTTTCCAACGCCTGTGGAAATGGAAGAAGAGAACCCCCCCGCCATCGTAAATGCGGATGTGGAGAATGCTGCCGTTGCGATAACAGGCAAAACACGGACAAATGATCGCTTGGCAGTCTTGTGCCACGCCCAGACGAGCTGGCATAGTACCAAGAGGCCTGATTCCGCCGAGTCTGAATTGCGGAGTATCGCTTGCTGTTGGTGATAGAGTGCGTCACGAGGTGTTGATGTGGAGAACCGGTTGTGCAGAATAAAACAAACGATACGCCAGAAACGCGTAGAGACAAGCCCTATAAAGAATGCTGTAAACGCAAGAAGATAGTTCCCGTCCTTACGGACTAGAGTCAATGTTGCTCCCAGCACACGGCCACGGGACCAATTAGTCCACATGCCAATGTGGACGCCGTATTTCACGGCCTCCGCAGCCCCTGCCCATGCTGTCTCGTTCATTATGGCTAAGAAGTATAGACTAGGGCTTGTGGTTATGGGAATTGGGAATGAGGAATAGTGCACTCATCAAATGTTACCACAGCTATGCCGTGCAGAATGACTCTAGAAGGATAGCGCTGAGGTGAGAACGAAACAAATTAGCTGGAACTGCTGGTCCATTTAAATGAACTCCCTAATGACTTCCATTGGAACACAACCTCCTACGGCCAATTCAGCCTCACTATGCGCTCGGGAACGTGTTGAGGAAAAAGGCGTAGCACCGAAGAATCTGCCTGAGTGGTTCTGGGTCCGCCAATGGATCTCTCTCTGCCTTGCAAAAGCTGTGTTACCATGAGCGCGTCGACAAGGATTCTGCGCAGGCAGATAAAAGAGAGATGATACCCACACCGTCTCCTGTCTTTTTTTTATAGATTGTGATGGGCGTGAATGTCAGCTTTCTAACCTTAGAAGATATTGTCACATTGTGTGGCAGACATTCAGTACTGTGCCGCACCTGGGCAGAAAGCTGCACGTCTCGTTGGGCAGCAGGTATCAGCAACGGCAGTGCAACTCCACTAGATAAAAAGACACTCCAGTTCCCCGTTTCCATACGCAGGCTTGATTAGCCAGGATTGAAGTCGGCCCCCACCCCGAGGACTCGGCCCCCACCCCCGGGACAAGAGCCGGTATATTTCGCTGCTGCCTTTGTCAATCCGCAGCAAAATGGGCCTATCACAGGAGTGGTCGCGCTCTTTGCATCAGGAGACAGACCTAAGAATAATTCATTATGCAGATTCTATCCAATTCTCGCCTAGGTAGTATTCGCTTAGAGTTAGATAGAATTTGTGCTTTTGCAACGATGATCACAGTTTGAGTTGATGGAGCCGATGCGTCCAGATTACATGGTCCTCGATAATAGGCTAGCCTGGCCAATTCGATCAAAATTGCGCAGATTTCTCTGCAAAGCTCTTCTCTCACTAGGTAAATGCTAGGTCACGCATTGTCAAACAGATCACCGCCGAGATTGATTGTGTGTCCCTTCCAAGGTTTGTAGCCTTCTTGCCTTTTCGTTGATTTACTATAATGTGCATTCCATTCCTGAAAACGACTAATATCCGTCTGAAAACCTTGGTAAAGGGCTTGACAAATCTGCTCTATGGAGTGGGAGTCATATTTCATCTTTGCTACCCGCAAGGTCATATCATGATCAGCACCTACGGCTCATCTACGGCCAGGTTTGTAATGCTTTAGATACGAGGCCCGTCGTATATTCCCATCAGCACAGAATTTAAGTGAATATAGCTTTGAATTTTAGAAGCTACAGAGTATTAAGAATGCCAACCTTGAACTGATACATACCTTCACAAGTACAACCAAGCACACACGACATTTATATCTCCACAATCGGACCAGTGTATACCTTCCTTGCCCATACTAGGTAGTAGAAAATACTGAAGATAATAACGACACCAAAGACCAGAATTGCCCAATTCATAGTCGCCACATCGGGGTTGTTGACGGCCGGCCAGAATGCAAAGAAGAATATGAAAATCAGGTAGCAGCAGGCAAACATATTGTTGACGATGCCAAATATCCCGGGAAGACGCCAAGGTCCCCAAACCAGGGGGGAATCGAGAGCGTTGGCAAGATCGAGGTTGTCGTCGTCTGGACTCGGCACGCGGATGGCCCCTGTGATTCGCCTGTAGAGTAATAACGCGGTGACCATGAGGTAGGATCCGAAGAGGCCGGCGATCGATATTGATATCACGCCGTTGAAAGCTGTGGCGTTGCCTATGTTGACGAGCGAGAGGACGATGGCGATGATCGTCGTCGTTATAACAGCTCTGGTGGGAACGTTTGTACGGGCGCTCGTTTTGGAGAGAAATGTCGATGCGGGCAGTCCCCGGTCACGAGCAAAGGACCAGTATAGCCGAGACGTCGAGGCCAGAATACCCGTCGTGGCGCTCACGGACATGACTATCACTATGGCAGCCATGACTGTTGCCCCAGCGGTCGAGCCCGTGACATTTTTGAAAATAGCCATGAATGGATATGAGGGATTCTCCTCCAATGCCGCATCTATATCGCCCATGCAATATAACATGGCGATAAGCATGGCCAGACCTAGGGATCCGTTGATAGTGATACCAGTCAAGATGGATCTTGGAATGACGACAGACGCATTTCGAATTTCCTCTGCCATCTGTTCCAAGTCTATCAGTCTTTGCTGCGCCGAATGTCACAAACCGGGTAGAACTTACGTGGATGGCGCCGTCTGCGCCGAGGAATGCGAAGACGTTGCCGAGGATTCCTATGCAGAAGGAGAGTCCTTGAGTCTGCCATTCGCCCAGGTTTAACCAGGTGAGAAACACAGCGTCTGCGTCTGACTTTTCCTTCGACATGAACACCAGCGGTAACAGAATACCGAAGAAACCGAGTATGTGTAGAATCAGGATAAAACCTTCGAATCTGGAGAGGAGCTTTCCAAAGATCGTGTTAATGCTGAAGGCTGCAAGAACGACCCCCCAGAACAGCATCGTGCCGTGCCAGTTTTGCATGTTCGAGAGATATTCGGGGTGGTTCAGGAGAATCAACCCTTGTATCATCGTGCCCGTCACGAATCCACCAGAAGCAACGAGAGATTGCCAGCCGGTGATGGTAAGCCACCCGATCAAATATCCTGCGAATTTTCGACTCGACTTCGGGGCCAGGACCGAAACCCAGAAATACTGCCCACCGGATGTAGGCATCATGGATGCCAATTCGGACATGGTCGCAAAAGTCGACAGGGTGCCAGCCCACACGACGAGATAGCCATAGACCAGGCCAGCAGGACCACCACTTCCTAATGGTCAGTAAAGTGCAGATTTGTAGCCAGAAGTGGAGCACGCTAACTTTTGGAAACCTTGGAGGAACACACTGTGATACGATTAGCTTCTAATAGTCTGACAAACGATCAAATGGTGGCAAAGGCATACGTGACTGTAGCTTCCCAAGTGATTAACACGGCGCAGCTGAAGCCCAAAATCGTCATGAACCCAAAGTTCCGCTTCAGCACTGGCTTTTTGCCCAAGCGCGCAAGGACAGCGGCGTCCCGTGAACCGTGTAACCCGCGTCTCGGTGGGCCATAGGAGCCCATCTCCATGTGCTGCTGGTGGGCAAGATTTTTAGGAGACATCGTGACTGTGGGTGCTTCACGGCCAGACTGAGAAGCAAAAAGTTGTCGGTCCGGTTGTGGACCGGTTCCTGAGTGGCAGAAACGAGACGCCCGGGCCTTTTGGTTCTTTCGGGCCCCAAAAATACGAGTAAATCACCTGAGTTTAAGGTTTCAGATCTTGAATTCAACTGTCAGTAGATATGGAATTCTTTGAGGCTCCGGACCGCCGCAGGAGGAGCACGTGGGCGAAATATTCAGGCCGCTGATCTCAGTGAGCAGCGATGGTCGAGAGGCTTGGGGCCCCCAAACGAAATCTCGCACACGTGATCACTTCTTACTGAGAAGTAAAGAACTCCGGTCTCAGAGGTGTTCGGGAATTTGTGAAGAGAAGGGAAATTCGCCAAAGGGCGGCGCCTATTCCTCGGCGTGAGCACGGAGGTGAAACCCGAACATCAATGGCACCGATCAGGGGACTGAGATATTATGTGGGTACCAGGGAGCTGACGCCGCTTGCTTGTTCCAGCCATTGCAAGCCATGACATATCCTTTGCGACTGGGGTCTATTGGACTACCGCGGTCGTAAGACAACTTGCATGCTGTGCAACAACACCAGACGGGTGAAAAGGACGCTTGCTCGCTAAGGTAGAGATTCAAATGTATTTGACCCCTCTAGAAATGCCGCAAAGTACCAACAAGACTCGGTCGAACGATGCATCAGAAAATTCTGGAAAATATCACATCCGATTGGACTCGCATGAATTGTCTCCTGGTTCGCCATGTTTCTTGAGTGCCTAGACCTGGAACCAACAGGTCCTGCAGGCTCCAGGAGTCGTTGAGCTTCCTCATTCGCACGCATCCTTGTCGCCCAGCCGGCCGGCCGGTGTTGTGGAACTGGCCGTCCTGCCGTCCTGTCCCGCTCGAATCGAGAGAACAATCTCCGACATGAGTGCCTGCGCCAAAATACCCGTAGAGCCATCCAGCTTGGCTCAGTCTCCCCTCTCCTTGACCGGCCTCTTCATGGGCCAAAATACAAGTGGACCAACCTTTTTCTCCAGTTCTTGCCACTCGCGATCCGGGTTCTCTTTTGTCGGGCGTATGCGGTGCTCCTGCATATAGGAGAAGCCGTTGGCCTCATATAATGGCCTGCCTGGGCCAGTCGAATCCAGGTAAATTTCAAGCTTGAGCTTGTCTGCCTGTTCTAAGCCCCAATCAAGGAGTTGCTGTCCCACACGTTTGCGTCGATAATCGGGATGCGTGAACAAGACAAATAGGTCTAGATATTTCAGATTTTAGTGGCGGTTTCCCACATGATACATGTGAGTCTCTCGCATGAAGGGAAAAGATGAGGGATCGAGGGAATAAGAAAGAGTCAAAACTCAAACGAGCTTACAAACGTGCGGCTTCTGGGCGGCCTGTGCTCTTGGTGCATCATATTCGGTTATCATTTCCTCGACGAACTCCCTGGCACCTCCTGGAGGAAACCAGGTTACTTCCATGTTGCCTGGGGTTGCAAAAGGATTCTCGAGGTGAATGTTCCACAGAGCGGCCCCCGCAATCCTTCCGGATTCCGTGTCAACCACCTTTCTCCAGTTGCTGGACGGGTCCTCCGAATGCCAGAGCTTGAACCTCGCAGCTCCTTCGGTTATGGCATCCTCCCTGGCCTGCTTATCGTTGCCGAAAATCGGAAACCACAGGTGGAAAAATTTCTGAAGAGGGTCTTCATGCGCTTCGAAGAGGCATCTGGAAATAGCAGGGAAATCGGTCTCCACGTCGACCTCTTGAAGCTGAAGAACCATATCTGTGATGAAGGCCAAGTCGAGATCTTGAAAGAGCAAAGGCAGAAGTCGATGTTACGGAGCAGCCCAGAGTCTATTCCGTCAAATTTTGCATAAAATTGTAGAAAACTCGAGTGAAACTTCGTCTAGCTAAGTAGGAGGAGAGGAAAGGAAGTAACATACTTCTCATGGACCAAAAAGCTGGGGGCCTGTTGGTTGGCAGATGGTCTGTGCGCAGGGTCCAACACCAACAACACACTCAGAAATGCCAGTAAGAACCACCTCTGCCAGTCTCATTCATTACTGCAAGTCACCATCAATTGGAAAGTAAATCCGGATGTCAATCAAGGTGTCAAGCACCCCAGAAACACGCATACCGAACCCACAAGAAGGTGGACCGGTACCCAGAATTGGACATCAGCTCATGAGCTAGCCACATCAGAAAATGGGCTATTAGTGCCGCGGGGAATGCTCCCTAGGCCCGTACTACCTTACTGTCGGTTCCTTCTATACCCTTCCATCTCCCCAGAACCCCCCACACGTGAAGCATCTTCCCGCCATCCATACCAGATCAAGGCTAGTTATATATATTAGACGAACATGTGAAAGCAACCCTGACATATTATACGTTTACGCGTGTTACATACCAAGCTTCCTACGCGGCTCGACGCACCTTCGCTACCTTGCTGATCGACTCCTGCAGCTGCCCTCACCCGCTGATCACCTCATAGATTCCCCGGTACGAGTGCGACCCGCGGCTCTTACACGGCAGGGGAGGGCTGCATTACCTTAGGGTAGGCGCCCTCGGTATATTCTAATAAGGTGGCGGTGAAACGAGTGCCATGCATAAATAGTTCCACAATATGCATGTGCAAAAGACCTCGATGGTCGGGTAGTACAGGACATGTCTGACTGACTGCCTGTGGTCCCGACCGTCAACCGAGCTGATAGTCGAAAGGGAACATACCCTACCTGCATGGCCGAGGATTCCAACGCAACGTGGTTTCAACATGTCGACCAGTAACAAATCCTCATGGGGGAATATCAGCCCGGACTGCCCAGACCGGGAGCCTATCAGGGAAATATAGATCGCTGGAGTGACCTTCTGCTTCTTTACCTGCTGATGTTGAACCCTCCTTGAGACCCTGGCCACCTGGGCATCAGTGATCAGTCCGAGCCGTCCGAGCCACCGCTGCTGTGTAACTCAGCCATCATGTCACTCCCCTGCGCCGCCGCAGCCAAAAACCAGCAGCACGGCATCTGTCTCACGCTGCTGGGTGCCTAATGGTCAGAAAAACAGGTGATTCTTTGTGCAGACACATGCATAAGAAGGCACAACCTGCCGCGTTCTGCAATCCAACTCTGCGAGCCATGATAAGATAGGCTCTGGAAGCGAGATTTCGGGGGGAAGAGAAAAAAAGAAAGACAGAGAGAGCTGATCGGTATATCTCTCACATGCATATAGAGCCCTGCGGTTGAAGAGACTTCCTGCCGGGGAGCCAGAAGAAGGGGCCCTGGGGTGCGCTGCCGTCTCACTTAAGCTACAAAAGAGAGAAATGACCCACTGGAGTGGATTCCTCGCCCAACCTGCATTAGTCCCTAGCTCTCTCATAACCCCGTGCGTCTGTTATGGAACAGCTGCGGAGTGTCGTTGTAGGGGAAGACATCGTCGGCGCAGTGACGAACGTACTGGTCTGGTTTCTATTCATCACCAATATCCTCAGCGTCTCCGCCCGCCTGGGAACTCGATATTATGTCTCGAAGGAGTTGGAGTGGGATGACGGTCTCCAACTCTTGGCTCAGGTACATCATCACCCATATGTGGCTTTTCTTTCCCATGACCTCGAAGTCTCACTGAGCACTTGTCTGCACAGGTGACTTCGCTCGGCCAATGCATTTGTATTACGATCGCTGCCGAGCATGGCTTCGGAAAACCGACCACTTCTCTGACTCAGGAAAACTTGGACACCGTCGCCAAAGTGATTATTCCTTCCTCTTTTGGGTCTCCCTTTAGCCTTATGATCGATTTATGCTGACAGCTTTGCGTAAGTCTGTGTACGCCAGTCTACCGCTGCTCATCCTAACGCTCGCTCTTATCAAATGGTCGATCTCCATCTTCATCACGCGACTTACTCCTGACGAGACACACCTCATGGTCGATACCGCCTTGCGAATACTGAACGGTTTATGGTGGTTGTCTGCGACACTGATATCACTATTTCAGTGCTCAGTGCCAAGAGTGTGGGATTGGGTCAACCGTGACCATTGTATTGATCAGGTATGTGGCTGCTTATGGGAAGATGTGCTCACATAAGATATGCTGACGGTCAGAAGAAAGCTTGGTGGACCTATTTTGTGGTGGTGAACATTGTGACAGAAATCGGATACGTCGGTCTCCTCGTTTGGATTATCGGGATGCTCCATATGTCAGGGCCTCAACGCCTCTTGATCCTGATTGTGTTCGTAGCACGGATCTTGTAAGTGTTACTCTGTATACTAAGTCAGGTCGTAGCTAACTTGAATTTTTCCAGAGTCGTCGTGGCAGCGGCAGCGCAGTTGGTGATGTACTGGCGCGCATATGCAACTGACGATATTAATTCCAATATCTGGCTACCCACGATTCTGAACCAAGTTGTGGTCACCACTAGCGTCATCACGTCCTGTGTTCCATTCCTCAAACCTCTAATGCTTAGTCTAGAGTCGGGCATCGCACGCGTCCCGGACGAGCCACAGGAACTGACGTTCATGGGGAGTTCAAGAGATAAATATTCCGGACAGTCTGGACAGTCTGGAACTGGGCAATCTGGAACGGGACATTCGGAAAGCAGGAGTAGTGCGAGACAGTCGAGCACAAGACAATTAGATCCAAGTCACCCATGAGGGACTCATCAGGAGACCGAATGTAGCTCCCTGATTTTATATCTTAAATCATAGCCCTGACTCTTGGTTCAATTTGCTTGAGATATTGCAACAGACTTCATGTGCAAACACCAAGAAAGTGAGATCGCGTTGGCCGCGGAGCCCCAGCATGTATTTTCTCGAATACTACGATTTTCTCAGGGCCATGTTCCAATGTTGTGATGGCGGTCTGGAAACACCCCGATCTCCCACTTCAACTATAACTGATTTAGTTCTTATTCCGTATACTTCCGAAGTCGTATGCAGATCCTTCACATATTATTGAATGCTCGAAGGCATAGTATTTGAAAAGAATGCAGTGTCGATAGCAATTATGAAAACATGATGAGTGCTCAACTATGAGTTTCGGGAGTTCTTCCCAAATCTTCACGACTGCTTGGATACAATTAATGGTACTTAAACTTTCAAATGCCTCTGCTATACTGATCAGACTGTATGCCTGGCTCAATCCCGTTGTGAATTAATGAGTGAAATGACCACGTATGATAAGTTTTGTCTTCGACTTACATTTTGACGAGATATAACCTCTCGATGACAAGACCGGCTACAAAATTAGAGCTCCTTATTGCTTCTGACGCCGGCTTTCTAGTCAACGGCGCCGTCAGGAGCGATGCTTCCTGGTCTCGTCTGTACGGCACAAGGCTGAGGCCGCGAGCCTGTAGACGTACTGTATTATCTCTGCACTACTATTGGCATTGTGTTATTATACGCTGGGTCCTGAGCGTTTACCACTGTATGAAGGCACCACATACATTTTATATGTATGGGGGATGAGAGACGAAACCACCTATGGCTTCTGAGGCGACGCGATGGTTTAAGATGCTGTGCATCGACAGGAGTGTGGTGATAAACACCAGCTTCGTCTACGGGCTCAGCCAGTGAGCAGGCTCCCTCGGTCACCAAAGAAATAAATGAATACATGATAACCAGACTCAACTGACAGATGGACTTTTAGTTATAAATCAGTTACTCCTAGGGGAAGGGGGCTGTTTTCTTGTGATAGACTCATACAAATTTTCAATATTCTTGCAAAGATCTGTTTGGTTTGATCGCTGTTCGGAAAGGAATTGAAGTAGGCCCTCTCTGTTACTCCAGGCCACTGAAGGATACTTCCGCGGTTGTCACTCTTCGTCTGTCGATTGTACCGCCCCAGAAGGACCCTGGGATGTCTTCAAACCCAATACAAAGCTGTTGTTTTCTGATGGGAATCCCGATCTGCGAAAGCAGCTTGCTGCAGAAAACCTGGCAATTTGTTCTCGAAAGGTAGTAAGGAGTTGGCATTTGAGTAAGAACTTGCTTTGCTGGTTCACACAAATCGGTCTCCCTAAAGCCGCTGCAAATTGATATGAATACTCGCCTACCTTGCTCTTCAATGGATTTATACGATAAGAATGTGCAGCCAGTTTTGACTAGCCCCTACTGTTTCGTACTCCGAAAATTTCGTATTGACCGTACTCCTACCTGTGGATCTGCAGTGCTGCCTAACTCAGCCCCTCGGACTGCCGTTGCCATGAATACTACAACAGGTATAGACTTGTGTAACAGTAGCATCCGTTGGAGGTGCTTACTCGAATCCTTGCTTCATGAGTCGCTGGATCTCAAGAGAGTTCGACCTTCATCTATTCATTCGCTGCGTTTCCCAGATATCTTTGCTCATGCGTTAGTGCACCCGCCTACCCGCTTTGCAAACCCGTGAGTATAATGTCAAACCGGAGAGGGTCATTCTCAGTCTTGGGAAAAGGCGCGGAGAAAAGCTTGCATGCGATCCGAAAAAGCGTCAGCCTTATCTCAACGCCATGGCGAGAGGACTTGAACAGTATCGCACAGCTCCTCGAGGCTGCATGCGATCACTCATCGGCGAGGGGAGTGAAAACCACAGGGGAGCCCTCAGCATATGCACAAACACCGTGTAGTGTGGCCAGCATAGCAATGAGCTCAGCCATAACTGCGCAAATGACCGACGAGGATGATCTCACGCTCTTTTGGGTCGAGAGGAAGCTAGCCTCGCACTCGTACGTTGGAATCACGGTGAGTTTCCCATGGAACCTTTTGTCAAAATCGAGACATAACGTTACAGCGCTGATCGGAACCCCTCTGTGAGTAGTGCGCTTTGCTCGCTGGCGTGGTCAGCGCAGCTTTCTCTTGGCAAGGCCTCGACAGCTTACCGTGGATAACCAAGGGAGTGTGGAATGCGAGCCTCCTCATTGACCTGGCTTCTGTCTGCCTTACCATGCAGCAGTCTCTTGCACTGAACAGGCTGTGTTGTTACCGGGACCGTTGCAAGCGTATTCGAACTATGCTTGGAAACGCTGAAGGGAGACCTCGTCGGAGTCAACTGTTTATGTGGCAAGCACCGCCTATGCTTCTCAACGTAGGCATAGCAATGTTCGTCATCGGCTTGATTAACTTGATCTTCTCAAACTTTGACACAACGTGGTCAAACCAGGATGCAGGCGTATGTTCGTATTGACCTTGTGTATCACAGGAAGAGAATGCTGACAAGGAGCCTAGACGATCGTCCTTGTGATCTTGGCCGGGGCTTTTGCCGGCCTTACATACCTCTCCAGTTGGTGGATATTGTATTCGCAAACAGTACCAAGGGTCCGACTCTTGACTGTTCTGCTGGGTTACTGTGGAAGATGAATAGACTCAGAAGCTTTTTGTTCTGACCCACGAGCGGTGATACCTCTCCAAGGACCTAGGTAGAGCTGGAACGGGAGGTTGCTTCAACCACCGAGGCAGCTCGTCAGAAGTCCAAGCATTGTTCGGCAAAAATGCATCATATCACATTAGATATTTGAATTTCTGTTTTGACATTCCTTGTAGATGGATGGGATGTGGCCCGCTTCATACATATCATTTACAACATTCCTGATCTTGGTTGGCCTTAAGCCTGTGCTATTATTCATGAGATCACATGTTTGCATCCGCAAAAACAGACTTTACACCTAAGCAAGCCCTAAAGGACATCCTCTGGTAGGAAAACCTGACAACATTGTCAGGGTAGAATTCTATAAGAAAGCTTCTAATAAAATACTCTTGTATGGCATCCGATCTTAAAGGATGAACTCTTATAAAATAACCCCCTGTGGAATAACTAGTTTGGTGCTAATCTGACTACTTTAACCTCTGAGTTGCCTAGTATGGCGGTAGTCTTTTTGAGGGGGTGAATCTCCTATTCCCTATTAATCTGTGGTATTTATCGAGGACTATGAAGAGGGTGCGGTGCCTTGAACGCATTGCCAGTAATCTTTTCACAAAGTTAGCATATATCATTAATTGAGGAAGAGTGGACTTTGACTCACAATCAGTAATGCGGCTACAGTAGTATCCGGATGGGCACTGCATGGGTCAGCATAGTCCGGAAGTCTAGCTTGCTTGCAAAATATCGAGAATTGGCCTTCCGTAACATAGGCTCCGAGGAATGTGATGACAAACGCTCACGTCAAACTTACCAGCATAGGCACATCCCACGTCATGCTATCACATTGCGCATAAGCCGCAGCAGTCGCCGTAGGAGTCGGAGGCGACCAAGTAGCAGGCGAGGGCATGACGAATTCCGGAAAGCTGGCGTCGTCGTCCCTCACACACCCGGTGATACTGGTCAGCTCTGCCGGACACGCGACCTGGGTGAAGGTGTGCGTCGGGTTGTCAGAGTTCCTAAACCAATCAAACCTCCACTCACAGCCCGCCTGCAGCTTCGCTGGCAGCGTCGCACACTGGGACCTGTCCGAGATGCCCCCGTACTGGGCGCCCCACGAGCTGCCGAACTGCGCCGTGCACCCGTCAAAGATCCCCGTGCCGCCACCCGGGATTTGGAGGTCAAAGTGGTTCGCGCCGAGGTCACCGCCCGTGTTGACGGACTGCACGATCATCTGCTTCCCCTTTGCTTTGCCGGAAGTGAAGGTCAGGGCGTAGCAGGCGCAGCACCAGCTGGCTTCCGTGCCGCCGCTGATGGCTGTTGCTGCGAAGCCATATGAGACGAGGTCGTTGGCTGCCCATGGCTCCTGGTCGGTACATGTGTAAGCGGATCCGCCGCTCTGGCACCCCGAGACTGCCTCGTAGTTGGAGAGCGGGTTGTCGTTGATGTCGCATGTAAAGGCCGGGTTCGAGACTGCCGCTTTTCCTGGCCAGGCACATGAGGGTTTGCAACAGTCCCAGTATCTATACGGTGACGATTAGTACCGCAAATAGAAAAACCATCTCCAATGTATTGGTGATTACCTCGTGGAGGACCCGGATCCAGAGGCGGCCTGGGTGATTCCAGCCAAGACGGTTGTGACCGCAGAAAAGTAGACGGACTGATACATCTTTTCAACGCCAGCTTAGTCGATTGTCGAATTGCACGCATTTACTGGGGATTCCGGAAGTTTTTATGTTACACGGACGTATTACATGGCCCAGTATCACGGACCACATGACAGAGGTTCTATGCATGCCGAATCGGGACATCAAAGGTGCTTGCACCACTTCCAGGTCGAAAGCGGTAATAACGGGGGCTTAGCCTCCGGTAAGGTGCAACGGGACTGACAAGCCGTCAAGCCCAGAAGAAACAGGCCATAAAAACCTTGAATACAGTTGTATTAGTGGAGCAAGTGACACATACCTCGACCGTTTGCGATGACTTCGGCCCTCTAGTCCGGAGGTTGTGTGAGAGGGTGGCCGGTTAGATGCTGAGTGGAACCAACAACGAACTTCAGTTCCGGGCAATGGACTGTGGGACTGGAACCACGTCACTGGTTCTCCGGATTTTGCAGTCTAGAACTTTACTTGGAATTCTTCTCCTGGTGTGCTTGTGGTAAATTGAAATATTCATTTTTGATTTTCCCAACCTGGTACGGAAATAAGAGAAATTCCCTGGCCAAAATGGCACTCAGGGCGTGCCCAAATGTGCTCGTCGTCGCGATCATCATTCTGGAGCTGTTCAAGCTCGATCAAGAATGAGTATCGAGACAGCTTGTATCGTGATCGCTTTTTCCCCGGTACAGCGATGCGCTTCGCCCGAGGTCCCCTTGTCGCATTATAATACACCCAACACTCACCAATTTTTGTTCCGCCCACCGTCTATGAAACGCATTGACTCGTGATAGTAATTTTCCGAGTTCCGACGGCGTTCTATACCTTGACCTTCTTGGCGGCGCTGCCGTTCGTATCCTCATCCGCTGACCTCTTTTCGGCCTCGCCGGCGATCTCCTTCTCGGCCTTCTTGAACTTGGCATGCTCCTCAGATGTCAGGTCAGGGAGCAGGGGCTTCTCCTCATCCGCTGTGAGGTTCTTGTGGAAAGTACGGATCACAGAGTCGGCATCGTCAATGGCCAGCGGCCTGACGTCAGCCATGGCCTTGACTTTCTGTGTGCAAAGCTTGACCTCGTCGTCGGTCATGGAGAGACCGAGCTGCTCAATACGGCTCTTGATGGCGTTCCAGCCTGTCAACCTTGAGGCAAAGTGGACTGGAGCGGAAGACACTGATTAGTATGCGTCCCTGGTTGCTAGGCGGAGGGCACACTTACCGTAGCGGTTGAGACCGAAGTCTTCAGGCTTGAGAATCTCATACGTGGCTGGGTTGTTCAGGATGGCCTTGGCGTGAATACCGGCCTTGTGAGTGAAAGCGCACTACCCATGATGTTAGCTGCAAGGAGCATGGCAGAGCAAAGATGAGGATTGAGAGTCGTACGAATCCAGTAATTGGGTTGTTAAATGGCACGTTGATTTGCACTGCTTCGGTTAGCTTTTCTGCACCATTCGAAAGGTCCGGGTGGGGGTGACATACCGGAGTCGGCCACCAGGTTCTCGAGATCCTTGAGCTTGCTGAGCTTGTACTTGCTGGTGACGTACTCGCGGTCGGCGACAATCATCCTCTTCGATGGAGTCAGAAGTGTATTTCCAATCATAGTGTAGTAGCTCAAGACGTACCGCCATCAGACCGCCAAGGGTGGTGATGCCATTGCGCTCACCGATACCAAGAACGGAGGTGTCAACTGTGAGCCTTGGTTAGAACCATCTCTCAAGATACTTTTTGCAGATTGACTTACCGTGTGTGGCACCGGCTTCCAGAGCGCAGTATGCGTTTGCAACGGCACAGCCAGTGTCGTCATGCTGTGTAGATGAGTAAGCACAAACGTCCATGACGAGAAGGTGCACATAAATGTGATGTGAAGTCTTCACTTACGAAATGAGTCTCGATGTCACACTTGACAACACCACGCAGAGCTGGATATAATCGTCAGCCAGGGTTCTGGTATGCCTCCATGATGAAACGGTCACACATGTGCCAGTCCAAGAAAGACAGCACTGCCACCAGGGTAGAAAGGTGGAAGGGGAACAAGGAAGTCATCCCCATGTCTCGAGATCTTCGCGGACACTCCAAGCTGACACGGAACCCAACAGTGACTTCCAGCGCCGGACATGCACTGCTTAGACAATGAAAGAGCTCCAGCATCTCCCTCGCGTCCAGACCTCTGATCGGTAGGGTAAATGTGGAAATCGCGACAAAAGAACACCACAATACTTACTCCTTACCAGGTCGTAGACCTGTCTTGGGGAAGCGCAGCCCCTGCGGAAAGGTCAGCAAGGCCGCTATACACAGACTGAAGCCCATAGAAGGAACCTTACACTGTGTCTGCAATTCCTACACGGTGAACGCCAACCTTGTCGACGGCACTGTAGACGGAGAGAAGATCGACAAGGTCGGAACGGAAAGAGTCCTCGCTGGAAAATCGGACCTCGAGGCCCTTGGACTTGACGAATTCGATAACCTCAATGGCAGTCTGTTTGTTTGTTAATACGGTGTCCGATATCGGCGGAAAGTCTGCGAAAATGCTTGGGCGCTAGCACCACCAGCCGCAGCGCAGCGCAACTCACGTTGATGATGTAGGTCATGTCCTTGCCATGCGAATGCTCGCGGAGGTATGCGGATGTGCCAATGACAACGTCAAGCCCATCGACACCAGTCTCGACAGCCAGACGGGCATCGTCCATGTGGCAGCGGACGTGGGTCAGGATCTTGGCCTTGAGGCCGAGCTTGCAGATGGTCTCGCAATCCTTTCTTGATTGCTCGGAGGCGGCGGGAGAGGTGAGCTCGATGTAGTCGACGCCGAACTCGTCGAGAGCCTTGGCGATCTTGATCTTGGTTTCGGTGTCGAAGAAGGCGTTCGCGAACTGCTCGCCCTCACGAAGGGTAGACTCGACTGTTGTGTGGGCAATTGAGTCAGTAGTTTGTTCTGCTGGGGCTCAGAGGGCATGGCATAGATGCTAGAGTCCCGGATGGAGTGCTTGGTGTTCTCGTGACTCACTGATCTTAAACCTTGAGACATTGCTCAGGAAGTCGCCAACAGGCGCATAGGGCGCACGGTGTGTCGTCTTGGTCTATCGAGGAAGCTATTAGACGTCGCAATTCCCCTTCTGGTTCGAAGCATAGAACTTACAGGAATGCCGGTGAAACCAGGGTGGGCTGGGAAGCAGGATGGTCATCAGTAAACGGTTCTGCAGTCACAATGACGGGCCCAATGGACCCAACGGGGGCAGCAAAGATTTGACAAACATTGGTCGGTGCCATTTGTGCCATTGGTGCCATTGGTACGGCTGGCAGTAGCCGGGGCTTCGTCTGGAGTAGGGCACATTGTGGGAGCAGGAATGAGGATATCGAAGGGTCTGTCAATCCGTGTTTGCTAGAGGGTGGTGAGGAAAAGAGTCAACTGGAGTAGATCAGATCGGAGGCGCATGTAATTATGTACTTCCCCAGGTCTTCTGAGTCACCCAAACAGGTCAAAGGCAATGACGAAAAAAAGTTCAATTTAGGGGAAAAGCAGGCATGCTAGTACAGACACTGGTGGGGCGCCCCGCGAAATCAACCGTGAGGGATTGCAACTCCGGGAGCTGCAGCCAAAATTCTTGACAGGGGTCCTGCACAACCCCTGCATGCCTTGCTTGCGCAGTTGCGCTGCTTTCCTTGCCTTGTTAGCCGTGGGTGTGTCATGGTCGTAGTGGCGACCTGAAGACACGCTAGTCCGAGACCTTACTAGCCCTATTGCCGGTCGCAGGCAGGCACGGTAAGAGACAGCTCCAGACTTGGAACCATCAGCAAATCTTCACAAAGGCGACGTGCCTGAGACCGCGAATCCACCGCCTACCCATCCTCGACTCCCGTCAGCCCCTCAGCTTCCACCAACCCCGTTGTGACAGGGTTACCTCTGTGATCCATCATCGTACACTCTCTTTAACTACGACAGGGTACTTTTCTGGTGTTTCATTTGATGAGGTGAAGCTCTGCGCATCTTGGGAGTTGATGCGCTCGAGCTGTCTGGTGGTGGGCAGCCATTTCTAAGCACAAGCACAAGCACGACCACCTCGCCATCTCCCGATCCACCCGCCTCGACCTCGTTGTCAAAGATTGTCAACCTCGACAAACACCTGGCAAACATCTTTTACCGAGCCGACTCCATTCCCCGATTGCATCGACAGCATCGAGATGGCGGACTATGGCGAGGATGTCTGGGAGAACGAGTACGACGAGAATGACGAGGAAATGGAAGATGAGTCCATTACAGCTGAGGACTGCTGGACGGTGATCTCGTCCTTCTTCGCCAAGAAGGGTCTCGTCTCGCAACAGATAGATTCGTTCGACGAGTTCGTCACTACCACCGTCCAGAGCCTGATGGACGAATACTCCACCGTCAGTCTCGACCAGAAGCTCCCACCAAGCGACGACCCCGAGCCTGCGCGTATGCGTCGATACGAGATCAAGTTCGGCCATGTTCTTGTCACCCGACCCAACGTCACCGAAGGCGACGGTGCCGTCAAGAACCTTCTCCCCTACGAATGCCGCGACCGGAACCTGACCTACTCTTGCCCCATTTACGTCCGCATAACAAAGGAAGTCAAGATCGCAAGAGAAAAGGAAGTTCCTTACGAGGACATGGACCCAGACCAGCGTCAGCACTACGAGGAGACTCAGGAACGCCCCACGACTATTGTATGGGAGATGGAGGAGTCAGAGAAAGCCAGCGACAAGAAGAAATCAGGCCCTGAGCACCTGCGAGACATGGTGTACATTGGCAAGATGCCCATCATGGTCAAGTCACAGATTTGCCACTTGCGAAACGAAGACGATGCCGGCTTGTTCTTGTTGAACGAGTGCCCCTACGACCAAGGTGGTTACTTTATCATCAACGGCAGTGAAAAGGTCCTTATCGCACAGGAGCGATCCGCAGCGAATATCGTGCAAGTCTTCAAGAAGGCCCAGCCCAGTCCGGATCTGTACCATGCCGAGATTCGAAGCGCGTTGGAGAAGGGCTCGCGTCTCATCAGCTCCTTGACGCTAAAGCTCAAGGCCAAGGGTGAGACTGGAAGAGGCGGCTTCGGCCAGACAATTTCCACAACTTTGCCCTACATCAAGGCAGATATTCCAATCGCCATTGTGTTCCGAGCGCTCGGCATGGTCAGTGACGAAGACATTCTCAACGCGGTCTGCTACGACCACAACGACACCCAGATGCTGGAGATGCTGCGGCCGTGTATCGAGGAAGCCTTTGCTGTGCAGGATCGAGACGTCGCACTCGACTATATTGGCCGCCGTGGCAACAATGGTCACCAGGTCGCCAAGTACATCCGTATCAAGAACGCGAAGGACGTGCTGCAAAAGGAGATGTTGCCGCACATTGCCCAAACCGAAGGATGTGAGACCAGGAAGGCTTTCTTCCTCGGATACATGACACACAAGCTGCTGCAATGCGCTCTCGGCCGGCGCGATACCGATGACCGTGACCATTTCGGCAAGAAGCGGCTGGATCTTGCGGGTCCACTGCTGGCGAAGCTCTTCCGAAATATCGTCAAGAAGCTTACAGGAGACCTCATGGCTTACATGAAGCGATGCATCCAGGAAGAGAAGGGTTTCGATCTTACCCTCGGCATTCGTCATGGAACTTTGACCAATGGTCTCAAGTACTCTTTGGCAACTGGAAACTGGGGCGACCAGAAGAAGGCTATGAGCTCTACCGCCGGTGTCTCCCAAGTGCTGAACCGATATACATTCTCTTCCACACTTTCCCATTTGCGAAGAACGAATACGCCAATCGGTCGTGACGGAAAGTTGGCCAAACCGCGTCAATTGCACAACACTCATTGGGGTCTGGTCTGCCCAGCAGAAACTCCTGAGGGCCAGGCTTGTGGTCTCGTCAAGAACTTGTCTCTAATGTGCTACGTGAGTGTGGGAACACCGGCAGACCCTATCAGGGACTTCATGATTCAGCGAAACATGGAAGTGCTCGAAGAGTACGACCCTGCTTCAAACCCATACGCAACGAAGATCTTTATCAACGGCACGTGGGTGGGTGTCCACCAAGATCCAAAGCATCTCGTCGGTCTGGTGCAGGATCTCCGACGCAAGAGCATTATCTCTCACGAAGTTTCTCTTGTCCGAGACATTCGTGACCGAGAATTCAAGATTTTCTCTGACGCTGGTCGGGTGATGCGACCATTGTTCGTGGTGGAACAAGAAGACAACCCTGACACTGGCGCGATGAAGGGTACCTTAGTACTCAACAAGGAACATATCCGGCGCCTAGAGGCTGACCAGAACCTGAACCCGGCGGACGAGGACTACTTCGGCTGGGATAGTCTGCAGCACAGTGGTGTCATCGAGTACCTGGATGCCGAGGAAGAGGAGACGGCGATGATCTGCATGAGTCCCGAGGATCTTGATGAATACCGGGAGGCGAAGAAGAGGCCAAAGCAGACCGAAGAAGAACACCACCAGGAGAAACTGGACCGCCTGAACGATGAGTCTACAGATCTGAACGCTCGTGTCAAGACTAAGATCAACACGGACATCAACATGTACACGCATTGTGAGATCCATCCTAGCATGCTTCTGGGGATTTGCGCCAGCATTATCCCCTTCCCCGACCACAACCAAGTAAGTCGATTCCCAGTATCTCAAATCCACTCTTTGCTAACAAAGTTGATAGTCTCCACGAAACACGTACCAGTCGGCTATGGGTAAACAAGCCATGGGCTTCTTCCTTACCAACTACTCCAGACGCATGGACACAATGGCAAACATTCTGTACTACCCCCAGAAGCCTTTGGCGACAACACGTTCCATGGAGTTCCTGAAGTTCCGAGAGCTGCCCGCCGGCCAGAATGCGATCGTGGCCATTGCTTGCTACTCTGGATACAACCAGGAAGATTCCGTCATTATGAACCAGAGCAGTATCGATCGCGGTCTGTTCCGAAGTCTCTTCTTCCGTTCGTACACCGACTCGGAGAAACGCGTGGGTATCAACGTTGTTGAGTCCTTCGAAAAGCCGTTCCGCTCCGACACGCTCCGATTGAAGCACGGCACGTACGACAAGCTCGACGACGATGGAATCATCGCACCTGGTGTGAGGGTGTCTGGTGAAGACATCATCATTGGAAAGACTTCCCCTATCAACCCTGACAACCAGGAACTGGGACAACGCACTGCACAACACGTCAAGCGAGACGCGTCGACGCCACTTCGTAGCACGGAGAGCGGTATCATTGACTCCGTCGTCGTCACGACGAATCAGGACGGTTTGCGTTACGTCAAGGTTCGAGTTCGTACGACCAAGATCCCTCAGATTGGTGACAAGTTTGCTTCTCGTCACGGTCAAAAGGGCACTATTGGTGTCACTTACCGCCAGGAAGACATGCCATTCAGTCGCGAAGGTGTTACACCTGACATTATCATCAACCCCCACGCCATTCCATCTCGTATGACAATTGCTCACTTGATCGAGTGTCTCTTGTCCAAGGTGTCCACCTTGAAGGGTATGGAAGGCGATGCGACGCCTTTCACCGACGTCACCGTTGACTCCGTCTCCGATCTGCTCCACGCGCATGGATACCAATCGCGTGGCTTTGAAGTCCTCTACAACGGGCACACCGGGCGCAAGCTCAGGGCTCAGGTCTTCTTTGGCCCGACGTACTACCAGCGTCTTCGTCACATGGTGGACGACAAGATCCACGCACGTGCCCGTGGCCCTGTCCAAATCATGACGCGGCAACCCGTGGAAGGTCGTGCCAGAGATGGTGGTCTGCGTTTCGGAGAAATGGAACGTGATTGTATGATTGCCCACGGAGCTGCTGCCTTCCTGAAGGAGCGTTTGTTCGAGGTGTCAGACGCATTCAGAGTCCACATCTGTGAGATTTGTGGACTCATGACGCCTATTGCGTAAGTCCACGGCCCTTGACTGCCCAGCTACGAGAGCGTAGAGCTAACATGCATGTAGCAACCTCACCAAGCAGTCTTTCGAATGCCGGCCCTGCAAGAACAAGACAAAGATCGCTCAGGTACACATTCCGTATGCTGCTAAGCTCCTCTTCCAGGAGCTGGCAGCCATGAACATTGCTTCGCGCATGTTCACCGATCGGTCGGGCGTGTCAATTAGGTAGAGCCCAGCTGAGGCTACTCCTTTGGCAGAGCCGGTGCGCCTCCGCCGAGCTGTCATGGATAAGGGCCATCCTTCCTTGACTGCTCTTTTTACATCAGATTGTCACAAGGGGTCCATATATGGGGCGGTTAAATTGCATGAACAACGGCGTTCAGGCTTTGGGTGGGAGCTACCGTTATAATCGAGGCAGCAGCCACTTCATCCTGCCCAGCGTTGCGTTGTCAAGAGAGCGCACATAGGTAGACAGAGTCTTTGGGAAGTAACAGGACCGGCAGTCAGTAAGACTGGCTACCTTTGAGTAGAGGCCGGCAGAGACAGCAGATGGATACGATATGACCATTTTGGGGGCTGAGGAATGACGCCGGGGCCTTCTTTACTTCTCGATAAAAGGCAGGCATGATTGCCCAAGATACAAAATAAAAGTGATACCATATGGCATTGTCTTCTAGATTCAAAACGCGGAACGAGCAGTTTGTAAGTCTAGTTGTATATACACGTAGTGCAGGTCATCCGGGTCTTCGCATTCCCATTACTGCACTACAAACCTGTGAGTGGTGAATGGACGAGTCGCTGCTCTGCAAAAGAGCCCTCGTAATTGGTCTGCTGGGACTCTTCTTCACCAGGTGCATCGTGGTGAGTGTCTGGCGTCTCCCAGAAACACATATTCTCTTTCCAACAACTGCGCGAATGGGCCAGTCGTATAGACGGCAAAGCAGCCGCTCCGGCGGGATTTAGCCCATCGCCCGCTTCTCTGACGGCCGGATGCTATCTCTTGGAGGAGTGGGTAATGCAGTAGATCCTTCCTAGTCACGCAAAGGCGACGGGCATCGCGAGATGTCGACGCAGCCGGGCGGTGCGCTATCTCTGTGACGGGGTGTTCTCGACGGAGCTCCGCACGTTTTGCTCCTGCCTGTACTCGGCCTCGAGCTGTTTTTGTAGGTCGAAGTCGAGCTGCCTCTCGCGCTTGATGCGCTGCTGCTCCATGTCGCGGACGACGCCTTGGTGCATTGCCTGCAGATGGGAGCATCTCATGTTAGCAGGTGGAACATTGTGGGAGAGGAGAAGCACCAATAATGGCAGCTTGTCGTGGAGGGCCGAAGCCAGGGGTGCAAAAAGAACGTACGGATTGCTCGGCCTTTTGCTGGAAGTGTACGAGGATGATAGTCGAGACAGCAAAGAGGGAAGTGCTTGCCAGGGCGATCTTGGAGCCGCGGGAGGCCATTGTGGCTGACGGAGTGGTTGAGTGGAAAGGAACTAGGGCGTGAGCTCTGGAATATTATAATATCATCCTGAAAAATTGGCGGCTATCGACAACTCGAGGCGTCTCTCAGTTGCGAACATCCTGGATCGTATGTGAAGATAGACAGACCGATTTCGTACAATAAAATCAAACTCCGTCATCCAAGCTGCGCCGGCAGGCATCTTTGCCGGGCCAGTGCTCAGCAGACCCCGGCAGGTAGGAGGTGGGAGCTACCCGCTGGGGGAGCTGTCCGTCCCACAGGCCCATCCATCATCGCTTGGCAGTGGCTGCTCGACCTCCAAGTCGTAATCGCCGCAACCCGCCCAGTATCACAGCCGACACAACTCTCCCCTCCACGACGACCTTACGATAGACTCTCCTTCCAGCACAGCTTTTCGGGGTTCCTTTCTCGTTTTACACTCGCCTTGAAGCACCTTCCACTATGGTTCGCCTGCTCCGATCCGACCCCGGCTAGAGTGCCTGTGCCTATAAGGCAGCATGCTAACAATAGTAACATGACAGTCTGCCCAGAACTCCGCGGGTATCCAGACCCTTCTCGAGGTATGACTGATTCTATCGTGCTCAGTAGTTGCGTGTGTGGCTTACAAAACCTACAGGCCGAGAAAGATGCCTCCAAGATCGTCCAGAAGTGTACGCAACCCGAGCCCAACGACCCACTCGAGAGCACACCACAGGATGAGCTGAGCTGACCGAGACCTATCGACACATAGCCCGAGAGTACAGGACGAAGCGTGTCAAGGAGGCCCGTGACGAGGCCAAGAAGGAGATAGAGCAGTACCGGTCGTCCAAGGAGGAGGAGTACAAGAAGTTCGAGGCCGAGGTACGAATGCAAACCAACACGAACGACACCGTTGTCCATACCTCATACAGCTGGGACCATGACTGACGATCTGTTTGAACGATTCTAGCACTCCCAAGGGAACAAGAAGGCCGAGGAGGAGGCGAACAAGGAGGCCGAGGCCAAGATCAAGGAGATCAAGGAGGCTGGCAAGAAGAACCAGGACCAGGTGGTCAAGGACCTGCTGAGCGCCGTGTTCGACGTCAAGCCCGTACCGCCTACCAAGGGATAAACGAAACAGCCGATGGGACTAAGATTTAGGAAGATGTGGCGGCTAGAGGTACGCGAGTGAGAAGCTGGGATGTCCACTGGGGTCTCCGTGTATGATGGGCGCTCAGGCCGGCAATACTCATTGAAGGAAGAAAGAGGCTCAAGGCACCGGCTACTGTAGCAGGCTGCACGCGTGCAGCCGACCTGTGATGCATTTATTCAAGCAATCTGTGGTATCATGAAATTTACAAAAACTCCATCAGCGTCGCCAGCATCTCCGACGTGTCCCTCCCGCTCTGCGACGTCTTGTCGCCGATGGCGTCCTGCCGCTCCCGCAGCGACGCCTTGACCACCTCGAACGTCTCGTCCCGGTCGGCGAGCAGCGCCCGGATCTTGTCCCTGGCGCCGTCGTCCTCGGCGATGAGCCACGCCAGCACGAGGTCGATGCTCTGCAGCAGGAACAGGCCCTCCTCGAGCCGCCGGAAGAACCGCTCCTCCTCCATCTCCTCGTCGGTCAGCGCCATGGTTCCCCGCGCGCGGTTTTCCTTGCCCATCTCATCGTCGACACGCTGCAGGCGCGCGGACACGTCCCTCCGCAGCTTGACGAGCCGCTCTGTCTTCTCGAAATCCTTCTCGACGAACTTGACCAGCAGCCGTATCCGCTCCGCGGAGTTTGCCGGCAGCAGCCGCAGCATCCACGAGAAGATGCCCACGAGGTGCTCTATCGTGGTGGTGTTGTAGTCGCGGCTCTTCTTCATGAACGCCGTGAACAAGGTCTTAAGACCACCGGCCTCGACCAGCTTCTGGCACACCTCCGTCCCTGTGGGCCCGCCTGCCGCGTGATCCAAGATCCGCAAGGCATCGGGCTTGCTCTTCTTGCCCTCCTTTAGCATGATCAAGCACAGCTCGATACCCTCTGCCTCGACGAACTTGGCCTTGCCCTCTGGTTCGTCGACTATGCATGTCAGAGCCTCGAACAGGTTCTCCATGTACTCTTCCTCGTGACCCTTCTCGGGGTCCAGCTTGCGATATGTAGCCAACAGCTGCAGCATGATGTCCACGGCGTCCTTCTCTGCCAATCTCTGCCGGTTCGCCGACGACGTCTGTACGAGAATTGCCAGTATCTCCGCCGCGTATTGCTTGTTCTGCGTGGTGACTTTTTCCTTCTTCTGTATCCTCGCTAGTAACCACTTAAGCAGCCCGTCGTCCTTGGCGATCTTCTCCGCCGTAGCCACATTAGAGCACAGGTTCTCCACCACGCTGAGCGCATGGTATACGCCGGTGCGGTCGGCCTCGTCATCCGAGTCCTCATTCAACCGCTTCAGGTTGCTGACCAACAATCCCACCAGGTCGGCCTCGAGCAGCGCGCCAACGAGGGCGTCCCACTGCTCCTCCTCGGCGGCGACGTCCTCGTCCGTCAGCTCGCCGATGATCTCGATAGCGCCGATGGCGATGTCGGCGTTCTCGTGCGCCAGCAGGCCGACGAGGCTGGCCACGGTACCCAGCCGCGCCAGGTCCGGGTACAGCTCCGGGTGCTCGCCCAGGATGCTCAGGGCGCGGATGTCGGCGTCGAGGTCCGCCTCGCTCTGGATGAATTTCGCGGGGTCGTCCTCGTACTTTGCGCGCTGCGCCGCATTCTTGTTGATGCGCTGCTCGAACTTGAGGGCCGTCTTCTTTAGCCACGACGCGTCGATCTTCTCCTCGGGCAGGTCGTCGCCAGTCTCGTTGATGTAGTCCAGCGCCCGCGACTCCCCCGCTGTCACGCCGCCGCCGAAGAAGCGGCCTTCCTCGTCGTCGCCGTCTTCTTCCTCTCCGTCTGGGGGCATGGCTGGGCCGTAGTCGCCGTCGTCATCTTCGCCGTCTGGTGGGGGGAGGGCTGGGCCTGCTTCGGTGTCGTCGTCGGCGTCCTCAACCTGGGCGAGCTTGGCGGACTTGTAGACTTGATCTGTGGGGCAGGGAAGCTTTCGTCAGTGTCTCGCGCGGCAAATAACAGGAGACTTCGTTGAAGAGTGTAGGCACATACTAGGGTCGCGGAGTGGTTCTGCCTTTCGTTTGCTGGGAAGGCCCTAGAGACAAGTTAGCAGAGCTTCCGCGGAGCCAATGCGCCGCTGTTTGGGGCTCACCTTGAACAGCTCGTCGATGCTGGTCATGGTGAAAGGATCTGACGTGCTTGACCGAGCCTCCTGGAGTGTGTTGGGTGAATGTCAAGCTTGGGTTGTTTGGATTGGAGCTCCAACTTTTCGCATGTGCAACTCAAGGCTGGGCCGGGACGGTGCAATTGAGCCGGGGCTGACACTGTCCGGCTCCGAATTGGTGAGTCGCCTTTGTATGCAGTCCGGCCCGACCCGCTCACTCAAGGCACCAACACACATTCCGGAAGTGACATCCTCTCCTTCTCATGTTACAAACGGAAATAGAGTCTTCCTAAATCTCACCCTAGAGCAACCTAGGGCAGCCTAGAGTACCTAGTCACACGACCTGTGATCATAAAAGTCGGGACTCTTCTGAGAGTTTGTTACGTCGCTGAACCCAGGCCTACGACAAACACTCAACTTACACCCAAAATGCCTCCCACGATCATCCTCATCAGGCACGCCCAAGCCCTGCACAATGTTAATCATAAGTGGTATCCGCTCCCACGAACGGCAAACTCCAAGCTAACAGTCCCCCCACAAGACTACGAGATCCCTGACCCCGAGCTCTCAGAGCTCGGCCGTGAGCAGTGCCAAAAACTAGGCGCAAACCTGCGCGAGAAACTCCCCAAGGACCTCGACGTGGGCCTCATCCTGGTCAGCCCCATGCGGCGCACCTGCGAGACCGCCATGCTGGCCCTGGGCGACTGGGCCGCCGAGAAGGGGATTCCCATCCAGGCCAACGCCGACTGGCAGGAGAACTCGGCCAAGCCGTGCGACACGGGCTCGCCCATCGCCGGCGTCGCCGCCGAGTTCCCCAAGATCGACTTCACCAAGGTCGACCCGGCCTACCCGGACAAGACCTCGCCCGCGGCCGAGAGGTACTGGTACACCAAGCAGCACCTGCTCGAGCGCGCGCAGCACTGCCTGCGGGACCTGCGCGCCCGCCCCGAGAAGGCCGTCGTCGTCGTCTCGCACTCGGGCTTCCTGCGTATGGCGCTCACGGGTGACTGGTACTTCAATGCCGACTACCGGATCTACGACTTTGCCGAGGAGAAGGAGGGGAAGCTGGCTCTGAAGCAGTGGGACCTCACCAAGGCCGGCCACGGCGGCATGGGCTGGAGCTTTGACGAGGTTTGCGAGCTTGGCGCAGGGCTCCCTGACCATGCGCTGCCGCCTGCGGAGGAGGAGCCGCTGCCTGCTGGTATGAGGCCCAACTGAGGATTGCTAGAAAGTTGGAAAGGTTTACGTCTCACGACCAACTGGGCCAGTCATCTCAGCTGGGGCTCGCCTGCCTGGAACAGTTTTAGACTTGAGGACTAGATTCTAGATACGTCGCAAGGAGCGCGAGTTCGACTAAATAAGCAATCGATTTTTCCCCCCTTCACTACAACGAATTATACTTGTCGACTTGTGTCAAGCTTGTGGGCCGATGTCTGAGTACTACCATTTGTGGGTTGTCAACTTCGACTCCGGTGGCTCCCTAGTGGTATGCGGGAACTTTAGAATAGACTTGTTAGGCCTTGAAGTTCATCTAACGTGAGTTTTCCTCATAACTTGTAACAACAGCATAAGATTGAGGCAGTAGGTACTGATATGAATCCAGAAATATGGGACCAAAAGCGAAGATGTAGTTATTGCAGGGCATAGAAACCATGACCTGGTCAGGGTCAGCTGGCTGGGTCTGCAGTCTCCACTCTGTTCTTCGGTGAATACCCGTTGTTGTTGGCCGGGCTCAAGGGATTGTGTACAGATTGAACGGTGAAAACAATGAAAAATGAGAATGAAACTGCACCAAGTGTGCCACATAAAGAAAACATCTCTATTGAAGTAGAGGGAGAATAAAGCGCACTGTGTCAAAGACCTCGGATGACAATTGAACAATAGGTACGTGTTCTTTCAGTCTTCAAATTACTTATTCGCAAACTCCTGCTCTCGGTTATCACAACAAGTCCAACTCTTGTCAAGTCCGAGTACTACCAAGAGCATCTCCGACTTCACAAACGATCGTTTACTAGCTCGTCATGTCCCCGCCAACGAGTCTCGACGTCATGAGGCCTATCAGCCTGCTGATCAGGGATCCTGAACAATTCCGAAGACTGTTCAGGCGCTGGTCAATGGTCAAGCACTCGTATGGGAATCCCCACAAGGAGCAATCTGCTTTGCTACGTTTCCCGCAGTACATGTCCAGAATTAATCCCTTTGGCCAGCAGCCTCCTACCATCACTGTCACGACGACCGAGGGGGATACTTTCTACCTGCATGAAAATAGCGAATTCCGCGCGTTGGTAATCGGAAGGTGGAGGAGGACCGGGAGACGAGGTGTGAGAGCTTAGTATGAGAGTGCCATCAGACCACGGATGTGATAAGAGAAACCCCTTCAATGTTTGACTGACTAGCGCTTCCCAAGGAGGTGGCATTTCCAATAGCTTAGAACGCTCCAGAGCGCACACTTGATGTTCAATCCTGGCAGAATAGAAATGTTTTCCTCAAAGTGGTTGCCTCATTCTTCGTATTCAATCATAGAGCCTTCAATTCCGTGTTCACAACCTTCTTTCCGTCAATGAATGTGTACTCTGTCCCAATCTGCAGAACACCCCGCGAAGTGTCAGCCCAGTTGGAGGCCCACTTCTCCAGCTGCTGATATTCCGGGTTCGAGAGTGCCTTTTGCAAGATCTCTGGGTCAGAAACCAGGTACGAAGCGGTGGCGTCATAGTCTGCCATTTTCCAACCCGGCTTGTTCTTTTGCTGATCCAAGTCGGCTTGGAACACGCCTCGGATCAACGATGGCGTCAGGATCTTTACACCGGCTGGGTTAGTCGACAGACTCCTGAACTACAAAGGACAAAAAAGGAGCACTGGTAGACCTGTCTAGGTGAATGACTCACGAGCTTGTATTGTTCGACACCGTAGTTACTGAGGATTTTGACGGAGCGTGGAATAAATACCTCGATATACCACTTCGCGAATTCCTCATCGCTGACGTTTTCCTTCTTCCAGTGGTGAACCTGGAATTTCAGCAAGCCTTGAGGTCTCTGTTGGTCTGTCATGGTGTTGCTTGAATTTCTTAGACAATTTGCTGGTTTGATGCTGTGAGGTTGACCCCTCTTGATTTTATCCATCCGAAAGCTGTTTTCTTAGCCAACAGCCTAGCTGACCTCGACCAGGTATACACTCCAGGCATGATCCTTCGGTCTGTTGGTCTATGGCGCGTGATATCCACGCAAGAGGCACGGTTGGGGCAATTTTGCCCACTTGGGGCCGACAGATGCCATATAATATTTCGATTTCGGGCTTTACCGCCAAGATCAAGAACTTCCTACATGCCTCTTGTGTTCTCGCCATCCAGGATAGGACTTAACCCCTAATATCACTAGCGTCCTGATAACCTCACCGGTCGACTTTACGGAGCAGGCTTCTGGCTCTGCATGAATTCGCTCAAACTCTTATGTCCATATTTCCTACTCTGGACGTGGCTAGCGGCGCCTGCAGCACAGTTTGCACCAGCGTTCAGCGCGTTCGGGGTCGTCTTCAGAAACGAAGCGTTGTCGCCGGCGGCGAAGCATCCGCACAGACTGGACTCGCCAAATGGAGGGTTCGCTCTGATATCTCCCTGGGGGGTGAGCTCGAGGCCGAGCTGCTCGGCCAGCTCGGGACTCTTAAGCCTGCTCCTTGGTTTGTGGCTGAGGAAGGCTTCGTCCTTGGTGTTGCCGTCCTCAAAATGAAGAGTCAGGCCGATCTTGTCGGGGCCGAGGATGAACCTGGTGATGCGGCGGGTGTCGACAGTCATGGGTGCCGACGGGCCGATGGCAGCCTTCAGAATGTCGACGTTGGAGGTATCACCGTTTGTGTAGATAGTGACGGACTTGGCAAGCTGAGCGGCGTTGCGGGCGACGTGCAGGGTAATCGGCAGCGGAGCGACGTCGTTGACGGCCAAGACACCGGCCGACGCGCTGCCGCGCTGCTCATAGCCGTGACAGAACAAGCAGTGGAAGCTGTATAGATTGTCATTACGAACAAGACTTGGGCCGAGTCCACAGAAGGGGGCTCTTCTCACATGCTATGAGCCCAGCATTCCTCGAAACCAGAAATATCAAGAGGCTCATCGATGATGCCGGTCGCCAGAATCAGGCTGTGCCCCTTCCAGATCTTTCCATTTTCATCAGTGAGCTCGAAGAGTCCTTCGTCCTTCTTCTTGGCTTTTTTTATTTTAACGTCCTCATAGAAGATGGTGTTATAATTCTCGAGCGTGTTCTCCCTGGCCGCGTCCCGGAAGGCAAACGGATTCTTGCCATCCCAGGTGGGAAGCATGTGGAAGTGACTGGTGCGCTCGTTGCGGTACGACTGTGAGTCAAACACAATAGACGTGTGTAGGTTGCGGGCTATGGATATGGCAGACGTCAAACCCGCAGGTCCTCCGCCGACGATGAGGACGTCGACGAGTGCAGGGGTCGGAGTCTTGTTTGTAGCAGCCATTTTCAGGACCGTGGGAACGGCCTCATAAGGGTTTCGTCAGGTTCTAGTGCAAATATGAATTCTCCCAACGCGGTGAGCAATGAGTGTGGAGGAACAGCAGCAGGAGCCGTTGAGAGAGAGACACGTTTGTATCTATTGTGCCGACGTGACTGGAATGGTCTGCGAGAGACCAGCCTGTTCGATACTAGGGCAAATAGGAGTGACGAGACCGCAGAACGAACTTTGCGGGAGGCGAAGAAACTGACATCGCTTGGTCAGTTGACTTGGGGTGATCTGTTGGTTCAATGTTGTTGGTTCTACGTACAGAAGGCCCGCGCCTGCAGTCAGACTTGTAAGGATGCTTATCGGCGATACTTCTCTGCTCGGGTCTAATCACTGCCTGAGATAAGTACCAGATACTCAAAAATGACCTCGAAAAGCGCGCAAGATCGATGGAATTCCTTGAGGGACGTACGCCGAAGTCTACGCAAGCATTTAAACACTTCGAGGGTCTGTCGGTATGCTATGGGTACCCTGAAGCATCCATATTGAAATCCCGCGGCTTTGCATCTCAAACTAAATGATCTATAGGCGGAAGTGTGTTATTGATAATGTCGTTTGCATGTGAGGTGATTGTAGGGCGATTGACCTTCCCTGAGCCCAGACTGCGTGGAGTCTGGGATAATAAAGTCTATTCGAAAAGACCTCGATATTGATACATCCCACAGTACCACTCGCCAAGCCCTTGATTCAATGAGCACTAATCGTTGGTTTGCAAACTTCCAAACATGGCATTCCCACTGCAGTGCCGGATGAGCTCGGCTGGTATTTTGGAAGTCGTGATGGATTGTAGACGATCGTTTAAGGGAGAACCCGCAAGTAACGGTGCTCCTAGTGAAGACGTGAGCCTGTGCACCAAGCAGGGACATGAGATACTACATTGATAAGATGTGCAAAAACAATGCAATCCATGTTTGTGTAATTCTCGATAGGCTGTCTACAACTTGACCATGCGAGTGCAGTTTAGACTCAACGTCTCATCACGTTAAAGTCGCGTCTCACTAGAGGGGCTACACCGGCTGCGTATCGCCGATCCTGTTGAAGGACCCCTGGACTGCGGGGCTGGGACCATGATACCGCGATGATGCCATCGACTCTAAGGATGTATTTTTTCTCAACGACTTCTCCGATCGCATATCAGGGATTTCCATCTGCCTTTTGTATTCATCCTTCACAAGAGGTATTTTTCATTCGCAATACAACATGTTATCCAGGGGATTTCTCGGCACAGCAGTGCTTGCAGCTGTGGTGGCAGCCCTAGACGAGATCCCGGCGCTCGGATTGGGCACTTGGCTTTCTGATAGGGACCTCGTCCCCCATGCTGTCGAGTTCGGGCTGAAGAATGGTTACGACCACATCGATGCCGCCTGGATATACAGTACGTATCTACACCCTTTCCATTTATCCATGAGCATCTAGGTAATCTGACCGACTCATCCTAGGGAATGAGGACAAGACCGGCAAAGGGATTGCCGCGGCAGATCTCGCCCGCGAGGACATCTGGGTAACCAGCAAGCTGTGGAACAGCGCCCACCGCACACCCGAGGCATGGAAACAGATCCACGAGACTCTTGCACACCTGGGACTTGAGTATCTGGATCTCTATCTCATCCATTGGCCGGTTGCATTCGTCCCCAATGTGGACGGGAACAAGCTCGATAAGGAGACGAGCATCGTGGACACCTGGCGGACACTGGAAAATCTTGTCCGCGCGAACCTCACCCGGCATATCGGCGTCTCAAACTTCGCAAAGAAGGACGTCGAGGCTATCCTTGAAATCTGCGACATCTGCCCCTACGCCCACCAGTTCGAAACGCACCCTTACCTGCAGCAGCAGGAGTTTGTCGACTACCATAAGGAGGTCGGCATCAAGGTCATTGCATACTCACCTCTGGGCAACACCAACCCCACCTACGATAGGAGGCACGGTGACATTGAGCCGCTTCTGAAGGATCCATTCTGGAAGGATATTGCCGACAAGAAAAATGTGACTCCCGCGCAGGCTATATTGGCTTGGGGTATCCAGCGAGGAACCATCGTCATCCCAAAGAGCACATCTGAGAAGCACCTGACGGACAACCTTGGAGCCCTCGACATCAAGTTTAGCGACAAGGAGCTGAAGGAGATTGCGAGGCAGGACAAGAAAGCCCGTTTCAGCAACCCAAGCAAATCGTGGGGTGTGAAACTGTTCGCTGATCTGGATGATCATGTCGATGACCTGAGGGAAGATGAGCTCTAAGGGAGCTTGAGCCGGGCAGAATCAGAGTTGTCAATTCAGTGGGCAGTTTCCTCGCGAAAAGTACAAGGGTATCATCTGGAGGTATTCTGCTTAGAACAAAAGTGCTATCTGGGGGTTAAGTCAAGAACCGGGAAAATGTATCTTTGAGCGCTCATATTGTTACCGCTGAGAAAATTCTCTAATCAATATTACCACTGAGATCAGGGTATTTCTTCAGACTGGTTATCTTCACAGTGACTCTTGGGCCGCATGCAGCCGACATCATGTAGTGTCCTGTCGGTCCCGAAGACAGCGTCTCAAGGACCCCAGAATCGAGGTTCAGCCAAATTCTCCCCGGTGTGCACGCTTGCGTTGTTGCTTGCACGTGGTGGTCCCCCACATCGAGCAGGATGGTAAGCTGCTCGACATTTTTCTTAGCCAGATTTTAGGAACTATAGTGTTTAGCACTGAAGAATCTGCTACAGCTTACGGGGTCGTCGGGCCGCGATATATTTCCTGATCTATCATGAACGCTCAATTATGTCCGAGACCTCGCGTTTACGGTTCATGTAAAGTAGCTGGGCTCGGCGGAAGGTTTACCGTCGCCGATTTTAAAGTTTGCCAATGCATCAATAAGCTTTTATAATATTCAGGCGTGGTATCTCCTCACTAAGTTGCTACCGCATACACTTTGAATTTGCGCAATAGGGGTAGCCGAAATTGCTGCGAGGGGTAGTCGCATCATGGAGGTGCTTGCGCAAGGCTATTGAATATTTACACGACATTTTGACAACACCGCGTCTCCTGCTAATGGCTGCGTTTGGTCAAACCCAACACATTCCTTTTCTATCACCATACGACGAAGCTGCACGAAGGCATTCCCCCACTATGAAGCTCTTCGGACGTTCTCTCGTTGGCCTGGCCATAGTTGCGATGCAGATATCCGATCTGGCTCATGGAGGCGTCATTTCCGGGCAATCTCCTCACAAAAAGCGCGCTTCGTTCCTCAACCCAACAACAGAAAGTAAGTGCTCGGTCTCAAATTCAACTTGGCAGCTACCATCGGCATTCCTAATGACGCCCCTCAGAATTCTTGATTGACGGAAATTCGTTGCCATATGTGCCTTTTGATATTGGCGAATCCTATGGCGGAGTGCTGCCCGTGGGCAGGGTTACCAACGGCACATACCCGTCAGGGAACACCACGGAGCAGCAGTTATACTTCTGGTTCTTCCCATCGGAGAATCCTGAGGCAACCGACGAGATCCTCATTTGGCTGAACGGTGGGGTGAGTTATCTCCCTATGCTGTCAAGTTCAAAAGCGCCCCCCAGGCTTTGACTGCAGTCAAGGTTGTGATGCGTCCCATATCCTATAGTGATGCTAACAGAGTTGGCTCTAGCCTGGTTGTTCTAGTCTCACAGGTCTGGGAGAAAATGGTCCATTTGTATGGAGGGCCGGCACCTGGCAGCCCGTCGAAAATCCCTGGTCATGGAACCGTTTGACCAATCTTGTTTGTGGGTATCCCCTCCCCTGAAAATCTTGGATAGTGGCTGATAGAGCCTTTGGCAAGATGTCGACCAACCCGTTCCTGTTGGCTTTTCAGAGGGCAACGTCACAGGCGCAGGATCGGCAGAGACTGCTCAGCAATTCCTCGGGTTCTGGAAGAACTTCGTTGATACGTTTGGTCTGACTGGGGCAAAGACCTATATTACTGGTGTCAGCTATGCTGGTGTAAGTAGAACTTTGAGAGCGGATGAATTGCCACTGGCCACGTTTGGGCTGCTCATTCCGAGAACGAACACATGCTGATATTTAGCCTGACAGCAATACGTGCCTTACATTGCAAGTGCTATGTTGGATCGGGAGGACTCTACGTACTACAACATACAGGGGTCCATGATCTACGACCCCGCTATCAACGAAGATGTTCCTCTCGTTGAAGGTATACCCTTTTCCAGGCTTCAAAATGTGACGACTCGCAGTAGCAAACAATTATGCTGACATGCAGCTCTCAGTTCCGATGTTGGCCTTCACGGAATACTGGCAGAACCTGCTCAAGCTGAACTCCACATTCCTCGACTACATACGTGGTCAACACGCCGAAGCAGGGTACACCGCCTTCTACGAGGAGCACTTCACATTCCCTCCCAAAGGCGTGTTCCCCAGCGCGAATAACTCGGCTGACTTCTCCTCGCGGATCCGAGGCCTCATCCAGGACGCAATGACCTTGCAAGAGCCCTGCTTCAACGTCTACCACATCACAGACACCTGTCCCACCCTTTGGAGCTGGAATGCCGATGACGCCTTCCCACTACCTCCGTTCACGCAGGCCGGTATACAAGACCCGCAGCTCAACCCCGGCGACCAAGGCCCTTATTATAACTTGACCGTCGTGCGTGACGCCATCCACGCGCCGGTAGGACGCGACTGGGAGCCTTGTAGCCCGAATCCTGTCTTCACGAACCCGTCCAACGCGACTTCTGGTGACGGCTCGCCTCGGGCCCAACTGACTGTCAGTAAGTAATACCGCTTTACAGCTTTGTGTTATCGTCTTCAGCTTCTCAATATGCTGCCTATTAGACAGAGATCTTCCCGCATTCGTAAGCTAACACGCCTCTGTACCAGTGCCAGGAGTCTTTGACCGCACGCCAGGCATCAGCATCGTCGCGAACGGGCAGTTTGACATGCTCATACCCTCCAACGGCACCTTGTTCTCGATGCAGAACATAACTTGGCGCGGTGCCCAGGGCTTCAGCGAGTACCCGCCCAATACGCTGCAAATACCGCCTTCGGGTATCAACGCTAGTGACGAAAATGGGCCCTGGGGCAGCTTTGCCAAGATTGAGGGCGCTGGTAGGAGTGGAGAGATGGGCAGGTGGGTTTTCGAGAGAGGCGTTGGCTTCGTAGACGTGGCTTATGCAGGGCATGGGGTCGGGCGGTACAATGCAGCAGCCATGTTCAGAATCATCGAAGTACTGCTCGGGCGCGTCGGTGTTGAAGAGGGCTTTGGGGGAGCAGCATGGACTGTGGATATAGCTGCTCCACGTCTGTAGACATCTCTGAGTCGTCTTTGAGGGCAGTGTATAACGTTGGTACCTGTCGAGGACTTTTACTCCTCCACCGTAGCCTAATCAAAGAATTGTGACGCTTATGAATACTAGATCATAAACCTACTAGAGGGCTTAGGATGATAGCCTTTTAGCTCAGAGGGTAACATTATCATATTATATAACTCATCTTAACTGGCTCTATTCTTGTTTTATATAGTATTTAAATCTATACCATACTATATATCCTTACTTAAATTAATGGTCTTAACTTAAGAACATGAAAGTAAATATGTTAGTATATATTAGTGAAGATGCTAACTTTGAAAATTTCAATAGTAGTCCGGTAGTAAAAATACCCCTGACACTGCGTACATGGGGCTGCACGATAGGCCATAAAAGGGTGCGCGGCATCCGAAATTGAGTGCGCAAATATCCTTATCAATACCCCGCTTTCAGGTCGTACAAACTTTCATAGTTTTTAGGTGGTCAGACAGCGGTGTGTGACAGTTCTGGTATTCTCCATCCTCACATTGGTGTTCCCGATGTCTAGTCATTGGAGCGATGAGTCGAGCCTCACTTCGGGGGTGTGTCGTTTTTGTTGTGAAGGCCTCAAAGCCGTACGGCTACATCCATACATGGGACGTCACGAATATATTCGGTTCTCTAGCACCCACTCCCTATATAGACCCTTCGACGGAGGTTGCCATATTTGCAGCCGTATAATCCGCCAGATTCCAGATGAACAGCGCCAACAGCTTCGCCAAATTTTGGAACTGAAGTCCACTTCTCAAACACAGGCCAGTCCCGTTTTCCAAATTGGACTGGGACTCGGAGGAGATGTGGAAATCGAGCTACTCAGCAGACTCCGTGACCAAGTTCTACCACAAGGGGTCAAGCCTTGGGACGTTCCTCCCGTGAAAATAATATTGACCGATTTCGCAGACGACTTGAAGCATCCAGAACAACGTCCGGGATGGGTCAAGTCAGGCTTCTCGAATGGCGAGGATACCTTCTCAAAAATGCGGATGTGGCTTGATAGATGTGCTAAAACGCATCATCTCTGCCGGCAGCGAAGGGAAAAGCGGGAAAAGAATTGGCTTCCCAAAAGGTTGATCGAGATCTCGTCAACAAGCTACATGGGAAACCAAGCGCAGTCCATGGCGTGTCGCATCGTGGATACCCAACAAGATAATACGCAATGTACATCCGGATACGTGACCCTGAGCCATGAATGGGCTTCGCAAAAGCTTCCTACGCTGACAACGACCAATTTAGCAACATGGAAACAGGAGCTGCCATTGGAAACCTTCCCTCGGCACTTCCTCGACGCATTCGAAGTTGCTCTGAGGCTCCGCATTCCGCACATCTGGATCGACTCAATCTGCATCATACAGGAGGGCGACAGAAAGTCGGACTGGGGTGAGCAAGCACCACTTATGCACAGAATATATTCCAACGCAGTATGCAACATATGTGCATCCTGGGGGGTGAACCTGGGTCGACTGTTTGCGAATCGGGAGCCAGAGGCTCTACAGCGACCGGTGATCGAATTGCACTTTGTCGGCGGGGAAACTCGATCTTTTCTCCCCACAGAACTTTCTCGCGAGAAAATCTGGGACATGGAGGTATATCGCTCTCCGCTGAACTCCCGTGGTTGGGTGCTGCAGGAGCAGCTGCTCTCACATGCAAACATCCACTTCACCAGAGCCGATGTCTTTTTTGAGTGTCTGGAGATGCAGGCAAGCGAGGTATTGGGAATTGCCACACAGGAGTTCGAAAAGCAATGTTTTACTTTCAAAAGATACTTGCCAATCCACGAAGGCATTTCGACCCACCAAATATGGCGTTCCTTAGTAGGAACCTACACGCAGCGTCAGCTTACATACCGGGAAGATAAGCTTATGGCGCTCGCTGGGGTTGCTCAACACTTCAAGCGCGTGTGCTTTGGTGGTAGGCCGTACATCGTCGGCCTGTGGCTTGATGATCTTGCTGAGGAAATGATGTGGCTATCTGATGAGCCCAAAGACGACTGGAGAAATCGGCATGGGAGAAGCCTAAGCTTCTCGTGGGCATCTATCGAAGGCCTCATATCGTGGTCATCCCCCATGGACCATAAACAGTTCTTCGTGAACATACAGTGCGTGGAATATCGAAGGCTAGAGAGGGCAGAGAATGCCAAGGCAGAGGAGGATGAACCTTTTCTTGAGGATCTGTTTTCATTCCCGTCTTCCGCACGTGTCGAGATGAAAGTCACGGGTCATTTGATACGAATGGGAAACGATCATGGGCTCGTTGAAGTACGCCGCGCTTCAATACCAAGTTGCATGCCCTGGAAATTTGGTCAGAACAGCCCCAGAGGGGAATGGGGGCAAGGAAAAGGAAGATTGCACCTTCCAATGTTTGAACTCCGAGGTTTTCAGAGATCGCTCTTGAACAGCAGGAAGAAGGACGAGACTATCTTTGATTTTCGCAACAGCCCATCTAGCCTATCAGATTGTGTGAAGAACGAGCGATATTTTGGCATGCTCTGGGCTTGCAGCATCGAACACTACGGTGTGGCCTGGTTTCTTTTACTCGAGTCGGTTGAGGCGAGTATGGGGAGATTCAGGCGTATTGGTGCTCATATAGCATATCACGTTCCCCAGTCGAATTTGGAGACGTATTTTTCGGAGAAGGTCGACGAAGAGCAGCAAAGCTACCCGAGCTGGCAGTATGATAAGAGCAGGAGGGAACACACTATCTATATTATCTAAGAGCTTCGACTTAGGAATCTAGGGTGGGATAAAACAAGTATTATAAATTTTTCACTAACCTTTTTTATAATAAATAATGTAAAGGGTTATACCTATAACAGTCCTTAAGACTTATTAGTAAAGAAGGCTTAAATTATCTTTAAAGAATTATTAATTTAAAGCTATAATTACCTAAAAAATAGTATAGAAGGAGTAATAAAACTATAATCTCATATTATAAGAAATATAATAGCCTTTTAAGCTAATAAGATAAGCCTATATATAAACCTACTAGCTAAATCCTATATATATTTAGCTTAAGACCCTAATAATATTATACTTATAATACTTATATCTTATAAGCTATACTTATTATTATAAGGGTTTTAGCTATATTATATTAGTAAAGGGTAGGAGTTAAGGGGTAATTATAGGTCCCTATAGGGGTCCCTATAAGTTTCCTTATTAATAAGGCTACTATATATCTATACCTTCTACCTAAGGGCCTAGGGCCCTTCCTTCCTTTCTTCTTTTCTTCCTTAGATAAATCTACTTATAAAATTTATATATTTTAGTATAAATTTTAAGTCTTTATATTATAAAGTCTAAGTAATATTTTAATATTTTTTTTAAAATATAAATTTATTTATTTATTTATTTACTTAGTTACTTATTTCTTTTTCTTAAAGTTTATATAAAGTTTTTAATAGTTTTATATATTTTTTTATTATTTTCTTATAAAGATATCTTAAAATTTCCCTTTATTATCTTTTTTATTAATTTAAGAAGACTTTTATTATTAGTAATAAGAGTATATAAACTTTAATAATTATCTTTTAAATTTTTTAAAAGAGGTATTAAAAGAAGTTTATAACTTAATAAAGGGAGAATATAAAAATTTTAATCTCTTTTATATTTATTAATTTATTTTAATTCTTTTTAAAAATATTTTAACTTTTTTTAAAGTTAATTATATACTTAAATAAAGTCCCTCTTAAGTATAAGAGTAAAAGACTTATAATTATTTTTTTTAATTAATTTTAATTAATTATATTATATTCTTATAATTAAAGTTAGTTATTAAATTTAGGGAGACTTCCTTTATTAAAATTATTCTTAGAAACTATTTATTATTTTTTTCTCTAACTTTAATAACTTCCTATTTTTTAACTTTACCTTAAGATTTATATAAAAGTTAGTAATATAGGAGTTTATATTAAACTCTCTTAGCTTATTAATAAATAGACTAAAGAGTTTTAATATAAAATAGTTATTTATAAGGAGGTCTTTAAAGGCTCCCTCTATATAATTATAGACTTATAAGTTAATCTTTATTTTATAACTATAAAATTATTAGATCTATATATTTAAAATAGTATATAATAGTAAAATTTAATTAACTTACTTATTATCTTAGCTTTAATAGGTTAATAATTACTTTTAAATAATCTTATATAAGAAGGTTATAATAAATAAATATATATTTAAATAGAGTTAAAACTTTTAAAATAATAGTAGTAGCTTTTTATAATTATCTATTTTAACTAACTTATATTTAAAGGCCTAAGTTATATAATAATAATACTTATATATAATACTTAATAATATTAAATTAGCTTTTAGCTTATAATAACTTTAACCTTAATAATATTAATATAAATAAATATAGCTTAATATTATAGCTACTAATATAAAATAGTAACTTTTAGTTATAAATAAGTTATAAGAGTAGAATTATAAAGTTATTATATCTTCTTTTATTATATTTTCTTTTATTATATTATCTTTTATTATAAATTCTAGCTTAATAGAAGAACTAAAATAATATATAAAGTTTATACTTAAATAAAGTATATAATATAAGAGTATATAAGCTTAATTAACTAAGGCTTCTTTATATAAGTATATATTAATAATAAAAGAATAAGTTTTTAACTTAAACTTTCTTTATAAGATTATATTTTAATATAAATCTCCTTATATTATAATATTTAATCCTAGACTTTTAGGCTATTTAAATAAGTCTACTAGGTACTATTATATTAATTTATAATATTTATTTCTAAGAGTAAGAAATTTAAATACCTTTCCCTCTTATCTTCCTCTCTCTTCTTCACCTTTATAAGTTAATATAGTTTTAACCTATTAACTACTAACTAATAGACCGCTCAGCTATAATACTATAATAACTAATTTAATTAATTAGTTATTTAGTAATATATAAGCTTATATTATTATATAAGTAATCTAACCTATTTAAAGCTAGTCTCTCTACCCCTCTCTTAATAAAAATAATTTTAAAAAACTATTCTTACCTTATTATATAACTACTTTATTATTAATTAACCTTAAAATTATATAATTATAATTAATCTTATTATAAAAAGTAATTTTTTTCTAATATTATTTATAATATATAAAATAAAAGTTATATATTTATTTATTATATTAAATTACTATTATTAATATTATATATTTTTTAAAATATTAAGTTTTAAATATTTATAATTATTAAAAATATATTAAAATAAAAATAATTTTTAAATAATCCTTATTAAAATATTACTTAAACTTTATAATATAAAGACTTAAAGTTTATACTAAAATATATAAATTTTATAAGTAGGTCTATCTAAGGAAGAAAAGAAGGAAGGAAGGAAGAGCCCTAGGCCCTTAGGTAGAAGGTATAGGTATATAATAGCCTTATTAATAAGGGAATCTATAGGGATCCTTATAGGGACTTATAGCTACCCCTTAGCTCCTACCCTTTACTCTTATATAAGCTTATAATTTTATAAAAGATATATATTAATTAAAACCTTATTCTTTTATTATATATATATATATATAAAAAGGTTAAAATACTTTTAAAAAAAATAAAAATAAAAGAATAAATTAAAGTATTATTATTATTTTACTATTATTTATTATAAGAAGATAATAGAAATAAGATAACTATCTTTAATATATTAATTTAAATTAAGATAGTATTACTTTTTATATAAGGAGGAAGGTGGTTTAAAGGGGTTATAAAGGGAAGGTCTTAGTTTTAGAGGGTATAAATAAATAGGCTATATTAAATAACTAAGTAGTAACTAGTAGGGCCCCTAATTACTTATATATATATACTCTTACTATTTTATTATTATTTTATTATTATTTTATTATTATTTTATTATTATTTTATTATTATTTTATTATTATTTTATTATTATTTTATTATTATTTTATTATTATTTTATTATTATTTTATTATTATTTTATTATTATTTTATTATTATTTTATTATTATTTTATTATTATTTTATTATTATTTTATTATTATTTTATTATTATTTTATTATTATTTTATTATTATTTTATTATTATTTTACTACTATTTTACTACTATTTTACTATTATTTTACTATTATTTTACTATTATTTTACTATTTACTATTATTTTACTATTATTTTACTACTATTTTATTATTATTTTATTATTATTTTATTATTATTTTATTATTATTTTATTATTATTTTATTATTATTTTATTATTATTTTATTATTATTTTACTATTATTTTACTATTATTTTACTATTATTTTACTATTATTTTACTATTATTTTACTATTATTTTACTATTATTTTACTATTATCTATTATTTTACTATTATTTTACTATTATTTTACTATTATTTTACTATTATTTTATTATTATTTTATTATTATTTTACTATTATTTTACTATTATTTTACTATTATATTACTATTATTTTACTATTATTTTACTATTATTTTACTATTATTTTACTATTATTTTAATTAATACTACTATTAATAATTTCTTTTTAACTTTATTATATACTATAAGGCTAAAATTATATACCTATAGACTTATTATATTTAAATACTATTATTAATTATTTTAAATACTAGGTCTTAAGTATTTATAATTATATAAAGGTGTTGTATATAGCTTAGACTATATATAGAATAGAAATGGAACCAGTTACCCTATAAGCTCCTCCACAATTTCAATTCGAGCAGCCTTAAATCCCAACCAGTACATAGCACCTACGGTGCCGTCCGTCACAGTCACGGTGGTCATGTAGAACAAGGTTGTGAGCAGAGCCGAAACATTTGGACGTGGGCAATGGTGGGTTTTATCCCATTTCCAGTAATTCGTGTTCATAAAGGCCCGACCAACAATCCCGACTTTATGGGATTCATTTCTTATCTTTGTGTCGTCATTTGCAATTTCGGTGAGTAACCTTCCCTCCTTGGTTATAACTTGCATAGCGCTAGTGTCCGGGGCAAGGCTTGAACGAAGTAAGCACCACGTCAATTCCCACATCTCAAGTGCTACGGTGGCACCTCCACTTTGTTACTTCTTTGTCTTGAGATCCTCACATCAGTTTGGACCTAGAAACTTAGCAAAAGGTACGAAATGAGGGGCGTAATCGGTGCCATTTTTGGCTCTGCATTGGTTTGTCTTGCATCAGCTGCACCAGAAACATCATCACAGCATCCGCTCAGTCATGATGATGGTGGCGCATCCGAGAATGCGTTGCCATTCTCGACATCAGAGCTCGTGAAGTATATCGAGGGTACGATGGAGAAGTGGCACACGCCCGGAATGGCTGTCGCTGTTATCAACGGCAATGTGACTTGGGCCAAAGTGAGTCTAAACACGAATGTGATCGTCTTTCACACAACCGCGGACTTGACGATGTCGCATTAGATTGAACAGAGCACGGTGAAGCTGACCTCGACCAGGGATTTGGCTATGCCTCCCTCCCGTCAACACCAGTGACACCGCACACACTGTTTTGGGCAGGCAGCACCACCAAATCCTTTACAGCCGCCGCCCTCTCGCTGCTAGTCGACAACGCATCGGACTACTCTTCAATCGGATGGAAGACACCCATTTCGCAACTGCTCCGAGAGGACTTCGTGCTCTCGGATGACTGGGCTACCGCGCACATCACCCTTTGAGGACGGCCTGAGCCATCGCACAGGATATCCAGCGCACGACCTCTCCGTCGGCTCCACGGGTGATGGCGGCACGCGAAGTATGATTCGCAGCCTGCGCCATCTTCCCATGTCCAAGGAGCCCCGGACCACATTCCAGTACACCAACGTAATGTGGGGAACTGCGGGCTACCTTGTCTCGACGCTATCGGGCACCCGTCTGAGCGCTTTCTTCAGGCAATACCTTTGGGGTCCTATGGGGATGGACGAGACGTTCCTCGGCAACTGGGATCCGAGGTTCAATTCCAGTGGGCTGGAGCTGGCTGATGGATACTGGTGGATTAACAGTTCTCAGAGCTATGTCAAGCAGCCGAAAGGGACGACCAGCTATTCGGTTCGGGCAGATGAGGGCGGTGGGGCCACGGTATCCAACGTGATGGACTACAGCAAGTACCTCCGTGTGATGATGAATGAGGCCGGGCCGCTCTCAAAGGCAGGCCATCGGGAAGTGAAGAGTCCGAGGTCGTTCCATAACATGCACCAGGACCTGTTTGTGGGACCAGTTACATACGGGTTGGGCTGGATGTCTGGGGTATTCGAGGGGCACCAGGTCTTCTATCACACGGGAACTGTAACGCCGTTCGTGACCTTTATGATGATGGTCCCGTCCAAAAGCTTCGGGATAGTCGTGATGGGTAACGGGTATTCTCACGCAAGAGAGCTGGTTACATATCGCATACTCTATGACCTTTTCGGCGTTGAGGAGAGCCGAAGACGGGATTTTGAGTCTAAGTACTAAGACACCACACACTCGCATAAGAGGCAAGCATCATACTAACATCGATTGATCCCAGATTCGAAGAAGCGGATGCACTCGAAGCACACAACATCGCCACCTGCTCGGAGCGGATCTACCCTGACATCCCCCAGCCCCCCAAACCAGCATCAGCCCCCCTGGCGAACCACACCGGCCAATTCCACCACGTGGCGTACGGCGACATTTTTGTCAGCCTAGACTGCAGTAATGATACCGCCGCCCCTCCAGGCCCAAGTCCGACGCCCACCAAAGACTCAGAGACTGGAGACTGCAGACTCCGGTTGTCCAGGGGCCCAGAGGCCCAGGTGAAATTGATCGGAAACCTGGAGCACCAAACGAGCGACTTCTGGCTTTTCTATGCGTTCTTCGATGACGTACCTGGTGTGGTATTCGCTTGTCTCCGGGCCCAGTTCCGCGTGGACCCACGTGGTGTTGTGTCGCATGTAGCAGTCGATGTGCGTTTGGAGGGAGAGGATGGGCCGTTGGTGGAGTTTGAGAGGGTCCAATGAGTGCGAAGTGCGACCCTTCTTAGTACAGTAAACATGGACAAATCTGGCTGCTTCATACAAGCTTCCTCTGAAGACTTGCAAGCAACATAATTACGAACTCGCTCCCAGGAATCTAAAGATCGACTCCATACTTTACAAACTTTGAATTAATGCTGGCTTCGTGTGATTTATCGTGATTAAGATAGTGAGATAGACGAGACACTTAATCAATTTAGCCTTCAACATAGCCCTCTTTTGTTTTGCCTAAGTTCCAAATACCGTCGCATATCCAGTTTCCGCCCTCTTGGGACCAAAGTACGTCTGGTATCCTCTCGAACCTTGAGTCAAACTGCCCAGAAACTCCCAATGAAGTCCAGAAGTCGTGCCAGCTTGTTGACCACGACCATTGTCTCGAAATACCAGTAGACTCCTCCAGCCCCGGCGCCAATTTCGCTCCTAACCCGTCGAAGCACTCAGCCACCTTGAGGAAGCTTTCCTCACTCTTGAGCTGGTGGACGGCAATGAGATCACTACCCTCTACAAGGGCGTGGTAAGTCGCATCCGGGTGGGTCTCAGGTCGTGCCCAGGCAGTCCCGTCCCCGCGAGTATCCTCCTCGTCAAAGTCGAACTTCTCACTCCCTTTGAAATTGATAAAATTGACCAGGGTTCTGCTTTTCAGCAGCAGGACTGCAACTGCCATGTCCTCTCCGGTGACGACGTTGAACTCCTCTTGCAGTGATGCGAGCAGCTCCACCGTATCCCAGCTAGCGGTGTACATTGCGCCGTGGGGGAAAACAAGGTCGTATGTCTTCGAATAGTAAAGCTCGCCGATGACTGTACGATTTGATTTCCTTGAATAACCCAAGTTCTGTGCTTTCCTGCCCATTTGTGGTAGGAGAAACCGGTTCCAGAAGCCATGAGCATTCAGCCACAAGTCCGTGTCCATCTTAGACACAAACTCATACCGGCGTGGACTTCGGCCGACCAGCCATTTGTAGAACTCCAGCGTCTTGATGGTATTTGCCGTGACATCGTCTTCGGCAATGTGATCCAGCACAATCATATCCCCATACGTTTTATTCTCTTCGGCCACGGCGTCGGTCCACTGTGGTCCTGGATTGGCCACCACGAAGCGGCCATCAAATGGGATACTGCGATACAACGACATCCAAGTCGAGCGTATCAGCTTCCGGCGCGCGAAGTCTCCGGCTGAGGAGATGACGGCGGCGAGCCACGGACGTGGGACAACAGACTCGATGAAACTGTCAAACCCATCGGGAGGGCTCGTCGATGACTGCTTTGGAGAATAAGGGAAAGGGGACAAGCTATACGATGGCTCTGGGATACCATCCACAGCATCCCCATGAACAATAATCTCAGTAGCAGGAGGCTCGAAAGGTGGATGATGGGGACTGGTGGCTTGAGGTTTGAGAAGGAAGACTAGAGACAAAAAGGTGAATATGACGAGTACAGTAATGCGTATATACCGCCTTGGTGTGCTTTGAACCACACGTGAGAGCGCCGCCATTTTCCAAGAGGAAGTTATCGCAGAGGATGGTATCCCGGAGAAGGTTATCCCAGAGCTTTTCCTATATGAGGTTGTGAGATAGGAGATTGGGAGATAGGATTGTTGGGTTCAAGGTCTTCCTAAAAGGACTCCGTGTGAAATGTCAAAGGGAGAGGTCCCACTTACAGATTATGGCAAGCATGCTGGGTGAAGTCACCCAGTATCAAGAATGTTGGCTGTAGAATGGTCGCGTGATGATATAATGTAAACTTGCTTGAATCCAGCACTGTTCGCAGACATTTACTATGCTCGGTATGTGAAGCTATACGCAAAGAGGAAACAATGTGGTATGCTGTAAAGGAGCGACATAGCAGGGAAAGAGTCCAACTGCTGAACGTCCAGATTTCTCGAGGATAGGGAATGGGAATTAGATTGTCGAAGAAAGAGAGTCAAGTGGCTTTCGACCATCGTTCCCGCCCTTCCTTCATTACTATCCTCCTGGCAGGACACTCAAAGAGCGAGCCAAAGACCGCTGAGCGGCCGCTGGCAGCGTACTTCGCACATCTCCATCCCTTCTGTCTCATTTCATACTGTCAGCAGGCAATTTTCTGTAACACAGCCAGGCAGCCCATTCATGTTTCCTTTTGTGGACCTTGCAAAACAGCCAAACCAAGAACGCGTCTGGCAGGCCAGGTGGCCGGGTACTGTGTACAAGGGAGACTTAACTATAGCCCCACATTTTATGCGTGAGCAACATAGGCAGGGGTTGAGATCCAATTACGTATGTGTACTTGAGTACTACAGTAAGCAGTTTGTCAAGAAATCTGCACCGCCTACTGACCTTGACGATCATTGTCGAAATGTTCAAGTCTTGTGATGGCGCCAAGCACTTATTTTTGCCGGATCCGATTGCATGCCATATAACAACCTTGTAGCAGTCCAGTATTGACTTCAACGCATGAGCGTGCTGTTCTTGTTGCAAGTAGGAGTAAGAGTCGAACTCGAGAGCTTGCACTGAACTCTGAGACAAGAGCTGGAGTGGCTTGTTCACTTACCCATCTGGTCTAATTCATGGCCTCCCTGAGTTCCGCCCCCACGGGCAAGAATCCGGGTTGGGAGGTGATGAAGACGTCTGAAGATGACGTTAACAAAAAGCAAAGACAGTCAGACGGAAACAGTTGGATCCGAGACAGAATCCTCAGCGATTCACGTGTCCTTGCTCTGTGGGACATGAATTTTAATAGTAGGTAATTAGGTCCCTGATCAAGGCTGCCCATATGATATTCCTTCGCCAGACACCCAGATCGGAAAGAAAGAAACTAGATGAGGTCTCTAGTCTGATAATATATATGGAATTAAATATGGAGATTCAAATATCCTGAGAGCTGCCATTGGAGGTGTCATTGTAGCGTGTGGTACAACCTAGTAACTAGATGTCACCAGCTCGTAGAATTGAGAAAGCCACGTCTGCCATAACGTCCACTTGGAGAGCATGTCTACTCGAAGTCCTACGCAAAGCCTGACATGTCGCAATCGGAGATTGAGAGATACGGAAGCTGCCCATTCTTCATTTCGCGCTCTGGGATGGAGTGTTAGTAAGCCATATCCTCTTGACTCTTGACACATCGGGGTGACTTACTTCCGCCAACGACGTTGCTGCCTGAGGTACCGGCAACGTACTTGCAGGGGATCCCTCCATTCAGCTGCAGCTTTGGGGCATCTGCAAGTATAAACTGTGCAAACGAGGCATTATGTGTTGGCATCCCAAAATCATGGTACCAGAATTGACGGTGATGCCCACCCTGGGAGGGACCATCACGGCGGTCTTGTCAGGGAAAGCGGAACCCTCAGTCTGAGCACCGAGTCAATTCTATTCATCTCCAGCATAGTTTGATCTCTGGATGCACTCGATGCGTACTGTGATCAATAGAGAGCTGATCATATTACATCACCACGTCTGTATCAGCCCTGCCAAGCTGCAAGTGTACACATGCGGGATGTCCGACGGACAAGAAGGTACACACATTTCTACATTTACAGCGAACGAAAGCCAGTCCTCGACGGATATATCCGAAGAAGCCCCGCGCTGGGCAGATCCGCGTCCGGACAAGCTCAGGGACTCAGGATCCTCTCGGAAGGTCCCCCGGAGACGAACGAGCTTATCCCAAGGTGTACCCACAAATCCTGTCAGTAATCGCACTCCACTGGGTGGGCCCGAACCAAGCTTTAATGGAGCTCTTCACGTTCACATTGATGGAAGAGGTGTGGTCGAATTTCTGTTCCTCCGAGCTTCCTGATTCTACTTACTTCCCCCCGACCTTACTCATTCCATCCCATCCCGCAGCTGCACGGCACTACTCGGTGCAAGGAGTCAGGAATACAACCACATGCTTCACTTCATGCTATGGGAACTAGCAAGTAAGGACTTGCCCTTGCATGTACCCCCATACCCATGGCAGACTATCCGAACCCACCCTCCTCCTCTTCCCATCCCCTCAGGAAAAGAGAAGAGCCCGCTTCGGACGCTCTAGCCAGAAGCCACAGTACTGCATACCCTAGGGTACCTTGAGAAACCCGATTGAGTGAAAGAAGGCAAGTGTATCTGGAGAAACTAACCTACATCAATTCTTGACATCAATTCTTGACATCAATTCTTGACATCAATTCTTGACATCAATTCTTGACATCCCAGGCCATGCCTTGAAGAACAGACTTCGCAAATCACTGGGATACTTCGGATTTTCTTAATTATATCGAAGCACGGTGGAAAAAAGGCGGGAAAGTCATTTTCAAGCCTGCCTACAAATGACCGTACGCACGACATGTTGAGGACAGTCCACCAACTATGACATGTTCATTACAACATACCCACATACCTAGGTATTACCCCATCATCTAACTTGCTGTGCCGCGATACAGTAGAAACCAACCGGCACTTTTCCACGTAGGCTCGAATCATCCACAAAGCCCGTCTAACTTTCATACTGTGTACCTACGACTTGACACCTCAGTCCCGCCCCCTTTCGATGGTAGCTAATGGCAACCTACCAACTACCCAGTTGCGCGGGGCTGAGTGCAATGGAGATGCGGTATGGGACTCAGGAATGCTCCACAGATGCGAGTCAACACCAGGTTCAGGAAAAGATATCATCCGAAAATTGCGGCTGTGGCGTAAAATATGTGCCGCCGTGCCGCTGGTTGAGTTCATGATACAAGGCGAGGAGGCCGGAAATCAGTTTTCGTGGATCACTTGAAAGGTATTGTGCTCTCAGTTAAATCCCCTCAGATCAAGCAAGTCGGTCTTGTAAACGCCACAAGTCGCTTGAGCTGCCAAAGAGATGAATGACAGTCTGGCAAAGACGACCCAACAACTTTTACCAAGATTGCAGTATGACTCGGCTCTCGTCGTATAGGAACATTGGAGTACAAAAGGCTGTGTGGAGAGTTCATGGAGAAACGTCTGCAATGATGGCAAGAAATAGGGGTTCAAGAAGATCATTATTCCGACGGCCCACTCTTTCGTCTGGAATTTGTTGTTGGACAGGTGGATTACTGATCAACTTTGTATCGGGCCTGTGATGAATGCTTCCCAGGATTGTTACGCAACGGCCTGAGCAGGCTGGATTGCGTCTCAACAACGGACTGTAGCTGGGCTCTCAATATCTACGTCCACTTTCTTGAGGGCAATATCGCTATTCAACAGACCATTCCGCTTAATCTTTTCACCTTTCTGATTATGTGCTATCACCAACACTACTCCTTCCAGTTCACCGCGTCCTCAAGAGCTCTGCCAGAATTTGTCGTAGTTGGGGTTTTCCCCTCTGCAGACTGAGCTGCTTGTTCAATAAGGACTGACAAGTCCACACAGCATCTGAGCTGTAGACTCAGTCTGCTGCCGACTAACCGAGAAACTTGAGACCAACTAATGAAGCCACACGAGATCGAATTAGCCCATGGACTATTTATATTCTTTGAGTTCCTCTATTAAGTCGGAACAACAGTAAGTTCCCGAGAAAGGCAAGGATATATCTTCAATATAAAAACAGTAGGTTTCCCTAACAGTAACTTTCTAATTTACTTCTATAGCCTAGGTTTCTATTCATAGTATTAGGCAAGACCTATTTGCGCCGGTATTACCGTCTAGGTTAAGGCCATCGCGGGCCGTCAACAACCTAGTCTGACGCCGTCAAGCACTATATGAAATACTATCACCGTGTGACTACAGGCCTTTAAACACAAGTCGGCTGAAATAGGCAATGATAAAAGTCGCCATCCCCCAACTGAAATTCTGGCTCTGCTCTGCATCGAGTTGGTCGATATCCATACCTTCTTCCCAAAGGCATCAGTTTCCGAAATGCTGCAGACGGCTCGAGAATCTTGCCCAACACTGACAGAAAGATCTGGGTTGTCGAACTCATGCGATACCCATGCCTATCAGCCGATGCTCAGACACAGGCCAGCTAGGAGCTCTTGGCATATGCTGGCCGAATCGGCTTGTGTCGTCCTTGCCTGTCTTTGTGTCTTAGCGTAAGAGTCCATTCACTATTTCCAGAATCAAACAAATGTCAAACTCAGCAAGGATAGTTCTAACAGACAATCTATCAACTAGCGCGCTCTTCGCTCTCATCTTCGTCGAGGACCCTCAGTCATCCTTTGTCCTACACGATCTTCACGCCGGCCCCTCCACCAAGCGTGTTAATGCGACCTTGGAAAAGATACCAGAGTTGCTCGACGAACTAGACGTCGTTCCGCTAAGATGTCATTCGCACAACGACTACAACCGGGAGATCCCCATTGTATCTGCTCTGATAGCTGGGTGTACAGGTATCGAGGCGGACATTTGGTTGGCCGAAGGCGGCCAAGAAGTGCTAGTCGGGCACGACAGGGCCTCGGCGACGAGAACACTTCGTGACATGTACTTGAATCCGCTGTTACAGATGTTAGATTTGTCAAATAACGGAAGTGCCCACGATGATGTGGCCGGCCCCTCGGACAGAGCACGCGGGTTGTTTCGCACGCGAGTCGCTACCCCGGTCGTCCTGCTGGTTGACTTGAAGCAGTCTGGAACGCTTGCCGGCGAAGCTTGGCAGATTGTGCTTCAGCAGCTCGAGCCTTTCCGGAAGAGAGTGTATCTGCATCGCTATGAGAATGGTGCTGTCCAACCCGGGCCGTTGGTGGTTGTGGCGTCCGGAGGGATGACGCTGGACGTCCTGGTCAGCAGCACCGCATCTCAGGGGACGCAATACCAGACATATCACGATACCTTCCTCGACGCACCACTAAGGGAACTCGGTCCCCTCTCGGATGCCTCGTGGAAAGCCAGGTACAACGAGAGCAATTCTTATTACGCATCTGTATCCCTGGGCGTGGCAACCGGCTGGCCCTGGTTCGGGTTCAATCGCGCGCAATATGATATCCTGAGGCGGCAGCTTCGTGTGGCTCATGAGAGTGGCTTATACAGTCGCTATTGGAACCTCCCACGTTGGCCTGTTAGGTATCGCGACTATGTTTGGTCGATCTTGGTTCGGGAGGGGGTGGGCATGTTGAACGTGGACGATGTCAATGCTGCAGCAAGACAATACTGGAGTACGGACTATCTGTCTCGCGTGAAGTTAATGACGGCGGTTTCGTGTGTTTTTCTCATAGTTACCTTTGGACTGATGATGCTCCGGCTCCATTACATTCGAGATGACCGGCACTCATTCACATAGCTCCGTGCTATGGGCTTTGATTGTTATTACAAACATCTCTAGTCCGACATTACAGAATAGTTACTGCTCGGGTATGTGAGTATACGGATGAAATTGCTAACGAGGTAACTCTGCCTAGTGAATCAGTCTCAGCAATTTCAAGACTTGAACGACCATGTTCCTAACTATGTGTTCTCTCTCAAAAAACACGCGTCTACTTCCGCTCCAGGCTGATAACGACTACAACTCAAGTCTGAGCCCACATACGTAAATTCAAGCAAGATCGGCAATGAGCGCACAGTCTACGATATTGCGGCTTGGTCTGCTCAGCACCAAATCAAGTCATCCCATCGCCACAGCCTGTCGTCACGTTCAGCAGTGTCACAAACGGGAGGAAGAACCAAAGCAGTGGGCTTGGACATCACTTCTTTCTTGACTACTATCAACCACCAATACAAGTAGAAAAGTACACCGATTCCCCGAACGCGGATTCGCCATTCCATCGATTCACACGCACGCACGCACACACGCACGCCCCTCCCTTCCCACCGCCGGACCCTGCCCGTCCCCAAGACCGAACACCCCCATCCAGCGTTGATCAAACCCTCCTCTTGCTCTCTCCTGAGCAGGTTAGATGGTCAAGTTTCTCTCTCTCGCCCTCTCTCGATCACTTGTCCGCTCAACTCCCCCCCCACTCCTCACTCGCCTTTTTTTCAACAGTGATTCGTTTCGTCAGATGCAGAGCCCAGGTATGATGCCCTGCGCTCGTTAAACAAGTTAAAAGGAAAATGGAAGACAGGTTGTCGGGTCAGGTTAGGTATTTCGTTTGCGTTCCTGTTGAAAAAGAGAAGAGCCGAGTATTGATGATGCCTGGCGTGAGTGAGATGGATGGCAGCGCAGATGAAAATAAACAGAGGCGCGACGACAAAAACATTAGACTATCTCAAACCCCCCTTGTATGAACCAAGCCCACAGAAAGTGTGGCAAATATGCCGTGGAATTTTCCCGTCCACAGGCACGTATTATACTAAAAAACCCCATGAGAACCCATGTGCACCGGTTAAAACAAAATCAAGACGAGCCCAACCGAAAGGAAAATTGTAGCGAGGTGGATGATAGCGCGACCAATGATCGGACGGCGCGAGATGTTGACGGGTCGAACATTTCGTGGTTGTTGCCCCAGGGCTGAGCACTTCTGACATCTGGTGTGGTTGATCGGGAAGAACCCAATCCCGGATATCGACAAAGGGTGTTCACGGGCCTGGTTGGCTCCAAAAAGATCGTAAGAATACATGGTTGTTTTGGGTATCGACAAAAAGTTGTAAACGCCTGCCCCGGATGACGATGTGGGATTAGGATCCCTGCCAGGTTGCTCCTCTATCGAACATGTCAAAGTTCGGTTCACCAGGCTCTGACGAGAGCATCTAGGTCTCGATTTCTGGATCCATGAAGTTTGCAGGGTTAGAGAAGTCGAACCCGCCAGCGTCACCTTCGTTATCGTGGAGGAAGGAGTCAAAGTCAAAGTCATTCAGCACATCATTGGTTGCAAGTGGGTTGGCGAAATCAAGGCCAAACTCCTAGAGCACGTCCGACGTTAGCAAACATGCATGTGCTATAGGAACGAGCAAATCACCCCAAGAGGACACTTACCTGCATGTCCATGTTGAACCCTTGGTTCTGGTTGGGGTCGGCGGGAGGAACCATAGGTGCGGCTTGCTGAGGCACCGGCGCAGGACCTTGGCCATTGGGCATGGGCTGAGGTGGCCCTGCGTTCGGGCCTCCTGGCCTGTTGACGTTCTGTTGCTGCGGGTTGACCGGTGTGATGGGCGTCGCTGGCGTGGGCGCTTCCGGTTCCGAGGCGGCAGGCTCTGCAACAGGAGTTGCTCCAGCGGCATTGAGACTTGGGTTTGACTTCTTCTGAGCCGCAGTGCGCTTTGTTTAGAAATCGTTACTACACACTGATATGCACGCAAAAGGGGGCAAAAATGACTTCTCACCTTGTCTTTCTGACTCTTCGTCTCCTTCTTCTTGGGCGCGGCCTTGGACGACTGAGAAGGCGTCGGTGGCGCGGCGGTGCTGACCTGTGGCGACGACGTGTTCCGCGCGTTTGCGGCGGCGGCAGCGGCGGGCTGCGCCGGTGGGGGCATCGCAGCATGACGCTGTTGAGGAGTACCCTGCACTTGCTGGGGCGTCTGACCCTGTGGGACCATTTGGGCACCGTTGGGAGCTCCCGGCCCGCCTTGTTGACCCTGCTGCTGCTGTTGCTGCTGTTGCTGCCACTGCATCTGCTGGCCTGGCTGCCCAGCCATCTGGCCCTGCTGACGAGCAAGCATCTGCTGCTGCTGCGGGTTCATCGGACCGTTGAACGGTGGCTGTCCTGGGTGCGAGCTTGGCGGTCGCATGCCGTTCATCTGCGGCCCGCCGGCCATGTTGCCGCCGCCACCGCCACCCATGAAGTGGGGTGCTTGGGACGGGTCCATCTGGTTGCCCATGAAGTTCATGGTGTTGGGCGAGCCGCGAGACTGCGCACCTTCGGGGAGCGGGGAGCCCATGCCGGCTGGGTTCATTTGTTGGGGGCCACGCTTCATGTCGGTAGGGTTTGGAGATGCCCCAGGTCGAGCTCCCTGTGGTGACGCGCCTTGGAATGGGGCAGCGGCTCCGGGAGGCGCTCCAGGACCTCCAGGACCGCCGGGACCGCCGGGCCCGCCTTCCCTGGCCATGGGCATGTTGTTGCCGCCATCCTGCTCCTGTCTCGCCATCATCAACCTCTTCTTATTCTGCTGCTCGAGAAGCATCAACTGCATCTGGTAGTCCTGAAGAGCGTGGTTGCTGCCACCGGCCTGTTGGGTGGCGTTGGGACCGCCGGGGCCCCTCATCGCACCTGGAGGTGCAGCAGCCATCCCCTCGGCATTGTAGAATGAGTTTATGGTAGCGCCGTCAGGAGCCTGGCCGACCATGGGCGAACCTTGTCCAGGAGGGCCATTCGCATTAGGCATTGGCTTGCCCATCTGCTGGCTTTGCTGCTGCTGGAGGTTCGCCGCATAAGTCTGGATCGTCTTCTGCTGCACCGCTGGAGACTGATTTTGAAAGGTTGCGAACTGTTCAGGGTTCAGCGTTGATGGATTTATACCACTTTGAAGAAGCAGTTGCTCAGCGTGCTGCGAAGAAGGGCCGGTTCCTACCTGCTGCTGCTGCTGGCCTGGCATCCCCTGTCCCGCTGGTCGGCCGTTAGGCATCATGCCGTTCTGAGCAGGGTTGAAGGGACCGCCCTCTGAGAGACGCATGCGCTTGGAGGGAGATGGTGCGTTGTCGGCCGAGCCTGGGGAAGAGGGACGTGGTCGGTTTCCATCCATGTCCGAGGGTTCTCGCTGCATCTGGCCTTGTTTCTGTTGCTGCTGGAGCATATGTTGCATCATGTTGGGGCTGGAGGGACGCCGTTGTCAGCAAGCGTGCAACTACTTCAAAGTTGGGTTCTCAGGCCGCACTCACTTTTGCTGGCTGTTGGCCATGGCAGTGCGAGGCAGGCTGTTGCCCGGCTTGACCATGCCCATGGCACCATTGCGCTGCATCTGCATCATCTGCATCTGCTGCTGCTGCTGCTGGGGCGTCAGGTCTGGCCTCAGCTGGCGCATCATCTCCTGCTGCTGACTGTGGCGCAGTCGAGTTTGGTTCTACGAGAACATTAGCAATTGCGAACACGGGCCCTCCGAGCCCAGGTACGAATGTGCGAGCTAGCTACACATACCTGAGTGTGGTTCATGTACGAGTTGACCTGGCCATTTCCACTCTTGCCCTTCTGGGCGTTGAACATGTCCCAGAAGAGACAGAACCATTCGAAGAGGAATGGCTGGTCGACCGAGAGGTTAGCAATGCTAGGCTGGGGCAGGTCGTCGGGTCTCTTCGCGTCGACACCGTCTTTGCTATCGACGTCCATGTTGTCGCCGTTGCCGAGCAGGTTCCCGTTCTCGTCGCGCCGAGAGTTCGGACCGTCCTGGGTCTTGATCTGCGGGTCGGCGCCCAGTAGGGTGCGCGCGCAGTCGTACATCTCATTGCGCAGGAAATATTCGTAGATATATGTGTTTAGCAAATGCCTATTGGTCTCATTCTGCTGCTGTAGCTGCTGTGCTTGTTGCTGCTGTTGTTGCTGCTGTTGTGGTCGCGGCGCAGATGGACCGGCGACGGCGCCGTTGTTCATCATGGGCATGGCAGGACCGACGGGCCCGCCACCCATGGGCATGTTGGCCATATTGACGTTATTCATCCTTACGTGGCGGCGCGTCTGCGATCGCAGAACGGGTCTGCCGCAGCGAAAGGCTGGTTCGGTGTCAGGAGAGGCGGAGAAAGTCGGATGCGCGGGCGGAAACGCTTTGACAATTGAGTCTCAGCGAGACGAGGTTATTTTGGCCGGAGGCGGACTTTGTCGTGGGACTCGTCGTGGCCCTGGTCCAGCGGATAGACGTGCTCGGTAGTTGGTGCTAATTTCCGAGCCAGCTCTTGAAGAGGCTGCTGCTGATGCTGCTACTGTCTAGCACGGAAGGGTGCATGTGTGGGTGGGATGATAAAAAAAAAGAGGGATGGATTGACGAGGCTGGAAGAGGAAGAGGACAGGGTTGGGATGCACGCAGGACGCAGAGAGGGCTGCCGGGTCTGAAACGCGTGATGGAAATGGAAGGTTGAGGGACAGAGTGCCAGAGTGCCAGAGTGACAGATGGATCACTGCAGGGTGGAGATGCGACCGAAGGCAGCTGCGGGAATGAGGTCGGCGTCGTGGTCGTGGTCCAGGACGGGACGTGGTCGTGGGTCTGGTTCGGAGTGGCCAAATGAGTCGATGGATTGATTTGGCATCAACCAGAGAATGGGGGGGCGGGCGAGGGCGAGAGAGAGAGAGAGAGGTCAGAGGTCCGGTCCGTCAGGAGGAGATTGATCTGGAACGGGAGAGGTCGAGTTGGGTTTGAGTTGAGTAATGATGGAGAGAGGGCCGACCTCTGTTCGCTGGTGCTGGTCGCGCGAAGATCCAGCACGGCCAAAACAGGGGGGTTGGGCTTGCCGGGACACTGTGCCGTGGGTGCAGCTGGGCGGCAGGGGGCACAGTGTGGATGGGCAGAACCGGAAACTGAGTTTTAGAGGGCTGGAGATTTGCAGACAGCCCTGTGAGCCTCCGAGGGTCGATGTGTCGGGGGTCAAGAGGCCCCTGGTGGGATGGGAGGGATGGATGGGTGGTGCTGCTGGGTGATCCGGGCAAGAGCTCTGGAAGGGGCCGGGAAGACCAGTGCTGGAATTGCAGGTGGTTTCTGTGGTTCTGTGGGGGTTCCACTGAGAAAGCACTGCCAGGAGTGCAGATGGCCGGCAAGCAGTGCCCTGCGAGTCCTGTGGGCGGGTGGGACTGGAGTAGGTAGCAATGCCCTCGGGCTTGGGGGCGAGCTAGCTGAGGACCAAGAGCTGGGGAAAAAGCCGTACGGTGGCCTTATCAGGCGTTCTTGGGGGTTGCAGGTAGGCAGATTAGGTGTCTACCTGGGTTGTCCCACAGGGCAGGTGACCGTGACCCGACCGGGTTCTGTTAGGTGATTCAGGCCGAGAGTAGCGTCCCGATATGCAGCAAAGGGCCGGTCTGGTCTGTCTTGCTGCTTGGTGCTGCTGCTGCTGCTTGGATGGCTGGCTGGCTGGCTGGCAGGAGAGCTGTGGCTGGCGTGCTTGCGCAGCGGTGGGCGTGGAGCCGGTCTCCCGTGTCCCTGGCACCTGGCTCGCTGCACCTCCAACTCTCTTTCAGCTGCTCTGTGCAGACGGGTTGACAACAGACGGGGAGCTGATGCGCAAATGAGGAAACATCCAACCTGACACGCTCTGGTGCCGTCGTAGCTGGTGCAGTCTGACACACGCACAAGAAACACACACACATACACACACACGCACTGTACACGCACGGGCAAATGGGATATGCGAGGCCAGCTGTGGGCGTGCAGGGCAGCTTGGGGGGGCGAGGTTTAAGAGGGAGAGAGAGTTGAGGAAAAAAAAGGTGTGATATGGGAGGGGGGGAACAGGTGAGGTGAGGGAAAGGAGAAGGGGGATGGATCTGGCCGGGCCTGATTTTGTGTGTTCGATGAAGCCGCGCTGGAACTGAACAACTTCAGAGCGAGAGGGACAAGGAGACCTAGATGGATGTTGCAGATTGGGTGAAGCTCCCTGGCCATGTCCAAGACTGGGGGTGGCCAGCCCTGCGTACATCTGAGCACGGCAGCTTTCTGGACCGGGTGCCTCGGGGTTGAGGCACCAATGCAGCCACTAGGCATCTAAGCGGGTAGATGGCCAGGGATTGGGCTGCGCAACGCTGAGAGGCTTCCGCGTATAAAACGGTCCTGATGCCAGCGTCTGTCGGTGGCCGACTTGGGATATATCAAAGTCAAATCTGATTTGAATTGCGAAAATGCACTCGAATATTCTCGATTGCTCTAATCTACCATCTGATTGGTCTTGGTGGCCATGAACTCCCAAATTGGCCATTTCACGTCGGGATATTGCTGTCCACAGGATAGACATAGATACGAGTATGCTACGGTCCATATAATACCCCACCGTCACCCCTGTCGCTCTAGACTTGGCACCGTCTTAACGGAGCTTCCTATGCGCAACCACCAGTCGGTATTCAATTACTGCAAACAAGAGAGTCGTCTTCGTCCGGCCACCGTGTAACATCCCATCCCATCAAGCTCTTCTGCATGGATGGGGATGCCCAAGGAGACACCTGCAGGTAATACACACCTAATGCTACCTTCGACTTTTCATCCTGCCAGCCAGCCGTGCGAATAGGTCATGTCTAGACTCAAACTTTTTTTTCCCTCCCGACTGTGGCTTGCAAATGCCATGTGGTCTTCAGCCGCTTCCCCCGTCTTTTTTGGCTGGCCATGGGTCATGGATTGCAACGTCGGGAATCATCTGCGCAGGGCAGGACAGGGCAGCACCAGGGCGGCCGGGGGGGGAGGGCAGATTGCTGGCAGGGTCCAGGACCCTTGCCAGCCGGGATCTATAAGCTTTCATGCCAAATGATGCCATCCATTTGCGGGTGAAATTGGAGACTGTGCCCGCCCATCTCGATATGCAAATATCCACAACCACCGGCGGGCGAACCAAGGGGGGTAGCTCCACCAGAGCTCCGAATGCCCATCTCTCTCGTCTCCTTGCTCTCCACCAGCCGGGCTGACCACCCTCGTCAAAGGGGGGAGTGAGTAATAAGTGAGCCTCGTCGCCGGACTCACCTGCGCAATAAGTAATAAGTAAGTTTGACGTCCAGGCCCGAGTGATGCGCAGCCTGCCCTCATTGTTTCTCCGTCTGATTTGCAGCCTAGTTCAATGCACAAACACCCACCATGGGGCCGTCCACCGGTTGACCACCAGACTTGTGGCGTGATCGGGCTTCTAAGTGCAGACCACGTCAATGGACAGCAGATGTTGAGGTGATCTGGGCAAAAGCCGGCCGATCAGGCTTCATCGAAATGACGGCACGGCAAGGCGTCGACAGCCGATGCAACTTGACCTGTCACATCATGACTCTGATAGAACATGTTGTAAATTGCTTCCATCCCATGCCCTGCTGCCCGCCGCTACCACGGCCAAGTCCTTGCATGTCCCCTTCGCGAGTTCCCGCCTGCCAACCTGCAGCCCGTTTCGAGTCCGACGCCGTTGCCGCTGTGTGTGCTGTGGTTACATTCTAAAGCTGCCTGTCATGCATACGCCACGTTGCGGCTCATCCTCAGCCGAAGCGAGTGATGAGGTCGTAGTATGCCCCAGAATTAAATCCATGGGCCCCATCCTCCATCTCCTCTTCCCCCTTGGCCAACCCGTGGGCCGGCGGCGGAAAGCAAGCAGGGCCCTTGCCATGCCCTTGCCGTGCCCAAGGGTCCAGGTCCAGCTTTTTTTCGCCTCCAGCTCGATGGACAGATGCAGCTCGCTGTTTATCTGGGCCGGGCCCTGCACATCAATCCCGGAAATGGTCAGGCTCGAGAGGAAACCTCCGCTTGTCCCTTGCATTAGGTCGTGCCCGCCGCGCTTGCTGTGCTGTAGCACATTGTGTAATCCGCACACGAAAAATGCTAGGTCAAAAACGAATGCACTAGATTGCATGTGTTGCAGAAAGGGCTCATTCAAACCCGTCGACGTTCTGCTTGCCTGCGGCACCGAACTCCGAAAACTGACGGGGCCCTTTTGATCGCCTGCAATGCTGCGCTGCTGCGCCGTCCACCATCGGCCCCGATATTACTTACACCACATCCCAGCTCAGCCTTACGGCAATGCCACGGTAAGCTGATCCTCCTCCACCTGTCATATACCCTACTACTGCTAAGGCAAGTGCCGATCTGTCTGGAGGAGACCAACAACGGCCCCGGTGGCCCTTTTTCCTACTTCGGGGGACCCAACACAGAAACAGGCGAGACCAGGGATCATCAAGATCCCACAGCAAAGCTTAATACGGGCCGGACAAGGACGGCGCACGTCAAGCTGAGCCACGATTCTGGTGGATCCCGCATTTATTACGTTCTCTGCGGCTCTTCCGTCCGTCCCCCTTTTCTACGAGACTGGGGATTTGCACCCGCAAAAAGAGGAGGTATACCCAAACTAGTTATCTTATCAGAGGTCATCCTACAAGAGGTTATCCTTTACAAGGTTATCCTATAGATTCTATCTTTTAAGATAATATCTAATTGGGAGTTGTCCCTATAGGAGGTTATCCTGTAGGACGGTATCCCGTAGCAGGTTATCTTAGAGGAGATTATATTGTAGGAGGTTGTCTTGTAGGAGGGTGTCCTGTAGGAGGGTGTCCTGTAGGAGATTATTTTGTAGGAGGCTGTCTTGTAGGAGGTTGTTCGGCTGTTCCATAGGGCTCGGGTGTACCCTCTGTTTCTGCGGGTGCGAATCTCTGATCCCTTTTCTAGGCTCTTTCCTCTTTGGGCCTCCTTGTCCTTTTGTTCATCTTCTACTCTCGGCGCGGCCCGCTAAACCACACGGCAGCTTGCGCTGTGGGGTACGTGGCAGACATAAACGGTTACGCGGGCACGCGCGACGCATTGTTCGGGAGAGCCGCAGAAGGGAAACGATGAGGAATCAATGAAAGACAAAAAGTCATTCCGAGACATTGGACAACTGCTGGAGAACCCACTCTTTCTCCATGGGCGAACTGTGCATACACACCGCAAGACAACTCTAACCCACACGCCTGTGTAACATGGCCAGACCCTGGGATGTCTTGCCTGCCACTCACGCTGGCCCGGCTACTGGTGACAGGTCTCGGGTCAGCACTTTATCATGTACCTTCCGGGTGTTTACCTGCTTCTGGGAGGCGGCAGGGATACCATTTGCTGCATGTGGACGCGGAGGTCTCATGCTGTGACCAGGCGGTGGCGCGTGTCAAAGGACTCATGAAGGGCTGGAGGTATAGTCACAGACAGCAGTCTCTCACCGCCTTGACGGTGCGTGCGATTTTTCAAAGGCTCTAAATTCCGATACGTATCTCGTGGACGCCAGCACATCCCCTCTAGTGACGCCCTGGCCCAGACACTCATCCTTGCGACCGGCCTTCTCGGCCCAACCACGAGTGATCTTGTAAATAATGGATATTGTAGACGGATGGCTTCTCATAGCACATCAATCCCAGATGTCGGAACGGAGTTGCCCGTTCCGTGTCAAAAATAATACCGCGGGGCGTAGGTAACTTTTCTGGCACTCGCGTAGATAGGAAGCCCTCGGTGTCCCAGCTGTAACCAGCCTGACCGCTCAATCAGTCATCCTCCGGCGGCAGCTCATCATCAATATACCGAATCAGGCTTATCCGCATCTCGGTGGTGTCGTTTCCCCTCAAAACATCGCTGATGAAATGGGCCTCGACCTGCATCTGCACCATCTCCAGCGCGCCCCTCAGCACCCCGCAGAAGATGTTGGAGTACCACAGCTCGTCCTGCGCGCGGCCGTCGTCGGGCAGCTCGACAAAGTCGGCGAGGGGGTTCTCCTCGAATACAAGTGAGAACTGCTTGCTGTCGCTCGTCCAGTTCGTTATGGTCGGTGTAATGTTGAGGAAGATCTTGAAGCCGACCTGAGAAGCACGTTGGTGTCAGCCCATGCCCGCTATTCATCACCCTGCGGCAGCATTCCGTATGGACGTATCCATGGCCAGAGTGCCAGCGGGACCCGCATACCTTGGAGATCATCTCGGCCGTCTCCCGGAAGTTTGCGCAGCGCTTCATCGTGTTGGACTTGGCCAGGTAGTCCTCGATCAGCCGCAGCCCGATGTTGTATCCCATCTTGTCCAGCTGCTTGTTGACCTCCACGTAGTCACCGTCAAAGTCCTTGCATAGTTGTGCGACAATGGTGCCGTAGGTGAGCACGACAAGCTCGGAGTTGACCTTGTCAATTCGGGTCCTTTGCATCTGGGTCAGTTTCGATCGGGGGTAATGTTGGGACTCGGTGTATTGTCGAGATTGGACGACATGCTTACTTCCATATTCTGTGACATGTTAGCCGACTAAGTTGATGATATGAGTGGTAAGGCAACCTTGTGTCTGGGCTGCAGGATACCATAGGCATCGCACGTACTCTTCGCCCACCCGGGCAGCTTTGCTTGCAGACATGGCGAAGATGACAACGAGGGGTTCAGCAGCTCGTATCGAGCTTGGCTGCGATCAACGCCAAATCATGAAACCATCCAAATCAGCACGTAGAGGCGCTCAAGGAGGGACTTGTTCAAAGAAAAACGAAGCCAAGATCACTGCTATGTTCTGCCCAGGAAATGTGTTGGTCTACCGATGCGACGTTCCCGCGAGGGTCGGTGACGGCGTTTACAGGGACGTTCCGCCGCGGCAGGCAGGTGCCGCAAGCACAGACCAGGCTTGCCGCTTCCTCGTCCAAAATCTCAGCTAGCAAGTTGCGACCCCAAGACCGCAGCATCATAATGCAAACAAGCCTGTCGAATCAAGCTCAAGCTCCAGCTACAACAACGGAACCGGTACCGCCCTCGAATCCCTCAGCGCCATCCTCTGGCATCCTGCGCGAAGCTGCACCAAAACAGACACGATGTCTGCCGAGAAGAGACCTGCGTCCGATGACCCCTCGGGTCAACTGGTGGTCAAGCGCCAGAACCTGGGCGAGAGGGCTCTTGCGAGAGCCAATGCCTCGGGGAGCAGTGCCCTGGTACAGTCGGTATGTTACACACATTAAGTATCCTCATGATGCTCGTTGTAGAAAGCTGACCTGCGACCAGACACCACGGACCAGCGGCCTTCAAGCGCCGGTGATGGAACTGTCTGGGCATTCGGGGGAGATCTTCACCGCGAAATTTGACCCCAGCGGGAACCTCATCGCCTCCGGGTCCATGGATCGCAGCATTAGTAAGCTTCCTCTGGCCTCACTTTCGTCCGCGACAGCTGCTAATAGGTACACAGTGCTCTGGCGAACCTACGGCGACTGCGAGAACTACGGCCTGTTGACTGGCCACCGCGGCGCCGTCCTAGACCTCCAGTGGTCCCGCGACTCCGAAATCCTCTTCTCCGCCTCGGCCGACATGCACCTTGCCAGTTGGGATCTGACCTCCGGGCAGAGGATACGGCGCTATGTTGGTCACGAGGAGGTTATCAACACGCTGGACATCAGCAAGCGCGGCGAAGAAACGTTGATCAGTGGCAGTGACGACGGCACAATAGGCATCTGGGACCCAAGGACGAAGAATGCGGCAGACTACATCGAGACACAGTTCCCCATTACCGCGGTTGCCATCTCCGAAGCCGGCAACGAGATCTATTCGGGTGGTATCGACAACGACATCAAGGTGTGGGACATACGGAAGAAGGGTGTGGTTTACTCCATGCTGGGACACCAGGACACAATCACCACCCTCAGGGTCTCGCCGGACTCGCAGAGCTTGTTGTCATACTCGATGGACTCGACGGCACGGACCTGGGACATTCGGCCATTTGCACCGACGGAGAGGCATATTCGCACCTTTGATGGCGCACAAGTCGGCATCGAGAAGAACCTGGTGCAGGCCAGCTGGGACAAGGATGGGAAGAAGATTGGCGTTGGCGCGGGCGACGGGACTGTCGTCATCTGGTCGAGCGACAACGGCAAGCTGCTCTACAAGCTGCCGGGCCACAAGGGCACTGTCAACGTTGCAGAGTTTGGACCCGGCAAAGATCCCATTATCCTCTCAGCTTCGGCAGACCGGACAATGCTGCTCGGTGAACTGAGGTGAGATTGTGACATTGGGAGGTAACCGACTTGTATTTTACCAGGGGAAGGGACGGCCATATCGAGACTCCACAGCACAGACCAAGTTGTCCGATGGTACGGCCTTCACAGACCGCGAGAAAGATTGCGGGTGTTCGTCTCAATAAGTATGGAGACGTTTCGGCGGGCCATGTGTGGGTGGGTCATGGAGTGAGTTTGGCACATTGGGAAATTCTCATGTGCTGATGACACGCGAGTCTTGGCCCTGTTCGGGACCCGGGGCAGTCCGCACTCGCCGAGCCGGATACCGCAGTATGCGGCTCAAGGTCGTGACGGACTTCGGAGGAGACTGGGCGAGCGGCACAAAAGTAGGACGCGGTGGACATGAGACCCGACGGGCCGTCTCGCGAGACCTGGGCAAGAAGGCAGGCAGGCAGACGCAATTGTGGCTGTGTCGCCCGCCCTGTAAGGGCCCCGAACTTCGGACGGAGAGGAGAATGTTTGATGCCTGCTGGCGTGCCACCACGTGCATCGCCCTTTGTATCAGAATCCCCCGCGATCTCACCATTCATCTGATCACGCATTCGTGGAGTCGATCGGAGCTCGTTACGCCTTACGCCTTGTGAAACTTGATAGTCACAATCGCAGGCGGCAATCAATCGCGAAGGGGAAAATAGGTTCCTAGCCTCGCCTTGGTCGGACTTTGCGTCAGTGAAAGCCAAAATAATGAGAGCGATCATGCCCTTCAGCCTTGTCTCTCGTCTACTCATGTCCGTTCATGCAGCTGACACTTTCGGGTCCCCACAATACGTCGAGATAGAAGTGGTGACGTTGTGGCTGCCGCCGGCATCTGTCTCTGAAATAAACTCAATAAAGAGAAACACCGGGCCCAACGATTGGGCTGGAGTGTCTCTCAGCTCATAACTCAAAATGTTGCTTCACGAGGTAATATTTCGCAGCTCGACCGCCGACCACCAACGACAAACGTCACACCAAGACAAGAGCTTGGCGGTAGCGAGGGCCGGTCGATTGGCCAGAGGCGGCCACGGAGGGCAAGGTGAAACAGCATCCCAAGATTTCGGATCCCCCCCTGCATCCGCCCAAATGGGGGACCCCCTGATTCATGTAAAACAGATGCAGCTTATTTTCCCCCAAAGCTGGGAAAGCTGTAACGGATGGTGTGGGGCCCTAGCCAATCTCGAGCTCTTCCTCGTCGACCCTTATGGGTTCTATCTCGAGGCCGAGCGTCTGCGTCGAGCACCGTTGACTTTGTACATCATCGTTTTTCCCGGTTCAAGACCTGGGGTTGGTAGTGCCAACTTGGTACACTATAGAATAGCTTCAGGGGGAGAACGGCGCGTATGGGGTTGCAATCCATGCATGCAAGGGACATATAGATAAGTGGCAGAGGAAATTGCGACCTGTTGGTCATGTTGCATGCAAGACGATAGCTGGAAGGAAGATTGCATACAGAGACAGGCAGAGACACAGCGAGCCCACGGGCCGGCGGATTCGAGGCGAAATAAGCTTGCGCATGCAGACACATGGGACGGACCTGAGGAAGCCACACTATCTGGAGCTGACCAATGCAATATCTACTATGCAGGCGGCCAGGTTGAGGGCCAGCCCCTAGTCCCGGGATTTTGGTGAGCTGGAGAGATTGTTAATTATAAACAAAAGCGACGTTGTGGGTGGCATGGTCAAGGTCATGACGATGATACTTGTTTGATGATGTGTTTGTCACTCCGTGTTCGCTTAACGGATTTGGAGGAGCCTCCACAGCAGATGCATCCAAAGAGAGGGAGGCATCTGGGTGGATTGTGCGCGTATTGTCAGGTTGTGTGTGGGTGTGGGTGGTGCCCGGGTGGTTTGAAGCAAGACACGAAAGAGAGGCGGCCCCTGCACTCACTGACACCCTACCTCGGCTTCGGCTTCGCACGTTCGATCTCTCTCTCGCTGTGTGTCTGTGGGTGTTTGTCGTGCCTGTCCTGCCGGTCCTGCCAGTATCTCCTCAACCCCTGGACCTTGGCAGTGTCCCGGTCGAGTCCAATCTTGGGAGATGAATTCCTGGGGACCTGCAGCAGAGTAGTGAACGCATCTGGTCGGGACCCATCCATTCTGATCCACACCAGGCATGGGCTGGGCACAGGCACGGGCACCACACACAAGCCTGACAAGCAACAGGCCCAGAGACGAAGACAGGCACCCGCATACCTGCAGCCCGTATGCATGGCATGCTCCTGGCTTGGCTTGGTGCGGCGCGAGACGGGCTCCTGTCCACGAACCATTTCTCCCTCACCACCGTCTTCCTCGACATCCACTCGACATCAACGTCCACAATTTTCCCACTGACTGGCCGATCCAGCCATGCCAGCTATCACTGACCTGCGTGGACTGCATATCGGCGTCTACACGCTGCATTGAGAGAAGAGCATTGCAATTCCTTGTCGATCATTTGCCCGAGACATCTTTGGTGTAATTCCTGTTGGTCTGCTGCTCGCCGGGCTACCCTCTTTGCCCTCGACCTCCTACCCAGGTTTTTATTTTCCCTCAATTCCCACAATCCTACGGCGACAGTAATCTTACCTGCGGCTGGCTCTGTGAGCCTCGAATCGACCTTTCAGTTCTTGCTACCCATTTTTTGTTTTCTCCCCCACTCGTGGTGGACTTGTACAAACATCGTCGAGAAACACAGTCGATTCCAGCAACGATCGTCGGAGCCGATCACCACCGCCCTTCATTTTACTCGAATTTACAGATCTGGGCTCCATATTTGATACTCACTACTGGTTTCCACCAAAGAATAACGGCTGGTCCTCTTCACATATTCGACGCCAATCGATATACATATTCCGACCCGAACGGACGGACCTCTTTGGGACTGGCAAGTGGCGCCGAGCCCACCACGACCTACAGCACTTTTCTTCTGAGACATTGGTCTCTGAATAACCTCCGCAGCTGAGATTATTGAGCCCGTGTGGCTGGCCCGTCGAGCAAGTTTTCACTCGGCTGGGATCTGTGAAACTGAAAGGTGTAACGGTCGCAACTGTCAGCTCGAGGCGCCGTGTTGGTTTCGGGCCTTTGTCTCTCGGGGTCACGGTCAACACGCAATTCGCAAAGGCGAGTGCGATATCACCGTGAATCAAAAGATCCCCGCAATTTCAGACGATTGAAGGGCAAAGTCATGACTGGAACCAAGCCACAATAACCCCACGACCTGGATCTAGTCGACCCGCAATATTGAACAAGCCAGACTGATCACAGCCAAAAGAAAACAAACCGACAACATGTTCAGCCGCGTCATTCTGCGCCGGAACGACCCGGCCAGTGGCCGGTCCTCACTCGACGACATCGAGAACCAGCCTCTCTCACCACGAGGCGACCCATCTGACTCACCTGAGCCGGAGATGACTGAGCGCGGCCAGCAGGGAGGTGGTTTCTCACGGCTGGGTATAAGACGACCAAGCGTGCCCTCGAGGTTTAGGTTTTCCAGCAGTACACAGGCAACAAGTGCCAACGGGACAGAATGGCCAGGCGCCCGCACCACCCGTGCCTCGCGATCGAACACCCACCCAGTCCCGAGACCGAGCAGCAGCCACTACCCCGAGGAGGAGGATGACGAGGACCTCGAGAGGCAGCCTGGACCTAGGGACTCAACATTGCCCTCAAGGTACAGCATCATCGTGGACTTGCCGAGCACGAGGCTGCACCTCCCAATGCTTCAGAGGACATGGACGCAGGGATCCAACGGCCCCCCGACGTCGAGACCGCCCCTGCACGAAATCCACCCTGCCTTGCGGCCGTCCGTGGACGAGCCGTGCAGACCAACCGGACCACCTGTGCCGACTGTCACGGTCACCGAGCCCGCACCAGTCGCGCGACCAACTGGTTCCGATTCGGGCCGGTTGTTTGGCGAGATAGGGCGGCAACGGGGCGGAGGCGGAGACGGGTACCACGGCCCAGACCCGGCAGAGTCAAGCCTCGCTGACCTGGCGGACGAGGGGAGGCGCAGACGACGCCACCACAGAGACCGCAGCGGGAGTGACCGGAGCCGGAGACATCGGCACCGCCGGCACCGGGACCGCCTGGAGGTCCCCGGCACGAGCTCCCATGGTGGGAGTTCCGACGGCAGCGGGAGCCGGCGGAGGAGGAGGCGAAGGATCCGGGACGTCGAGGACGGTGATGATGATGGTGACAGCGACAGGCCTCACCCGAAACACTTCCTCTTCTGCTTCCCCTGGATCAAGAGCCGGAAGGTCCGATCGCAGATATTGCAGTGTTTTATCTCGGGGACATTTTTGGTGTCCCTGCTCGCAGTCTGTGAGTAACACCCCACACCATACTACACTGCCGGGCATAGACATCCTAGACCACACCAAGCTAACCATGCCACACAGACCTGGCCCTGTCCCTGACCAAGAACATCAACAACAGCGAGTTCACGGTCCTCCTCATCCTGATCATCCTCTTCGCCACCATCTTCTTCTGCCAGGGCCTCATCCGCCTGTGCCTGCTCATCCTGCGGCCCAAGCGCTCGTCCGACGAGGCCCGCCGCAATGCCCTGAGGGGCATGTACGGCCCCGGCGGGTACGCCATCCCGCGGCAGCCGATCCGGGTCGTCCTGGCGCGCGACGAGGAGGCCGCGGGCATCGAGAGCGAGACGACCAAGATGAACCCGCCTGCGTATGGGCTGTGGAGGGAGAGTGTGGTAAGTACCAAGATTTGGACCCTGCCCGTATATATCTGTGACACATCAAGCTAAGACTGCCGTGTTCTAGCGCGTCGACCCCAACCGCATCTACTGGGAGCGCAACACCGAGGTCCCCGCCGTCCCCGAGGAGCAGCAGCACGAGATGTCCCGCGCGGGCGGCAGCAGCGGCGACGACTCCTCGTCTGACGACGCGAACAGCACGTCTGGCGACGAGGCAGGCTCGTCGTCGCGCGGCGGCCAGCGCAGGCCCCCGTCGTATGCCTCCGAGGACGGCGTTGCGTATGTAATTGAGGCGCAGCCGCGGTCCATCGCGCCCACGACTGAGGTCCCGTTGCCGGTGCACCCTTCTGAGGCGGGGAGGATTGCCGCCGCGCCGAGTTTCTGATGAATTAATCCGAGGCGAGATTCGACATTGAGATGTGGGCTGTTGTGTCTAGATCATACTGCTGCTGCATATGCATATGTAAGAGTACGATTGTGAATTTGCGTCGCGGCTCGAAATTTGTGCAGATCGTGGTGGTTGTTATTGTCGTCGGTGGATATACTCATTCCCAAGATGGTGGCCCTGTTGTTTTTGACAGATACTTCGTCTGTCTGCGCGCTACATTTTTATTTCCAGCATCGGTGTTTGGAGCGAAAAGGGTGACATTGGTCGCGGCCAGATTTGGTTTTTGCTTTTGTATTGGAGATGGCATTATACACACATTCATTGCCTGGGGTGGGGAGTTGCACGGTGGATGGGAGGCATGTGGTTGGGAGACGAGCTTCAGTCGAATCATACGGGAATGGAGCTAATATAAGACAACGGCACACTATGATAGTGCGTCCCGGAAAGCTGTCTCTTGTTTCTCTCGTGCCCTTGATACTCACCAGCGCGTTAAATTCATGGCTGGATTATGCTCAATCTACTGCTGATTGCAGCTCTGCTGCCTCGGTGAAGATATCGTCTCACCTGTCGCAATCCCACCAATAGATCTGGCCACCGAGGCTACACCGAGATACGGGACAGGCGACACTGCGCGGGACTTGCACGAAGAGACAGTACGCCATATCATTTGCCCCCGCCTGCCAGAAGAATAAGCCCAGGGTATTCTTCGGGATAAAGAGGTAACGTGGATACTCGTATCGACGACCACTTATTTGGTTCGCGCGCACTTGAATAGGTTTCCCCGCGTTTTCGCGGATCTGGTCGGCGCCATCTAAGGGCCTCCTCGCGCGGTGAGAGGCGACGCGCAACGGCGGCTACTTGGAACCCGCCGCCCAGTGGCCGCGTAGCTTACACGCGGGAGACGTTCGAAGCGGCGTTGAGACGACATGGCGCGAGATCGTTGAAAACAAGCGTCAGCCCCGTTGCCAGAGTAACGTAACTATTGCAATACAAGCAGAAAATCGTGCACTCAGAGATATCTCGATGAACATTTTGTACACAGCAAGACTCGCTGAACTTCTTGTTGGGGGCCAAAACAGACGACAAGCTTGACAGGCACGTGCGATCCTTGCAAGTATGGGGATAAGAGAGCATCCCCCAGCCCCGAGGGAGCATTGATGCGTCTGAGGCCTGTCCTTGGGCGGCGCGTCGACACACGCGCACTGGTGACGATCCTGCAGCTCGAGTCAGGGAATGAAAGCTACGTGCAGGGCCAGGCGCTATGGAGCTCTGCAGGCTGGCTTTTCCTTGGCCTTGATCTTGGATCTAGAACCCTGGCCTCTGAGTGTTGCTGCTGCTGCCGCTGCCGAGAGCGAGCTGCTCCGAGGGTCGTTCCGGCAGCTCGGTAAGCGGATACGGGAGGATCGACGGCGATGTTGGCGATATCTTGCCACCCCAGACGCGCTTCTCTAGGCGCCGGCGGCAGCGCCAGAAGAACTGCCGGTCGCGCCGGACTGGTCGCGTTGCTTCATGGCCTCTTATATTGGTCAGATATACGGTGGCATATAGCTGGGACTAACCTGACCTGGTGTTAACCCGCCTACCCTAGGGCAGATATAATGGACGTGCATATCGGCGAGAAGTGCGAACGCGCCGTGCGCGAAGACGCCCAATGAAACAGAACTGACCCAAGCCTGAGGAGATAGCCCAAGGAGACGCTGGCGCTCGAGCGGCCTCGCTCTCGATTCGTGAAGCTGCATAGCATTTTGACTTTTTGGAATCCTGCCGACAGCCAACAGCCAACAACAAGAAGCGAAAAATGCCAGGAATGAATCCCACGTATCCCTTTGGTTGGTTCGTTTGGAGGAATCCAGCCTCATTCCCGGGGTGCGCGCCTAAGAACGCCTCTCCAATATAAGGAGAGAAATTCCGAGCCGTCTTCTCGTTCCGACGGCGGGACACGCTTCAGGTTCCAATATCGGGATTTCTCGGTGGAGATTGAAAGTTGATTGTCGAAAGTGATTGTACCTCCACAGCCAGCGCCAACTAGACGCTAGACATGAACCAACTAGCTGGGCAGCGATCTCAGATAGATGATGTCCATCACCCGTCTGAAGGGGGAACAGATGAGTATTGTGCGCCCCTTGCATTGCGTCTCTCTCTCAGGGAACACTGCCGACGCCAGCTTCTTTCTCAGCCGCAGGCCAGTCGGTGCAACCCCCCTTCTGCATCTGGTTCTGCACAAATCTGCAGGCTGCACGTTACTCCAGTCCTCACCATATTGGTTTTGGTTTCTGCCAACCCTACCGCTCTAATATAGTGCATCTGCAAGGACGGGGGGCAGGGGACCAAAGACACAAAATGGATGGCAGGTCAGGAACCCAGCAGGCCTAGTAGTAACCCAGTAACCTTGGAAAGAGGTAGGTTAGGTGCAGGCACGAGGCACAGCGACCCCATCCAACCAGTTCCCCGTTCATGCGCTAGACCCAAGTCAATACAACTGCAGAAGTCTACCCATTTCTGGGCAAGCAGGCCGGGGCGTCGGACACACTTTCAGTGGTGGGCAAGTGGGCAGCCGCTTGCCCTTTGCGCTCGCTCTCACTTGGGGCTCCACCGAGTTGGCGCACCCAGGTCAACCCAGCAGCTGCCCAGATGTCCCTGCACCGGGTCCAGATGTCCCCAGCCCACAGGGGCCCCATTGTTCTTGCGTATAGGTATCCATCTTGTCGCACCTTCCCTTGTCCTTCCGATCTCTCCTCCCTCTCCTCCCCCTCCCTCAGAAAGAACCCGTCTTTCACGCACCCCGTCCCGAAGGAAGCTCTTTTAGGTTTTTTAGGTGCGAGTTGGAGAGCTGGAAGTGGTCGTCGCTGTTGGTCAGGATTCAAGGTTGAACATCGTGACGAAGAAGGCCGATACCCAGCTGGTGTTTTTGTGGAAGGTCAGAATTTTTTTGGACGCACCTCATCATCATCTTGTGAGTACACAAAAAGCTTCTTCTTTTCCCTCGTGTTGCTGCCCTGCCCGTGTCCCCTCGGCTGGAGGTACCTCGTCCTCGACTCCCCCTTCGCGCTCCCGTCCAACATGAGTACGCATCCACGAGAACCGACAGCGACAAGCGGCCGCCGTCACTGTCCATATCGATTCTGGAGCTCCGGCCGCGGGTCCCGACATCATGTTTGCGCCAGCTCCCGAATCTGCCGAGGACCCCGCCGAAATGACTTTGTCGAAAAGCGCGCATTGTCACCAATACCTGGTTCGATCACGCGCGTCTGTTATCCAGACTCAGCGATCGATCAACATGGCACAGATGCCGCGAAACCAACGGCGGACGAGACCATCGGCGAGAAGTCGCTGCGGGTGGCTCCTAGCTTTATCACATGATGGCCCACACGATGGCTAGGCGCCGGCGCCCAAACTACGAAGAACCGCTGGCACTCGGTCCAAGATGGGGCGGAATTCGCTGGATTCGGCCCAAGCTTGAGCCAGAACAATTGCCGACTTCTTATACCATTCAACGTGCTACAAAACTATCGCGCTCGCGCCTCTGCCGTTCCTTGAGGCCCGAGGTTGGACCGCCTGCGCTCGTGGCATCAACAATGTCACGAGCACCCTTCATGCGGGATAGACGATGGCGCATTGCTACAACAAAGCGAACACAGCGCCCCGCCTGCGCGGTTACACAAACTGGCGTGCATGCTGCAGGGTCCTCGACCTCTAAGCAAGTGGGGAGATACAACGTCAAGCCACCGGCCCTACCTAGTGCATATAGTCGCCTGCCAGGCCATGCAGCTTGGATAACGACCACGCGAGACTCCTTTGCGTTGCCTCCACAGCCATTGCCTGAACGCTCTCGCGGGTATATAAAGGACCATCTTTTCGAGCTTGCTCCGTGGCTCCATCCGGGGCGCAAGAACTGGTCTGGATGCGCTTATACTCGACGCGGCCGGATACTTACTATCGAGAATGGAAATTTTGCGCTTTACAGGAGTAATGCAACGTGACGCTAACTACATATTGCTTAATAGACCCTAAATCCTCAAGATGTCGTCGCTCTCTCGTCGTGCCTGCTACAAATGTGGCAACGTCGGCCATTATGCCGAAGTTTGCTCCTCGGCTGAACGCCTTTGCTACAACTGCAAGCAGCCAGGACACGAGTCGAACCAGTGCCCTCTCCCTCGTACCACCGAGGCCAAGCAGTGCTACCACTGCCAAGGACTGGGTCACGTCCAGGCCGACTGCCCAACCCTGAGGCTGAGCGGTGCCGGTGCCGGTCGGTGTTACAACTGTGGGCAGCCTGGCCACCTGGCTGTAAGTACACGTCCTTCCAGCCACATCCATAATGCCTCCTGACATTACTCAACAGCGCGCTTGCCCCAACCCCGCTGGCGTTGGTATGGGTCGTGGAGGTCCCGTTGGCCGTGGTGGCTTTGGTGGTTACGGCCGCGGCGGATATGGTGGTGGTCCTCGCCCTGCCACATGCTACAAGTGCGGTGGTCCCAACCACTTCGCTCGTGACTGTCAGGCGCAGGCCATGAAGTGCTACGCTTGTGGCAAGCTTGGTCACATCTCGCGAGACTGCCCTGCTCCCAACGGGGGCCCTCTCAGCACCGCTGGCAAGACTTGCTACCAGTGCGGCGAGGCCGGTCACATCTCGAGGGATTGCCCTAGCAAGCAGACCAACGGGGAGGTTACCAACACCGAGGTTGACTTGGCTGCTGCTGGCATTCCGGCTCCTGTTCCTGCCCCTATCGCCCCGGCAGCTTGAACGAGTGTTTTGAAATCATGAATCGATAACCTTTTATTATTTTTTGATTTTGCTTTCCGGCTTCGGGTCTGGGCCGTGCTTCAGACTATGTTGCCCTAGCCTAACGACTTACTTTTTACATGGCGTTTCGGTCTTTACACCTACTCCTGTCGACCATTCCTATTGCACCCCATGACACCGAACAGCAACGAATTTCAACGCATCGAAATGACTTTCACGTCTCTACCAAGAAACGGCTTTCCTTTGCAACATCTTCACAGTCCGAGCATGCTCATCCTAAGACTCGGGTCGATGGTGCTTGGAACTGGCTGAAGTTTCCAAACTAGGCTACCAATCCGAGTTACAACAACGTTGAGCGTGGACCTGCTATCCGACGACGAAAGCTCGAAGATATTGGGTAATGGGCAAGGACGAATTTTCGGAAAATACACATTATTGAACACTTTGATACCCCCAGGGAGTGAAGTGAGGAAGGGCATTTCATTTTCTGCCCATCCTTCTCTGAGCTCGCCAACGACGAGGCAGTAAGAGAAAAAGAAGAGAAAATAACAGAATGTAGGAGAGCTTCCTGGAACCGATTTCTTGGCTGATGGGAAGAGAAAAGAGGGGAAGGGGCAGCAGGACAAAGAAGCTTGACTGTAGCTTGTCGAGCCCGCGTGGCGGAGAGAAACACAAACGGTCATTCCCGGGTTTGTTGCGGTTTGGGTTTGATTGACGGGTGCTTATGCTTCTTATTGAGTGTGGGAAGTTTTGGCTGGTGGTAAATGAGAAAATGTGTGCCAGGGTGGTGGGTGATGAGAAGTTGAGAAGGCCTCTCGTCGCCTATTTACCCTGCTCAGGTGGAAGGAACGTGTAGGGAGCGGGCTTTTGCAGATTGTGAGGAGGTTAGGACGCCGTTGGTTTGGCATTGTCCGGGCCCGAGGACGGTTTATATCGTGAAAGAGAACAACTATCGCTTGCATCATTATTGCCCTACGTTCTCCTTCACTGCATTTCAAGATGATAAGAGTGATCTTGCGAGCCTTTTGGGGTGGTACGTTTGGCATGGACGATGTTGAGATCGTCTTGTGGACTTCATCCTCGGGCACTTTGATACCCACACAGGTCGCTGGCGGAATCTGTGTGTATGTTCTAAGCTGTTGCCATTGCTGAGTAAGCGGACGAGACTATCACGAACTGCGTTGGACATAGTGTAAGGAGGACAAAGATAGGAAAGGAGCTATGGGGAAAATCTTGAACTGCTAGGATCACTTGGACCAGGACCACGGGCTTGGCACATCCGGGTGGGGGGCCCTTAGGTTCTCGCGGGTGTCGCACTAGCATTAGCAGCAACCGCAAGGAACGAAGATAGGTGGCCGCGCAAGATCGGGCAAAATATTCCAAAATCGTCTCATGGGGTGCGTGTCGCACGAAAATCCTGGGGTAATACAAGAAACAATTGCCGAGTGACAAGGTAAGTGTGTCTACCTTTTCTGCATTCCGGCCTGCCAGCCTGCCTCGCGCCTCGGGCACGACTACGGTGTAGTCTGAAGGTGGTGGCGGCTTGTCTCTGCGCATTTGAGCACCAACTCGAACGGTGGTGGTGTCAGCGCTAGGGCGTGGGACGGTTGGCCTGAATGGGAGGCCGTTGAGGGCTCCGTTTGAGGCTCCGTCTGGCCTACATTCGCAACTACGGTAGGAGTTTACAGGGTTCGTTGCAAATCACGAATGCTTTCTTGTTCTCATGAGCTGCAAGTCATATCCGATCGTTTTGTGCACAGATTCTCAGCATATATGGCAGAATTAGTCGTGTTGTTGCATGTGCACCGTGAAAATCCATCAGCTTATGCTTTTCATGCAATTGAAGACCGTTTCCTACACATCTGCCAAACGGAGGTCCCCAGATTCCGTTCCTGGAGGACACCGTTTCGTGTGTGCGCATTCGCGCGGGAGCCCCACTCTGGAAGGTTCTAACTGGCCCGGGTAGATGTGGTGGTGGGTCGGTCGCTCCGTGTATGACTGAGTCCTTCCTTCCTACTTGACTGATAGGAAAAGGTGTATGCTCGTCTTTCTTTTGGCCAAGGGTCATTCGATGTTTATGACAATTTCCTGCTCTTGCTCACACTTGTTAATGCTCAATTGTGCCTGGGCTTATGATTACCAACATCCTCGGTGTGAGCAGGGCAATTAGCAAGCAGCATTGAGCAAGACGCACAGTGACCAGGCGGTTTAGTCTGTGCGAATGCCTACTCCTGAGATGTCGGATCTCGACGGGGCCCCGATCACCGGAGCCGAGACCACCACGATGGAGTCCAAGTCGACTTGGACGTCGACCTCATCCGCTGAGACGGAGTTAGATAACTTCTGGCACGACTCGGTAGGTCTAGAGCCTTGTGTTTATCTGCGGGACTCTTTTACTTCTCCATCAATGGATCACGACGTACTGATCTCCTTCACAGTCTCTGTCGAACCATTTTTACACCACACAGGACACTACCCTAGACACTTTCAACTTCAATGATGACAATCTTTTCTTTGGACCATTCGACTCCTGCAGCAACTCTCTGGCTCTCAGCCGGGAGCAACCCATCGGTCATGCGACGCAGACGTCCACTGCTGGCGTCGACTCCATCGACTTTGCCAACCCTTCACAGTTAGATTTGGGTTTCCCTCAAGAGCTCCTGCCTGCTGCAGCGGATCTTGACACTGTCGTGACGGAGGGAGACTCCATGGACCTGTCGTGGACAACGATGGGCCTGGAAGACGGACAAGGCCAGTCTCTTAAGGACAAGATCAACAATGCCCTTGTCCGCGGAGATGGTGGACGTCTCTTCATTCCGGAGGATGCTCTTCAAACTGTTCTGTCACAGCAAGCAGTACATGCTGAATTGATCAGCCAATTCCCTCATTTGCCCGCCCAAGACGTCCAGAAGATGGCCACTAGCATTACAGCCAGCGGCCAAGATCTCAGGCTACTCCGTCTCTTTGGGCTTCTCGTGCTCTTAGACAAAGTTGAGAGCATAACCGTCTTCCTGGCGAAGGAACATCTTACTCTGCCGCTGGTGGATTTCACAGACCCCTGCCTCAGCAACTGGACCCAGGCCGACATCGAAACCTTCGAGAGGACACAGTGGCGATTCTTTTCTCCAGTCTTCACCAACGTGACCAAAGAACAGGATGATTATGTCGATCTCGAGGAGAAGATAATTCTTCCTTACATCGAATCGTGGGAGAACAAGAAGCAGAACCATTACAAGGGTGGTAACTCCGAGGTGTGGAAGGTCAAGATCCACGACGCACATCACAATTTCAAGAACCTACAAACAGCCATCCCTAATAATCCGTACTTCGCCATTAAGAGGCTCAAGTCCAAGGATGAGGAGGCCTTTCACCGAGAAGTTCGCAACTTGCAGCGCTTGCACAATGCAGACCATCCCAACCTTCTGTCCCTGTTGGCTACGTACAAGTACAAGGGCAGCTACCATTTGGTGTTCCCGTGGGCCGAGAGCGATTTGAGACGACTGTGGCAGTCCACAGACAACCCACAGCAGCCGGGCAAGGAGGATATGCGGTGGCTGGCAAACCAATGTGCTAGCATCGCTGACGCCCTGAAGTCCGTCCACGCTGGTGCCGAATCCTGGTTGAAAACCACAGACGACCCTGCCGGCCAACAGAGGCTGATGAACAAGATTGGTATTCACGGTGATATCAAACCTGAAAACATTTTCATTTTCTCAAAGGGCCAGAAGGCCAAGGAACTTGCCATGGGTCCGCCCACCACCGGCAAAGGCAGCAGCACACCCTCAGATAGGAGCTCCAGGAGCGAAAGCCCCTCAAGTGTCACAGACGACCGCGACCTTGTCATTGGTGATTTCGGAGGTGGTGACTTCTACGATGCATCCAAGAATCCCGATCCCCTGCGCCAAATGACAGTCACATACAGACCGCCTGAATACGATACGAAGCTCAAGCCCGTCTCCCGATCTTGGGATGTCTGGGGTCTGGGTTGTACCTATCTTGAATTCGTGACCTGGTTCCTTCTCGGTCGTGCCGGTCTGAAGGAATTCGCAAAGCGCCGTACCACAAGGACTGCCTCTGGCAAGCTGTCGGACGAATACTTCGATACATTTGTTGACCCCAGCCAGACCGGAGGAGTTGGCGCCATCCTCAAGGGATCAGTCCTCGCCTGGATCAACGATCTCTCTCGTCACAAGAACGCGTCTCCCTTCATCCGGGACTTCTTGAACTTCATCACCCACCGAATGTTCATTATTGAAGACGCCATTGTCAACCGTGCATCTGGTGACGAGGTTGCCTACCACATGAACACCCTGAACGAGAAGTGTCGTCAGGATGATTCATACTGCGCTCCAAGCCCGCTTGCGTCCTCCCCGTGGGAGGTAGAGAGCAGTGACAGCAGTGTCACAACAATGTCATCAACCAGCCCGGATGACTTCACCTTGGACTTCACAACCACCGAGAACATCCCGGGGGCTTCAAGCAGCGCCTGGAACTTCTCGATGGATCTCAACCCTCTCCAGTGGAACACGGCTCCGATTCTTCCAGCGAACGGGCTCGGTCCCTACAACAGCCTGAACTGTGCTGATGTACTTGGCACATGGAATTACACGGCACCAGTGATGTGGAATAATGATGATTTCAGCCAGCCAAGCGCGTCTGTTGAGAATAAGCGCAAGAGGAAGGTGAACGAAGAGACGGAGAGTTTCGAGAGACGAGTCTCGCCGAAGACCAGCACCAGCCCACAGGAGAGTGGCTCTTCGACGGCCGAGGAGTCGCCTGCGGCAAGTAACTTGAAAGCAGGCGAAAAGAGATTTGCTTGTCCATACTGTAGGTCTCACCGCGGCATTGCCATTGGTATGCAACAGCTAATGGAGTGAAATCAGACAAAAGTAATCCGGGCAAATTTCGACAAAAGAGAACATGCTGCGGCCCAGGGTGGCCAACCGTACACAGAGTGAAAGAGCACCTGTACCGGTGCCACACCATCGGCAAACATACCTGCAGCCGGTGCCTGAAGAAATGCAAGAGCGCATCAGAGCTTCTGGCGCATCAGCGGACTTCGGTTCCGTGTGAGACCAAGACAGACGCGTTCCCAGAGGGGACAATGATGCCATCCCAAGAAGAAGCCTTGAGGATCAAGAAACGAGTACCTCCAAATACCACGGAAGAACAGAGGTGGAATGAGGTGTACCTCATACTGTTCCCTGAGGAGACTGGTGCCTTGCCTTCGCCTTGTAAGTTTGCTTGCAATTCATACCAGCCTCGTAATCGTCATACTAATATGGTGCCATTCAGTCTACGAGGACGAGCAAACCGAGACACGTCAACCCGACAGTGCGAAACAATTGGATACATCCGACCCTTGGCTTTGCACCGCCTCAGAATATGAGAGATACCTGAGCCAGAGCCTTCCACCAAGAGTCCAGCGTGAGCTAGAAAGGGAGGTCCAGCGCGAGTTCGGCTTCGTCGGAGACGCCGCGCAGACGCGAAAAGTGGTGGATATGGTGCAAAAGTTGCAGCTCCGGCTGTTCAGACAGTTCGAGAGCGAGAGGGCCACGTCGTCATCATCGAAACAGTAGGGGCGCGGTAGTGGACGATGGCGAATGTTCTAAAAGTGTTGGAGGAGGACCGGTATACCCTTTAAATATGGGTTCCTGAGCGGGCGTATCTGCTTTTGACTTGACGTTAAATGAGGGATTGGTTGCTTCATCGGATGACGCTTTCATGGCATGCCAGGTTATGATAATGACACATACATACCACGAATATCAACATTCAGTACGCGCATGTATCGCGAATCTGCGTCTCGATGTGCTCGGTTACATCCTATCGAATGTCTGTGCTTCCTGTTCAGGCCCTTGTCAACCGCCTGTGGTGCAAACACTCGTGAATTGCCGGCCTAAGAGTGTCAATTCTAACTTTGCGTTCCCCCGCTCTTGGCCTGACGTTCACCGACATCCAATTTGGCAGGACAAATCAAAGTTCTCGTCAGCCCGAGGCCATAACCTTAAGACATGAAGGCTATTTTGAAGCCATAACAAACATCAAGCGGCACTCTGAGCGGATATTCCCTCACCATATCAAATTGTTTCTTGTCTGAGTGACACGTGGGAACCTCGACCGAAACATTGAAGGGTCTGGCCTTCCCAGTAACTTGGCTGGCAGCTCTTAGCCAAAGGCTGAGTATCTCGATCGATATGCGTGAGCCTGGCTGATGTCATTGGGGCGGCGGCCGGGGATGTTTTATACAGGACAGGTCGAAACAATTGGCTGCTTAGCCACCCCGTTTCAGGCGCCGTGAGGTCTCTGTTCAGGTGCCTCAGCCCGATCGGTTCATCTGAGAGCAGCCGTGCGGTGCGGCCTGGGCTCATATTTTACACGTGTCAGGCATCTGATTTATAGCCCCATCAATATCTCGACCTAGCTAAAGGCTAACACCGGAATTATTGTGGGGAAGCGTGTGTGGGATCTAGCAGCGGCTTCTAGATGTTGGAACAAGGTTTTATTTTAGGCCGGCGGATGATAAGTCCCGATTGAGCTAATGAATGGCACGGAACGGCCCAGCACACTTTTGTCTAAACGTGCCATTTCTGAGGTAATAGCTTGGCATCTTCTTGGGCAACATGGCGCATGGGTATGAGCCATGTTGTTTGCTTTTCTTGAAGGGCAAGTTCCGTGCCATGCCCCAAGCCCATTGGCATCGAAGCATGTGCCATGTTACCTATAATACTGGAAGTGGCGGTTGTCCCGGTTATGGTTTTCACAAACCGGCCGGGCCAAGACCTCTGGCATACCTAGGCCCCTCGCACCATTCGACTTGAGCGTTGCTTTAGTATCGCGCGGGCCGAAGCCTAGCGGAATAATCGAGGAACCGCAGAGGTCAAGGAAGGCAATATAAGCAGCGCATGGCTTGGCGGCCACTGGGAAGAAAGTATACCGCTGTACTGCCTCGACACCGCCAGCGTCAAGCCATGAGGATGTTTCCATGGCAGTGTGCGATGGAGAACTCAACCCATTCCTATACTTTGATGGTAGATTGAAGGACAAGATCTTCAAGTTTAAAACACCAGCTTCACCTACGTTCAAGGAACTTTTCCGAACTCTGCTAAATACTCATCAGAGTCTTAACTGAGAAGAACGAATTCTGCGACCAGACTACTATTTCATTGAAACCACGATGGACACCGCGACCAAGACAACCACTAACGAATCCATCACTGAGAAGCAATCCAACCCAACGCGTCAGTCGCAAGAGGCGTCGGATGTTCAAAGTGAAGTATCGGTTGACTATGCAGGGGCCTCCAGGAAAACAGATCCGGCGGAGATCGCGCTGGTAAAGAAGCTCGATCTGTGCATGATGGTAAGCTTCCGAGCCCTCAATTGCTTCACTGATGTCATCGAGCTCATACGGCCGGCCCTGTTTACTTGCTAACGACTCCGTCTACCGGCAGCCCTTCCTCTGGATACTGTGCTTTATGAACATATTCAACCGACAGGCTATATCCGTAGCCAGGCTAGACAGCCTCGAGGAGGACCTAGGAATCAACGACACACAGTTCAGCACGGCGGTATCAGTTCACTACGCCTCTTACATCCTAGGCCAGGTGCCTTCGAACCTCCTCCTCACGCGGGTGCGGCCGGCGTGGTACATCTGCGGAGCCATGGCCCTCACTAGCATCGCCACCATGCTCAATGTGTTTGTTGTCGACAATACCGGCCTCGTCCTGCAGCGGCTCTTCCTGGGGATCATAGCGGCTCCGTATTACCCTGGGGCAATGTATATGATCAGCATGTGTATGTTCACAGATACATCACAAAACACTCACCATGTAATAAACCCACTGACGCAGAGTCACACACACAGTCTACAAGCGAAAAGAGATAGCAACCCGCATCAGCATCCTCTTCAGCGCAAACATCCTAGCCACAGCCTTCCAGGGGCTAATCGCAGCCCCTATCTACAGCGAGCTAGGCGGCGCCCGGGGGCTGTCGGGCTGGCGGTGGATGTACCTGATCATGGGCGCGTGGTCGCTCTTCTTCAGCCTCGCGGGCCTCTTCTTCTTCCCCAACAAGCCAGCCACGACGTGGTGGCTGTCCCCCAGCCAGAAGAAGCTCGCGGCGGACCGCATCGCCGCCGACACGGTGGGCCGCAAGGAAGACGTCAACCTCCTCAGGGGCCTGCGCGAGTGCCTGGCCGACCGCCGCGTCTGGGCCTTCATGGCCGCGCAGCACCTGCAGACGGCGACGAGCAGCTTCCGCATCTTCCTGCCGACGCTCATCGGCACGCTGGGCTTCTCGCGCACCGTCACGCTCGTGCTGACCTGCCCGCCGTATATCCTCGCGGGCGTGGCGTCGGTCCTCGTGGGGCTTTCGTCGGGGCGGCTCAACGAGCGGACGTGGCACGTCACGGCCAGCAAGCTGGTTTCCACCTTGGGCTTTGTGCTGGCGTGTGCGACGCTGAACACCGGGGCGAGGTACTTTGCGGCGTTTGTGTTTGTGGCGGCGACGTACCCCGTCAGCCCGCTGATCTTGTCGTGGACGGGCATCACGTGTGGGCAGACTAGTGAGAAGAGGGCGGCGTCGCTGGCGGCTGTTAATACGCTGTCGAGTCTCAGTTTGATCTGGACGCCGGTACGTTGCTTTGTTTTTTTCGTTCATGACTGGTCACTTCGCCACTGCATCCTCAAGCCCCCATGTGTGCAACTCACTGACTAATCTGAGCGAGCAGTATCTATGGCCGGATTCATCAGCGCCTCGATATGTGCTTCCTATGGCTACGAGTGCTTGCATGTGCTTTGCTACCGTTGCTATATGCTGGTTTGTCAGGTGGGATTTGATGAGGGAGAACAAGAAGTTACGGCAGAATGACAGCGGGACCAAGATTTTCTACGCTTACTGAGAGATGTAAATCCCTTCATAGCACTTATTCGTCGATCTAGGTGCGGATTCGAGACTAGCTACTGGTTTGATAGGATTCTGAGAGTAGTTGACTTGGATGATAGAGATCTGGAAGTTGCCTCGCACACGAACGGTCTCAACTATTCCATTCACTCGCCTCTTTAACATTCTAGCACACCTAGTACATTGGATATATGGTGTCGTTCCTAGTAACACTTCAATGTAAAACCTGGAGCACATACTTGCATGTCATATAGGTAGGAAAAGATACCAGAGATTCGCACCCGCAAAAAATAGAAGGTACACCAGAACAAGGCTAACAACCCATTTAGGAAGTAGATACAGCTAATAAGAACTGGAGAAGATACAGCATAACTCAGGTGAGATTAACACTGAACCAATCATTTCATAAGAGGTGACCCTATAAGAGGTCATCCTATAGGAGCCCTGGACATTGTCCTATCAGAAGTTATCCCACAGGAAATTATCTCGTAGGAGGTCATTCCATAGGAGCCTTGGTGGCTGTCCCATAGGAGGGTATCCTATGGTATTGGATCCTATAGGGCTCTGAGGTGTACCATCCGGTTTTGCGGGTGCGAATCTCCGATCTCTAGCAAAGAAAATAGTCTATATTTTTTCGGCATCAAAAGCTCCGCCAGAGCTACCCGAGGTGTGGAAAAGTTTAAGGATGGTTGTTTCGAGGCAAGGCACTGGTGCATTAAGCCGGAGGAAAGAAAGAAGGAGGAAACGAGGGTGGCCCAGTAGCAGTAGGTCTGGCAAACCACAGAGTCCACCCAGTCAATCTGTTATATGTCATCTGTTGCTGTGGGCTAGTTTAAGACGTGAGCAGAGTGCTGCTCGAGATCTGACCTTACTTCCAAAACAACTCGGCCGAATATAGATGTGGAGATGAGCCCCAAGCTGAAAGTAACCAGTCATTTTCAACGGCCCGCATCCGATTCCGGATAATCTGTAGCAGTGCCAGGTGACACAGCATGAACCACAAGCTAGCCGTTTGGAACACTGTGGTCAAGCTGAGACCCTAGATGTCTCTTACCTGAAGAGAAAGTGTTGCTGTCTGTTCCAGATGAGAGGAGAAGCGCTGCGGTCGGGGCGGCTCAGCTGATGGTCCCTAATGTCCTTCATCTCCTGATTTCTTTGTCTATCATGATCTCGGGCAAGACGAAGCCTCGAAAGAAGCAATGACCATGCTCATCATGCCCATGTTGCGACATGCACTTACCCGTGCTGTGAGACCTAAAATGCACTGCCCTCAGATTGCTGCTAAGAGTGATGATTGGAAGGTTGGTCGAGTGATGGGGCAGATGCTGTACATCAGACGAGGTTGTGTAACCTGTCACTTTGGAAGCCACCAGCAAACTTGCATCGGGGCGTGACCCCAAGACGATCCACAAGATCAAATTCTGGGTGCCCGTCCTGCTTGGGATCTTGAGTTGGCCTGTAATTGTGGCTGGACTACTATCTGACCCTTATCGCCAAACAGCAGTTGTAAGTCGTTGGTCGTTATCGTGGCGCAGGCAGGAGGCCAAAGTGCCTGGAGTCTGAGCTGCCACTTCGGTTGCCCCGTGACAGTCTTTTGCCATCTTGGAGATCGATCGCACAACCCGACCTTCAACCTACCCAGGTGGTCTTTGAGAGCTCCGTCAAGCACTTCGACCTGGATACCTTCTTGACTTCCTGCATACTCAGCCAAGCCACTCCATTGTGCAGCAATTCGATTCAAAGCCACTCACCTGTTGATAAACACAGGCACACGAAGTTACACAGCTTCAGCAAGCGCGATTGCCACACTGCAGGCATCGCACAACACGATATCCCCCACCACCACGGTCGGCCTTTGACGGCTAACAAGACAAGATGCCTGACAAGATCAACCTTTTTGTGTCCAATGGCACATGCTATATTGGGAAGAATGAACAGGCTGACAAGGCCATGATCCCCTGTGGCAATGCTGCCAACGAGCATGCTGCATGCTGCCAACAGGGTGACAACTGTCTTGAGAGCAGCGTCTGCTACAACCTAGACTTCGGAGTCACATATGTTTCCGGGTGCACTGATCCTGCCTACAAGCACCCCAGCTGCCCCCCCAAGTTCCTCTACCAGAGTAAGTCAATGTTGAAAGGGAAAGAAAATACCATCAACCGCTGACAATGTCCTTCGCAACGACCAGTGGTGCCAGCCACGCCTTGGCTGGGTCTATCCTACTGCAACGGCACAAGCAACGAGTGGGTGCTTTGCGACCAGGCGCAGCATCCAATTGCCCTTACCGATCCTGACCCGTGCTGGTGTCCGAAGGACGAAGATGACCGAACTGCCACCCTGTCCCAGTCCGCGACCATCTCTGGCACCGCATCGTTGCCGCCCAAGCCACTTGGGAGCATCCAGTTCAGCGTGGGCCACTACCCAACACTGAACCCCGATCTAGAGACGACAGCGACCACAGAAAGCCCTGTCGCAACAGATGGGTCATCCTCTACCCTGCCGAGCTCCTCTCCTGCACCCACAGCACAATCCACGGCAACCGACCTCGCCGCACCTCCCGACCAGGACCAGGCCAGCGAGACGGGCCTCAGCACCAGCGCAAAGACAGGCGCCATCGCAGGAGGAGCAGCTGGCGCCTTTGTACTGGTCCTGCTCCTCCTCGGTGCCTTCGTCTACTACCGCCACCGCCAGAAGAAGTATCTAAAGAGGCAGGAGGAGGACCGGGCCGTGGAGAACTTCATGAACGAGGCCGTCTACAACAAGGGCGGCTCGGCCACCGATCCTGACCCCGACCCGCTCAACCTCGGAATTGGCATTGCACATGGAGGACTGTCGCCCTCGTCCAGCAGCCCGGACACGCCTGCACTGTCGGAGCTCGACTCCAAGGCCGCGAGGCCGTGGTCGCTGCGGTCTGAGCTGGAGAACAACAACAATCACGCGTCGGTGCGGCGCTCGTTTCATTCTGCCAGTTCTCATGGCGATGGCGGCCAGGAGGCGAGGAGGGCGCCGAGCGAGCTGGCTGCGCATCCCATTGCTGAGTTGCCTGGATGATAAGAGGGCAAGGGCGGTTCTTGTGGCATTTTCATTTTCGTTTCTCTTTCAAAAATTTGGATACAGGGGAAGCACTTGGTGACGAATGAGGGAACGACGTTCTGCGGTGTTCAATTTGATCGGAGGGAACCCCGTGTGGACGCAATAACGCCCTAGATATTTGCACTAGACTGCGGCAGCCAACAGGAAGAGAGGCCTTTGTGGTCCGACGGCTGAGCTGGACGGAAAAGAACGCTCAAATGCGGAGTCGTGGCTCGCCCTTCTAAAATTTGACAGAGGATTTGGGGGCTCACACTTTGGGGGTATGACACAGGCAGAGACTGGCAGGTCGGGATCGTTTTTACACTACAGGGCCCTATTTTGGCCCGCATGCAGGATGCAGCAGCATGCAGGGAGGATAATGATGAAACGGCGTGTTCCATACAGTAGCGTCGTGTCCAAAAAACCGTGGAAGCTCCCAAACTGCCGGGACTAGTGCCCTCTGCGCCACTGTTGTGTTGGGGGGCTTGCAGTGTGGGGTACACTTGCAATGCCACTACCGTTGCAACCCCCTAGGTGTTCCGTGGCTGTGCTGCTGTTTCTTTCCTCTCTGCTAACGTTTTGACGCGTCCCAGATTGTCCGTCATTCACCAACGGCGCTTGCGTCCCGGCGACCTCCCGTCACAAACTCCCCGGCATAACGACATCACCAGTTCGGCTCTACCGCCAGACTGATCATATATGAATGGGGCGTTGATCATGTGCTCAACATCAATTGGGCGGTGCTTGCTTGGTCTGACTCACTAGTTACTTAAGTAGTTAACCTCCACATCGGCCCGGCATGAGGCTCATCAACCTCGACACTCTCGCGCTCGAGAGTTTCACCGGCTATGGCAAGATCCCCTGCTACGCCATCCTGTCCCACACTTGGGGGCCCGACGAGGTCACGTATTCCGAGATGATGACCCAGCCCCGGGAGGAGCTGGAAAAGAGGGAAGGCTACCAGAAGATTCTCAAGTTCGGCCAATTCGTAAGGGACAGGGATCACGCAAAGCCGGCCGGGAGGATCCCGCGGTGTGATGGGGACCGCAGGAGCGGCCGGAAATACAATGCGTCCCCCCTGCGGCTCGCCACCCGCAAGCCGACGCACATCTGGGTCGACACGTGCTGCATCGACAAGTCCAGCAGCTCGGAGCTGTCAGAGGCCATCAACTCCATGTTCGCCTGGTACCAGCAGGCCTCCTTCTGCGTCGCCTATCTGGAGGACTACGACCACCCGGGCGGCGAGGCCGACAGCAAGGTGGTGCTCGACAAGGACGCATTCAAGCACTGCAGGTGGTTCACGAGGGGTTGGACGCTGCAGGAGCTGCTGGCGCCGGGGGTCCTGTACTTTGTCGACAAGAACTGGGTGTTCCTGGGTGCCAAACCTGGGCTCAAGGAGCCCGTATCGGCCGCTTCGGACATCGACACCAAGTTCTTGGTGGACGGGGTCTGGCGGAAGGCAAACATCGCCAAGAGGCTGTCGTGGGCTGCCAAGAGGGAGACCACCAGGCCCGAGGACCTCGCCTACTGCCTGCTGGGAGTCTTTGGTGTCCACATGCCGCTTCTCTACGGCGAGGGCGGCCACAGCGCCTTTATCAGGTTGCAGGAGGAGATCATCAAAGAGTTTGACGACCACTCCATATTCGCCTGGGGCAGGCGGAACCAAGCCAAGAACGGCCCCTGGAACGAATCCCCCAACGTGCACCTCGGCGCGTTCGCGTCTCACCCATCACAGTTCCTAGGCCTGGACAACCTGAAGACCTACCCAGGCGACGAGGAGGAGCCATACACAGTCACCAACAAGGGGGTCCGGATCCGCCTGCCAATAGTGCAGATCGACAGCAAGACGAAAATCGCAATCATTCGGTGCCACACCGAGGAGCCGCTGGGGGGCTTCATGGGCATTTACATAGAAGACTGCGAAGACAGGCCCGGCGTACACTGCCGCTCCTCGAGCAAGGTGGCCCTGGCCGTGGTGTCGGACAACGTGGCGCAGAGCGCCGAGACGAAACTCGTCTTCCTGCTCAAGAAGACCACGCTCAAGAACGAGAGCATAGAGACCATGGCCAGCATCTCCAGCATCTCCGTCACGGCGGTCCACAGCAGCTGCGGCTACGACATCGTCTCCGCGGCGCCCGAGGACCTCTGGGACACCAAGTTCGGGACGCTCTCGCTGCGGCGCCGCGGGAGGCTCAGCGCCACCGCGCTGATCAGCATGGACAGGCTTAACGGCAAGGGCCCGCGGCAGCCCGGGGGCGCCAAGGAGTATTTCGTCTTGTTGCTGAGGGTCGACCCGTCCAGCCGCTGGGGGTTTCCCGACATAGGGCTCGTGGCGTGGCGGAGGGCGGGAAAGGCCAAGACGAGGGATCTGGAACAGTGTCATCTTACGAACCAGGACTCGGTGAGGCCGCATACGGCGCAGTTGAGGCTTAAGGGGAGGTACTTGAGGACTGTGACGGCTAAGGTGGCGATTCAGATGGTTGGGACTGAGCGGACATATGTTGTTTCGCTGATGAGGGAGTGAGCGGGTGGATGGATGTCTTTGAGGCGTTGCGTGTGCGGTGGGATAAAATTGTGTGGATATCCTGCTTGGGACTGTATGGCGTTGGGAAGGATGAAAATCACTTAGGTAGCTTAAATTTGGGCGGCTGTGTGCGTCTGTTTGAACTTCTGTGCCGCGCTCTCCCCATGTCGGTGACAAACGCGAAAAACTTCACACTCAAGTCGACTTCAGACATCTGCTATCATCGTTGCTAGGCCTGCCGAGCTTGAACGCAATGCACTCTCTGCTGGAATGTAGGAAGCCTGTACCTGAAAGCCAGACTGCCTGGAGGAGTAGGTTCGCTCGATTTCCCCTTTCAGTCGACAGTCTGAGGCAAAATATGCAAAGTTGTGCCTAGACTTCAGTGAGGGAGTAGCTGGATCTGTTGACTGTGTCTGAACTCGACGTGGCCTCTCAGCAAACGGAGAAAATAACCAGCGAGTGACCCATTTGATAATCACCTGAAACAGGAATGTGGGAGCCGTATAGTCAACCCATTGATTCAGGGGGCTCACCTGGGCAGGTGGTTGTCGTCGGGGGAGAAGGAAGGCGTCCGACTCCACTTGTCGGGCGTCCCGTCCCCGAGTGAAGAGAGAGGCCCGGGGTTCTCTGCTTCGGGAAACGTTTTCAGCTGCAAAGGAAAGCAACCAATTGTGAACGGCTCATGGGTGCACATGTGAGATCTAGTTCTCTAAAGAGAGATTGACATGTTGATCATCTGCCTTTCGCATCTCACTCACAGATCGGTCCTGTCTCTTCCAACGATTTTAATTCTCCTTGAAAGCCGTGAACATTCAAACCTGTCGTAAAAATACGAGCAGTACTTAGTATCGTGCCCCAGACTGTCAAAGCCCGCCCTGTCTAGTCCAGACGACTAGTATCGTCATGACGGAAGAAAACACCACAAAACAACTGCGGAGGCTAATCGCAACGACGATGCCCGACCGGGCGCCAGCCAACCCATGACTTCAATTGGGGATGAAACTCGGCTGACTTAATTCGTCCCGAAAAGGAGGCCATCGCAACTGTCCCAATTTGCGAAATTCGGCCGGATGGGCCCGAGTTTACTCACTGACTCGTGCCGTCAGCTGTCATCCAGAAGGGCGTTTCGATGTCTGTGGGGTCCCGTTGTGGCAGCAGTGCCGACGGGTAGAAATTGAGAATTGTGCGGATGTCGGCCTCCCACTAGGTCTGGAGTGTCAGAGGCGACCCCAGGAAACCGTGGCACTTGGACCAATTCTACCAGAGCGATTCCGAGCTGGAGCTTGAATACTTGTGGATCAGAAAGCTCGGGATGTGGCACGAAGGTGGACCGGAGTCTGAAGCGAAGCGACTGAGAAAAGCGAATGAAGACTCATGGCTGGTTATGAAGCAAATTGCGATGCCAGAAGTGGTGTTGACTTGACACCCAAGCTTAAGCTGAACGGACACATAGCGTTCTGACCTGTCATGTTTGTCCACCCCGTATCACGGACTCGGTCCGTTGCCGACAAGGGGCGAATCGGGCTTCGCCGTGGAGGCATTGGGTTTGACTGACACATGGTTTCGTGGGTTACGGTCCTAAAAATATAAAGTTCGTGGGGAACGTAGATCCCCTAAGACAAACCCAACACGGACAAAAGTGGATCGCAACGTGATCCGTTCATTCAGACGGACTATTCGGCACAGGTGTGAGCGTGAGGACAGCCGGAACAAATCTCTCGTACTAGGCGATCACTCCCCTATGAAGAGCCCTGTGGGTGTCAAAACTGTCGAGCCCCGTTCTTGGCAGGGAAGAACAACCTTATGAGTTTATTCCAATTACGATGTTGGCCCCAGTACCTCGGGCTTTTTCAGACGACTCTCCACAATTATCGTGCTTGGTCGTGGATATAAAGTCAACGGCTCCGACTGATATCGACAGATTGCTTCCTTGAGTCAAAATCAACAACCCAACTACAAGTTCATTCGCTTAATCTTCTACTTGAAGCTCTTTCCAGCTCCTGTATCCAATCGTTTAATCCTACCAAATTAATACCGCCAAGATGAAGCTTCTCCTTGTTGCCGCGGCCCTCTCCGCCGTCTCCTACGCTCAGATCGACATGGCCAAGATCACCGACTGCAGCGCCCTCCGTGATGAGTGCCGCAGCGCCGCCGGTGCCAACCAGGCCCAGTGTGCCGCCAACGAGGCGCAGTGCGAGCAGTGCCAGACTGACTACAACCAGTGCCGTGCCCCTGGCAACGGTGTAAGTAATTTTCTCTGAACGCCGGCTCACACTATATCTGGCCCCGGATAAGGTCAAAGGCCAACAAGGCTAACATATCTCCTCACTCTTCAGGTCTCCGGAAACCAGGCCGGCTGCGCCGCCCAAGTCGCCGCCTGCGTCGGATCCGCCTTCCCCGGCCTGAGCCTCACCGAGAGCAGCAGCACCTCCTCCTCCGCCGCCTCGGCCACCGCCACCGCCGACAGCGACCCCTGCCAGTCGACCTACAAGGCCTGCGTCGCCGGCGGCAAGAGCGAGGAGCTCTGCGGCTGCGACCTGGCGACCTGCACGGGCGAGGACAACGCGCGCACCCGCGACTACTGCGCCGCCGTCTCCGCCTCCGCCTCGGGCGCCGCGCCGACTTCCACCGCCTCCGCCGAGACCGACGACTGCCAGGCCACCTGGCGCAAGTGCGTCGCCGGCGGCCGCAGCGAGGAGCTGTGTGGCTGCGACCTGGCCGTGTGCACCGGCGAGGACAACGCCCGCACCCGCGAGTACTGCGCCTCGCTGTCTGCTGGCCTGGCCACCGCCACCGCCACCGGCGCGGCTGCGACTGGTGCCGCCTCTGGCATGGCCACCAGCGGTGTTGCGCGCCCTACCTCTGCTGTTGGCGGTGCCGGTAGCAACTCTACCTCGTCGACGCCTATTGTTACCGGTGCGGCTGCTTCTGTTGGCTTCAGCGTCGTCGGTGCGGCTTCGGCTTTCTTCTCTTACCTCCTGATGTAAGGTGTGGGCGAGGATGTGGATGTTGTGGGACTGTCTGTGATGGTTGAAGGATGAGAGGTGGTGCCTGGGCAGCAGGGAGTGATTTCCAGAGGACGGACGAAGGGGGTTGTTATTTTTAGTCCATGGAGCTGTTGAGAGCTTGAAACCAGCTGTGACTGGTTCCAATTGTCTTCTCTGTTCAAAGTATATGTTGCACTTGTCTATATTGTTTTCAAAAATCAAAAGCGTTCGCACATACCCCATTCTGAATAGAATACACTGGCATTTTACTTATATCAGCCATGAGCCAATCATCGAAATTCGCGGAGCTAGCGATTTTTTGATTCATATAGAGCTGAGAACTAGGGCAACGGCGTCCTCCAGCTTTGGTACGGCAGAGATGCAAGTATTTTTTGTTCCTATTATAACGTGCAATCCATGAAACCCTAGATCTGTTGAGAGAAGGGGTCATCATGACCGCATGGACACTCGTCGATACAAGCTGCGTTACTTACTCTTCGATGTCCTTCAAGGAAATATAAGGTTTAGAATTGTTTGCCGAATGCCATATTAGGGGTGGAAAGGAAGAGAGATACACATGGAAGGCGGACAAAGACCGAATTTGCAAAAGATATGGTGCACCACAATTGCCCGGTAGGCCAACTACCAGACCCTTGTCGGATTGGGTATTGGCTTTGGCTGGCAGCAGGCCATCGTCGCCGCTCAGACCGTGCTCGATATGGCGGATGTACCCATTGCAACCACCGTCCTGTCGTTCGCCCAGACACTGGGTGGCTCTGTGTCCGTATGCAGAAGCAGTCTCTGCGAAGAAGCTGTCAAGCGAGCTCACGAGACGGGTTTCCAGATTGGGAATCTCCTGTCAGCTTGGATGCTGGCGTGGCCGGCCTCGGCATTCTTGTTCCAGGGCAATGTATCGTAGTTCGATCGAATGATAGTGGCTCGGTTGTGACGTTTTGCGTTTCTGCTGCCTTGGCGGTGTTGCCTGTGCTCGGCCGTGTATCAGCTGAATGGGACAAGGTCAAAGAGAAGCAAGTTGATGCCTTTGTCGCTGATCAGATGACTGCTATTGTATATCATTCATTGAGAGCAAGAATCTTGGAAGCCGTTGTTGTGATGGGCCATGCCTTTCTCAGAGACAAAATTACAGACGATAGCTTTGGACCTTGTTTGACTTGTTCACTGGTATGAGATCTAGTGACCTGTTCATACAGCCTTCATTAAAGGTACATTACGTATTACTGATTACATATGTCTCTAGATGGGGCATTCAGTTGAGACTGCCTGATTCGTCTCTGTGTTGGGCCGCAGCAGAAGGAATTCGGACCGGGCTGTCGGGACCAGAGACAGGTTGCTCCAGGATCATGTCGTGGGTATCAGGCTGAGAAGCTGAGGCTTCATCCTTTCGTCGCCTCATCATCATGATGTCCCCTAACGTCAGCCTTGGCGGCCCATTTCCATCCCTGGCTGTAGGCATCCTGCGCTTCTTCTTGATCTCGGGATAATTGAACCCATCCCTCGGTCGGGGCTTCACCACCATCTTGTACTCACTGTAGCTTCCCCACGAGATCGCATGTTCCCAACGGTCCCTGAAGATATTGTGCAAGGGCATCGCAACTTCGGGGTCAACCCGAGTCAGGTTTTCGTAACCTCCTAGAATTGGAAGGGGGCATTCCGGAGGTTCGGCCTGTTGCTCGACTTGAGGCCTGGGCTCCCATTCCAAAAAGTGGAGCAAGGATTCGAGTTGCTTGTCTGTCAGGGCATAAATGCGATACGTGACGCCTCTTCGATGAGAGTCGAACCAAACACCATCGTGCTGGGAGAAAAGCGAAATCGTATGTCAGAAATACAGAACTGTAACATCCTTGAAGGCTTTTTGCAACGGAAGAGTCACTCACCCCGGTACCGCTCTCGCCCCTCCCAAATAGAACCACACCTCCGAATATGATGTCTTCAGCCCAGTATCCCGCGACATCAGCGACTCCTCTGGGAAATTGTTTTGTGTTTGTGTATGCTCGTACGGCGAACATGGTCGGCCAGGGTTTGATGTGAGGGACTTCGTCATCTCTGTAGCTGGTGCAGGGAGTGTCGCGCTGGTGACAGCCTTTATCGAGCTCGAATAGCTCCGCTGCGATGGTGTGAACAGCCACAACGATGAGCTCTAGAAGAGGAAGTTTGGACGCCCTTGAACCCGCGGGGATCTCTTGATATCTCTGGAGGACCTGTAATATCGTTAGTAATATGCTGCGATGTGGCTCCTAGACCCACGTACATCTCTCCTGAGCTCCAGGGATCTTGGGTTGAAGCTGTCTCGGAACATCCTGGTCTTCTCCAGGACACCAGGGCAGAACTCAGCGTGGGTGAAGACAGGGTCGCGACATGTGTACTCAGGATTCTCCAGACTGAAAGCAACATCCTTAAGTGGAAGGCCATCAATGATTTGTGCAAAGGTTTGCTCTGCTATGTCTGTGGATAGGAGATTCCAGATGGCGGTAGCGAACGAGCTCTGATGGTTTGCGTCGAGAACATCGCTTACGCAACAGCAGTCCAAATGCTCCGGGGGAGCGACAGTGACCCAACGGGTATCCTCCATGATGTTGCTTGTCATGTGGTCAGGCTCTTTGCATGTAGCGAGTGCGATTGACCAGCGTTCAGGAGAAAGGTTGGGAACAGGGGGGCGCTGCGGCAGCGAGGGAGTCCAATAAACAGCGCCAAGGTCCAGTGATGTCGAGAGCAAAGCGCCACAAGCTGACCGCACGGGAGGTGGCGCACTCGACAGCTGCTCGAGTTTGCAAGGATCCCAAGGCAATTTAGTGTCGGTAGGCATTCTATAAAACGAAAGGGGAAACAATGGGCACAAGGTTGCAGCGGCCTGAAGGCCGAGGAGTACAACTTGCAGTTGGCCTGTGCACAGCGCCAGTCACCCATTGTACGCCGCTGCCAGTCACATCCACCCCACCAATAGCTGTAAGTCACTCATTGATCTAGGTATGTCATGTTCGTTTGCCTTCTCAGCAATTCTTGTCAATTGCGCGACAGCTGGCTCAAACGGCCACCATTGTGACGAGTATCCCTTGGACTGAGTAGCAAAATGCACCGTAATAGATGAACAGGAGAAGGCAAGCAGTCTGCGTCCATTTCAGGCCATAACTAATGCAAGCTTCGTGCCATAGCTCATATTGGGAACCTTTGTCTAGGGCAATTAGAAACCCTAGCTAAGTCTCAAGTATCAAACCCACAGCTGAGAGGTGTGGGTGCGTACATTTTCCTCTTGGCTTACTCAGTATGGCTCCTTCTTACAAGATCAGACAGGTGATATGGACAGGGGCCGGTCGTAAGAGCTGAAGAGCATTGCCCATCAAGTGGTTGTCATGAGGGAGCTGGGAAGACTACGCATGTAGTTATGAGAGCATCTGCATTGTTCGCCTTGGATTTGGGTGTCTGTGGCGCATTCTAATCACAAGGGAGGGGCCTCTTTATTCTGAAATAATATTGCTGTCTACTGGCCGACAGCTATCCTCTACCTCAATCAGTTGCAGAGACGATATTCTTCTCCTTGCATGAGACTCAAGTGGTCTGCCTCATCAGTTGATCCACAGTTCTCGATTCAGGAAACTGAGTCTCCGTGTAGATGCGCTCCATTGAATTCACTGCGAGTCCCCTGCTGCCATAGAAACTGTTTGAGATCACCCATCACTGGACCACAACATTCACCCAAACACCTTTCACCAAGTAAACGGACTTGCGTCGCAACCTCTGCATATAGAATGCCGCTTGTGCAGCAGACCTTTTCTAATTCGAATCCCCTTCCTACTTCATTCCGACCTTTGCACACCCACCCGCATCCGTATGCGGATTTCAGATATTCTTCACTATGGACTCCTCCCACAATCTGTCTGACGCGCCGGACTCGTTTGTCTGCGGCGAACGCTCTTATGCGAGCATCACAACGGACGGCTCGGGTGACAGTGGTGGATCTGACCCTGATCGCTACTCCATCCCACCCGATACCTTGAACGTCTACTATGATCGCTCTCGAGGAACCCACAAGGACGCACTCTGGGAACCTCTCAGTCACGATACGATTGAGTATACCGAGATGCGGGAGTGCGTCAATGTTGCGATGTGCATTCTCAGCCACTCTAAGAACCGATCGGCAATGTCGACCTACAGCACACAGCTTGTGGATTTTCTCATCAAGGACAAGGGCAAATCCACGGCTGGAAGCGAGAAAATCTCCGACGCAGAGATGGATGTTACTATCGATGGCTGGCTTTGCTCCATGAAGAACGGCTTTCCTGATATCTACATCAGCTATGATACTCCCGATGCCTACGGTCGTACCGAGAGGCTGGACTGGGGAGATCACATCAGCACATACACGCCTCGACAGGCCGTCTACATTGACGTCCACTACAAGGTATGCCGATTATATCTCCGAAGGTATTACGGCTGAGTATACTAATTGCTTCTCTCACCTTACAGCTGTTCGAGAAATTGTGTCGCCTGAAGCAGCGCCTTCCAGAATACTCGGCAGAGTATACGCAACAAGAGCTGGAGCTTTCCAAGCTAGAGACCGCACTTCAGGCGGCGCAGGAAATTCACGACCCAGACGCCATCGCAAGGGTCGAAGCTGAGTTGCAAGCTCAACAGGAGGATTGCCAAATGATGTCCACCCAGAAGAAGAATTATCGCGTTCATTACCAACGCGCACTCTTCCTGCTCGGTGTCACTCTAGCACACGAGTGCTTCCATGTCCTGACCGGATTGTGGACGGGTGGTGAGGAGTACAGGACACCAGCCAAACTTGGCGGAGCATACACGGCGCCAGACCCCGATACAGGGCATCAGTACGGAGAAGCTGGCGAGTGGTGGGAGTTTCAGCACGGCTTCAATGGTTCGATCCAGCTGGCTTGGGGCAAGAAGGACAAGAAGAAGGACGACCCCTACCCTTTGCAAGATGACCGCTTCGCTGTAGGCATCTCCTTTCTTCGCGAAGTGGTTTTCGACGCCGATGGTTCACGTACTGGAGCGAATTGGACACGCATCTCACATGCGTACATCCAGGATATCATTGCCAAGGGTGAGCGCAAGCAAACTTCATTGTTGCCAGCTCAGTCATCAGGTCACTAACTATCACGATCAGGTGCCAGTAATAAGACTATCACCGCGAAACAGTCTCTAACTTTGCCGGATCCCCAGTTTCACGCCGCATTTGTGACTTTGGTCGACAAGACGGCGGCAGACAATCAGCCATCGACTCCGAAAGGCTCTCCCGGCCCGTACGCGAAAGCTATCCGCACACCATTGAGACAATCTCATGATCAATCAAGCCCTTCAAGAGGTAGAGGTGGAGTGCCGTTGGCCTGCAAAGAGTGTGGATCTGGAAGCCACTCAGACGCTCTAGCCGTTCCACTTGGATGCCGGGGCCCAAGGGCAATGGAGAGACCACGAGGGTAGGATATCCCACAGGAGGTCATCCCATAGGAGGTCATCCCATGAAAGTTTATCCATGAGAGGGTGTTCTATACAAGGCTACTCTATAAGAAGTTGCTCTATAACAGGCTGCCCAAGGCGAGCTTAGTCTGAAGAAGAAGTATGCTAGATCAGATTGAGATAGATACTGAGTAAGCTCACTACATTATAAGAGGCTGTACTACAGGAGGTTCGATGTTGTCTCGTGAGAAGGTGTCTCGTGAGAGGTTATCTTATAGGAGGCTGGTTTACAAGGGGTTCCAAGGTTGTTCTACAGAAGCCCTTTCTTGAATAGGTATTTCTAGAGTGAGGTAACCTAACAAGGGAGGCCGGAAAAAGCTGTTCCAGAAGAGCTTGCTATCCAGTAAATCTGTAGCGCGCCATGTTTGGTTGGGTATCCAGGCATTTGCACGATAAAGAAATACTCTCAATGACTATATTGGTTTTATTGCGTTATGTGGCAACGTATTTCGAACGTGACATCGTGAGAAGCCTCGTGTGCTGTAACGCAACCAGCAGTTCCGAATTTCCTTGCGAAGCGACTTAATCGGCCAAGAAACTCCCTAAAGGCCTGCAGAATAGATTCAGCATCCTAGAGTCACCAGATCGACCTCAATATTCTGTGTCCTTTCAATTTGAACACTGCCAATCCAATAGTAATGAAGCCACCCACAACGTAGGGGGCTGCTTTCTGCAATAAAATACGGGCGGCCCTCCGTGTCACGACTTCAAGTTGTTCATGATACGCCTGCGTGTCGTTACTGTGTGGAAAAGGAACATCCGGCACCGGTTTGCCCAGGAATTCACACAATGGCTCCCAGCCTTGTTCGAGTCTGTAGTTAAGCAACCTTTCGGGGGGTGTCACCTCGCGTATCGTCTTGTAGTGGTCTAAATAGACTTGTTGTGCGTTTGCCCGGAACTCTTCCCTATTGGTGCACTTGAAGACGTACTTGAGCCATGCCAGCATCATATCATCGATCTCCGCGATCTGTGGGGCCCTCAGGAGAGATAGTAGGCGGATGAATTTGTTCTCGACGAACCACTCGATGATGGTCTCGTCAAAGCTCTTCATCCACTTCGAGACGTCTCTATCCACGAGTACAACCTTTGCGTCTACAACAAAAGTATTAGAGCAATGTCACACGTCGCAAGAGTCTCAGCTTCCGTTTTCATCTGCAAACCTACCTGGGTATGCAGCAATCAATTCTGGCCCAAAAGCGTTGGCAGGTGTGTCACAAGCCGCTGAACAGTGCCCAAGGAGCTGATCAAACTCCTCGCGGCCAAATGGTTTACGACTAGGTGCTGGATCGTACTTGGCCTTGAAGCCCTCGATCCAAAACGCACTTTCGCTGATGTTATTGAACTGCCGAAACCCATGGTACACTTCACTGTGGCCGAGGATCATCAAGGCCTGCCGGAGTGCTGCAATACATAATGAGCCCTTGCTTATTGTGAAATCTGTCGTGTCACACGATAAGAACTCACACGTTGTACCGGTCCTGGATAGTCCCAGACTCAGGACTTCCATTGGCAAAGTTCGGTGGCATGTTCGTCGGTCGATGTTCGCGTCAGGCAGAAAGAGCTCCGGGTACTTTTCCTCGTCTGTCAGATTAGGTGCCATGATTCCGAATTATGCCCAGCGTGAGAATTCACGCATAAAGAGTAAACAAAGGGAATGAGGGGGCTGACATAGATTGAACGCACCTATCGCGACGGTAGTGACTTTTTTGTAGTCCGTAAGTGCCATGAACTCTATCTTGGATCGGCGTCTCACAGCATTGCCAAGGACAGAGTTTGGGGTGATCGTATCACGCTGACGGCCAATTGAGGAGCTGAGGTAGACTCGCTACCACCCCCTCATGCAGACGCTCCGGGGAAAAATCCGCGATGTTGATACCTGAAGACCGAGGAGACCAGTAAGATGGACGAAACTCCGTTTTATGGCTGCTCACCCCGGAAGCCCCCACTCAAATTGCGACCCTTAAACAAGAGAAATACAGTGCAAATCGCGAGAACCAGTTTGAGCCAGTAGTAATATTACCAAGCGAATTGCGATTTCTTCATGCTATCCTACTGCTGAGCCGTGTCACCGACCAGGGTGCTCTACGAAATTTGGAGAATGCAGTGCAGATGCTGAATCAGCTTATCTCGAACACATAGCGACAGTATCTACTGCTGCCAATTCTAGTGTATATTGATATGCATATTGATCGGCTTACTGTTGCCCGGCCAGGAAATGATGCTCCGTACCTGGCACTTCTACTGCCATTGATAATGCTTGACGAAGCCCTTCTTGCCTCCTATGTCCTGACTTCTCTGCTGCTCCATGGCCCGTACACCAGTTGACTTATTGCTTCTACGATTCCCCCATTCTCAACCACCATGGGGTTGTTCAATCTTCCGCAGCTGCGTTACCGCAGTCCATGGGTCCAGAATATTATCAGCGGTGTCTGCGTCGGCGCATCAGCCGGCATGTACATTGCCCTCAACCTGCTAGGCGCTGGTGGCGGACGACCAGACTCGGCCCAGGTCGTCCAAGTCGTCAACGCCACGCTTTGCTCAGTGTGGTTCTTCTCGTCTTCTTTCGGGGGCAGCATCCTGAACAAGCTCGGACCCGGCATAACGATGTGCATCGGCGTCCAAACGTACGTCGTCTATGTCGGCTCGCTCTGGTACTACGATGAGACGGGCCAGAAGGGGTATCCGTACGCGGCCGGGCCTATTATTGGAATCGGGGCCGGAATGGTCTTCATCACTGCAGGCTATATATCGACTGCTTACCCTGAGGAGCGGGAGAAGGGCTCCTTTGCTACCATGCTGATGAACATGCAGGCGCTGGGGTCGGTCATTGGAGGGATCATCCCTGTTGTCATCAACAGGGACTCCGCAACTGTCGCCGGCGTCCCTCGTTCGGTCTACATCGCCTTCATCATCATCATGATCATTGGTGGTCTCTGTGGCCTGCTGCTTCTTCGGCCGCAGGATCTCAGGCGGGATGACGGGTCGGTGGTTGCTGTACACCCAGCCCGGGGTGCTTGGGAGGAGTTGAAGTCCAATCTGATGATCTTCACGGACCCGGTGCTGCTGATCATGGTTCCCGCTTTCTTCCCGTCCGAGGGGTTCCTGGTTTACAGTGGCTCGGTCAATGGTTCGTAATATCGCTCGTCCACCGCGTGCATCCCTTGCTGACTTTGCCCGACACAGCTCATTTGAACAACCTTAGAACGCGGTCTTTGCTATCTTTTGTGGCTGTTTGTCTTCAAATTCCCGCTGGTTGGGCGTTACGATCTATTCTGGATCACGAGGCATGGGGTCGGCGGAAGCGAGGGCTAGTCGGCTTGACAGCTGTTTCTGTGCCTCTTGTGGCTGCCTGGATTTGGGAGATGGTAAGAACGCGCTTGTGTCATGTTCGTGTGGCAATCTTGAATGGAATCCATGCTTATACGAGGTCAGGTCCGGACTCGCGACTACAACAGAAACTCGCCTCCAGCAGATCCGACTGATTGGGACGAGCCCAGGTTTGGCTGGATATTCGTTTTGTTCATGCTTAATTGGGTGTTTTCTGTGAGTTCCCTCAGCAGCGGCACTATTTTAGCAGAAGCTAATAGTTGCGTCTTTAGCAACTCTGGCATAACATCGTGTACTACTGGATCGGCGCCATAACAAACTCACCCCAAAAGCTCACGCATTATGTTGGCGTATTTCGTGGAGTCCTCGGTGCTGGTGAAGCGATTTGCTTCGGCCTTGACTCCATCAAGATCCCTTTCATTGCCGAGGCAGGTGGGATTCTACTGTTCTATGTGATTGGCATTGCCAGCTTTTACTATCTTGGCATTTACCACATCAAGGATACGAACTACGACCACAGGGAGGAAGGTGCCGTGATACCTAACCACGTCTTAGAGGATATGCACCTTATAGATGGACCAATTACACAAGAGGTGGGGGAGAGGGATGGGAGTGTGGTGCAAGAAAATGGTGCTGGCTCCGAAAAAGGGAATCCCTAAACAGCGGCATGCCAGTGGATATGGCGAGATACACAAGAGATGATGTAGCATATGTCCAGACTTGGAAAAAGCTTAGAGCCAAGAGGAAGCTACGTCTAGTCTATGCTTTTTCTGTGTTCTTCTTCATCTCCCTTTCCTGCCTCCATTGCATTCCCCAATACCACTCCATCACGTATATCGCCGACATGGCCACCACAAGCAGCGCCAGTGCGATGAACGTCCCCGCGCGGCCCACGAGCCCGAGCATAGACTCTATCACACCGACACCCACCGCTGCCATGCTGCACCTCACAAGGTTGTTGATGGCTGTGGAACTCGCCCCTTTGCCCGGGCAGAGGTCGGATACGAGCGTGGTGTTGATGGCGAACACGGCATTGGATGTTGCAGCAATGAGGAATTGGAGGAAAAGCGGAAGGGCAATCCATGCTGGATTAGCCGCTTGTGGCGGTAGTAGGTCGGTGGGCAGGACCGTGAAGCCATAGATGGCGGTGGACACCACGAAGATGAGGGTGATCCAGGGAATAGAACGAAGGCGTGCATGCTCACTGTTGGAATGCCATAGTTAGTAATGCTTGCCGTGTTTACCCAAGGAACAGCCTGATTGCAATTGTATTTGTTGAATGAATAATGGAAGACAAGAACGCACATAGGAAAATCTGGGGCAAATTCCTTCCTCGATTTAGAGGGAGCAGGAGCGCCTGGGTGTGTTTCAAGGTACAGCTGTTCGAAACGGACGAAGTCTCGAGTCATAATTTTGCCAGCGATCGAGGAGCCTACAATGGTTCCGAAGCCTGCGTAAGTACACATGTCAGTACATATTTATTGCTTGCTTGTCAATAATGTAGAGAATGGAAAGCAAAGGGTGTTGCGCCGATCGGAGCATCCAAGCTGTCGTACTCACCATTAGGCAGGAAAACCAATCCGAGCATCAACTCATTCAAACCAAATCGGTCTTTAAATATTCCTGTTGTGCTTGCCACCACCATGCTCCATATTGTGTAGACCATGCCTCCCGAGACCAAGAGGGCGATGATGTCTTTTTGAGCAAGCAACTTAACGGGTCCCGCAAATGTCTTGAGGGTGACCTTGGGTACTTCTGGCTTTTCTCCAGGATCCTCCATGTATTCCGGTTCCTTAGTTAGCCTGCGAATGAAGGGCTGATAGACGCCTGAAAGTCTCAGCGTGCCGTTGCCGGCGATCCTACGTAGTGTTTCGGGCAGATAAATGAGAAGCATTGCGAGGACGAGGCCGGAAAGAATGGTGAGGAAGACGAATATGGAGCTGAAAGCCTTGAGTGTCAGTAAATATCTCGCATATATAGAGTATAACTGGAGAGGATCTCACCGGAATCCAAGGAAGTTGGCCAGAAGTCCACCGAGAACTGGTCCGATGGCAATACTGAAGTTTCGGACTTTGCAAGTTAATGATACAAGCTCATCCAAGCGTGGTCTTGACAATAAAGGGAAAGACTCACTGGCCTGATAGAAACTGATAAAGCTGCCTCGCTCTAAAGGCGTAGCTATGTCCTGAATCACCCCATTGCCTAATTATTATCCACAGCTTGCATCAGTAAGAAGGTCAGTGCGTCTATTTATTTCAAAACATACCGATGCTAACAGTGCTCGCGCTTCCGGCTGATTGTAGACCTCGAGCAATCAGAAGAACAGGGAAGTTGGGAGAAAAGCTGAGGATGACGTTTGCAACAATGTAGACCGAGAAGGAGGCGATGTAGATTGGTCTCCGTCCTATTGTATCGGATAATGGCCCCCAGAAGAGTGGCGAGATACCCTGAATAACGAGATAGGAAGTAATAGTCAACGAGACAGCTCCAAGGCTTACATGTAGGTCCTAGATCTCTTTGTTAGCCGCAAGATGACACGGGCAGCTAAAGAGGTCCTATGACAGTGGACACCGTACCCGGGCAATCGCATCCAACGATGGGAAGTAGATGTTTGAAGAGAGTCCCGAGAAGAGGCCTGCCATCCCAATCATACCAACAAGGAACCATTTTTGTCTCTTGTTCAATATATGGAATGGCTGTTCTGAACGTGGTCGCGGTTCGACATCGCGGGCACTGTCATCTGGGCCAGAGGTAGGACTCGGAGTTGTTTGTATCGCTTCCCCTTCCGCTTCTTCGGGAGAGAGGAAAGGGTTCAGAGGAGGACGCGAGAATCTTTCAACGTTTAAGCTGCTGATTGGAGCCCGGTAAAATGTTCTCCTCTGCTCTTCAGCCTTGGAAAGTCTTGTTTTGATGGAATCATTGTCATCAAATCGATCCCATTCTGGATCAAATCGCGAGGTCCGTGTCGAGTCGACAGCGACAGACAAGACAGTCGATCCAGGAGCGAGGAACACACCGCGACCAACTTCACGACACCCTTCGAGGGTCGTAAAACGCCGACGGTCGAGAAACTTTACTTCGGTAGTGTCCATTATTGGCATAGGATGGGCTGATTTGGTGGCAGCAGGGCAGTGGCGATAGGCTTGCAGTTGGGAGACGTTTGCTGACCTTCACTGACTTAAGGTATGGTCAATACGATGGGATGTTGGGATTTACGCCCCCATCACCAGATACGATTCAACACTGCCTAGTAGGTAACGATATAATTAGAACTTCGAACAAAACATGGCTTCATCTCTTCTGCTCGAGCCATCCAACTTTCCACTGCCGTTTCTCTGCGGTTTCATCAAGACAACACGAAGTGACCTGTGAAACCGAATGCGACTCGTTCCACACCCTAGCAGTGTTGATCCCTATTACGGCAGGAAGGCCTGTCCAGCTGAAGTGGCTGAACTGGGAACTTCATCAGGTCTTCGGCGACTCGGAAATACGAGATGTCGCCGCTTCCGCCGAGATGTTGGGCTGGCTCCTTGTTTGAGGATGAACGCTTTGCCTGGCCACGAGTAGGAGCTAATTTTTAAGGTTTTGAAAGAAAGCCGCTACGAATAAGACCCCGAAAAACATCTAGTTCGTTTCATTCTAAATTCAGCACAGACGAATCACTTCGATGAATGCTGCCAACGGCCCGTTCGCGGCAGCAGGCTAGTACGCGTACTCTGCCTCCGGGCTATCATGCCTTTTCTCGGGGCGCCATAGATTCGATCGATCAAGTGCCCCCCATAAGGCATTCGATTAAATTTTGCTCTGAGAGGTACAAGGATCTAAGTCTAAGGTCGCTAATATCAGGGCCATACTGATGCCCCCCCCCCCTGTTGGAATCTATATGCTCTCTTTTGTATGTAATCTTTTTCGCCGCTTCATTAAAACAATGCCGATCGTCACGATGACCGAAGCCGCTGCCAGAGCCCCGAAGCCAGCAATGACTCCCACTGCCGCGGATGAGAGCATGACACCATTTTGTACTGCTCCAGCTGTGGCCGACGCTGAACTTGCGGCTGTGCTAGATGAGAATGCACTGCTTTTGGACAGAGTCTCGGACTCTAGCTCTGCCGTGACCGTGACTGTTTGTGTCGGAGGTAGGGCACTGATGAAAGCTGTTGCAGTCACAGTTGGACTGGTTGACCCCGAGAGCGAACTGGAACTGGAATATTCATTTACGCATCAGTAAAATGTACATTTTTCACGAGATCCATGAATCACATACCGATTTGCAGTAACTGTCGTTGTACGCGTAGGACTTGCGGATCTGGTCGGGGCCGTGGAAGTTGTGGAAGTCGTGAAGGTTGGTGTTCTCGTTGGTATTATCTGTACGGGTGTCGCGCTCGCCCGGACCGGCGTAGGTGTCCGTAGAGTTGGAGTCAGTCGGTCGAACTGTTCAATATCTTCCCTTTTAGAGTCTCTGAGGTCGAGTGGAGGAGGACGACTCTTTCGTCGAGTTAATTGCTGCATTGTAGATAATGCAGCATGAAATCGATGGAAGTGGTCTGCCTGGACGGGTCAGGGAGAGATAGAGAGAGACCTTGGTGGGTGTGCCAGTGGCGGCCTAGGAAATTTTCGGAATTGGTCTGGGGAATAGAGAAACAATCAAAGTTTAGGAAACTGTCGACCTGGTATTCTGCATTCTTGCTCTGTTCCCCTTGTGCCACGCGGTGCAGTGGCTCAACAACTTACATGACATGCTGAGACCAGGATCCCTTGTTCGTAATGATCCGGCATGGTCAGGCTCCCGGGAGACCAGATGTGTCAAGTTAGCCTAAGCTTTTTCCAAGGTTGTTTCTAAGATGCTCGGGATCTGCACGGCCCATTTCTGGCTGCGACACATCAATCTTCCGTGATCCGGGTTGCATCTCGACCCTACTCGGGAAACTATATTTAGACAGTTCGGGCGGCTAAGGTAACGTCCATTAGGATAGCCGTGGAGACCCCCGTGCCCCAGAGTCCAGGTCATCAGATGTCGGGTTACTAGTAATGACCACCAGACCTGTCAATTGTCAAACAGTCTGTGCACAGCACCATTCTGGGGAACGGAACCAGAAATTTCAAACGAGGCTTGCCGTTAGTCTGTCTCCTTAGCACCTTCAAACTGGCTCACTTGATAGTCCATGAATCTGACTTACAGGATCTGAAGCCATCGTACTGCCACTTGTGCGTACGATCAGGCCGTAAAGTAGTGATACGTGGTCGCTGAACAGATCATTAAATATGGGGCCTGGCCCAATGCAGCAACAATTTGGGGAAAGTAGAACATCGGCACTTTGAAAGACCTGGACGAATTTCTTCTTTCTCATATGCTCCATGGCTCATCTGCCACTGTCCCCTATGTGCTTGGTTCTATGCCTTGTTCTAGGCGTCTACGTGCGTTCCGCCTGGGCCCAAGATGACCCTCTCGCGAATTTCGGGGATACTATTCAAGTTCTTGGCCAGGTCAGTCTCTGCATCAATACTGCTCTCTATTTTGTCTCTTGATTCTTTCCCTTGCCTAGAGTTGAACACTATTGGCACAGAAATATTAGACATGCTAACACGATGTAATCCAGATGGCTCGAACGGACCAGGACTTTACGGATGGTCTCGCCCTCGATCTGTTTAGTCCATCCAACCGGACACTTATTGTGACGAACAACACCTCACCTCTCCCGGGAAACTTCGTCAGAGGATCCACGGGAGAAGGTTTCACAAATCTTTCCAAGTACAGTTGGATCATCAAGATGAACGAGACGGCGCAGGATCTTATTGCCAAGATTGAATTGCCCTACGACCCGGTTGCTCTACAACAGCAAGGCTTCGACGTCTCCAATACCTTCGTCGGCACGCTGGCACCCGATGGGAAAGCATGGGTTGTCACAGAGGGGCAAAGGAATGTTCACATGTACGTGGTGTCCAAGCTCAAGAACAATGGTTGTGATACTAAAGCCATGACAAAAGATCAGAAAACAAGACTCGAATCATCAAGATGACATCCTTGGACGGCGAATACATGTTGCTGGGACGCAAGTCTTTGGATACTTCCAACATATTTGTTCAGTATGGTCAAGGAGCAACCAGAACCGTCAATGTTACTGGCGGACCTGGCATTCAAGAAGCGGAATTTGTGGACGGCCTTCGATTTTCCATGGCTGCGACATCACCGTTCGCCATGAATGTCGACATTCCTAATGGCATTGAACAGACTGCGTTGCCGGAGAACACAATCCCACTTAGTGAGTGTTTCCTGGCATACTAGCCCATCACCGAAAGGAATATCCTAGATGATAACCAGGAAACAGACTCATTCTCTTGGACCATCAACACTACAGAGACCTCGTCCACTGGTTTATCAGCCAACTTGGCCTTCCCAGGTGAGTTAGCAAGCTCTGATCGCGGGTTGAAAACTACCATTCGAGGATCGCAGCTAATCCAGAGTTCTCTCCCAGTCAACCTTGACATGCTTGCTGCTAAGGCACCAAACCGAAACCCAGAACAGCTGGTTGTTGCCAGGCGTGGCCTCAACACTAACTCAACAGAGAAGTTTACTGCTTTGGAAAAGCAAACCCTGAGCTTATCTACGAGAAGCGTCAATGTTAAGGACGTTGGCCAGTTGAATGGGCAATATATAGTACTCATTGCGGGTGATGGCTTGGGGAGTGCAAAAGAGGATGATGATCGAGATCGAGATTGATCTTATTACTGTCGTTCTATGCAGACTATCAAATTAAATCGCCTTAACATGAAAAATTTCCTACATACTTATTAATGTCCATAATTAGCCGACCACTACTCTTTCATGCTGTCGATGTCTGGGTCAGTGTCTCGCGGCCTGATTAAATACAGGGCGAAACTGCCTGTCAAAATACCCTGCTTTTTACAGCGCTCTTGTTCAGTATCTGGAGAGATCATCACTGCAGATGAACAAGGTGACACAAAATTATCGCCGTGCATGGCGGACAAATCCGGCATAGCGCTTACCCAGGTCTGCAGCAGACCGCCGGCTGGGTTCATCCTACGCTCAGCTCTTCCACCCCGCTCGAAGCGTACTTCAGCCATGATATGGTCTTTAGCTTTATCCAGACCATTTTATGAAAGATATGACTACGTATTCGTTGTCTCGCCAGAGTATTCACAATGGAGCAACTTATGTTCGCGCGACAGCTTCAACGGTGCCAAAGTGTTCACGAAGAAACCAGCTACCTCGATATAACGGTGTACAAGGTAAGTTTACATCTACAGATTAACAGAAGCTTCTACTTATACCTGAATAACCTGGGTTAGGACAATTATTACAACAGAATTGAGCAGCATCCCCTACCCATGGAACAGCTCCACGATTTCATTGACGGCTTTGGGATAGTCAGTTAGCCATTGGCATTATGAGACGTGCTTGCTCTCCGGAACAACGCTGAAAACAGTACTAGGAAACATTTCGGCAATCGAATCTACAAACCGGTGGAAAGATCACAGGTCAAGTAAAATTAATGTTGTGCAGACAACTTCAAGACTGTTCCAGCCCAGTACTAGAGAAAAGTTCTACTGACAACATGTCCAGTCTTCAAGTCAATGCGAAGCACCCCGACACTTTTCGACCTGATACAATCAGTTTGCCGCAACCACAGTATGAGTACATGATGAAATCTATGAGTTTGCCCATCAAAGCCCTGGGAACGACTGCGTGCGTTGGGCCCCTGTTCTGGTGGGACCTTAACGAAACACATGGAAAGAAACGCCTGGGTGAATCCCGAACCATACATATGGGGACCAAAGCATGCAGACTAACAATCCTCAGAAATGATATTCAGAAAGGCGGACGTCAAGAAACAGGGTACCACCCGCGGTTGGGAGCTATTCCTCAGCCATGACATTCAAGAGAACACCACAACGGGCTTCTATAAAGGGACCGAGTTCTCCAACATGACTGACGTGCTAAGTGTGCTCAAGAGCTGTGCTGATGATGCTTATCATCCGCTGCTACTACCACTCATTATTTTTGAGATAGAATGCATGTCACATACCGAGATGAAGCAGAGAGACGTCAGGGCTCGGGTGAGGATCATAGAACGCCAGCTCGAACAAAAGCTCCAAAACCCAGTTGAGGATGGAAACCACATGGCTGAGCTGCATACTGAGCTACTTCGCCGGGAAATGGTTGAGTGTCATGCTCAGGCGCTCTGGAAACCTCCAAAAGACTATATCCGCATCCTCCAGTCATTCCGTGCTTGTTTGGGAAGGACGGACTCGGAAATCCAGGCGGCTTCATCAAACCCCGAGGGTTTGGCTAACACGAGAAGAAGTTTCGCCTCTCGCGTTGATCTCCTCGAAAAGCGCTTCGAGACCCAGAATACGTATGTGGAGACGACGCTGATGCGGCTTAGCATGCAGCAAGATGCAGTGAGTCAAACGCGATCATATGCGAGGCCCTAGAGTAGCTGATGTTTATCCATAGCTGGATAATCTCATCGCCAGGCAGGAGAATCGACTCGCTGTCAAGCTTGCTGGTGAACAGAGAGCACTCGCGTACGCCACCAAGAGCGATTCAACCACTATGAAGGCTTTATCCTTACTCGGAGCGATATTCCTCCCTGGAGCTTACGTGGCAGTGAGTAAAATGCAGCAGTCGTTGTGATACGCAGACACCTGGGCAGACATGGTTATCAGCACTGATCACTGCTGATCACTGCTCATGTAGTCTATCATGTCCACGACTTTTTTTGATTTTTACGATTCGGCAAGCCTTTCGGCAGCTGTCTCACCAAGATTCTGGCTCTATTGGGCCATAGTGGTTCCCTTGACGGCGTGCGTGATTACAGCGTGGTATTTCTGGGAGAGTCAGAGGAATAGGAGAACTCATGAGGTAGCAGAGGCTCTAAAGCAACAGGGCGTGAATGTGGACCAAATGGAGGCGGAGGTCTTGTCAGCGATGAAAGAAAGGAGAAGGGTTTCGGTTGATGATAGATATTTCTATCTATAGTGATGCCACACTTGTCAATACTGCTATTGAAACATGCTTAAAAATATTATTTGGGTAACTAGAGATCAGAGTCGCTCTATCTAATACTGAAGTCTATCTATCAGAATTATTATCTATCTTGGCTTCCGTAATCTCATTGCATAAGTGCGATCATGTATAGCTCGACGCACATCCGGCACCTCAGCGCTACGAGGACTCGGGGAACCGGCGCTCCCAGCGAATCAATGCAGGAGCCTCCGGTCTGGAGAAAAGGGATGCGTAGTCCGTCTTTGGAACATGCGATTTGCCGTCAAGAGTGTTGAGCTTGAAGTTCCTGACGAAGGTGCCGATGATGGTGCAGAGGTTTACGTAGGCGAATTTCTCGCCTATGCATCGGTGACGACCAACACCGAATGGTAGGTATGGGCTCTTGACTCCCTTACTGACCTCTCCGTACCCATAGTCTACCGTCCCCTCGTCTGCCTCAACCTCGACCCTGTTATCCCAACGGTGAGGGTCCCAGATGCCGGCCTTGGGGAAGAACTCCTCGCTCAGATGCGTCACAATCGGCGATGCAACCATGACGTGGTCTGGCGTAAGAACATAGTCCGTATTGGGTACTGGCAATGGCTTCATGACCTTCCGCATAATGGAGTGGATGGAGCTGTGAAAACGGAGCGTCTCCTTGATGACGTTCTGCAACAGGGGGAGCTTGTCGATATCGGAGTACTGGAATGGCTGGCTCCCGTCGTAGCCGAGGTTCCGCACCTGCTCCTGGTAGAGCTCTTCGACGATGTCAGGCCGCGAGGCCAGGCGGAGCATAATCCAGGAGCTGCTAGACGAGGACGAGTGCTGGCCCGCCATCAGGAGTGTGATCAACATACCGGCAATCTCGTCATCGGGAATTGGCTGGCCGTTCTTGTAGGTGCAGTCCATCAGGTGCCAGATCATGTCGGGTTCCTTCTCCTCGGTCCTCTGCCCAGACCTTCTGCGCTCCTTGATGATATTCATGTAGACAGACTCTATTTGGGCGCGTGCAACGTCTCGTCGTTTGTTGTTGGGTAGTGGCGCCCACGGCAAGATGAAATTGATGGGCCGGAAGCCGAGGTCCAACTCATCGTAGAGCTCTGCAAATTTTCCTGTCAACATCTTGCGCACATCTGCTCCTTGGAGAGTTCGGCTGGCGGTGAAGATCGTGATTTGGGCCATCACGGACGGGACGTCAAAAGTTCCCGAGCGACCTTTGAACGCAGCAGAGCCTTTGATATATTGCAGGACCTCATTTTCGATTAGCGGACAGTAGGTCTCCAAAGCATGTTGTGTAAGCCCGAATTTGACGAATTTCTTCTGCTCCATGAGTTTCGCATTTGGGCAGTCGTAGATGATGTCGCGGCCGAAAACAGGGGTGGTGAGTGGAGAATAGACCTCCTCGGCGTTGAGGTTCTCGAGCTTGCCGTTGAGGATGAATTCGTTGCCTTCCAGTCCGAGGTATACTGTCATCTTCTTCCCGAAGAGGATGAAAGTGAAGATATCGCCATGCTGGAGATAGTGATGCACAGGTCAGCGTCGAATGACCCACAACGCACAACAGAGCATGCAACGCACCTGTTTCCTACAATCCTTGTAAAATTTGCAGGGATCTGTTCCATATGACACGGCGTTACCAATAAAAGGAATCCAGTGAAAGATAACAGGAGGTTCCGATTTATTTCGGGGGAGTTGTTGGCGCAGAACATTGATCGCAACGGCTAGCAGCAAGCCATATAACGCAAGCCACGGAACCGCGCTCAGCGATATTGTTCGCGGCAACTCGAGGGCGAGGATTTTGGAGCCCATTTTGATGACCAAATGATCGCAACTGATTCGGTCACATTGGCTGTCCTCCTAGAAGGACTGAAAAGTAAAAGACCAATATGCAGGCAAGTGAAGGGAGTTATAGAAATTACAGACTGATGTAGGCTGCCCAGACACATGTGGGTCGTATTCGTGTTCGGGACCCCAGTATTCGGATTTTGAGCGCGCTAAACCACATACATGCACGTTCGTCAGTTGTCTTGCCCATGTTCATGTCGAAGGATGCACCAGAAACGGCAAGTCAGATGATATCCAGTGCCCATCATTATTGCCGAGTCGATTCCATTGGTCCATAGCGGGGAACTTGAGCCGAGACCCAGGTAGCTTATTCGTTGCTGACCTATCAAAGTTTTTACTGGTCGTTCGACAAATGTGCAACAGTATCAGACCACTGTGGGGACCCCCTTTTGATTTACAGATGTCGTCTTACTGTTGGTATCTAGTGAAAAACAAAATTACCAATGTACCTTTTCGGTGCCTCTAGACCGCAAGTAAATGCAGTGTCACACAGTAAATACCCTGAAAATGGTACGCAATCATTGTTTGTGCTGCGGGATCTCTGCATCTCCATCCGGACATGGGGGAACTGCTGACGCCAGGGTACTTGAACGAGTGTGCATTGGAGCGACCTTCTCCCAATCCGCTATCGTCATTTTCTCACAAACACAACCCCTCAGCACTTACAAGTGTACTGGATACACACCGACAAGGATCCTCTCTGGGCGTCTGTTAAATTGAACGAATTAGTCTTTGGGAGGCGAAGAAAGATACCGTTGAAGCAATCTGTCTTAACCATGGTTCGCTTGTGTTCGGACCTTGATCTTTGAGCTAGCAGAATTTCTTGGGTAAAAAGGAAAGAAAAGGTGTTGCGTTTCCAGCCACGTCCAGGACGATCCGACATTCCGGTTTCGGCAGGACCATGTTGCTGAGCCTCCAAACAGCCATCGCCATCTTTCGCGTACTCCACTACGATCCCCGGTAGACATTGCTCCTCAGAGAAAGCAGACGTGGTCTTCCCACCCTGACCTCGTCATCACCACCTATCACGTTTAGTGCGTTGGTCACCATTGTCCAATACGGCGTTCTGACAGGTGACAGATCCAGAACGAACGTCTATTTAGTACGTCACCTGAGTATGGAGATTTCATTGCATAATGGATCAATCCTATCTTATGAGGTTGATGATTAGACTATCATGCGAATGCGTTGATAATGAATTGGGGTAACAACAGTGAAAAGTTTCAAGGTTGGGTATTGTGCGAAGCATGGCCTTCTAGATGGCGGGGCCTGCTTACTTTCAAGAAGCTAAGTAGTGGAAATATTACTTGAGATCAATCTTTCAAGTATGGTACTTTGACTTGATCGCGTTGAGGTAGAACGGACCCGGGCCCCAGAAAAGTTGTGAAGTGGTCATGGATATTGACTTGTTCGAGACAGAAACTCTCATGCAGTTTGGAAATCACTCCATGGCAGTTTCTCGATCCGTCCGAGGAGCCAAGCTTCAACGGTTCCCTCAAACGATGGCTGCACAGCAGAGTAGGTGAGAAAGTGATGCATGCACAGAGGCCCACAGATAAGGAGAATGTCTAAAAGTACCGCAAAGGTCGGCTCACATGAGCTTTCCGTCCTTCTCAAAATTCAATGGTGTTTTGCGATTCATGAGGTATGGGACATCAGCAATGTCTCTAGCCGTTGTATCATTGATGCCAACTCCGGATGGTGATGGTCCGTGCGTCCGAGCTAGCGCCCAGGACGACGACACCAGGGAGAAAAGTCTAGTGCTTTTGCGATGTCGCGTTCATTTTGTAGTCTGCATCTTTTACTGCCACCAACCCTCCGCGAAAGCGTCACCGCGTACGGAGCCACCCTGCGCCAAAACCATGCTTCGAATAAGGGCAACGATATGAAAGGGATACTGCCGTTGAGGAGACGGTGTTCAACGACAGAGACTAGCCGAGGAGTATGCAGTACGTCTGCCGCTCCTGCATCCTGCGTCTCGGGCAACCATGGCGAACTCCTGCACACCCACGGCGATGGCCCCAGCCATGGGCCCGGCCACCCTGGCGAATGAACCACACTTCGACCCTTCCAGGTGACAGAGGCAGGCTCAGCAACGATGGCTCGAAGCGCGACAGCCACGACAACAACCGGGGTCAGGACTACCCCGAGGCTGAGGGATTTTGGGCTACCGACGGCGACTGGGCCCCTGCCAACGTCCACGAGCTCTCGGGTACCCAGAACATCGATCGAATTCTTCAACTTGCAATGCCGGCTTCGGCCAGGCTCAGAAATATCCGAACAAGCCCTCGAAGCTCTCGCAAAGCGACGGAACCATCGCTCTCGGTTAGACTGGCGCAGTCATTGGAAGAGAACGCGGATGCTGTTGCTTTCGATGAAGCACTCGATAGCGCCCAACAAGTCGAGCATCAAGAGCCTGGGAAACGGGACGAGCCTCCCCAGGCGCAAGATGCTGACGCTAGCTCAAAAAGGCGACATCCTCCTTTGCTTCTGAGTCGAAGGGACCAAGACCAGCGGGAAGTCCTGAGGCGTGTGACCAGGAAGGCAAGGGCAAACTTCGCGCAAGCGTCTGCTGATTTCATCTCCTGGAAAAGACTTCTGAAAGAAATATCAAACCCTGAAAGCAGAAGCCCCTCCCCCGTCGAACTACGAATGCACCATGGCGTCCTCATGCTCGACAGCGCCGACGCCATGACGAGTTTCCTGAGCTACTCGTCTCCGGACCACAAACAGAAGACCAGGAACAGAATCCTCTTATACACTACTCTTCGACATGCTCCTGCAAAGGGTGCCATGGTGCTAAAGGCATTGTTATCCGTCTCTCGCCTGCCATTCTACATGATTGAGGATAGCCTTGGGTTTCTGGCCTACCATATTCGTCAGATGCCGCCAGTCACGAAGCAGAACTATGCCCAGATGTTGGCTGATTTGGTCGTTGAAACTGCCCAATACGGAGGGAAAGGTTACGTCCGCCTGACGCAGAACACAATCTACTCTATACTGGACGCCATTCCACAAACTCGGCTCGAAGATTGGTTTCACCAGCTTGTCACCCACAAGGTTCCATTGCACAAGTACACTTTGCTGCAGTTCGCAAGTCATTTCGCGAAGATGCCTGTGACGAAAGAGCTGTCACTCGATATCGCGCAAGATCTGTTCGGCACCAGGTCGCCAGATATCAACACGCCAGTTGGCACCAGTCTTTGCACCTCGTTACTAAGCTTTAAGGATGTTGATTTATTCGCTTTTGACGAGAACTTGCCGACACCTGCTGAGATCTTTCAAGCTCTCCTTGATTTAAGCTTGATACCAAATGTCATCACCTATACTACCATCATCCACAGCCTCTGCGTGAAGAAGGATCTACACACGGCTGTAGAGGTCTTTGAGGTCATGAAACAGCACGGTGTCCAGCCAGATCATTTCACCTACTCAGTCATGATGAACGGTTTCAAGTCGTGTGGAGACTTTATGACAATGCTGCAATTCGCATCCAACGCTCGTGCTGCAGGCATTCAAGATGCAGTGGTTTGGAATGACCTGATACACGCAGTATTCCTGGCTTGCCTGAAGGAACCTCTCCGCCGAGGAGGAGTGCGCAGGGCGCGGTGTGCCGTCTGGGGCCCGATGAACGCCATTTTCGCTCGTTTCTTCAGGCCTGAGCCCTTGAGAGCATTCATAACAGCGGAATTCAGTGATGTGCGCAGTTTCATGGAAAAACAGGGTTTCATACCAAGCAGGATGCGAGGAGCTTTCCACGACATCCAACAGCTGCACCCCCAGGAGCTCATTCAACCTACCTCTGCGACACTGAGTCTCATGATCATGGGTTTCATACGGCATCTCCCGCGGCCCAACGACGTCGTTTCCTTCTATGACCACTTCAAGAATTTGCTCAGAGAAGGGAACCCCGCGGCGCGAAGTATTGTCGAGGAGCAAGGCTCAATTGTCCACGACATCGTTCTGAGGTCTCTGATCAAATGGAAAGGCACGCTGCGAATCATGCTTAGCATAATCAGGGACATGATGACCGATATCCAGCCCGCCACGGCTGTTACAGAGCCCTCGTCGCGTCAGACGTTTGAGTCGCAGACCAGTGACCCTGGACCAAAGTCGGTTACAAACATTGAAGATGCCAAGTTTGACTCCAACTCAAGACCTGGAGCAGACAACACCGCCGCTGCTGATGGTGGAACGGGAGCAGAAGACGAAGCAGCGGAAAAAGGCAAGTCCACAGTTGGCCCAACCTTGTCAGACAGCAGCGACCATTCTGGAGAAGCAAGGTCTCCCATCCGCCACCCTCGCCCCAGCATCCATACCTGGAGCATCCTCCTCAAGGCTTATATTTCCAATCGCATGATAGGGGAGGCCGAACACATCCTGAAGCTCATGCAGGTTCATGGTGTCAAGCCCAACATCGTGACGTGGAACACGCTAGCCGCAGGGTATGCCAAGATTGGGTACACGAAACACGCCGTGGAGGCTATGCGCCGCCTGGAAGGCGCGGGCTTCACCAGCGACGACTGGACCATGCGCGCATTCTCATATATCAGCGACAAGGACAGGGCGATCAGGCTGATGGAGCGCAAGGTGGAAGAGAACAAGGCGGCGATGGAGGAGGAGGAATCGGGACAGCAAGAGGTGTATGAGGATGAGTTCGATAAGGTCATGCGGCTTCAGAGCCGAGCGGAAGAGGATCAAATGTCCCTTTATTATGAAGATGCCCTGGGGATCAGCGAGGAAGCCGACGAGTGGCTGCCCCCTAGAGATGCACCCTCAACGGGTGAGGTGAAACCTACAGAGGCCCAGGCCCAGGCCCAGGCCCTCGGAAGGGCTGCAGAAGAGCCGCAGAGCACGTCTGGCCAGGCGCCACAGGCGCCGTCGCACCAGGAAACCCAGAAGCCAGTTGCCAAGGCACCTGTCCCGCCGAAGCCGGATCTGGGTGCCTGGGACGACTTCTTATGGGATCATGCTGCGGAGGCTGAGTCCGAGGAGCAGGACAAGCGGGAGGAGTCGTCGGCTTAGATCGTACGTGCGTATGTGTACCTACACGGGTACCGTGTCGTCGTTGTATACTTTATAGAAGATACCCTGCATAGAAATAACACCATCCACACTTTACGCTGTTCTCAAACTCCTAGTATGGAGTCCCTGCACGCCTTGGAATCACGCTGTGCAGGTTTTGCCTAACTACTTGTTCAGTCCGCAGGTAGGGACAGCCTCTAGCTCTCCTGGAGTATACACAGATTAAAAACGAGGCGATCTTCCTACACTACAGTAGACCATCGTATTATAGCAGTCTCCTCTGGAGTATACTTCCGGGATACACCCTCATTTCCAACATCCTGTTATGGGACATCCTCACCCTCTTGTAGCAGACCATGTTTTAGGACACCTTCTTGTAGGACACCCTCTTTGAGACACCCTATTGTAGATGTTCTCCTTAAGACCTCGTCTTAATGGGCAACCTCTGGTGGGATATCGTCATAATGACATTCTCTGTGGAGTACCCCCGTCTGAGACATCTTCTCATAGGACATTCTCTGGTACGACAGCGCCTTCCTCCTAATTCATTTCACCAGTCTCTGGCGCAAATCGCATGACAGATTAAGGATTAACTTTTGATACAATGTTTGTTCTGGCTACGGAAGCTAAGAGCGGAGTCATTAGTGCTGTGAGTGTTGTTCCTGCGCCAACCTGAGCTCGGCAATCTGCGGCAGCATATGCCGAACTGCGCCGCAATTTTCATCTTCATTCCTTGAGCATGCGCAATTCTTCCTTTCCCCCGACCATTACTTCCCTTATGCGCAACTCTCTCGCACTTCCAGACGTAGAAGGGTGTTTTCTGTTCCACGGAGTGATGCTCGTGTGGGTCAGAGAAGGGCACAGGACATTGCAGCGCCTAGCCACTTCTTCCTTCCTTTCCGTCCTTCTTCCAACCCGGGCCCTGAATCCACATCCTTCCCAGCCTTCTTGAAGGAGTCGTTCAAAGCAGGGCTGGGCAGCTGATCCATTCTGGTCTTTTCTGCTCTACCGTAGAAAATGGCGTCTCCCGAAACGATCGTATGGTAACGAAATTGTGGGAAGGCTATGGCCTCGCCTTCGAAAAGAACAAGCTCTTCTTGTCTTGCCCGTTCTCCAAACTGGACATTAGCGTAGGGCGGGAAGTCATAGCGGCCGTGATAGCGGCCGTAGAGGTGCGAATTGTCCCAATCAACGCGTGAAGGACAATAAAAAGTTGCATCCCCAGGGAGTTTGCTGCCATCCTTTTGGACTAACACGGCTTTCCCCTGGAACGCCACCCGCTCGCCACTTTCTGGCTGGCTGGCTGTCTGCGAATTTTCATCAGGAAGTTCCCCTACTTCACCGAACAGACTGTCATCTCTTGCCGCCAGCACGCTACATATCAATCCTGCAGACCCTGCCAGGTGGTGCTCTTGGCTCGAGGAATCAACCGATTCGAATCCGGCTGCCTTTCGCTTATTTTCAGCAGCTCTCTTCCATTCGAAAAATTCCATCCTGCGTAATTTCGCGTAATGCCACTCCTCATTGTGGGGAACAGTGGCGAGGATTTGTCCCAGGTCCACACGTCCGAATACCCGGCCGTCGACATTCAATTCAATGATTCCGACACTTTCGAAGATCATTCTGGGAACCGCATTGTAGTATTGGTAGTCGGCCACTTCATGAAAGATCTTCAACAGCCATTCATGCAGAGATCTGGCGAATATCAAGGCGGCGCGCTTGCCAGATGGAACCATGCAGAGCCTCTCCCCTGAGCCTTCGGACACTGAACGATCATCCCGTGGACACATGAGGCAGCGCAGGGGTCTCTCGCGTGAATCCGGTACATCTGGATCGATAGGAATGTCGAGAACGATTTTCTGGATCGTGCGATGTGATGGTCGACCTCTGCTAATGTTTGTGGTTCTCTGACGCTCGTGAATTGAAGCACTGCCTGCCTCAATGCGCAAGGACTCGGCTATGAACCTGAGTAGCATGTCGGCACTTATACAGTCTGCCCACGCACTGCAATCCGAGTCGTCCTTCGTGCGTCCATGAGGCTCGTTGTTAAACCCCACAAACTGAAAATATCGGATTTGCGTGTGGAGAGTGTTTATATGGTAGGCTGGAAATGGTGCTGACAGCCATGTTGCCCATAAGCTGAGTACCTCCCTCCATGACTCTTCTTCAAAGATGATGTCCAGTTTGGCGTCGTTGGTCCGTTGGGAAAACTTTCGAAGGACGAAATCAATGACTTCGGCACGGATCTGTTGGTTGATGTGTAGCAGTGGCATTGCGTCGCGCTTGAGAGATTTGCAGAAACCAAACTCCGCACCATAACTCGGCCTGTCGGTTATTGCGACTTTTCGGTAGTCTTCAGACTTCCTCGGGGGCTGTGCTGACTGCTGTTGCATGGTATCGACCACCACATCAAGAAGAATCGGCTCTCGAAGCTCGAGGGGCAGGTCGAGGAGGCCGACCATGTTGAAGAAATGGAGTCTTTGCTCACCCTATGGTCGGGATTGGGGAAGCTTTGGGAGACGAGGATGTCAAGATGGCCTCGGCTCAAGTGTTGATTTGTCTGGAACGCTTTGGAGGTTTTCATGAAGAGGATGAACTTTGAAATTGTGACGGTGATGAGGGTGGGAGTAGGTAAGTTGACCTGACGAGCGGCTTGTTTGACGTCAGAACAGTGGTCCAGCAGGAAACGGTCGGGGGCGGGTGTGTGGTGTGTTGCAAACGCAAAAGCTGCAAACGCCCAAAATTGGCAAGGACTGGTTTTGAAGTGAAAGGCTCATACCCTGGTTGGTACTTTCAGTTAGGGGTTGATAGTGCCTTCTCATTGTGGTCTGTTTTCCCCCAACGCTTGACACCAGGCACCAAGCAAAACTATAATTACTAAAAATTGGCCAACATAGGCAACCCCAGCAAGTCATCAAGCACTGTTCCCAAAGAACTTTGTTATTTTCTGCGTCCCACTCGACTTCCCCTTGGCTGGGCTCTTGGTGCCGTTGCTCGTAGAACTGATTGTCCTGGCGCTCTTGGGGGCAGCTTTACTCGGGGACGGTGTGGGGGACGATTTGATCTTTGTTGGCGAGGCAGAAACCGGGCCCTTTTTAGTGGGATGTGCTCCCTCATCCTCTGGTTCCGAGTCTGCCTTCCTCTTCGTTCCGGGCGCTTGTGAGATTCCCATGCCACCGTCATTTGCGGTCTTGGCGACTTCATCTACCGTCTTTGTCTCGAATGACTCCTCTGTCCCTTCTTCCTTCTTCTTAACCTCCACATCGGCTGTTGATGTCTCCTTCTTCGGCTTGGCATTGGCGAAGAAGTTTGCGATGTTGTTCTTGTTCTCCTTACTCGCGATTGGGATGATAAAAGTGGGAGAATTGTTGCCGACTTTCCCGACGTCCTTGCTCACCGGGTAGCATTCCAGCTCGCCGTCGAACGGCTTGAGACAGTCCTGGAGACCCTTTGACCATTCAAAACGTTGGGGATCGAGCCACGTCTTCATATTGTCCGAGGCGGGATCCAGGATGACTGGCATACGGTCATGGAGGAACTTGAGTTGCTTATTCGAATCCGTCGTGATGATGGTGTAAGTGTAGTGTTTTTGGTCATCATCTGCATTCTCGTCAGTCCACCTTCTATCTTTGTACGAAGACTCAGTCTTCACTACCACCGTCACGGAAGATAAGGACAACTGCTTACCTTCATATTGAACACAGTCCCAAAGCCCCGCGAAGCACATCAGACGCCCGTCCTTGCGCTTGACGAAGTGCGGCATCTTCTCCTTTCCGCTCTTGAGCCACTCATAAAACCCCTGCGCCACGACAATGCACCTCTTCCGCCCCTTCATTGAGGCCCACATCCCGCCCGCCTGCGCGAGGGAGTCATCGCGGCAGTTGATCGTCTTCATCATCGAGCCGTAGTCCGGGTTCCGCTTCGTCCAGAAGGGGATGAGGCCCCATTTCATCGACTGGAGCTTGTAGTGCGTCTCGTTGCTCTCAGCATCGCCTTCGGCCTCAGTCTCAGCCGATTCATCCTGCGTCGTAGGCTCAACGTCTGTGGACGCGTCCTCGGCTGCGGCCTTGGCTCCCTTGCTGGACTTGGCCTCGCGGCGCGGACCGGCGCCCCAGTCGGGCACGTCTGCGCGATACACGATGCCGTGGTACCCGGGAGCGAAATTGTAGCTCTGCCGAGGAGCTCCATCACCATCGTCAGCTGGGGCGTCCCAGACTGGCATGTCATCGTTCTGTAGCATTTGGCGGATCTGCGAGGGCCGCTGTGGTTGCCTGGTCAGTTTGCCGCGTCTGTGAGGGTGGGCGGGAGTCGATGAGGTCATACCAGCGCGAGAGCGTATCTTCCACACATTGTCACTTGTATGCGCCCAAATTGGTTTTCTTCACATGGGGATTCGAGTCTCGCATCACTCCAGCTCTCAGAAGTGATGTCGCGATTAGAGGGGATGTCATCTCCAAAGGCGATGATTTGTCGCGGCTCGACCCTTGGCGCGACAGGGATGCCGCTTCGCGATATCGACGCCATGTCACGGGACTTGTGTGACATCATTCACAATGCTTCCGTCAATTGGTCTTTTGCCCATTCCGATTAAACGTGTGAAATGACATTTCATGCATATTGAATTCTCAAATCTTCGTCTGTAGTCATAGAAAAGATTACATTCTTCGTTGCTGGTGGTGAAATGCACGGCTTTCCTCTGGTGTCCGCCACGTGCTCACATCGTCTACCCAGGTTCCCCACAGCCACCGTAGGCATGTATGCATCAAGAGTATTTCTACATGGGTCTCTGATTCTCACTCCGCATTCATAGAATCTTTATCTTGGCGTAAGGAAAGTCAGGGTGCCTGAATATCTTCTCCTGTGCGCTCCAGCCGCTTAGCTCCTCCGGAAGAGGCAGGAATTCAAAATTCAAGACCAAGAGCACGACCAAAATACGAAACTCCATCGTGGCAAGGCGACGACCTAGTGAAGTCTTAGTAATTAAGGTGTCGAGAAAGTCCAAGAATTTGCCAAAGAGGACTCACCAAAGCAACCCCTGCAGCCGCCCCCAAAAACGAGATTGGTGAGCGCATATGGGTTGAAGACTTCCCGGCCAGATTCATCCCTGACCAGCCATCTCTTTGGCTCGAAGCGGCCGAGATCGCAGCCAGCGGACCCTTGAAATCCGTCTCCGCGCTTGATTGCTGCCTCTTGGCTGCTGTGGCTGCGCTTGGCCTCGTCAACGGGAGCGGGTGGGCGGTTAATGTGTAGGTTAAAGAAGACTTCCGTGTCCTTTGGGATACGGCACCCAAGGATTTCGGTATCGACCACTGCCTGGCGTAAATTTGCTTTCGCAGTGCCGGCGAGGCGGAGGCCCTCTTCACAAGCCCCGTCGAGGTAGGGAATCTCGGTCTGAATTATCTCGTTGGCGGTTGGGGGCTCCGGCCCAGGAAAGGCAGCACGCAGCGCAGCACGCAGCTCGGTCTGGACGTCTGGGTTGGACTCCATGAACCTCAGGAACCAGGTCAGCGCGTTGGCGGTTGAGTCATGGCCGCCCACGAGCAATTCGAATAACACATCCAACATGCTGATGTCCTTGGTCGGATCTGAGGGTACCTTGCCCGCCTTCCTCGCCTCTAGGATCTGCCGGCGGAGAACCAGGTCCAGCATGCACTGGTCTAAAGACTCAGACTCGAGTTCCCCTACCCCCAGAAGCTGGAACCGCTCAACAGCATTTTTCATCACACGGCCAACTCCCGTGAGGACGGTCCGTCTGAACTTTCGGTAGCGCGGCGTGTAGGTCTCTAATTTTTGAGCCCATGCTGGAACGGGCTTGGTGGAGTTCTTGGATATGGTTGCTCCGATGTATCGAACCTCTTCTCTGAGCCACGAACCGCTGGGGGCGGGCTCATTGTCTGGTCCTTGGTCCCCGTCGACCTGCCTCTGAATCATCCTGGCGTTGTACCTCGTCAGACCCGGTTTCTCGCCGGCCACGGCTACCCACATCGCATCCAGTGCAGCATCCTTCAGGTCATCGTGCACCGTGAAAGCTTGGTCCTTGTAGACCGACGCCGCCTTGAGCCGCCACAGATACACGAGCTCTAGAGCTGCCTTGTGAATATTCTGGGCTGCCACCCTGCGGAGGAATTCGGGCTTCATCACGTCCTGCCAGAGCCGTTTTTGGGCTCGCAGCTGCGGTGTGGTGTACTGAGAAAGAGTGCCTTTCGGAAACATGGGTGAGACCATGTCGATAGACATTGGTGCCTTGTCGAACTCTTTGTTCCGCCGGACCATGATGTCTTCGATCTCCCGCGGGTCCTCGAGGACCACCATGGGCTTTCGGATGCCAGGGAATAACAGCTGGGCGATGGGTACACCGAGCTTTTGGGTGGTGACTGTAAAGAGCGAGTCGGAGAACTCATTGGTGGCTTCGATGACTGGCATCAGATCCGGGATGTCTCCTGTGATGCGTCCGGCTGACTCCTTATTGTATGGGATGCCCGGATATGGCTTTGGCATTAACTTTCGCCGGAGCCAGATGAAGGCCAGGACGATGCCAAGCGACCCAATGGCAAAGTTTCTGAGAGTCGTGGGGTCTGACATTTTGGCACTGAGGTATTCTTCGCCTGTGGCACTGAAGATGATGGAGCAAGATCATAAATGCACGAAGCAGGGCATCAGTGGCTATTTGTATTATATGCTGGCGAGCAGTGGATATGATTTGATTTGTCGTGTTGGGGTGGATTGAGACCGTGAAGCTTTGGGCCTGAAGCTACTTGAGCACCTCTCCTATTGGCAGAAATTGCGTGTTGGTGTGCAGTGTTGTGTGAAGGATTGGAGTGTTGGTTCCTTTTTGGAGGCGGCTTCACGTCCCGATTTAGCTGAATGCTACCTGAGGTGGACAGGCTGACCAGTCGGAGCTACAGGGGGGCATCCGTTAACCGAAGGTTAATTCGTGGCTTCCAAGGCGCTGGTGCTGGGGGCCAGCTAAACCTAGACATCCGTGAACAGAACGAGATGACGAAAAAGGTGGCACTTAAAGGTTGTATTCTATAGTGCTCCACAAATAAAGGGATAATTAAGTTAAAGAGTATGGAGTCAAGCACCGAATCAGAAAAGTCAATTGATTGAGCAGCTTTACACTGCTTTACAAGACAAAGGTTCTGCCTATGGCATGGTTCGTCCTGAACGGCTGAACTGGGCCAAGTAGGGTGATGCTAGGCGAAACGACCCCAAGTGGGAAACATGTGAAGGGCACAGCTCGCAGCAGTCTTGGAATTTTCCACGGTCGCAGTGACCATCCGGCGACCTAGATCCTGTAGAGCACGTGGGAATTCCGAATGACAATGATTCAGAGAGGTTCTGTTACGAAAATGCCCACAGGTCCTGTAGGCCATTCCTCTCACCCATCGATCTCATTGTCGTTTGTCAGTGTAGCCCACAGTATCTCATCCCAATCACATTCACGGGCCTTTGCAGCTTGCCGAAGCCTCTTGCACTCTTCAAAATCTTGAGCGTGCAGCCGCACGGCATAAGAGAATGTCGGCAGCTTGTCCAGCAGGAGTTTTGCAGTCGGATGCTCTTCGTCGAAAACCTTATCCCAGCCCGTCGGAAGATCTGAGCAGCGCTCGTGTGGCAAGAAATTCGGGTGCTTCCGGTCCCAACACCCGTTCTGACCCAGCCAGGCCAGTTTGAGTCGACGAAGCACCTCATTCTTGTCTTCTGCGATGAGCTGGGCTCGATCTTCGGCGCTCACAACCGGCGAGTTTTCATTCCATGCTAGTCGGGGATTCACGGTGCCGTGTGAACTGTACCGCCTGATGCCTCCAAGCCTAAGTGGGTCGTCACTCTCTTCATTCCACTTGCGGAGGTGGATTTTCTGGCCATTGAGCTTCTTGTCGTAGTAGTCAATGAGCTCGAAGTCATCGACGTCCACAAGGACGGTGCGTTCCTCGCCGAAAAGTCCGAATAGACCGCATGAGATGATCCATTTCATCGATTTAATGAGCGTCGTCTCACTGAGCACGATGATGCAATGATTTCTGTCCGCAAGGCAGTAGTTCATGAGGGAATCAGAGTAGTTGAACATGGTATCGATGTGGAAGCGAGCTTCGAAAGCCCACGCCTCGAGAGCTACGATTGCATCCGGGTTCCTCGCAAGCCAGCATGGGCTCCTGCCAAGTATATCCGGGTCGCCATCGTAAAAGCGAGGTGTAAGGTAAAGGACGTCAGCCTTAGGGTTAAACAGAACCGGCCTGGGATCCATGTAAAAGTTCGTTGAAAAATCAGAAGAGTCAACCCAGTTCCAGGCCCCTTCGTCCGCCGGTGGAGGTACCACATGCTCCCTGACCTTGCGATAAACCTCCGGAATGGCCCTGGAGATGACGGGCATCCTGCAGTATTTGCCCACAATGTAGCGAGCGGCTGGGTCTACCACGGGGGAGTCGAGGAACCACAGGTCGAATAGAACAAGCCCAGGGATAATTCCGCTGTCGATGACGCGAACAGGAAGACAGAGCTCGTAGATTGCCCAGCGAATCTCGAAGGGGAGGTCGAGGAAACGAGGGAATGTCGTGGCAGGCACTGATGACATCGTGCCTGGTGGTGGCTTCGCGCTGCAACTCAATTGTGAATCCATTACAGTGGAGGTGTTGGCGAGAAATTCGAATGGAGAGCAAACCCCGGTGTGACGGAGCCGAAGGTGACAAAGCTCTGATCTGGAGGCTGTGGACGGCGAGACTCGAGGTATGGACGTATTTTTCTTCTTGAAAAGTAAGGAAAGTGAGCTCGAGATGCTCGATCATGCGTCAAGTGATGCTGTACTGAGATAGAGACTGAGGAAGACCTGCAGTAGAAGTAGAATTGCAGGCTGCCCGAGCTAGAAGGGAGCCAAACGGGCCCCAATTGTATGCCATAAATACTAGGTGTCCATTAAGTGAATACAGGGGTTTGAAAAGCCTGTGTAACTAGAATGATCAAAGTAAATGCAGGAGCCCGAGAGGTAGGATTTGTTTGATCTTGTTTGCTGACATTTTATACAAGGAACTGGGCTGCGTTTGTCATGACCAGTTGTAGACAACACATAGGTTCAACAAGACAAGGGTAATTATTCCCATCACCTTATACCAGAACAACGCAATATTAAGTCAACACAAGGCCATGTGAAGTCTTTGTGCACCATCTCGTCTTTGCAAATGGTCAAGGCATCAAGTGATAGAAACATTAGTATCAAGTCAGCAATGTGCCAAACACGACTCCCACAGAACGCAAAGGACCACACAGAATTGTGAGGAGGTGCCCGTTTGGACTCAACAAAGGGCTTGCTGAAACGATGTACGTTTGAGCCTGGAATCAACAACTGAAAAGTGATCAGCAAAGACTTCCCACTTTCCACAATGCCATCAAATTCAGTCTGCTTTTCTCTGCTGCCCAAGTGTGCACTTTGATATGACTCTGAATGTACGGCTACATCTGTTTCTGGTTAATTATGATTGCATCGTCGGATTTGCTGGCCAGATAGCCGGGATTCACAAGGAAGTCTGTGATTTCTGCCCAGTACGTCTGGCCTTGCCAAGGGGAAGGATGCAATTTGTGTTGATGTTAGGCTATTTACATAAGGTAATAGGCCCTTCATCCAAGTAAAACAGTCCCCCTGGAGCCAGTATTATGGTTCTGTCAGGCTTCTGTGGATGCCCTGCAGATAAGCGATCGCGATGACAAGCGATAGGAATAGTGTCGGGAAGATGGGCGAAAGTGTGGGACCGTCGAGCGTCGCCCGCTCGGAAGGACCGGGGATCGCGATGTTTTTACCTCGCCAAGAGGTTTTGATGTTCGGGATGATTCGCTCGGGCGAATTGCGGGTGGGAAGTTGTGGAAATCGGTGGAAATCATTGACATTAGAACCCCTCGGAAAACGGTGGACAGACTCAAATACGAAATTGATCAACACGGCATGCGACCGACGACTGCAATATGCAAGCTGGAGCTCTTGCTCCTAGCGTTGGGTTGTAGGTGCTCGGCTGCTGCCGGGCGATCTCCCCCTTAAAACGGTAAGTGGCGGGAGGGCCTGCAGGGACGTCATAGCTCCTTCGGGACTGCCAGAGTCATCCCAACCAGCTGATGGAGAGGGAGCCGCGTGGTCGCATCCACAGGCCCTCATTGGGGGCCGGGCGCACCTGCGCGTGAGACACCCATCCTGACAACTTCTAATTATGAACCATGACAAACGACCAGAGCAGCCACACCCGGCCCGGACATAGCATGACCCTTTAATCCAAGCCTTGCATCGCATAATCCTCGCACTTGTGTGTCTCGCTGTCACATGCACGTACTATCTCCTGCGACGCCACGTCAAGCTGATTTATGCTGCCCTCCCAGCTTGCTCCCTTCTCTTGTCGTCCTCGGCGAAACAATCAGCTCCCTCTTCCTTGAAGACGTTGCGAGGGAAACTCTCTCCGCTCACGACTCAGCTGCCCGCTCGGACTCTGCGAATCGCGACCCCAACCCACACCGATCGTTTACGGCCGTGCTTCGTGCCCTCTCATCCCAAGTTGGCGCCGCAGAATTCTGCAGTGTACAGCGCCTGGAGGAGGGCGGCAGCGAGCCACGCCAGGCGCCACTCTGTCAGGAGCTGGTCTTCCTCACAAGCCTCGTCCGCATGGCATAAGATTATGGCCTCTGGATCCGGTGCCGACAAGAAGGCAGAGAAGTCAACTTGGGCTTCTGCGGTGGAATCTATCAACCCGTGGTCCGTCAGCCGGAGCTCGACGCCCACTCCCAAGGAGCCACCGGCGCCCCCTCCGCCCAAGCCGGCACCGGCACCCGCCGCTCCCCAGGGAGGTGACCACAGCATCAACCCCATCTACGGAATCAGTGCCAGGAAATACCCTTCCGACTGTCCACCGCTCAAGGTCCAGTGGTTCCATGCTGTTGATGTAGGTTTAGACGCCCATGCTTGGAGACAAATTGCTGACACCGACCACTACAGGTACCAAAGCGCAAGCCACAGCTTATCAAGGGCAAACGAAAACCCGACGAGAAACCACCCCAGCCTCCCAAGAAATGGGTCCCATTCTCCAACAACGACACACGATCTATCGAGATCGCATACCAGGGCGTCCTCGAGAGCACAGAAATAGAACGGGACCGTAGTAACTCCGGCCCAATTAGGAACTTCTCGGGTCCACGGAGGGCTTTGACGTCGTCGGACTCTGAAGAAAGCGACAAAGAAGGTGGAACTAAGGTCCCCGTCAATGAGGATTTTCTATTCGATGTTGACATAGAGAAACGTGAACTCGCCCCAGTCTACTGGCTAGGCCCTGTCTACGATGTGCGTCGTGGAAGCTGGTTCTACCAAGAAGGCTCGAATCTCCGTCCCTGTGAGGAGAACCTCGCCGCGCAACTGGAGGAGGGCTACCTTAAGTGCAAACCCTGGCTCTATCCTGGTGAGTTGGAAGAGCGACCCAGCAAACGACGGAGAATTAACTCCTGGTTAGCCCCAAGAATCCGAAGCGACAACAAATCCAAAAAGGGAGATGTGACCCCGAAGGGATCCGTTGATAACCTCAGGGCCCAAGCCGCTGCGCAGGCCGACTCGCCTTTGAAGCCGCAAGGACCGCCGCAAACACATAGATTGTTTGGCGCGTGGATGAACTCGGTAGCAACATATCAGGATTCGACGACAGCATGGCTCAACTCCGACGGCGTCTTATCGTGGGTGACCTCGACCATGTATGAACGCTTTGCTGGAGGCGGCTACATGAGTGGCGTCAAGCTTGTTCGTGGATACACAGAGCCCGGAAAGACCAAGCCGAAGACGGACTCCAAGGATGAGAAGGCGCCCACCACACCAACCGACGACAAGAACACCGAGGAACAGCTTGACAAGGCACGAAAGCGGAGGTCCGCGCCCCCGACGACGAGGTCCGACTCCATCGACATAGCACGTTCGAGCGGTGAGGAAGAAGGCACACTCAAAACAGCGATCGAGGCCCGAGGTGATACTCTCAAGCGACAGATATCGACATTGCTAGAGAGTGAAAACCGCGATGTCGAGCTAGAGGAAGAAGCTGTGAGGAAGAGAGAGGAGAAGGAGATACAGGATGACTACAACGCACCCGCCGGCGAAACACAGGGACGTGAAATTGAGCACCTTGTCTTGATCACTCACGGAATCGGCCAATTGCTCGGGTTGCGGATGGAAAGTGTCAATTTCGTCCACGATGTCAATACGTTGAGGAAGACGCTCAAGTCTGTCTACACCACTTCTGAGGATCTGAGAGCGCTCAACTCAGAAATCGGCGGAGGCCCTGGCAATTCTCGTGTGCAGGTATTGCCCGTATGCTGGCGTCATCTGTTGGACTTCCCCAGGAAGCGCGAAGAGAAGAAGAGCGAACAGGACATCGGCCTTGCAGCGACCGAAGAAGACGAGTGTAAGTACCCACTGTTCAAATGAATGGCTTTAGCTGACCCAGGTTTCAGATCCTTCCCTCGACGACATAACGGTAGAAGGAGTGGCATTTGCAAGATCACTCATCTCTGATCTGGCATTGGATGTGCTCCTATACCAGAGTGCTTACAGAGAGCAGATTTCCGAGATTGTCTTCAAAGAGGCGAACAGGATCTACAATCTTTTCGTCGAGAGGAACCCTGGCTTCAAGGGCAAGGTTCACATCATGGGCCATTCCCTTGGGTCTGCCATCATGTTTGATATCTTATGCCGCCAGCAGGAGATGAGGAAACAAGCCGAGCAGCCCAAGAACCCGCTAAGGATCTGGCCATCCGAAACGCCAAAGCCCGCGAAGAAAGACCCGCGAGACTTGACCTTCGACTTCGAGGTTGATGACTTCTACTGCCTTGGCTCTCCCATCGGCCTGTTCCAGATGCTGAAGGGGCGGTAAGTATCCATCTCACCGCACAGTCGCTTTACATGTAACTAACTTTGACTAGAACAATCAGTGCACGCCACCTGACCGATGGACTTCCAGCAAACAGTCCCTTTGATCCAGACGCAGCTGACGATCCCTTCCGCACGGCGCCTCTAGCAGTTGATCACCACCGCATTTCTCCAGTCACGGGCCTGCCGTATTCTGTGTCGTCGCCTAAGTTATCTCAGATGTTCAACATCTTCTACCCATCCGACCCGATCTCCTATCGTATCGAGCCTCTCATCTCCCCAGCCATGTCTTCCCTGAAGCCTCAGAACTTGCCGTACACCAAGAAGGGTATTTTTGGAGCGGTGGCCCCACAAGGCATCTCAGGCATTGGAGCCAAGGTCGGGCAAAGTGTCAGCGGGCTGTGGGCCAGCGTCAGTGCGGGCTTGGCCAACAACCTGCTCAATCGCAGCCTTGGTCTGACCCAGGAAGATGTCGCGCAAATCACAGCTTCCCAGCAACAGCAACAACAGCAGCACCATACGCCAAGCCCAGCTGCTGGGACGAACATCTCCACCTCGACTGGCGTCATCTCGCGTCAGGACTCGACGACAAGCCTCAGCCAGAAGGCGGCGGAGCGCAAGAGACAGCTGGCCGAGGAGCAAGGCGGGCGCAAGAGCATCAGCGGCAACGACATGACGCTCCTGGATGACGACCTCGAGACGCTGTACAGCAAGTTCCAGAAGGGTAGGGCGGAGATGATCAAGGAGGAGGGCGGCAGTGCCCTGGACAACGAGACGGAGAGAGAGGAGTGGCTGGCGCAGGAGAACAAGGCGGCGCGCGTGCGCAAGGAGGAGCTCAAGGTGCGGGCGCTCAACAGAAACGGGCGTGTCGACTACAGCATCCAGGAGGGCGCGCTGGATTTCAACCCGATCAACACCATTGCCAGTCACATGGCGTACTGGGCGGACGAGGACGTGGCGCATTTCATTATGAGCCAATTGCTCTCAAGGAAGGGGGAGGGGAGGGATGCTGGGAGAAGGTGATTGGCACTATTTTCTTCTATGGCACTTGCACAGAGACACGGGCATTCACTTTAGACAGCAGGCTGCGCTGCTAGATGGGATTGGGCTATAAAGATTGGCGGGCGGCACTCTGGCGTTGGCGTTTCCTTCCTTGGTTTCACAGGCTTTCTTGCGAGGGCTTTGGCTAGGTAGTATGGCGTTGTGTCTGCTCATTGGCATTAGATCCGCCTGGGTTATGGCAATTCTAGATGGACCATAATGAGGAGTATTTTGCTTTGTAAGTGAGCACTGACTGACATGGGTGTTGATCTGAAGTGAACATAGACCCGACGTACCCGTGCTTCCCTGTGGAGCGCGTCACGTATGATCCCTGCAACTCGTTTTTCGTACTCGTACTACTGCTATACGATGGCTTGCCCAGCCGGGCGTATTGCTGGTTTGCATTCGCATAGCGCCAACTGGAAATACTTTGACTTTGTTGCTTATTTTGGATATGTAATACACTGGCTATGGTAGTGTTTGGAACTACACGATGTTTCTTTGGACAAGTACATAGTATCCCGCGCTGAAGTGATCAGTTCTCACGGCTCAGTACTGAGCTTGTTCACATAATCAGCCACTGCGCTCACCGTTCCGCCCCAGAGCAGAAAGCCGGCAGCCCGTTCAAGGCCTCAGCACACCCGCATTCACCAGCCTCTCCCACAGATTCGGCAAAGCCCTGGCATAGTCCTCAGGCGTCCGCCCATCATCATCCCGCACGGCACGCACATCCTCCCCACGGCGCTCAGGCATGCGGTCGATGCCCATACCCCTCGCGGCATCCAACGCCTCCTGGGGAAGTTGTCAAGCGACAGGCGCGGGGCCCCCAGGAACAGCAGCAGCCACACGGCGTCCTCCTGGCCCTTCTCGAGCGCGAGGTGCAGGGCCGTGCGGCCGCGGGCCAGCGAGTCGCGGTAGCCAAGGATGGCGGCGACGTCGTCCCCCTCGGCGGCGGCGTCGCTCAGCAGCTCGACGGCGCCGAGGACGTCGCCCTCGCCGCACATGGTGTGGAACGCGCGGGGCCGGCGCTCGTCCGGGTGGGACTCGAGGTAGGCCTCTTCTGTCAAAGTAGGTAAAATGTCATAGTTGTCCTCGACGCCGCCATCTGAGGCGTAGCGCGTGCGGATGGTGGTGCTGTGCTGCGGGGTGTGGAAGACGGGGTTGGTGACGGACGGGCCCGGCTCGTTGGAGGGCAGGTACTTGTCGCACGAGGGGCAGGTGAGGGTCAGGGCTATGTGGCTCGCCTGGTCGAGCAGGCACTGCCAGTGGTAGTGGCAGCCGCAGGGCAGCTCGAGGTCGTCCGGGGTTGGGCCCTCGCCGTCGTCGTCGCCCTCGTCGGGTTGTGTGACGAGGGGGTCCTCGCAGACTTTGCAGAGTGGGGTTGTGCTGCTGCTTGCCATTTTTTTTATGGATGTGAAAAGGATGAGAGGAGAGAAAAGATTTGTAGGTAGGTGAGGAGGTTTCTGATCAGGATGTTAGGATGGAGGCGGTGGACTGAATGGAAGAAGGAGGTGGTGTAAATGCTCCAAGGCGAGTAGGTGTGGTGGGTAAGACACAGATAGATGTCGTCCAGGTTGATGGGCTCCAGCAAGCCGAGTCGGGTCGATCGGGGCCAGAAAGACATATACAAGGACAATTTGCTCTCCGCCGTCCAGGGGGATCCAATCAACACGGAAGGGCTGAGAATGTGGGACACAATCCGGACGGCAGGTGGTGAATCACAGCAAAAGAAGCAAATAGCAAAGACAAGCAAACGAAGCCATCATCAAAGTTGAGAGAGACGTACTCACTCGACCGACGAGATGCGTCGGGCTGAGCCGAATGCTACGAGAGGGCCACTGAGCCTGCAGGGCGGGAGTGGCAGACGTCAGAGCTCGCTCATGAGAGAAGTCATCGGCTTCGATGGTTCATCAAGACGCCAGCGACGCTTGGATTTACCTATTGATGAGGGTGTTTTCAGCCTGACCTTGGACAGGAGCAAAGGCAGTGACTGCTACGGACAGCTTCACTAGAGATTTGAGTGAAGAAGGAAGAAGAAAATTTTCCATGAAGCGCAATCAGTAGGCCGCGAAGATGAGGTTAGCCTCAAAACGGAACGGTTTGAATATATGCGGATAATGAGATACCTCGAGTCAGGGCGAATGACGATGGTCAAAATTGCATGTTGGAGAGGTACCCCGCTATCTCGAATCCGTCATGGCCTGCCATGGGGGCGGGCATTGAGTTGGGCTTTGGAGTCGCGAACCTAAATTGGTAGCGATCCAGAAAAATGACTGCCTAACAATGCGTCGTAAGGCCCTGTCTTGGCATCTCGCTTGACCTGCTGCGGGTAGAACGTGGTACGCGTAAACCCGCCGTGGCTTGTATGCATTGCTGGCCAGAGGTGTGCCTAACAGCCTAGCAGAGAGTAGGCAAAAGGCTGCGAGCTTGATTGCTGCCCCTGGCTCATCTCCAGCCCGCGGGCTTGGGGAGAGACGTCATACTGCAAGGTTCCCACAAGTCCAAGCCCGCCCCGCCCGCCTGCTGCTTGCTTGCTCCTCCTGTGCCCCGCCAGTCACCAACCCGACAGCTCCCTGGCAGCGTTGGGCGGGCTAATGATTGATTAAGTGATTGATTGATCCCTCCTTCCAGCTTACCTTCCCCCCCACATGCGACTCGACCCGACCTGACGACCACCTCCTTAGGCTGCGTATTTCCTTGGGTCTTGCTGCCTTTCCCTTTCCAACAACATATCGCATCTAGCATCTCCAATTAGCAACAACATAGAGTGCATACACACGCAATCATGAACGTCCTCAAACTGCAGAGGTACGAGCCCCAGCACCCCGGCGTCCCGGCGTCCCGTCTCCGCGCGCAACCGCTCCCCCCGGAGATGAGCTGAGGAGAGGAGGCCTCGTTGACCAAGTTGCTGACCATCTTACCACAAACAACAGGAAGTTCCCCCAGTTCCAGCAGAACGACATATTCGGCCTGGCAGACGCCTTCCGCAAGCTCGATGTCGACGACAAGGGTTACGTAGACGAGGCCACTGCCATCAAGGCAACCCAGGCCAGCGAGCGCCAACCTTACGATGTCGTGCGACAAGCACTCAAGGAGGTCGACCTCGACTCCTCGAGGCGGGTGGAGCTGGAAGACTATGTCGGCGTACGTACAGAGAAAGGCACACGAACGGGTGGCCGGCCTCCCAGGGCCATCGTCTCATGCTGACGGGATTTAATAGCTCATCGCGAAACTCCGAGAATCCTCCCCAGCCCAGGTCGCCATGCGCACAGGAGGTGCCGCCCCTGCCTCTCCCAGCAGTGTTGTCGCACAGCGCACCGGCGGTGCTGGGCACGCACAGAAGTCGAGCATCAGCGGCAAGATCCACGTCCAAGGTTCGAATGCCAACATCACTCACACCATCAACGAGGACGAGCGCACTGAGTTCACCCGCCACATCAACGCCGTCCTTGCTGGAGATGCCGACATTGGCGACCGCCTGCCCTTCCCTACCGATACCTTCGAGATGTTCGACGAGTGCCGCGACGGTTTGGTGCTGGCCAAGCTCATCAACGACAGCGTACCGGATACCATCGATGAGCGTGTCATGAACGTTCCGGGCAGGAAGATCAAGAAGCTGAACGCATTCCACATGACCGAGAACAACAACATCGTCATCGAGTCCGCCAAGGGTATTGGTTGCTCCGTCGTCAACATTGGCAGTGGGGACATCATTGAGGTCCGCGAGCATCTTATTCTAGGTCTGATCTGGCAGATCATCCGAAGAGGTCTTTTGGGCAAGATCGACATCAAGCTGCACCCCGAGCTGTATCGGCTGTTGGAGGAGGACGAGACCTTGGAGCAATTCCTGCGGCTGCCACCAGAGCAGATTCTCCTGCGCTGGGTCAACTACCACCTCAAGGCGGCCAACTGGCCCCGACGCGTGGCCAATTTCTCTACTGACGTCAAGGATGGCGAGAACTACGCCGTTCTCCTGGCACAGATCGGATCTGAATACGGTTGCACAAGAGCGCCTCTGCAAACACGGGACCTGATGCAGCGTGCCGAGGAGGTCCTCCAAGATGCGGACAAGCTGGGCTGCCGCAAGTTCCTGACCCCCAAGTCCCTCGTCGCCGGAAACCCCAAGCTCAACCTTGCCTTCGTCGCGAACCTGTTCAACACGCACCCTTGCCTCGACCCTATCACGGAAGAGGAGAAGCAGGAAGTGGAGGACTTCGATGCCGAGGGCGAGCGCGAGGCCAGGGTCTTCACCCTGTGGCTCAACAGTCTGGACGTCCAACCCGCCGTCCAATCCTTCTTCGACGACCTGCGCGATGGCTCAATACTGTTGCAGGCCTACGACAAGGTCATCAAGGGCTCGGTCAACTGGCGGCACGTCAACAAGCCCCCAGCGAACGGCGGCGAGCTGATGCGCTTCAAGGCCGTCGAGAACACAAACTACGCAGTCGAGCTAGGAAAGCAGAACGGCTTCTCCCTGGTCGGCATCCAGGGCGCCGACATCACGGACGGGCAGAAGATGCTCACCCTGGGCCTGGTGTGGCAGCTGATGCGCAAGAACATCACCATCACGCTGGGCGCGCTCGCGCAACGGCTCGGCAAGCGCGAGATGACCGACGTGGAGATGGTCAAGTGGGCCAACGACATGTCGCGCAAGGGCGGCAAGAACTCGTCCATCCGCTCCTTCAAGGACGGCAACATCGGCACGGGCGTCTTCCTGATCGACGTGCTCAACGGCATGAAGAGCAACTACGTCGACTACGACCTCGTCACGCCCGGCCGCACCGACGACGACGCCTACCTCAACGCCAAGCTCAGCATCTCCATCGCGAGAAAGATGGGCGCCACCATCTGGCTCGTGCCCGAGGATATCTGCCAGGTCCGGTCGCGTCTGGTTACGACTTTCATCGGTACGTTCCTATTTCCCCCTGCCCCAGACTTACATTCGATGGGATTATTGCTAACACCACGGTTGCAGGCTCCCTCATGGCCACTCACGAGAAGATGCAGTAGTTTGTTGCTGAGGAAGAAGTTGAAGAGATGGATGACTTGCATTTCCCTTTTCGGTGGAGGGGGGAGACCAAAAATTGGCGGAAGAGAGACGGTTCTTGTTGGTAGCGTTCTTCGGGCTCTTTTCACGTGTCCTTTTGCCCCTCCGCTTCACGACGAGATAGAATTTTTTGTTTGTGTAGTATCCGTTCGTGAAAATACCTCTTGCAGAAAGGCGATCAATCCTAACTGGACGATGGAGGCGCTTTTCCACGTGATATTTGCATCTATATGCTGATGTTGAACTGTGGTGTGCGTTGACGCGTGGAATGTGCATCCTTGATTTACAGCTGTCGATTCGTGGCCACTGACCACGTTGCCTAGGTATGGGTAATCCACGATACGACCAGTGCCCCCCACCGCAGTCATCTTATCACATCTCTGTGATAAGATACTGTCAATGTGCCCACTGGCGAAGATCTCAAGGTCCTGGCCAACGAACAACGATATCTAACAATTTTCCCGGTATGAGGGATGCCATACCGCCTACTCCACGTCAATCACACCGGGGATAACTGTAGTAGACGACCCTGGAACACTTGCAACCACGATATTGCCCAGATGAAAATTCCCATGGACAAAACAGACGTCGCCGGTGTCCGGTAGGAAAGGTCGCTAGAGTCCCCGAGGGTCCTCGTGGAAATTGACCGTACACAGTGCAGAAACTTGTCAAAGCCCTGCCGACATATACATTCAAGAACCGGTATAACGTAGATAAGCATACCATTGAAGGGCTCTTTATATTCAGGACTAAGCCGCCGCAGGTGATCTAGGCTCGAACCAAGCTCCTTACATATCGACTGCTCCTCCAATAGCGAGAGACTATTGGAAATTTCCGGTTAGGAAAGGCCTGCCACAGGGGCTTGCATGGTGAGAGCATTTTCTAAGTGAATATGAGAGGGCCGCCCGAAATTGACAACAAGCTTGAGCGTCCTGAAACCATAGTGACTTTCGAGGTCTTCCTTTTGTGATTTTAGGACTTCTGCGGGCGAGGGCAGACTCAAGTTGAAGGACTTCAGGATGTGAAGTAGGACGTGTCGTGGATCTCAAGGCGCGACAAATCGGTATCGTAGTTGGACACGTGCAAGGTTATTGAATCTAGGAACACTTGCTCCATCACGAGTCTGAGAGAAGTTATGTAGGTGCCAATATACGACAAAAGGAACGGGAGCGGGATCAATGATGCCATGCAGCACGGCGTGGGATGTGTATATCTGAGCCCCAGGTGGGCACGGTGCGCTCGCTGCAAGCGTGTTCCTCACGCGAAGTGCTTGGCCTTGATATTCAATTCAGCACACTGGCATGGTCTAGACTGCACTCTTCAGCTTATCGAGTTTCCTAGCACATTCTGCGAGAGCATAGTCTTCTCACCAATCTGAAGGCAATACGAACAATTCAATTCGTTCAATTGATTTTCTCTAAGCCGTTCTTGGGATAATCTCAATACGGAGCTGTGCTGTGATTGTTCTTCTCTCACTCACGGTCCCAATGAGTTAATGTAACATAACAACACAGCATCTAAAAACTCCAGCGCCCGTCAGCCGAATTCGCTCGTATTCTGCAGGCTGTCAGCTGCGCTGCCCACGACACTGCCATCTACTAGTACTGGTTCGAGGACCTGGCATGTGGTCAGCCAGGTCAGCCCACGACCCTGACAACATGATCCTTTTATACTCTGAGCTGGAGGAGGTGGTGCCCTACACTGCAGCTGCACCGATGTTCTGGATGGACCCTTGGGGCGCAAATGTGGAAAAGTGGGAAGAGTACTTAGCGCTTACCGTTGGGCCTGTCAGTGGCATCATTGGTCGAAGGTCCACCTTGACCCTGGCTAGCTTGTTCCTGTCAAGTGGCAGCCTAAGCTAATACGGCAGGAGACTCATATTTATCCACCTTGTATGTTTAATTAAGCAATGCGGCGTAACATTCTGGGATTCAAGCTAGTCGATGCAAAATCTGAGGCTTATGGCTTTATCTTGGAACGCGCTCGCCTTTTTCATTTTTCCTTTCTTGTAGATAGAAGACCAAGTTAGCTTGGTGGTTTTTGACGCAAGTATCTAGCATTATGGCTGTTGCTTTTGGCCGGGCGGCGAGCTTCTTGAGCTCCAGAGCTCTACTCATCACTGCTCTTTTGGCGGGATTCAATGCCGTACGAGTAGCCGGTAAGTCGCATGAGTCACCACAATCCAGCACTGAGTGCGGTTCTGCAACAGAATACTAACAGGATGAGTCGAACGTTAGCCGGTGATTTGTATGGTGATGATGAACGGGCATGTGATGATCTTATGGTGACTATTGTCAACCAGACAGACATAGACTTCTACAAGACCTGTCCAGTCATGGACGGCATTTCCTTCTTTGTCGACCACGAGTTCAAGGGCCCTTTCGAACTGCCGGGCGTGACGTCCTTGCCCTCTTTTAGTTCTGGATATTATGGACCGAAGCTCAAGGGTTTTGATTGGGTCGACGACGGGATAACCAGCGCCTCGATGCCAGATCTCCAGAAGATCTCGTCCAACTCGGTATTGTTCGGATACCTCGACAATTTGACCAGTATTTCGTTTCCGTAAGCAATCTTCATTCGCGGTCAATATGCATAGCATGGAAATTTGTCGCCCGCCAGAGTATCTTTTTCTATGTTTTCCGGCTTCCTTAAATGCTAATCCAGAGAATGAATAGGAAACTGGAGACTGTCGCCAAAGACTTCGTCGTCATCGGAAGCTACGGTGTGCGGAATTTGACCTTGCCAGCACTAACTACCGCTGGGGCGATACTCCTTGACGGTCATTTCGACGAGTATGTGTTTAACGCTGCCCTCTTCTTCACAACCGTTTCTTATAAAGTTCTGCCGATGTTCCTGCTGCTCACACGTCACAGAATCAATCTTCCATCGCTGAAGACCGCGTCATATCTGAGGGTAGAGTCCTTTGGCAATATTAGCTGCCCGGCTCTGGGCGCAGCTTTCGCTTCCGTCACCTTCACCGCCACTCAGGATGACATGTACCAAGGCTTTACGTGCTGGACTGGGTACGAGGATAACAGCTGGAACTCTTCGGATCCGTCAAACAACCCCAAAACCGGAGATTCTTCATCCACCGGGACCAGCTCGGGGTCGGGTTCATCAACCAGTGCTGGGTATGTCTGTGCAACTTCGAGCTCATTGTCACTGTGCTAACAAGAACTATAGGACCAGCACTACAAGTGGGGTTCAATTTGGGTACGCCGTGATAACCTTGTTTTTCTCGACGGTTGTTCTTTTATTGTAGTCTTAATAATAATACACTTAAGGGGCAGAATTTCTACCAAAATTTCCTCCTCATTGTCAAGATGGGACCGAACCATATTATCCCCTGTTTGTATTTGAGCTGACCGCGTTCCGCTCCATGACGATTTGTCTGCTCGTGGGAAAGGGACAGTTGGGCGGCTTGTATCGGGTCTAAGTCGGTCATCTAATGGTGTAGCATGGGATCTCTTCAAGGCTGATCTAGGTAGTACATCCGCGCCTCTGATATTCCCAATGCCCTTCTTACTACCGGCTGTGGGTTTTGCTAAATTGTCGAATAATCGTCGCTATAGCTAGCGTCGGAGTATCGTGTCCGGCACTTGGACTCAGACTTGACATATTCAGAACTTTTGGGATTTTTCAAACAGTAAATGTGGGGCTGAGGGCGGAGCGGCTGATGAGTTCTCAGGGGCTCGTAGCTTGGGCGTCTGCCCTCGACAAACGTACGAAAATGGAACTCGGGCGAAAAGTTCTGAAATCAGCGCACAAGTATTTCAGGTCCGCCCAGTGAGTGGCTTTGCTGCATGCTGAGCAGCGGCTGGCCAACCAGCAGGACTCCCTTGCATCCTTCGCATGCAGCCATTACGTCGCCCAGGCGTTATATGCATTGTGCTGCCTAAGCCATGAGTGGTCAGCAGCGAGGGGCTCAGCTTGCAGCATGCTCCTGTACGGATATATGAGCATGCTCAGTCACAGCCATCGACGACAAGCTGCCATTCTTGTTTCTGCTCCGGTCTGACTTGTCTATTCATACTATAGGCCATGAAGCTCATTCCGAACGTTCGAACGGTCTACCCAAACAGACTTATAATTAAGAACTCTTGAAAGAGAGGTTTTTACTGTGGCCATGGAGCTTGTATCCAGACACCTCGCTTTGAGTAGCCGATTGAAGCCAGAGGCTCGCTTAGGATTAGCAATTTCGGAATTCGCGCAAAGTCTCGACAGTGACCGCAGACTACAATTCCTGTCGATGCAAAACGAGCAAGATGCACAAATATCAGGCCAGGATATCATCAAGATAACCGAAGAGATCAACCAGGAGGGAAAACGGCGCCACTGGTCTTGGAGGCCGCATGGGACGAAGGTGGCTGGATTCTTGTCTCGAATCCAAACTTTTGCTACCATTGGAGACGTCTTGGTCGGAGGCTCTCAAAACCTGATTGCAACGGGAGTGTGGAGCGCCGTGAGGTTGTCATTGACCGTAAGTCAATTCCAGCCAATACCCATGTCCCGCCAAAAGATTAGTCAATTAACATTTTGGAGATCGCTACGAGCTATTTGAGTTACTTTGAGAAGCTTTCGACCCTATTTATGAGGCTCGGGACATCTTGGGCACTTCATGAAGACTTTGCCCAACTTTTCCCTGCATCTGAAGTGCTACAAGCATACTTTTGCGAATACCTGGTCGTCCTTCTGAAGCTTTGCAATAAGATCGTTGTATTCTCTCAGAAAACCACTCGAGTCCAATTGCTCTCCTCTCTCGGGTCGTCATTCGATTCGGAATTCGGCCCTGTACAAAGAGAGTTGGACCAGTGGGGCAGTCTGATCCAGCAACAGACCCAACTCCTCGCCACGAGGATCAACATCGACACACAAAAAGGAAAGTTTGAGGACTTGCGGCAACAAATACTGAGGAGTCTATCACCTTGCCAGAATGACTTCGACACGAGATGGCGACGCCAGCGAAAAAAGGGGACTTGCGAATGGCTGTTCGATACTCCGGCCTTCAAAGACTGGAAGTCCATGCAGACATCTGCCACGCTTTCAATCAGTGGGAAATTAGGCAGTGGGAAAACAGTATCGATGGCAAACTTAGTCGCGCGATTGAACCTTGACCAACCGTGTGCCTACGTATTTTGCGCGTCTCAGGAACCCATGAGTCTCAAAGCCACTAATATCCTCGGAAGTATTGCTTACACTTTGGTCAGCAATTTGCCGACGGAGTCTGTAACCCAGAAGAACGTCAACACGGATTACGCGAGGCAGACTTTTGATACGGAAACTATTGTCGATTTTCTTCTGACTCTCCTACCCGAGGACAGAAAGTACATAGTTGTCACAGATGGCCTTGAAAGTTGCCCTGATGCCGATATCAACGATGTGCTTGCTGGCCTTCATCGCTTGATCCGATCCCGAACTGTTCTGTTGTGCTACTCCAGTCGATCCGATTCACGGTTTCAGCAAATCGCTAAAGAGCATATGACGGTTGACTTTTCAATCAACCACGATGACGTGAATCACGATGTTGAGCTCGAGGCTTATATTGTGAAAGAAGTCACAAGAAGGAACTCATCGAGACATCTGAGCCCTGAGCTGGAGGAGTTGGTCAAGGCTCAGCTAATAGCTGGAGCGCAGGGCATGTGAGTATTAAAGACGCTGCATCAACGATATATCTATCATTACTAAATGAAGTGCTGCAGGTATTTGTGGGTTTCACTTCAACTCGACACAATATTTCCCGTCAACTCAACGGTGGTCGTCACTGATGACCAGGTCTTGAACATTATTACTCATCTTCCAAAAGACCTGCCAGAGGCCTTTGAACAAGCCTTGGAAAGAATAACTGATCCGCAATATGAAGGCAGGATCATGAAACTGGTTATGTCTGCTGCTACACCTCTCGACCTTGACGAGATCCGAGTCGCGTTGTGCATCGCCGTCGGTGAGCCAGTCTGGCACCCTGAAAGGATAGCTAGAGACGGGTTTCAACTGATATCACTCTGTGGGGGCAACCTTCTTGATCTTGATGAGGAGGACGGGAGAGTCCGCTTCATTCACCACAGCGTCATCCAACACCTGCTCGCACCAACCGCTAGTGATACAACGAAGCAATATCACTTTACAGTCGAGGATGCTGAGAACTTCATCGGAGCCACCTGCGTCACCTATTTACATCTGCCCATATTAGACTCTCGGATCACAGTCACGAAAAGTCTTCAAAGCCAGGACGTGCTGAACAATGTTGTCAAGACCACCCGGAGTTCAGTCCCTGGTGTCAGTCGATTGATTGAGCACATCAAAGGACGAGAACAAAAACGAGCCCGCCCTTCCAAGGTCGACATCGGCCAAATAATCACTCAACTCCAGGCCACTCGACTTCAAGAAGAAACAGATCCCAGATGCTTTGCGGATTATGCTTCGACGAATTGGATGTTCCACACCAGATTCTTCGACGAGGAGACACAAGACTGCAGGAAAACATGGAGGCTTTGGTGGCGGCTTTTATATGGCGGTGTGCACAGAGCCAAGGTACTGTGCCCCAACGTGAATGGCGATCCATTCCCAGTTCTGTTGTGGGCAGTCGAGCACGGCCATGGCTCGCTATTCCGCGCTGTTCTTGGTGAAAGCAGTTTACGAGAACCGCAACTGGTCGAGATCATCCATAAGCTCGCATTACACAGGAGCATTCATGGCCAATGGCTTGGGGATATTTTAGCTCAATATTTCCATGCCTTGCAAAGGATTGAGCTGTCGCACACTGCCCCTAACATCAAGGTGCTTCTTGATTTAGAGGCAAAGCCGAGTATTCCCCACCACATATCAGATGCTCAGCCGCTGCAGATTTTGGTGCGCCTAATGAGTGCAGTTCGGATGTCTGATGTTGACGAGGAACAGCTTGTTCGCCTAGTATTTACCCATTCGACCATTTTGAAATTCATTGAAGACCGGAGCTTACTCGACATCCTTTATGATCTGAAGGAACAAAATAAGATTGATGCGGTCAATGCAATACTGGATATACACCCCGACTTAGAGTTTGAAGTGAGACGACAACGACCATATCAACAGACGGCTGTTTCTCATTCTCCCCACCTCGACCGTCCCGTTTTAGAGGTAGCTATACAAAGCAGCCTTTTGCAGAAGACCGCCATTGAGGAGGCTCTAGAGAATCGGAGATGGGAAGAAGTGGTGGCCCGGTCGGAGCATGAAATAAATTCTCCCACATTCTCTGGTGTGTCTTTGCTTTGGACTGCCATCGAGACGATGGATGATACTTGGGTCTATCACCTTTTGGCGCTCGGAGCCGATCCAAACGCCGGACCTTTCACAATGAAGCAACGCATGGACAGCCGCAGGTTTGTGGCAAAGTGTTTTCCGCTAGAGGCTGCAGTGTGGCTACGCAGGACACGCGTGTGCTTGGAACTCATTCACCATGGTGCCCGCGTCTATAATCCCGAAACACTTGGACGGATCGCAGAGGAGACAGGAAATTCTATCTTGACTGCGAGGCTGTACGAAGAGACGGATTGGCTTCAGCGGCAGAAGCAGACTGGCTACTGGAAACCCAATGGACTTGAACGAACGGCCCTCTCCACAGCGTGCAAGATGCTCTCATTCAGCGACAGTGGTGTGCCTCCGGGTTTGCCTATGCCCTTGCACATTTCCGACAGCCCCTGGGACTGGAAGTCCGAACTTGACAAACTCATCTATCGAATGGCCTTGGGGGCGAATTCTGAGTACTTGAATGCTCAAGATGTGGAAGGGAGAACGGCCTTGCACCATCTCGCAGAAGCAAATACTAGGGACACCGACAGGTTGAAGACCATTGTCAATGTTCTTCTGAGCCGAGGAGCAGATCCGAATGTCCAGGACAATTGTGGCAAGACACCACTCGAGCTTGGAATTGAGAGCACGAAATCAATTGACTCGTTCATTCGGCCGCTTCTGGGAGCAGGTGCCAACATCATTTCGGATCATCCCCAAGACTTGCGTCACTTGGTTGAACAAATCCGGGCTAAGTACGAAAGTTCTGAAGAGGATGCGAGCATACTAGAGAGCGTTCTACTGCAAACAGGACCTGATCTGGGAGAAGAGTCCCGACTCTCGTTAACACAACTAAACACATCTGGGGCTTCGGCCACACTGTATTCTTCCTTTCAACTGTCTGTCGGTTTGCTCAGTCGCTCGTTTATTCCCCCCTAGAACCCTCACACAAAGCCTCTGATAATTTCATAACTGTATAAAGGTGCTGTGTATGGTTCCGGCTGTATATGGAATAGAAACGAAACCAGCTAAACTCATCTGGTCTTTGATATTGCTCACAGACATTCATCTTGTGAGGTAGGCGGCTGCATGTAAGAATTAGCTCGCGTGGTGTTCTCGCCGTCGTCGCACGAATTCAACTCGAAACTATTCACGTGTGATATTGCGGAGGCAATCGATATGCTGCTTGCACATATTCCGATACTCGATACTAACTAAACCACGTGTCCGAAATGTTTCCCAAGTTCAATAGTTTCATAGTCATTGCGCCTGTCCTTCATCCCGCAGTGTTAAGGAATGTCTGCTCAACTTTTAGACACAATTGACCCTGCTCCATCAAGTAAAGCAACGAAATCCACCGGGTGCGTATTGCAATCCCGCCTTATCAGATTTCGTGCCGCGATGTCCCTGAGATCGAAGCGAGCTTTGAAAGGGTGTGGTTTTGTCACCAGTCCATCAGTACCTTTGGTAATATCAGGCGGGCCTCCCTCCTCAGGTGAAGCAGGCTTGATATCGAACGCCCACAGGAGTCTTGCAATTGAAATCCACAGACTGTTTCGAGCAACATGACGACCGGGACAGATTCTCCTTCCAAAACCGAAACCAACTGTTGGCGGCTTTTCGTTTCCCAGGAACCGCCCTGGTCTGAAGACTTCCACGTCAGGCCCATAGACGTTCTGATCCCGCGTCATCGCCCAGTGGTTCGGGATGACGACAGAATTTGCTGGGATACGATACCCATTGTAAACTGATTCGACTTTGCTGAAATGAGGCACACCAGCCGCGCCGGCTGGACGCCAGCGAAGGAGCTCTTCGACGATGGCATCGATGTACGTCAGGTTGGGTCTGTCCTCAAACGTGGGGAGACGTTCCCTTCCAACTGTGGCATCCAGCAGTGTCTGTGCCTTGGACACCCACCCAGCCGGTTCCTCTGATGTGATGCATGCCGTCACGAACCACATCAAGGTCTCCGTGCTGGCGTCTAGCGCAGCGTCGGCCATGATGCCGAGATTCAGGGCTAGTTCCTCAGGCGGCATTTCGATAGCCTGATCAGTGAGCATTTTTTGCATTTTCTTGGAGAAGTTCCATGCCTTCCCCTGAATTGCGCGGTCTAGGTTGCCCATGTGTAGATCCCGCTGCCGCTTCCAGTGGTTGGCGGCTTCTGTCTTCCAAGGGGTGAGGAAGCCGGGCAGTGGTAGATCGTTTAGGACTGGGAAAGCATCAACAAGGTATTTGCCAACCTGTGCAAGCTGGTCAAACTCGTGGTTGACTTCATGGCAATTGACTAAGATCGGATCGTCCGCGGCCCAGACTCGGTGTCCGTAAAGAAGCGAGTAAATAATGCTGGCTGTAGCACGCTCCACATGTCCGTGACAATTGATTGCTTTGTTGTCACCTGGTGGTGTGGTCTCCGCGATATCGAAAAGCATTTGTCGCGTTTCGAGCTCTTGAAACGGAAGGTAAGCGCTGGATGCTGTCTCATTCAATATTGGACTTTGCAATTTCTGGTGAAGTTTGAAGCGCGCATCATATGGACAGAGCAACATGTGCATGCCTTGTAAAGCCATCTCCCCAGCTACCTTTGGGCGGAGTTGTATGTCAGCTCATTGTCTACCGGTCTCATCTTTTAAGGACCTGTCCGCAACTCACGACGAAACGTGGGCGATCCGCGAAGCTCGCTCCTTGTTTATTCAGAAGATCGTGGGCTGCCTTGTATGTCGACAGAACAATAACCGACTGACCAGCCATGTTGAGATGAACGACTGGCCCGTACGCATTTCCCCACTTCTGATACTGAAGCCATGCATAAGATTTCGGAGCCTGGTGAACATTACCGATGAGCGGTAACTTTGGAGGACCAGGTGGCAGTGGCAAAGGTATTGGTGTGGCCGCACGCTGTCTCAATAAGTACAGTGAGGTGGCAATAGCCGCTATCACAGCGAGGTAGATTTCTGCGGATATCATAGTCACGCCTCAACACAGCTGGCCCAAGGCCACGGCTCAAGTCAACAGATACAGACCCTAATGAATGGATTATGAGGTTTTGAGAAGAATCGCACTTTGAGACTCATAACAATGCACATGTAGAAGTTGTCTGCGGGAAATCCGACAGGATTGCCTCGAATCAAGTCAAAATGCACAGACGCCAAGCATTCTTTGCCGTCGATTCGATCCTGTTCCAGACCCAACATAGTGCAGTAGACAGTTCAAAAAGCAACAGCTCCTCTTGGCCCAATATCAGCTGACCGATGCTGACGTGAGAAGCGGTCGTTGGAAGACCGTTGGTTCCGGAAAGCATTTGTCGATGCCGTTGGCGCGCTGTTGCATGCATGCATTGGGCTTTGTGATCAGTACTCCTTGGCCGGCCTTGGTCAGCCCCATAATCAGACCATCAATTCCACTTTTCTTCCAGATGGTAGTGTATGTGCATGTTGGGCATTCCTTCCAGAAGTAAGTCCTTCCCAGTTGAATTTACTGCTCGGTATTGGCTCAAAGGGGATGTGTTCTCATTCGACGTTTCCGGTTGTGTTCTCTCAAATTTGCCGCACCGATACTCCGTTGAAAGTCTTGGAATTAACATGGAGCTGGTAACTAGGTACGTGTGGCCAGTATAAGTTGCATTATGGTAATGTCTAGAGTGTCTAGGTACCTACCTGCCCTGCCGATCGATTCGGTCCCATCCCGAATATTACGATATTGTGTTGTATCATAGAGAAGAGCGGACTGAGAGAGCAAGAAGGGCACTGAAGGAGGAAGCTCTGTGACTCGAACTTGGACATCACCCATTTTTCCAAGGTTCCGGTACTTCAAGACGGGTGAGCACAACATTTGAAATCAAGCCAACCCTCAGGACACTGCAGAGAGACGCTATCCAGGGACTCATTGTATCGAGCAAGATTGATTGAAGTATAAGTATTCATTAAAAATCGTTATTAAACCTGGGTCAATATATACTACTGACCATATTACTATTACCTCACTGGCACTGGAGTAGTCAACTCAAATGACACACTAGCACCGCCAGGCCTGACCCAAAGGGTCAACGGATCGCTGCCGAGCTGCTCAGACCTGGCGCCCTTCGTATCCCTCACCGGGCCAGGGAAGGTGACCGGGATCTCAACTTGGCAATTGGCATCCGCGGCCGAGACCGTCGCTCCCACGAGGTTGTTCCCATCCACCGAGTAATCCATCCTCAGCGAGGGTTGGCACTGATCTCTCTGCCGCCTCGCGACAAAAGCGATACCCAGATCATCATGCTTCAGCGTGCGGATGGGCCAGCTGACGAGCCTCGTCATCTCATCCACCAGCTCCTCGACCCAGATCTGCAGCAGCGAGAGGTTGTTATACTCGCGGGCAGCGGTGCGCACGACACCCGTGTCAACGGCGTGCATGTTAGCCTGGTGGAACATGTACGGGTCGTGGCGCAGCGCGAGAAGGTTGCGTGAGGCCGCCATGCGCTCAATGGACATGATGCCGTCGAAACCTGAAGTCTGGCCAAGTGCGTTCTGCCACAGCGCCGTGTTGGAGGTAGCGTCGTCACAGTTGTAGTAGATGTTTGTTGCGAAGCGGGGGATGATTTCCAGCCCGGCCAAGCCGTTGCGCTCGTCTGTTGTGGTGAGCGTCCAAAATGGGCGCTCTGTGTTCAGGAGGGCGGGTCTGGTGTTGTCACCCACGACGTATGTGATGCCGTTGTCTAAGAAGGCGCGGATGGCGTCGCCATTGTGCAGGCCTGTGATCTGAGGGGGTATGAGGGAGGCAGGGGAGAACTTGGGGTGTCCGGTGAAGCCAGTGTTCTCGAACCAGATCTGGTTAAAGCGGATCTCCTTGTCCACATCTGAAAATGTGGCATTGGAGAGAGCCAAGTGTGTGAACGTGTGGCTGACGTGGTAGAACTCGTCAAGGTGGGAAGTGAAGTAAGTGGCGAGAGGGTCAAGGTCTTCGCACTGCTCAGACCAGGTATAGTTCGTCTGCTCGGGCGGCCAGGCATCTTCTCCGGTACCAAGGGGCTTCTTGAATTCCTGGTCAACGAGAATGGGCTTTTCCGCGGTAATGACGTTGGTCTCTGGGACACAAATGTCGGTTCCATAGGAGCCCGTCACGGCCTCTTCAATGTTACCGTTGCCATTGTATCCCATTTCGATCAAGTAGTCGGATCCCGCAGGCATACGCGAATTGATATCCCTGGTCCACGCGGCATGGGCCTCCACGTCGGCCACGCGAAGTCGGAACTCCCTGGTGGTACCATCTACTGCATGTTAGTCTTTGGCTCCGGTTTCCAAGTCTGCCAAAAGGTGAATTTTGTAGCATGCTTACAAATTCCAGTAGACAAGAGAACGTCGTCGATGTGTGTTCCCAGGTACGCTCGTCGTTGTCCGAGGTAGAGACCACGGGTCATCCAGGTGATCCATGAATGCTGAATGAAGTTGGACGCCTGACTCCAACCCGCCGCAAAGCTGGTAAAGAAGACCATCTGTTCTCGTGTGCCATTAGCATGCGGGAAGGCGTTGATGACGGCAGCCGTCGCATCGCTCGTAAATGCTGGCCCAGAGTGCAATTTGGCAATTTGCCGAGTTGTCGCCGGATCAGCAATATCGGCACCGTAGAAGTAGAGACCGTCCATAGCGACCGTCCCACCTTGCTTGATCCCTGAGCTCTCGTATCCTGCCAGATCGGTGAATGACCAGAGCTGGCCCGCGGCAGAGGAGCCACCCGGAGCCCTTACGTTGACACCGAACTGAGGTGTGGGGAAGACATCGAGACGTGCCATTCGAACGCCATATTTGACCTGGTAATCATACAGGGCAGTCCACTGAGCATCGGTCAAGGCACTGAGCCAGCCCGTCCGGCCGGGCTCGTTGTAGTCGTACGCGAGCTCCTTGAGTGTGACGATACCAGCATAGTTGCCGTAGCCGTCTTGCTCCAGTGCCGGGAGCTCTGTGCCGGCCTGAGGGAACGTGAGCACCTCATATGAGATGCCGAGTCCTTCAAGACCCAAAGTGCAGATATTTGCGAAGCTTGCAACCCATTGGTCTCCTGTGGGCACGATGCAGAGGATGGTCTGCCTGACGCCAAGAGCTGCAGAGTTGTCCAAAGTCGGTGGGGCAGTCGTGTTGGTTGTGGGTGGATCGCTTGGAGTTGGGGTGACGGAGACGACCGGTGCTGAGGTGGTTGTGACGGCACTTATGCTCGCGTCTGTTGTGCTGGGACCATCCGTTGATGGGTTTGTGGCAGAAGATAGGCTTGCACTATCTGTCGCAGTGTTAACATCTGAAGAGACACTAGGGCTGCCCGTCACTGAGTTTGCGGAGAAGTCTGGACTTGTCGAAAAGCCTGAGCCAGTGATTGTGATGGATGTGGTAATAGTTTCTGTGACGGTCACAGCAGGGCATGTATTGTCTGTACCTTGTGCATTTGTGACAGCGGCACCAAAAGAGAGGATTAAAGCTGCTATACGCAGCGAGAGATTGAACCTGGACATCATATTGCTCGTCACAACGAGTGGCTGACGGGGAATGTGAATGTCAATTCAATGGTAACGACTGGTGGTGGTTAGACTCTGTCCCTTCTTTCCCTGGATACGGTGGGGAATACCGTTTTTTATACACTCCACGGCTTTCCGCCTCCTGATGTTGCCGGCGTCGTGTACTAAACAAACATCTGTTGACTAGTTCCAGTCGGCAAGGTGGAAGACCAAGAACAACTACTGGCTCTCGGACATCAGTGCGGCTGGATTTCATCGGCTTCAGGAGAAAGATGATTTATTTGAAGGCCACCAGCGCCCTTGCTGTAGAATTGTAAAATAGTCTGCAAAGTGGTGTGCGGCTGACCTATGCCAAGTTGCTCGATTACATACCTCCTCAGCCTCAAATACGAACAAGTCCGAGTTTGACATAAACATACTGTAGGCATCATCCAGCCAGAACAAGATGAACATCAGTTGCCAAGTAATGGGTCGCGCACATCACGAGATGGACAAGACCGTCAAGCCTCTATGATCCTCGTAAGTCGGTCTTGGTAGACGCGTGGTCACCAGTCTCCGGGTAAGGCCAAGATAAATAGCATGCTGGGCATCTGGGCTCGCCCGTAAAGCTGACCGCCCCACCTAAGAAGAAATATGGCCAAGCCTGCCTAGCATGATCCTCCATGTACCCTTAATTACCTCAGGGCTCGCACTCTGCAGCACGGCAGAGAAACGTGGCGACGACCGAGTTTCCTGGGCACACCAGTCACCTGTCACCCAGGTAGCAGTGCGTCTTCGGTAATCGACTGCCGTGCGAGAATGTGACTTTCGTGCAGCTGGTTTATTAAAAAGTTTTCCCCCCAGGAGACGGCATTGTGGCGCAGCTGGGCAATTGGGGAGGCCGGCCAAGGCCCCTCGTGCTCTCGGACCGCCCTTGGCCAGCGCCTCGGCGCTTCCGCCGGGCGGGTACGACGTGGTCCGCCAAGGCCGCTGTCGATAACTTCGGGATGATACGCCATATGTGCTACCCGAAGGCTGGGACAACTGCCCAGGGTCTGCTCCCAGTGTCGGGAGCGACCCCTGTGTTCCGACTCGTTGTAGTGGAGATGCAGCAAGCATGTGTATTGTTGTGCCTTTTCGATGGTCTCTTTCACGAGCCACTCTGAGCTGTGGCCTGGGCGTGCACACAGTATCTTTCATTCGCTCTTTGGGACTATATTCGTCCAGTTGGTTTAGGCGACCACGACCGACATCTGCATGGATTTAGTACCTAGGGTACTGATGTTGCCGGCTAGTGCTGTGTAACCTGGAGTATTGGGCCGTCTGTCGGATGAGAACCCTCTCAGCAGCGCGTATTGAATATTTGAAACAATCGCAATCATAGAGCGAAAGGATCATGTGACGCATGTGGTGGTCCGCGGATCATCATTTGCAACGCATTAAGAATGTTTGTGTTCAAGTAGGGACGTTTCAGGGAGTGAAAGTGAAGTTGTTGAGACCTCGAGGGTAATTCCATTCGAATGTATGCCATGACTGCGGCTTAACGGGATTAGGGTGTGACCAAATCAATAGTAGTGACCCTACGGGTTGTCTTATTACACTGTGAAGAGGCGTTGTGTGCGCCAGGTGTTTCGTTCTCCTCGCACTTTGCAGCTTCCTCTCTCTCCAAGATCTGCAAACCCTTGTCGAAAGTCACTGTGCCGCCTAACCCCCTGCAAAGTCGAATATGCCGAAGTCAGCAAACACACGGCTCATGTGCATGTACAAATCACTCACGATTTTACTCACTCCAGGAGGGATGTTTCTCCAGAATCTCTTCACGAGTCATATTCTTTGCCTGCTCAAATGCCTCCTTAAACAGACCTTGGGAGTTGCTGTGTCCTCCTCGACGGGCGGGTTCTGTGCTGTTGAACGCTCTGCCACAGAAGGACAGTCATGAGGATCGTCGGATGCCACTTTAGTCTTGGAAGAATGCATATCAGTAGACATGAAGGGCGAATCGAAATAGCTTTCAGATTCTACGCGGCTGGTGTTGACGGGCACCTCTTTGACTGGGAGGGCGATATGGCAAAGTAGATGGTTGCGAGATTTCCATCCCTGGCTAGTAGGCCTATTCGGAACAGTGGGCTCGTACCTAGGTATGCAGCTTGACGGCACAGCTCATGGACATTTAGGCACCTGCATTTCTGCTTGGCATCACCGCGCTTATGAGTCGATATTTGCACCATCTCAGTACAGTTTGCCTCTTTCCGCGTCCAATCTTTCTTCCACTGACTCAATTTGACTACTATAACCCAACAGAAATGTCGACGATGGAAGACATTGGGTCCCAGCTGCCTTCGCATCGACCTCCTCTGGCCAAGCCCGACGGTGAGGGCCCCCTGCCGTGGCTTGCCCTCCCCGACGAGTTGAAAATCAACATCATGCGAACTTTTGTCCCCTCTTTCATATCGTGCACAAATTACGACGACTCACGAATTGGTCCTGTACAACGCCCCGACAACGAGCCTTGGGCCTCTCGACAAGCACTTGCTGCGGCATGCCTGGCATCAAGCCAGCTAAAGACCATTTGTAGTCCACTCTTATTTGAAGTGGTTGCGTTGAGGAACCACACAGAGGTCATGTGCTTTTTGCGCTCCCTGATGGGAAATTACGAGCTTCGAGTCCGAGTGCGTCGACTTGCCTATGCACCTCTCGATCGCGTATATAAGGACAACCGGCGTATCTCAGAAGCAGCATCGCCGCCAAAGGCGCTTGCGGTTGGGGACCCATCCTTCTGGCCGATCTCCAGCCCCGACCGCGCACTGTTCGAAATGTTCCAGCTTGGTGCAAAGGACACAATGAAAAGCATCGATGCAACCCGGAAGGCTCTAGCGGTGATCTTTGCCATACTGCCCCGCATCGAGGTTCTCTTCCTCATGGATGAGACACACGGGTTTGGCTTCCTGGCCCGGAGCTTGACTACTAAACAACACCCCGTGACTCGGCTCTTGAGCCCTTCTCTACAGTCACTTTCCACGCTCGAAGAGATCATAGTGGATTTGCCCATGGGCACATGGCAGCTGTGGTTCATGATACTGAACTGTCCCCGTCTTCGTCGAGTAGTGCTGAAGGGTCCAGTTGCGTCTGATGCCAAATTAAGCCTGAGGGAATGAAAAGATAACCAATTAGACTCGGCCGGAATTGAGTCTCAAATTCCGCCTATACAGCAAGAAGGGCAGTTGCTGTCCCGGGCGGCGATAGGCAACATCCGGGAGCTCTTGCTCTACAAGTCACGCAGGGTGAAATGGGACCTCCTCCCAAAGATATTCCCCAATCTCGAGAGACTGGTTACGGTGTTCGCGGACACTGGGTGGCGGAATGCATTCTGGCAAGAGACTGGGGAAAGTCGAGAGCCGCTCAAGCTATCGGAGCTCTTGGGCCAGGTCATCGCCCTGTACAAGAGCTCACTCCGCTCGCTGACGATAACCGATTTCCTTAGCCACCAAAGTGGTTGGTGGTTACCAGGACGTCGCCGGGACAACAGCTTAGGGTTCGACCACGTCGCGACGATCCCACCGCTGCTCTCGCCAGGGTTGCCACAGGTGCCACTTGTTGAGCTCACGACAGACTGTGTTTGGCTGTTCGGACGCGACGACACTACAATAAGTTATGAAATTTCGTCACTGCTCCCCACCTCCCTGGTCAGTCTGCACCTGATCGACTACTGGGCAGTATCGGTGTATGAGATTGGAGCAATATTGCTTATTCCACCTGGTACAGTAGTTCACCAGGTGCCCAGTGAGCCGAGAAAACGGCTCAAGTGGGTCGACTATTACCCGGTGTTCCCGTCAGGCTTGACGCCTCTGGAATTCATGGGGAAAGTGTTTGCAACACTGCACGAAAGCTGCGCAAATCAACACACCCAGCTAAAGCAAATCACACTCTCGTCACCTTTGTTTGATGAGAAGGGTCGCTGGTCTAGGGTAGCTGCGCGGCCGGTCAACCGGACTGACTGGCGGTTTCGTTCTTGTTCGGAGGAATACGGATCAGGCACGAAACCGGTTGACCGGACTGAGGTGCAGGCATGGCAGGCAAGGATTGGCGATGACTTCGCCAAAATTGGGGTCAAATTTTCTTTCACGACTATGAGGGAGCTTAAGAAAAGCATAGAATCCTCGTGGGCTTGCATCTGATATCCCCGGATAGATCCGTCGCAATGAACGAGTCCTGAATAAGGTTTCTTCGAGGCTCCAAAGGTCTAGCTCCGAGCGAGGTGAGGCTCTGGTGGCACGGCCACAGCCAAGCAAGTTGGCATCCTCGTCTGCTTGTATCATATAATTCGGCACTTAGCGAGCCACTCCCAGTTTTAATAACAATTTTGCAAGATTCTTTAGTCCATAAGAAGCGAGAAAAGGTTGAGTTCTTATTCTCTATGAAGCGCCCGCTAAACCATTCCTCGTACTACAGAACGACTTCCAACAAGAATGCTGGTATTCAGGGTTGTATTAGTTATTGCACAATGTTCAAATGCTAGGTGAAAACACGGCTGCAATTTGTCGTTTGAGAACAAAGTTTATCTTTTGTAAGCACGCCTAAGAAGACTAGTGCAGTCTCATAGTATGAAATTGAATGTGCTCTCACTATGCACGGTCTGTTGATTAGGCTTGTGAGTTTGTTTCAGATTCAGGGGTATTCGCGCATGGCCAGCAACAGGTGAAGTCTAACCGAGTCGCGCGCGCACAGCCAGGTTGCCAAGTCACCCCCTTTCCTGTGGTTCATGCCAAAAATACGCGTAGCGACGGCAGGAAAAAGTTAATAAACGCCAACGAGTCATTTATATTCCTTATTACTATCGTAGATAGCCTCAATCACCTTTACCTTCGAATATCTCAGTAATCCTGTTGCGTCTTCTACCTGAACGTCAGGATCATGACTACCATGCTTTTTGCCAGAGACAATTAGGCACCGTATTCCAGAACCTCTAATTAATTTGCCCGCACTGTCATTGCTCCGTTTCAAAAGCGCTCAAGTCATCATGAAGCCAAGCACAGCCATTACAACCGTCTTCGTTGCCGCCGGCGCAGCGCTGGCCATCGACTTGTCGACACTCAGGCAAGCCTCACTAGCCCAACATATGCATGGGCCAGCCCGGGTTGTGGCACCCAATGCGGCGTTCGCGAGACAAGCATCAACCGGGGCCGAGGTCAAGAAGAGTCTGAATTGGGCCGGTGCGGTAGTCCCCAGCAACCGAGGCTCTTCGAAGGCGACTATCACGGTGCCGACGCCCGAGATCCCTGCCGATAGCACGACGCCGACAGAGGTACACTGCGCGACGTTCTGGACGGGCGTTGATGGTGCTAGTGCGCAATGCCAGTCTATTCTGCAGACCGGAGTCGATATCTGTGCCCAAAGAACGCCAAACGGGACGCTGGATACCCTTGCCAGGTCTTGGCATCAGTTCTTCCCTGGTAAGTGCGCGACGTTTGTATGAGCCACGGCCGATGAAAGGTGGGGGTAAATACGGCTTCTTTAATGGTAGATACTGACTTTCGGGATTCCTCTTAGTTCCGGCCGCCCTACACGACATCCAGATATCCTTTGGAGACGTAGTATCAATGTCCGTGTCAGCGTCAAGTCGTAACAGCGGCGTGGTAGTTGTGGAGAACGAGACGACTGGCAAGTCCTCCAGTCAGACATATGCCAACATCTCGGACGCCACGTTATGTCTCGAAACCGCGGAATGGGTGGTGGAAAGGTTCACTGTTGACACGGCCACAAATTCCCTGATCCCCTTTGCCGACTTCGGAAATGTCACCTTCGAGGATGCGACGGTAGGCGACGTTGGGATACAAGGGATGAACTTCACCATGTTTGAGATGATCACAAACACATCTACACTGGCGAGATGTGAGGTACAAGGGTCGTCCGTGGTCTGCTCAGATCAACGCCAATAGCGATTGGTAGGGTTGCTTTACCTTCAACACTTAGAATTATTTCAATTTCGTCGTAGACGCCAATGATATCCCGTTACAAACTCAATCACGTCACGCTCAGGGTCCAGCTGGGATGGCTTCATGTCTTGGCGACAGTGGTACATTCTCTCTCACAAGATTGTGGTAAGTAACGATTGCGGATCAAACACCCATCGGTCTGTCACTGGAGTCTGTGAGGAGGAAGAGCGAAAGCCCTGGCAGATTCGTTCAGCAACTTCCTAGATGTGCAGGACAGTTGATCGGAACACAATGTTGGGTTCGGGTGATTGGAGGTCGCCAGTGACTTAACCCACGGAAGCACAACAGCTTATCCGCATATAAGACAAGGGACTGGAGCGTCATTCAATGTTTCTTTCCTCTTCCTTACAACCTTTATTTCAAAACTTCCATCTCCCCCCCTTATCCAAGTCCTGCAAGCATCTTTCGACACTCTTCAACCCTCAACGACTTCCGTAAGAAGAAAAGATGGTTCGAGCCACCTTCACCTTTACGATGGTCGTCACTGCCATCGTCAGCGTGCTGCTGGCCGTTGGCTCTGCAAACGTACGTCTCACAGACACCCGACCTGGTTTTCTAACCCGTCATAAAAGGGTACAGTACCCATGGCTAATCGATCTAGGCTGCACTCAATGGTGCTTCCACCTTCCGTGACGGCAACACTCTGTTCGCTCCAAACCGGGATGGCGAGATCGTGGGCCACCCGATCGTCAACATGACGACGGAGATTAAGCTTCCGGGAACGGCGGACGAGATCAAAGTACCGGGAACCATCGAGCAAGTTGTCGCTTTTCTCGACGTCACTTACTCTGGCTACGACTGGCCCGCCGACGAAGACCACAGTGCCACCACGTCTCAGTTCTCCCCTGAGGACAACACGGTCTACTGTAATATTGGAAAGCAAGGTTCTTATTTCACAGCTGCGATGACCTTGAAATTCTTGCGGTATTTCCGATACCACAAATTCAATGTTGGAGCAGGCCCAGGCCAATGCTCCCGGGCGACATGTCGCACAGAACGCGGCAGTGCGGTTCCAGTGGCATTCTATCTATGCAACGATGTGAGCCAGCTCTTTCGAGCAACTCAAATCTCTTGCTCCATGAAATTTATGAAATCAAATGCTAACATGGGTGCCTGTTGCGAAGGATACGCAAGAAGTCGATCTTCGCTACGACGACGTTGCCGACTTAGCAGAAATAGTCATGGACAAGTGTGTCGAGTTCGGTACACCAGTTAGCTGGGTGAGAGGCCAGGCATTTCATGCAAGTCTTCCCTGGAATGTCATTGTCACGGCTGAGGATCGCTGTTAGTAGGTTCTGGGTTTGGTGACAGTCTCAGAGTGAAGATTCACAATTTTGATGGGGACTGAGTGGTGCAAGACAGACAAAGGACGCGTTGAATTATGACTTCCTGGTCTTCGAGCTCTATCTGGTTGTGATTGAAGACAATACCCCGCATTAGCTTGTCTTGCAAGTATCTGGGTTGAAAATTGCAGTGCTGCAAGTTGTGTCAACAACGCGACTTATTTCGCACTCATTCTCACGACCGCGACTTACTGCAACTATTACCAATCACAACCTGAGACAATCGCGATGGACCCAAGAAGCTGTTAGTATACCCTACCCTATTGGTGAATATAATTACTGACCTCCTCAGCCTATCTCAAAATTGACATGGGCCCAAACCCGCCCTTCGCGCTGGGCCCGTCGCAGGGGAAGGGCTGGGGTGTGTTCGCGACACGACCCTTCGCGCCTGGTGACACTGTCTTCATAGAAAGACCAATAGTTGTGATTCAGGGAACTGCCGAGGAAATCACCCAAGCCGACATCTTCAACAGCATGCAACATCTGACGCAGTCTGAGCGACAACAGGTTACTTGCCTGAACCGCGATCGTGATACTGTTTCCCTGGAGAAACTCTTTCGCGAGTCTGAGTTTCGGGTATCGACAAACCCTCCTGCGCACGGAATGTTCCTCGTCCTCTCGCGTTTCAACCATTCTTGTATCCCCAACTGCCGAATTCCAACCCTTGGCGGGGAGTTGGACCAGCTCACCATCCAGGCGTCCAAGGCCGTCGCGCCTGGCCAGGAGCTCACCTTTTGTTACGACCCCGTGTGCCAATTTCTCACAGCGGAGCAGCGAGCCAGCCTGTTTGATTTCGCCTGCGAGTGTCGGGCCTGCCTCCCCGGAACCACTTTCCACCAAGCCAGCAACATGAGGCGTGCCCTTCTCCGTGGACTCTACTACCTCGTACACGGCAAAGACATGAAGGCAGGAATGCCAACGCCTGCACGGCCTCTACTGACCAACCCGGAGATTATGAAGAAAGCAGAGGAGCTGGCGATTCCTCTGTCCACTCGTCTCATCGCTGTCCTCCTGATGGCGTTCTTACTCGAAGAGGAGGGCTTGATGGATGCTGCTACGGAGATATCCATGCTGCCAAATATGAACCGCCTTGCTGCGGCATTCCGGTCGTCACGTAATGTCCGTATTTCCTCGAGGGTGATGACGCACCCCAGTTTCATGGGGAAGTTCTGTGCGGCACTGAAGTTGTTCGAGAAAAGAGACCTGGCTGACCGGGAGGTAGCTGAGGCACTCCAACAGGCTCGGAGGGATGGTCAGCTGTGATTCAGGCCAATGTCCTCTACATAGAGAATGCCCAGTCTAGGCAGTAATTGATCAAAAGATCACAGATTCGTACCCACAAAAACAGAGGGTACACCCGAGACTACTTGTCAACCTTCTACAGCACGGCCTCCTAAACCCTACAACTTAATTTCATACAGGATAGCATCCTACAGGATAACCTCCTCTAGGCTAGCCTCTTGTAGGATGGTCTCTTACAGGATGCCCTTTCATTGGACACCCAGTTTGGCTGTACCCTCTGCTTTTGCAGGTGAGAATATCTGATCTCTTAATCTAAGACGCGTACAAAGGCTCTCACCTCTTACCCTCCAGAAGGCCTTTGATGACATTGCGAGTGAGTCTTGCAATGTCATTATTGTAGTCATCCCATGCCAACGAGCAGTACCAATTGATGCTCCCCACGCTGAAGATTGCCCCACCACTAGCGCCAATGTAATAGACCAAGTCACTCCGAACCAGGTTTGTCTGAGTCCCCATGGTCTTGATAGCTGGAAACATGAGATCTTCGACCGCAATGCCAAACTCATCGCTGTGGCCAGTACTCGTGGCCAGCACTAGCGCGCCCTCAGGGCTGCCGAGGTCAATATCGAAACGATCAATCTCGTCGCCAGACGCGCCGCCACCAAACCCATGCTCCCCGATCAGATCCTCGCTCACTCCCGTAAACATCCAAGCCAGATTCGAGTCTCTAGACGCCTCACTACGCCGGTACGGTACGCCCGGCCCGGTTCCCTGAGCGCTGAAACCGATCCCGAATAACGTGTTGCAACTCATGCCACGGGACCTCCACAGGCCACCCCGACGACCGTCGAGGCTGTTGACGTGCTCTCCCCCCGGAGCAGTGTACGTACGGGTTCCAACATCGCCTCGGCGCACTTCCAATCGATGCGGACGGGTTACGTCAAGGGCACTGACCCAGTAGAATCCGTTGCCGCCAAGATACATCAGGTTCCCACCTCCTCGAGCAAACCCGCTGAATGCATTAAAAGATTCAAGAGTCGGGTACTCCGGGTGGGAGCCCGTGATGACGGTGTTGAAGCCTCGGAGGCAGCTGGCTCCGCGTTCGTGCAGGTCGTGATCCGTGAGGATCTCGTACGGGATGGACTCGCGCTCCAAGAACCCGATCATCATGAGATCAGCCGAGAACTCGCGCGGGCGGGAGAATGCCCACATGACATAGCCGGGCCGGATGTTCAACAGCGGGCGCTTGGACGAGGAGAAACAGTTGCCTGAGCCGTCGCTGTGAGTGTCGTACAGAGACAGGCCGAGGTCAGCACGGCGACGCATCTTGTAAAATTCGCCAGTTTTCCTGCACTTCTCAACGTCGAAGTCGTCCCCGAAAACATGACTGCTGGTATCGAGCAAGCGCTCATTGGCATAGGCTAGGTATGTGAATGTCGAAAGGACGAGGCAGACCTTGTTGGAGTTATCCGAGGTCCACTGCGTCGGCCGCACGAAAAAGGTGATCGAGTCCCGGTCTCGGCCGTTGGCCGTTTCGACTTCGACTGCGTACGCGCCAGAGCGTGCACTTGGCGGAATCGTGATCGTGAAATCCGTGTCCCACTCCGCATCATCGAGATCATCTTCGTGGAAGTGTATGGCGCCGTAGCCACACTTTGCTCGCGTCCAGTCACACTCGGATCCATCCCAGTCGTGCCCAGTGACAGCTCGGGCTGGTGCGTTGACTAGAACACCATCATGACCATTGCCCGAGACGTCGATGATGTGGTCACTTGAGATGTTACGCGAAAAATCATACTTGGCAAGAATTGACGGTTGTGAACCCTTTGCCTTCAACGTGAGCCCATCAATGCGACCGTTGAAGAAGTCGGTCATATGGGAACGGCAACTACTGTCAACGTTGCGCTCGGGGATGCTCTGGCTTGCTGCAATTATTAGGGGCCCTGGCCCTGACACCAGCGCTTCACCAATCAACACCTCTTCGAAGACCGCCGGGGGTGGAACTGGTTCGACCTTGAAAGACTTATGCATCAATTCCATCCGGACTGAGCGCCCGCTGAGGCTGAGCTTAAGTTTCGACCAGGTCTTCTTCTGAGGTTTGAGGCTGGTGCGAAATACTTCGGACCCGATTTCGAGCCCGGTACCCACAGTAACGTCAAGTGAATTGTGCTCGTTCAGGTAGAGGGAGAATCCAGTGCGGGCGTGCTCGTCCAATGTAGAAACCAGTGTTTGTCGATGCGGGCAGTCCAACAACCACGGCTGCACATAGAAGACGACCTCGAGGCCCTGGGTCGCTCGAGATGAGCCCCAATTCGAAACATACCCATACGATCCGGGCTTAGCCAGCTGAAATCTGCCCGGGCGTTGGCCTTGGGGGATTTCCGTGACTTCTTCTGATGCCGTAGGTGGTGCATGTTCTAGCTCGACTCCCTGCATCAGGCGTACCGTTCGATATTTGTACTCGGGCTCCGTGCATGAAACCTGTATATTCATTTCATTTAGACTGGGAGCATTTTGATGAGGATTCTGCCTGCTGAACGCAGCCACTTCCAAGCCTACTTGCCTTGATTCTGACGGAGTCTCCAGGGGCTACTATCCACGGTTCGGCGTACCCTACAATCTCCGCGGGGTAGTCTTCCTTGTCAAGACTGCTCATCGCCATGATGAGACTAGTGGAGCAGTGGGATGGAAACGGTGAGCGGCGAAGATTTTGATGTTGGGTGTAGAAAGGGGCCGACTCTGTCCAGACAGGGGAATTGGACGTGTTTGACGTGTGACACGTCGTCGAGAATGACGAGGAACCGCGCAGTTGCATGTGACCAGCCGGTAATGGTTGCTCCTTCCTTTCAATCACAGCTTATGCGTCGCACTGCAGCACATAAGCGAATGTCTGACCAACACTACAGACAGCGTCTCTCTGGATTATGCAGATGCATTTGGATATGCGGGGTAAGTCGCATTTCCCAGATTTGAAGAATTCCAAATCCCGCTCAGCATGGAAATTTGTACCAAGGTTACGAAGGGGTAAGAAGCAGAGATCGGAGATTCGCAATCCGCCAAAACAGAGCGTACACCTAGGCACCCAGACCCAATAGGACGTCCTCACACAGAACAGCCTCCTACAGGGTAGCCTCCTTTAGGGTAGGCTCCTCTGAGATAACTGATTTGGTATCAATCCAAGTAAATTCTGTTCAATAGTTTTCCTGCGGCTTCTTAAGCCCTTATTGACTATGGATCCTTTGTTTGGATGTACCCTCTACTTTTGCGGGCGCGAATTTCTGTATCTTGGATATAAATGCTTAGGGTGCTCTGACAATTCGAATTTGATGAAGCGGAAACTTGAAGTTGGTTGCTATTTAATTCATCAACCTGTGTATGCGAGACATCCAATCAGGCCTATGGCCTCAGAAGGTATTCCTTTGTGTTTGATTTAGAGAGTGTAGCGGAAATCGGGATGATTCTCGCCAAGCTTGTCCTGCTCATCTTGAGTAAGCTGACGGAGATGGTCTCGATTCCCGAGATCGCGCTGGCTGTTCTCATATTCACAGCAGACCCACATGTTGGCGGCGACAATAATGCCCAAGACTTGGAATGCAATGCATGTAGAAATACCGGGAGCGTATTGGGGCTCGTCCTTGGCTGGGAAGACGACGGCGGATATAATCCCACCCAGCTGGCCAACTGAGCCGGCATAAGCAGTGATGGTACCTCGCTTTGTCGAGCTCGTGACTTGATTCGCACTGGAGGGAAACGGAGTATCAATAAGGAGTTTTAATCGAGAAAAGGCGGCGTAGAATGCGTAAGACTTACCACCAAGATATCGAGAGGGGCTGAACAATGTAGATGCCAATCGCGGCAAAGTAGATACCGATGTATCTCATCGCACCAGTCAACAGCATAACAAGTAAAAGACCTATGATGCTGAGAGAAAAGCCAAAGATGCAGAAAATTCCTCGCCTCTGGATCCGGTCAGACCAAATCCCAAGAGCAACGGAGACAATCCCCGAAGCGACTCGAGGCGGCGCAGAGAGCAGGTTCGATTTTAGCTCGCCCCAGCCAAAGGTACGCAGTATTGTAGGCTGGAAGACAGATATGGCGTAGGCAGTCGTGCAGACAGCCAAGTAAAGCACGCCGCTGCTGAGGACCTTCCAGTCCTTGAGAGACTTGAGGACGCCCTTCGTCGTCATCCTCTCGTGAGACATGCCACGGTTATCTTTCTGAAGCCTACTGATCACCCATTGCTTCTCGGACGCGGCAAGAAAGTTGCTGTCCTCTGGGAAAGGCGGGACGTAGATCCATGCTAGCAAAGCGGCCAGGCATGTGACAGCGCCCTCCATGAAGAAGATCCACTGCCACCCCGAGATACCCCGAGGGCCGTCAAGCGACCCCAGGCCCGCGCCGAGTAGGCCTGAGATAGTCCCAGCAATGTCGTTGGCGACGAAGAAAAAGGCCATACGGGTAAGTAGCTCGTGTCGCTTATACCAGCCGGAAATCAGATACATGCAGCCAGGAAACATACCGGCCTCGAAGGTCCCGACAAAAATGCGTGAAACGAGTAGCCCGGCAAAGTTTTGACAGAATCCAGCGAATGTAATCGTTACTATTGTGGTCGAATGAGAGTTGTTAGCTTTCAGAATTACGGCAGATTTGGGAGAGCCGTCCAATTTTGTGAATGCGACGGAAATACGAAACAGTACGCCGCGGGCTTTTCCAGATTCACTCCTGTGAGGACGTGACTATCGGCCACGGGAAGCACGAGTTTGCCTGCTGGACTGATTGGTGACCGAGGGGAAAGCATATCGTGGCTCAATCTCACTCTTTGAAAAAGTGGGAATTCAACCAGATGACTGGCTCGGACCTGGGAATGGGATGAGAGAGAGGGTGTCTTACAGCCCCATCCCAGCATGATGATACCTATGAACTTGCGAGGCTCGACACGGTTGAACACGTAGTTCGCAGGCAGTTCGAGAATGATGTAAGGGATAAAGAAAACTATGTAACTCAGTCTATGTTTTTGGATCGGGGCAAATAGCGTGCGTGTGAAGTTGTAAGCTCACCAAGGACAGCGATGTTGTATTGGTAACCCTTCAATCCCAGGTCTTTCTCCAAGTTCCACAGTCGAGCGTTTCCAATATTTACTCGGTCGAGAAAGGTCAGCATGTACAGGAACTGCAGCAAAGGAATAATGCGCCAGTCGATCTTGCGCATGATTGCCCTCGCCTTGGTCGGATCGATTTGGTCGCAAGATCCGCCATCGGCAGCTGTTTCGACATGAATGTCTTGCTTCCGAGCTGCTTGGGTCGTCATCAAGAACAGCACGGCGGGCCGTTGGGGAAGCAAGCCGAAAGACACAGGACGAGTGAAGGGAAAACCTCGGGATTACAGCCAGGTGACAAATTTCCCTGGGGCTAAATCATCAAATGATCAAACTTGAGCATCAGCATACCTTTCCCCATACGTGAGGGAAGGATAGAGAGAGTTGTGGAAGAAAATGGATGTGTTGCATCTTCCATTGTCTGCAGCTTCTTTATTCCCACGACTGGAAAGGTTCGGCTTCATCTGTAGAGATCGGACAAACTGGGGTCGTGGCAGGCGCCGATTTGCATGGATGATCTACTCTTGTCGGGGAGAGCTGGATGCATGATTCCGAGTGATCGTGCTTACAGATCTGCAACCCCTCACGCATGGTTCATGTAATTCGTCCTTGGGGACATCGGCTCGCCCGCGCGAGCGGCGAGGACCTCGGGAGTATCCGGTCAATTTCAGTGTATCTTTGGTGCGGAGGGGTTGACAAGCTTCGAGACCGGCTATGTCATCAGAGCAAGTGAGGGCATCGTAAGTCGTTTCAATTTCCCACTGGCATGTCACAACCTTTCTTAAACTACTCTCTCCCCTCCCTCTTTCTTTCTTATCCCTCTGTCTCTCGTACCCAATACCATCCCTGATCAGGTATAACGAGTTTTCGCTGCTGGATGTTGTAAATATGCCTCAAGTATCACGGTATCTCAACGTCCTCGTGGTCGGAGGCGGGCTTGGTGGTCTTGCTACAGCGCTGGCCTTGCAAACCGACGGCCACCAAGTTCGCGTTGTCGACGCTGTCCCTGAATTTGTGGAGGTTAGCATCCAATTTTTCTGACCTCAATTTGAGAAATGACTAGTGATTGACAAACAAATCGGAATGGAGGCTGGCGCGGGGATTCGCGTCCCCCAAACGCCAGTCGTCTGTTGATGCGCTGGGGCATTGATTTTGATCGGATTAAGAAGTCGGCTTTAAGCTGTTATCATTTTGTTCGGTGGGAAGACGGCTCGACAATGGTCAAGTTATCCTTTGAAAATATTGTCGAGACCCACGGCGCTCCTTACTATCTGATTCACCGTGCCGACCTTTACGCTGCCCTGCTCGAGGCCGCCCGACAGGCCGGTGTTGAGATCCTTACCAACAAGCGCGTCGTCTCGTATGACTTTGACGCTCCGAGTGCGACCACTCAGGGGAACGAAGTTCTCGCCGCCGACCTCATCATCTGCGCCGACGGCATCAAGTCGCTTGCCCGTCCGCTGCTCACCGGCCAACCCGACATCCCTCGTGATACTGGCGACGTTGCCTACCGCATCCTAATTCCAGGAGAGAAGCTTCTGGCCGACCCTGAATTGGCCGACCTCATCAAAGACCCCTGTTCAACATCATGGTGTGGTCCCGACGCCCACCTAGTTGGTTACCCGATCCGCAATGGCGAGATGTACAACGTTGTCGTTTGCGCCACGTCGCACAACGAGACGACCGACGAGGTATGGGTTGTCAAGGGTGACAATCGCGAATTGTGCAGCCGCTTCTCTGAGTGGGAGCCACGTGTGCGAAAGCTTTGCGCACTGACAGGCGAATTCATGAAGTGGCGTCTCTGCGATCTGCCCAACCTTATTCGCTGGGTTCATCCATCTGGAAAGGCCATTCTGCTGGGCGATAGCTGTCATCCCATGCTTCCCTACCTGGCGCAGGGTGCTGCACAGTCTTTCGAGGATGCCGCCGTTCTTCGAAAATGCCTTGCTCTTGATTCACCCCTCCAAGAGCGCCTGAAGCGTTATGAGGAGATTCGCATGCCTCGTGCTTCTCTGATCCAGGCTAAGACACGTGAGCACCAGCATATATTGCATATCGATGATGGTGCCGAGCAGTGGGAGCGCGATGACAAGATCAAGGCCGATCACAAGCAAAGCCCCATTTTCTGGGGCTACGAAGAGCGCCGTACTTGGCTCTTCAGTCACGATGCCGAGTTGCTGAACCATGAGGCGGCCGGGCGATCTCTTGTGCAGAGTGTCACTGATGCTGGTCGTTAAGAAATCAGCTTGCCTTATTACAATTTAATGAACACGGAAGTATTATCAATGGAAAAAGCGTTGCTACCATGCGAGCGAAGCTACTAAATCCTCACATAACAGGGAATGGCTTGAAAGACCTGCCATATGTCACCTTCACCATATTCACGCTACTCATCGTCCGAATCGTAAAACATGCAATGGCTAGAGCGTCTCTGCTACTACCAACATTGTAGATTGCCTACCCTAGGGTAGAACGGCTCACCCTGGCCTACTAAGAAGGGAAATGGGGTGACTACCTACCCTTAAGGTACGCTGCGCACCAAATGAAATACCAGCGCGAGGAATTCCAGTAGCCCCCCTTGACATCAAGCCCAGAGCACTGAAACAATGACAACGCAAACGGGAACTGAGGCCGGCACCACAGATTGGACTTGAGCCTGTATACGCGCTTAAGAAATAATCACTTGCAAGTAAGTAATAACATAATTTCAAAACTCGATGATGACAGCTCATAAGCAGAGAAAGCCTTGTCCTTAATAAAATGCGCGAGGGTCAGACTATGTAGGTAATGGGTTGCCAGTGTATTTAATACTTTGTACGAAATTGGTCGCTGACCGTCTAAGGCCTTCCGTAACAAATTCAACTGTAACTGAAGCCTCGCCTTTCTAACCATCGAATCTGCCTTCTCCCTTCTTCATTCCAAGGTTACTAAGAGTCCTTCCATTGCCGACCATGTATCCTCTGAATTGAAGGAGCCGACAGAGATATTCCAACATGATTCCCAAATTTTTCCGCCTGTCGCCGGACATTTGTCCGTGCATCCTCAACCCTCCCCCGTGCTTGTTTCATAGCCTCTTCAGGAGAGCTTGATCTGGCCTCCAGCATGAGGGTGGCAACGCCCAGCACGATAGCCACCACGACTCCGACCACGGCCACAATCAAGTTCACCAAGGCAAGAATAATGCCCAGGAATCCGATGGGGTTTTTGTCGGCCATGGCTTCGAGGTCGATCGCCCGTGCCTTGCGCCAGAGCCTGGCGACGATCCAGCCACCTTTCGAGATCGTTTGCGTCGAATCTGAGCGGGTGGTTTCTGATGGAGTCGATAACAGCGGAGAGGAAGATGGTGACGGATCATGAGCCGCAACATCTCCGTCAGTCGTTGCTGTGGTGCTGTTCTGTCCTGTGCGTCGGACATGATTCGATGCTCGGTCGAGCTGGTTGAGATTGGCCTCTCGTAGCTGTCGGAGTTCTACCGCATTCACTGTGCGGCCACCCTGTCTTGATGCCGACGCAGGTGATCTGAACAACCTTAGAGGGTTCAGAGCGAAAGCCGAACGGCGAGCTGTCTGACTGGGAGCCGAGCCGTCGGCGGCTAATTGGGATACTATGCGTCTTGCGTTTTCCAATGGTGAGGCCATGATTCAATGCGGATGTGTGACGAGTGAAATGTCTATCAAAGGTTCATGTACCTATACGGCGGTTGTTCCATGAAGCCGGGAGATGTGTTTTGGCAAGAATCAATCGTCACCCACACATACACGCAGGAGCTTTTTAGCCCCAGTTCTCAGAAGTCGGCTGCCTCCTCCAGGGCTGTTTGCTTTGCGAAGCAAGGGAACGCGAATGTGCTGCTTGGCGCTGACTGCCAAGACTAAAAGGCGCATTTGTGCTACCCAAGTCACAAAGTAGCGATGCTCTCTGCCTTGAAATGCTGTTATCTCGAAACTCCTTGTCCTGCCCCCACCCTCTCCCTAAGGGTTGGAAAAAAAAAGCAATGCGGCAGGCCTTGACACACGCCAAATAACCTCTCTAAAAATAGAGTCATGGAACAGGCCCCAGTGAATTCCAATTGTATTACTATCTAGCAACACATCTTTTCATCTGTTTCTTGCGTTGCGTGTGACAAATGCCGCTTCTCATCACAGGTCCGTCATGATGCTATGCTTTCGATGTGTTCAACACGAGCTCATGACGAGCACATCAGATCCTACGCGGGTGCATAGGCCAGAACGAATCGTGCCGCCCTTCATGTGTTCTGTATACATTCCCCGATCTGGACGAAACAAGCCACAACTTGAATTTCTGTGCTGAAAGATATCGCGTTCCAAGAAGGACAGAACACCTACAGCTACAATCAAAATCATATACACAATCTTGCTCATATAAGTGCAAAAGCAAAGAGGAACACTATGATGCTTCTACACAGCAGCGGGCTGCACGAGACCAGGTGAACAATTGTACAGATCCTGCAGGGCAACCGCTCATTCGCCAGTTGGAATATGTCCAGTCATTCGCTCTAGGGATTAAGTCCTGAGCTACTTGCAAGGTCTCTATCAGGACCCGCACTCTAAGCGTGCGCAGAAGACTGGATTGACGACGAAATGTTCAGCTGTGAAAAATGGGTCCATTTCTGAACATCTCGATACGTCAGGATAGCATCCATTTTGGCCCGGGCTGAGCGGTCTTCAACGAAAGCCCCGGGCCTCATCCAAGGATTTCCCGTCAGAAAAAGGCTGGGCAGCCATTCTTCAACCCACCACAAACCCATCAAACCTGATCTCAGGCCAAACATCACTAGGTCCCTCCAATACACCATATCCATCTCCACCAAAGCACCCATCAAAGAAGTCCGTCAAAACAGCGTCCAAAATATCCAGCATCCTCGACCCTTCAACAGTTCCAGCCCAAGTGAGGTAGTCATCACTCACCAAGCCCTGCTCATTCCACACCTGCTGGATGTACAAAAAGTCCAAAAACCCCATATGCAGCGTACCAAATATCCCAATCGTCTCATACCACCCCGTCGAAAGCTCCCCAAACGGCTCCCACGTGTAATCGACCGTAAGATTCCTCGCCACATTCAAGAACGGCACGCTCACCCCCGTCTCGTTCGCCGGCGCAAAGATCCCGCTATCCTGGTTCAGTCCACACTTGAACAGCCCCTGGCCGTCGACAATGCTCTGCGCCGCCGTCGACCCGCCGTAGCTATGCCCGAAGATGCCAACGTGGTCCTTGGGAAGCTTTCCCTCCACGCCGGGGATGAAGCTCGCGGCCGTGGCGTTGGTCGTCAGTTGAGCCGCTATGAATGCCATGTCAGCGGCCCGCAGCGCGACGTACTCGGAGTCGCCCCAGTCGGCGGGGCTGGCATTCTCGCCCTCGTTGTTGACTGACGTCCCGTCCTCGTAGTCGATGAAGTTGGCGTCGAAGGGGTGCGCGGTGCCAACAACAGTATAACCGTGCGAGGCGAGGTTGGACAACGAGGTGCTGAACTCGACGGTGTGAAGTGCATAGCCAGGGGAGAAGAAGAGAACGCGGCCATTGGAGTTTGCGGAAGCTAGCGGGGCGTCGCGATATGCGCCGGAGAGGATGGTACCGGAGGTGCCGTCGGGGACGAGGTAGATAGGGTCGATGTATGCTTGGAATGCGGGCGTGAACATGGGCGACAGCTCATAGTTCTCGGGTGCGTCGTCGGAGACGGGGTACCAGACCGAGATGGGAAGCTTGCGGGGCCGAACATCCGGGGCAAGTGGGTCAGAGCGACTGAAGTCAGTGAGCTCGAAGGAGGTCACGCCGACCTTGAGAGGGCCTTTGAGGGCTGGCATGGAGAAGCATGCTGCCAGAGAGGCGCAGAGAGGAAGGGTTGCGAGACGCATGGTGACGAGGTCAAGGCCTAGATCGGCTTGGAGATCTCGTTGCAATTGGGATCTGATAAGATGAGGATCTGATAAGATGCTTGAAATGCGCAAACGGCTTCAATATATACTCGATGCTTCTCGGCAAGGCATGGAAGGAAGGAAGGAATCGTCTTGGCGAACATCAGCATTTAGTGGATCGTGACTTGGCGACATGTCGCCTGCTCTGCCTCACGTGCGGCTGAAGGCGACTTATAGCTAGGATAACATCCTTCAATGGCCCCCAGATCGGATATGAACCAAGCAGAGGCCCCGCCAAGCAGAACTGTCTTGAAGGCTCCACTGTTTGGTGAGACGAATGACTACAAGTTTTTGAAAATTTGATATGATTCAATCCATCCGAGGTGGGTACAAATCATAGACTTTGGTATGGTTATATGTTCTCTAGATAAATCCTAAACATGCACGTCGTCGGCAAATTGCGTACCTATGACGCTCTAAGCGCACGTCTAGAAGGATATCATGGCAATTTGGAGGAGGGCCAAAATTGAATGATAAGTCAACATGGGAGGTGGAAGGCTCCAGGGAGGGCGATCCTCGTCACTTTGCGGTGGTGCAGGATCCAGAGCCATCCCAGAGCCGCATCATAACGCCACTGTTCTGTGGAGTTGGCCACAATGCTCGATGTTAGATGCCTTGTATGTGAGCTCATGCACGGCCACTCACCTGGGTCTTACCAGGGTCCAGCCGAGATGCTAGTCTGGTTGACAAGGGCCTAGAGTACAACTACTAACTTTTCTAGTGACTCAAACCTTTGTTCCTTGCGCTCTTGACATCCTTCCAATACCTTTCCGCTGTGATCTCTCTCATTTTTCTACCCCATCTCACCATGCCGAACAAGCTCGCATTCCATACAAACCCAATCGCCGCAACCGTGATATACGTGTTCTGATACCCCGTAGCCTCGAGCCAGGGCGTGATGGCATAGTTGATGGCGAAGCTGAGAGTGTTACGGATGAGAACGCACGTTACGACCATGCCGCCGGACAGCTCGCGGTACGACGAGATGGCGTAGTTGAGGGCGGCGGAGACACAAAGCGCATTGCTGTTGGCGAGAAGGAACTGGCTGAAGACGAGCCCAAACCAGTGGATATGGTGGACCACTCCGACGCCATAGAGGACTAGTGAGAAGGGCACAAGAATCATAGATGCCACAAAGAGGTACAGAGTGTGCTCGGGCTCCGAGATGCCGTTATTGCGTCGGGCGAGACGCACGGTCAAGATGCGGCCCACTTTGCCTGAGTAATATCCGCTGTGAGGTGGAAATAATCAGTTATATGTACGACACAAAATTTCAATGTGGATTATTTCTATCGATGGAATGTGTTACTTACCCGGTAATGGTGCCAATGACGCCAGCAGCATATGCCCCGGAGACCCCCGTTGTATTCCACCCATACATCGTCGTATAAACTGTTCCGGCAGTTGCATTCTGGACGCCGGACCATACGAGGCTGTTTGCTCCCCACATCAGGCCCGCATACACGACGGCTGGGTATGTGAATCCTTTGAAAGGAGCGATGGCAATGTCTAGAACGCGGTTCGGTCGAGGTGTGTCCTTCAGACTCAGTTTTTGCCAGTAGGTTTTCCTAGGCTTCATGACTTTTCCCTCTTCCATGTCACTGCTTGGTAGGGTTTCCGGACTGGACTTTACGTCACCAGTCTTGTCAGCTGTTGCAGTATGCCAAAGGCCACTGTTGTTAGTTTGCTCTTGGGAAGACATTGGAACCGATTCCTTGGCATTCAATTCAGCGTCTTCCATGTGTTTGCGGTCGTAGTTGGTCTCCTCCATAAACAGGAAGCAATACACAAGTGCAATCCCGTTGAAAATTGCACACCACCACTGTTCATGGAATAGGTCAATCTTGGTCGCCGGGTATAGAACAACTCGATGGATTCGCTTACCAGGGTCCATTCCCACCCCATGCCACTATTGATGAACCCCGAGATCATCGGAGCTAACTTCCCAGTCAGGGCGAGAGACCAGCCATACCATGCCAGATACTTCGGTCGTTCGTGAGTGAACCACTGTTGTCCCAAGGTCAGTGGTGACAAAGTCTAGCATGACTTGTTCAATGAGCTCTCACAATATCCGTGATTGAGATCTCGCAAAGCGACTCCACGGGTGAGCCAAACAGGCCGAGAAGAATACGGTTTATCTGATAAGTGGAAGCCGTCGTGCATAGCGGCGCAGTGGCCATTATGATGATGTTTGCAACAAGAGAAAGCAAATATGCAGGTCGCTTCCCGTATTGCAGAGCTAAAGGCTGCCACAAGATGCAGCCCCAGCCATAAAATAGGAACTATCATGGGGCGGTGGCCTGGTTAGCTCGATAATTGATAGGTATATACCACGTACGATGTCAAAAATACGTACCATGATGCCCGTGCCATTGTTCAAGTCAGTCAATGTCAGACCGGTTGCTTTTCGTATTGGAGTCACCACAGAGTAAACAGCGCTCGAGGGGATTGCCAACAACATGGTATACACAACAACACATGAGGTAGCGAGAAGCTTTCGGCGAAACGACCAATTGAGAGGGTCGTCCGGGTCGTCACTTGGTCTTGGTATTAGAACGATATCGTTGACATCTTTTCCATCTGCGTGTTTCGTTGTCATCGTCCCATCCAGATCGACCAGATGGACGGTGCCAGGAGGCAAAGAGTGTGCGGACATCGACTCGCTAAAATCGGCATTTTGAGCCATTGTGTATTGTTTGAAGCTCCCTCGTTTTAAGCAACGAAATGCGAGGACTGAAGAAACCAAGAGAATGTGTTGAAGAAGATAATCTCAAGCATCCGGTTCTCTTGTTTGTTTATTTATCGTTTCTCCCCTCTCGCATCCTACTCCTGTCAGATCTCAACCTTAGAAGTGAGCAATGACGATTGCCCCGCAGTGCACCGCACGCACACCCCTGACGATAGAACCGTGATTCCTATCAAGATCACCTGGGCCGTCGTGCCTATCTTGATAACCGGCATGCACGGGGACTTGGCATTGATCGTACCGGATTATGGCTGCATGTCAATGTATTCCACATTCAAGCGACTTTCCAGAAGGTATGAAGCCATTGGATGTGTCAAGCACCATGATTGCTAAGTATCTGACCCATCACACAGTGTTGCGAGCACCGATTCAAGGTCGCTCGACTACCACCTTGATGACTGTCATGTCTTTATTGACTTCATTTCCAGCGTTTTCGATCGCCTTCTTGACCCCGACTTCACCCTTCTCGGAGATGGCTCGCATGATATCTATGCCTTCCTGAAGTCCTTCCAACCCCTTCCTGTTCACGACCAAGGGCGGGGGAGCCACCTTGTAAGCCCCTTTGGCAAGAGCCTCGGGCAAGTATCCGCCAAAAGTGGCCTGCTCGGCTTCAAACCAACAGTCGGGAAATGGTACCATTTTGTCTGGCGCCAGCTGCTTGATTTCCACTCCCTCAGGTGCATCCAAGTTTGTTAAAAAAACTGGACGACGCAAGTTTGATCTAATCGAGAATGTGTCAGATTTCTCTTATCGAAGAGGTAGTACCTGATGAGCGGGACAAGTGCTTCCATACCACCTGCTTGGAGGCCGCTGCCACCCTCAACGCCGCTGCGTTGCCGTCATCTAGCCCGGCCGCCATGAAGACTCCGGCACATTCCCCCTTATCTATCTCCACGGCTACTTTTCCGGTCACGTCAGGATCTTTGTAGTCAAATACCTGAACGGCGCCAAGGCGTTTGATGTGGTCGAAATTCCTTTTGGAACAGGTAGAGATAACGTCATACCCAGCGCCCGCCGCGAGCTGGATAGCATTGCTGCCGACAGCAGAGCTACCTCCCCAGATCAAGACAGACTGTTCTTTCTTGTGGGCGCCTAGTTTGGGCATATCGAGGTCAAGGTAATCTTTTCCAAACAGGAACATGGCGCTGGTAGCACTGCAAAGACCGAGCCCGACAACATCTCGATAGGCCATGTCGGCGGGGATGTTTGCAATAAGCCTGTCCTCCACGGTCATAAAATCCTGGAAACCGAAGTTGAAGTTGAAGCCAAATATGCGGTCTCCGACACTGAACCTGGAGGCGGCCGTAGAATCCGGAGCCACTCCCTCGACAGTACCAGCAACATCGCAACCGATGATGACCGGATATTGGACCATATCTCGGTCTTGCAGCATATGGTCACAGGGGTTGATGGCCCAGGCATGCACTTTCACAAGGACCTTGCGATCACCAAGCTCCTCGCTCGTCGGAAGAGGGCTTTTCCGGATAACGCCAGTGACTCCACGATTGTCCTGCCAAAGGGCGCGGTTGGTGAGAGCATCCATGATTGACATGAGTACAAATCCGTAAGTGCGGAGGTATCACAAGATTCCAGCTAATAAGAGATATCAATGGCAAATAAAGCAACATTGGGCGAGCATATGAAGAGATGAAGTCAGGGTCTTGCCGAGACAGTGTTGCGTGGTCTTGGGGCAGTTTATAAAGCGGGATAAAATATTCCGAATTGCTAGAATTTGAATTTGGCAGGAAGCTTGCAGGTGAATGGATCGAGAGGATCAAGCATGTACACCAAACCAGTCACCGACAGCGCCAACAGCGTCCGGGTTTAAGGCAAACACCACTTAACGCCGGTGCTGATCGAGGATGATCACTCAGGTTTCTGTTCAGACGTGAATCCCTCATCGGTGTTTATTTCATAAGAGTATGAGGAGGAACACCAAAAATCATTGATTGGCCAACAACCAGTGCAGATCGCGATCCTGATATTTCGAAGTTACAAAGTACTCAGCGAATGTGGACGCATAAGTTACACGCATCATGCACGGTGCCTACTATTATCCGAGACCCAGGTCCGAACCCCGTCTCTTGATTTAAATCACTGGGAAATTTCCTTTTCGGAAAATGCACGAGTGAGCTTATGGGTGTTTGTAAGCAGGCCATAGGGCCATACAACCCATATACCTAGGCGGTGTCCTGCAACCTGACTTTCGGCATCACATCGTGCGACCTTATAGTCCCATGATGATATGATATTACAATAGTTCATTCATGTGTTCTCTGTATTCCAAAGTAGCGATAAGTCCTCGAAGTCCGGAAATGCGAAAGCAGATGAGTCAAGGTCCAACCAGTCTGTAGTCTGCCAATCTTCCAGGAATCTTGACTGGGCTGTGATTCCCATACCTTCAACCGAGTTATCTGCCAGTGAAGCCTGACCGTATCCTAATTCGTTGGCCGGAGCAAGCGAAACGTTTACCGAATCATGAGCGAACGTACCCGGCAGACCAGTGGCATTCAGGGTGTCCTCTGGGTGGTTTGGTTGTTCACTCTGTGGCCTTGTAGATTGCTGCCTGGCTTCTTTCTGTAGCTCCTTAAGGATGATCCCATACCGTCGGCTTGGGCTGTCAGCAGCGGTGGCCAGCTCTAGATGAATGTGGCACCGCTCAGCGAGTCTCAGTAGATCGGCTGCGGCGCTGCTCTGCCTGTTCTGAATCTCCCAGACGTATACGACAGCGAGGGCGCAAAAGGTAACGTACGGAGTCCACCATAGCGAGTAGAACAGTGAGTTGTCCCGCGACATGCTGTCGACCGTCTCTATAAGAAATAAGGGATGATATTCAGAGTACTATAGACCTATTAAGAAGGGAGGAATAGGAGATATTTATCTTCCTTTCCTCAGCTAGAATTCGGCCTCCTTCTTACAGCTATAGCTCTATAGTAACTAAGAGACAGCCAACTTGACTTATAAATATAGGCAAAGAGAGGCTATATAGGTTTTCTCAGAATAACTCTAAAATAGTATATTTTTATAGCCCCCTAAAAGCTAGATAGATATAAAATATAGCTTCTTAGTATAAAAATAGGGTATTTTACCCTATAAATAAGTTAAATAAATTAATTATTAGGTATTTTATTAAGAAAAACCTTAAAAAGGGAGAAAACTTAATATTATAAGGGTTATTAGGTATAAACTAATATAATAAGTTAGTTATATAGAGGGTTTAACTTATAAGTAAAATAAAAAAAATAAAAAAGAGTATAAAAATTATATTATAGTATAACTTAAACTTAAACTTTTTAATATATAAATACTAGTATTATATTTTATAATTAATTTATATAAGCTTTATATATTATTATATTATTTTATATAATAAATATATTTTATATAATTATTATAAATATTAAGTTTATATTATTAACTATTATATTATATATATTATAAATTTATATTATATATATAATTTAGCCTCTTTATAAGGGTAAAATAAGTATATATATATATAAGTATACTAGTTATAAAGATATATTATATATATATAGAGGGCCTATATAAGTAGGCCTCTATATTTAATATCTTTTAGGGTATTTTAATACTATTTAGTATACTTTTTAGGATATAAATTATATATTATTAAATTTAGAAAAAATTCTACTTTTTAATAGTATTATTTAATAGTTAAAAACCTTAGATTATATAGGGTATTTATAATATTTAAGGAGAAAATAATTTATTTATAAAAAATAAAATTAAAATTTAATATTTATATAAGTAAGCTTATTATTTTTAGAAAAAGACTTCTCTTTATAAGGTATATATTATAAATATATTATATTATTTAAATTATTTTATAATATTCCTAATATATATTATCCTAATATTTATTTAGGAATATTTTATTTATATATTTTTATATAAATTATACTTTTTTTTAACTAATTTAAAATCTTATTTATTTATAGGCTTTATTAACTAATTTATTAAGTTATTCTTTATATTTATTCTAATTATTTTTATTAGATTTTCTTTTATTATATATTTATTAAAGTAATATATAATATTTATATATTTTATATATTTATAAAATATTTAATTTTTAGTTAATTCTAAGATAATATTATTATTCTTATATATTTTAGGAATAAATATATTATAACCTATATTTAGATTATTATTAAAATATTTTAATAAATTATAAAAATATATATTCTCTTTAATAGTTTTTTTTAAAGCTATATATTTAGCCTTATAAGTATTTAATATAGGTATTTTTTATTATTAGGAGGCCTAACTAATAGGGTTAAATATCTCTTTATTTCTTATAAATAAGGAGAATATATAATTAAAAGTAAACCTTTTATTATTTATATTATTACCTTAATTAGAGTTATAATACTCTAATAAATATAAGATATTTTTTCTTAAATATTAGAATTTTTTAGATATATTAGGGAATTTTAATAGATATTTTTATAGCTTATTTAGCTCTTTAAAATATTCTAAGTTAAAATTAGATATATATTTAACTAATTTAGATACTAAATAATATATATTTAACTTAGTTTTTAGACTAGTATATAATAATAACTTTATTTATTATTAAAAGAATTTTATTTCCTCTTTAAAGGCTTAATTATTATTTCTTTCTAATATTCTTTTAAAAATATATAGTATTAATTCTAGTTTAATCTTTATATTATTTATAATATTATTTTAAAAAATTTTAAATTTCTCTAATATTTTAATAATATATTTATTTTAATTTATTATTATAGACTTCTTATCTTTATTTATTTTAATATTATTTTCTAAGAAATTATCTAATTTTTCTTAAAAATTAAGTTTTATATCTTTAAATATTATTTTAATTATATTAGTTATATTATCTTTATTAGAACTTAATACTATTATATTATTTATATAATATATAAAGATAATTTATAAATTTTTATTTATAAATACTCCCTTATTATAAGGGTAAATTTTAAATTTAACTTTCTTTAATATATTAGTTAGATATTTATATTATAATAATAAAGTTTATTTTAAGTTATATATAGCCTTTTTTAATAAGGTAACTTTTTCTTTATATCTTTTATTATTATATATAAAATTAGAGAGTTTAATATATATTTTATAGTTTATATTAGAATATAAAAATATATTTTTAATATTATAGTTATATATATACTATTTATTATTTATTATTATTATTAATAGTATATTATAGGTTTTTAGCTTATAAATAGTAGAAAAAGTTTTTAAAAAGTTTATTCTAAAATATTATTTATATCTATAAATAACCTATTTAGTCTTATAATAAATAATCTTTTTTTTATTAATTATCTAGCTATCTTTTATTATATTAGGGTTACTTATATATTTTTTTTTAAGATCTACCTTCTTAATAAAGTAATTTTACCTTTAAGTAATATAATTATTATATAGAATTCCTACTTTTTTAAACTATTTTTTTTATTACTTATAAAGCTTATTTAAAGTAATCTTTTTAAAGAACTTAATATTTCTTATATATTTAAAGGTTTAATTATAATACTAGTTATTATTATAATAGAAGAATTATTAAAAGAATTTATTATAGTATTTATATAGGTATCTTTAATAAAATATATTTTTTTAAACCTTTTAACTATTATTTTATTTTTTATAAGTATCTCTTCCTTTATAGAAATATTATTATTATTATTATTAGTCTTTATAGGTACTTCTTTTTTAATAAACTTATTATTTTTATTATTATTATTTTTAAAGAAATTAGATTTATCTAAGAATTTTCCTTCTAAAATTTATATATCCTATATTAATATAGGTTTATTATTTTCTAAATCCTAAACTCTATATATAATAATTTTAGATATATAGTTTATTAAAAGACTTTATTTATTTTAAGCTTCTAATTTAGTTTTATATTTATTATTATTAAAATATATTATAAATTTTTAAGTCTTTATATTAGAAATATTAAGAATTTTATTATTTTTTACTTTATAAGAGCTAATATACTCTAATAAAGTATATAGTATTATATTATATAGATATATAGTAGTTTAGAATACTTTTCTCTATAATATATAAGATAAATTAGAGGTTATTATTAAGCTTTTAACTTTATTTATTATAATAAGATTTATTCTCTTTATAGCTCTATTAGGCTCTTTTATATATATAAATATAATATAATAATATATATTATACTTTCCTAATATAAATTTAAATCTTTTATTAATATATTTAGTTTTATTATTAGAAAAGAATTTTTTTATATTATTTTTATTATTATTTTTTCTTTATTTTTAAAGTTTTTAAAAGCTTTTAAAGTTTTATTTTTATTTTTTAATAAATACTTATATAGGTATTTAGTCTTTTTATTAAGGAATAGAATATAATATTTATATTTATTATATATAAGTATAAGTAAACTACCTATATTATTATATATTTTTTTAAGAAATTTATATTCTTTATTATTTAAATTTTTTTATTTTACTTAGTTATATATTTAGATTATAAGTAAATATAATATTTAAAGCCTTTAAGAATCTTTATAAATATATTAATCTTTATTTTATTATTTTTTAATATTTTTATAAGTAGTATAAGACTTATATAGTTTAAATAATAGTATTATAATTAAATATCTTTTAAAGTAACTATTATTTTCTTTCTTTTAGGGAGGTATATATTTATTTTTTATATTTAATATTATTTATTATATTTACTTTAATATAATATAAGTTATTTTTTATATAACTAGTAGTTATTTATTTATTTATTTTTATAAAATATAATTTAGTAATATTTCCTTTTAATTTAACTTAAATAATATACTTTATAATATTATAATCTAATATATTAAGATTAAGAGAAAAAATATAATAAATATTTAAAATTTTTAAATTATAATTATTATTAGAGAATAATATATTACTTTTTCTAATATATTTAATATTTAAAATATTTACTTTTTTTTATTTAACTTCTTTATTTATAGAATATAAGGTATTAAATAACTTTTTATTATAAAGATTAATTATATTTACTCTATTATTTAAAATAAATTTTATAAAAGTAGTTTTTCTTCTTATATAGTTTTATTTTTTTATATTAATTATTATATTAATATAGGGTATATAAATAATATTTATTTTTTTTTAAAACCTAATAGGTTAATTTTATTTAAGTCTTTAGTTATTCTACTTATATTTATATCTTCTAAAGAAGATATATTAGGATTTTAAGTAATATTAATTTATTTAAAATTTTTAATTCTAATTTCTTAGCCTTTAATTTATTAAAATTATCTTCTTCTACTTTTTAAGCTTAACTATTATAGAAAATAATTTATTAATCTTCTTTTCTTAATTTAGTTTATTAAAATTTAACTTAGATATATAAAAATTTTCTCTCTTTTTTTTCTCTATTTTTTAAACTTTTAGAGTCTTATTTAAATAAAAAAAAATAGTAATTTTCCTTTATATACTCTTTTAAATAATAATAAGAATATTATTTTATATTTAAAGAATATTTTTTTTTTATTTTTCCCTATTAAATAATAAAGTTTTTACTAAAAGCTTCTCTTTTCTCTTAAATTTATCTATTAAATTAGTAAATAAAGTATTTATTATATAACTATTAGGATCTCTCTTTAAATTTTAAATAATATTTTAAATAAATTCCTTATAATTCTTATTTAGAGAATTTAAAACTTAAATAATAATTACTTATTTAAAAAGATTTATATTATTTATTTTAAAGTTTTTAATAAGTTATTTAACCTTATATAAATATTCTTTTATAAAATTAAAATTATTTAAAAAAGTATATTAAAATTCTCTTAGAATTAAATATTTTATAATAAAACTACTAAGTTTATATAAATCTTTTAAAATATTTTAAAACTTTAAAGTTATTATTTTATATTATATATATATAAGGGGCTTTTTCTTATATATTAGATATATTAAGGTATTAGCTTTATTATTTTTTATTAGAGAAAGATTTTCTAATTTTCTATTATTTCTAATTATTCCCTCTTTTATAAGGTAGATTATAGTTTTAATACTCTAAAATAGGTAGTTTTTTATCTTAGAAAGTTAAAGAATATTAAACTTATTATAAGAAGTTATATTAAATTTTATAAGAATTTTTAAAATTAAAGAAACTCTTATTTATTTAAAGAAAAAGCTTATATATTAAGCTAAAAACTTTATATATAAAATATTATAAGAGTTTTTTCTTATTAAATTTAATATATTTAGTTATTTTTTTTATATTTTTACTTAAAATAGTATTTTTTTTAATTTATAATTAAAATTAAAAATATTTTTAATAATTTTATATTATTCTTCTTAATATAAAAAAAATAATAAGATTATATTTTTAATATAAGCTTAAAGATTCTTTTTTAACTTAAATAATTTAATTATATATTCCTTTAAAATAAAAATAATTAAATATTCTTTTAAATATTTTATTTTTAAATAAAAAAGTAATATTATCTTATTTTTTAATAAAAGTATTAAATATATTATATATAGAATATATTAATTTATTTTAAATAGTATTATTTAAGTATTTAAGTATAAAATTAAAATATTTTAGAAGATCTAATATATTTTTAAGTAAAATTTAAAATTATTATTATAATATAAAAAATTAAGAAAAATTTAAAAATTTAAAAAATATTTTTATTAGAATATTTAACTAAGGATTTATATAGGAAAAATTTAAAAAAAGATAGAAGGTAGGTAGGTTTTTTAAGGAAATTTAAAAAATTTTTATTAGAAGAGAAGAATTTAAGAGTTTTTTAAGAAAAATTATATAAATTATAAGAAATAATATTAAAAGGGAGAATTTAAATAGTTAAAAAATATATAATTAAAAAATATTTATTAAGATAATTTAAATAATATAGGTTTTATATAGGTAGATTATATTTTAGTAGAGTAATTAAAGAGTATTTAAAATTAATAAAAATATAAATAAATAGATATAATTAAGAATATTATTAATTTTTATCCTAAAAGAGTAAAATTAATATAACTTAATTAAGAAATTAGTTTAAAAAACCTAATTTAATTAGATATAATAATAGTAGAATTTAATTTAATTAGATATAATTTTTATTTACTTATCTTAAAGGGGAAAGTAGCTCTAATTAGCTATAATAAAAGAATATAATTAAGAGAGGTTAAAAAGAATAATTCTTATAATCTAATTAGTTAAATAATTAGGTATTATAACTTATAAGAAATAAGGGATAATATTTAGAGTATTATAAACTTATTAAGAAGGGAGGAATAGGAGATATTTATCTTCCTTTCTTTAGCTAGAATTTAGCCTCCTTCTTATAGCTATAGCTCTATAGTAACTAAGAAATAGCTAACTTAACTTATAAATATGGGCAAAGAGAGGCTATACGGGTTCTCTCAGAATAGCTCTAAAATAGCGTATTTTTACAGTCTCGAGGGCTGTACGAGCTGCACCCAGGCACTCCTCGACGCTGTCGTCAAGCGGTGTAAGACCGTTACTCTCCGCTCCCACACTGTCGGCACCCAGAAGAAAAGGCCTATTAGCATGCATGATAGCATGACAATATGCAAGTGTCAATGCTGTAGCTTGGCGGCAAAAGATGGGCGTGAGAGACAGTGGCCGAACTGCGCCAAGATGAGGTGGGAGCGATTCGCGCTATGAGTGCAGAGCCTCACCACACCGACGAGCGGCCGCCAGTCGCTCATGTGTGGATATTGGTTTGAGCGTATAAACTTCCTTTGTCGTGCGCTCAATGAGTTGGGCCAATTTGACGTGGCAGATGACAGAGTCGACGTGACAGTCTACTTGCGGCTCGTGGTTCGCTCTCCCCTGCGATGTCATGTCCTCATCGTTCACGTTGTCAGGGAAGTCTTGGTTGCAATCATCCTCATGGTAAAAGCGTGGCCGACCCAGAACAACAGAAAGGTATTTATCAATTGTGTATGCCACCCAAAAGGTCCTCTTGCCGCACTGTGAAACGATATAATCAAAGCGCGGTTTCGGGCCATTACCCGCAAAGGTTCGGTTCCTGCGTGATCTCCGGTGCAATCCCAGGGCAGATGTGATAGGTAGAATGCTTCCAAACACATACCATGCCTGGTTCATGCGTGATGTCTGGAGCAGATATAGCACCTGCAATATACGTGCTTGGGCGGACTCTAGTGTCGGAAGTCCAGTCTCGGCGTTCGTGAGGTCAGTCGCGGTGCAAAAGTAGGTGTCGCTGCTGCAAGTTTCCATGTTGGTGTTTTCGAAATAGGCCGCGTTCGAGGCATCCACTTTGCTTCTTCTCAACGTGGCGATGGCCAGTGTTGTTAAGACTATGGCCGCTCGAGCATGTCCCACATCGAGCCAGAGAGGCTTGTCGTGCCTCGCGTTCGCCAGGACTGCTTCCAGCCACTTTGTGACGTATCGTTGATGGAGGCAGCGATATGTCACCACACAATTATCGAAGTAAAATTGAACAAGGCGTCTGATTGAGTTTTCGTCCAAGCTCAAAGTCCTCGCGACTACTCCTTGCAGCACCAAGGGTTTGTCTCCTGCAGAGATCATGCTCTGGTGCTGCTCAACACCATTGAAGATGTGAGGGGTCGTCTTTTGCGAGAGCAGCCGCTTCCAGGCACGATGAAGAAAGCTTAGACTCGAGGTAGAGTCAAAGTATTGCCCTTCCATCTCAGCCTCCCCTAGCTCTGGGGAGCCTCGGGACATGGGCTGTCGGCCGTCGCCGGTATTGTGTTCGTTCGAGTTCGGAGCACCTTGCCCTGTAATTCCATCCGCACACTGCCCAAAAGTCTGAGATGGCCGTTGAAATGGACTCTCTGGAACCGCATCATCTTGCGCACTGCCAACCGACTCGCGACCTGTTGGCGTGGCTTGGGGGGTCGGCGGCCGTCCCCGACGGTATGCCGCGCTGTATGTGCATGTTGCCCTTCTTGCACTGCAGGTACGGCAAGGGATTGTACCTGAGCACCTCAATTTTTTCGTCTTACAGCGATCGCATGCTCTGCTAATTTTCGGGGCTTTTCTACCGCTTAGAAGAGCATCATCAGCGGCCGAGAGCGACGCGTTTGTGCGTTTCCGAGATGTTTCGTCTACAGGTGAGCTAGGCCTCGGATAATCGGAAGAACGATGAATACCCCCATCCCCAGGCTGTATAGGAACCTCTCGATCCATTACGTATCGATATGAAGTGGATTTTCGTCAACAGGGTGGAAGGGCTTAGAGCCTTCCATGTGTGATTTATGTTACGTTGTCCGGGCTACCGTGGAATCCGGAAAAGAAGAAGAGCACGGAAAATCGGAACAGAGCAGACGCGGTAGCGCAGTTCATATAATTAGCGGGGGAGGGATTTAGTAGCCTACCTCAGGTGCTCGTTTTCTGCTTCCAGGGGGACGGCCGTTGTGCGGGGTAATGTGTGGAGATGTTCTGAGCATATACTCCAGAGTATTCTTATAAGCGATAGACTGAGGCTGCAAATTTTTGAATATTTCGATCGTGTTGAGCATTTGAAGGGGAGGTAATGCTGAGCCAACTTATTCTCCATTTTATGGTGTGAAATAGCCTAGACAAGCCAAAGTGGCATTGTGCTGGTAGGTAGCAAGCAATAACAACCTTCCCCCGTATTTACTCTGTAAAAATACAGTAGAACGCCCCCAAAACCAAATTTCAGTCCAAGCACCTATGAAACACGAGACAGAGAAGCTGCCGCAATGGCCTGGTGAATTTCGCCCTCTGCTCCCTTCTCCAAGGGCAGCAACGGCGATCGTACTGTTGCATGTTCGAGAATGCCCCTTGCCACGAGGGCGTGTTTCAAAGCAACGGTGCCTTCCATATGAGAGCCACGGTGGTAGACAGCCTTAGTGACAGGGAGTAGCTGATCGTGGATTGCCCGGGCCTTCTTGTAATCCTGAGCTTTGCCGGCTTTGATGAGCTCAATGAGCGGTTCCGGTGCGATATTTCCATACCCAACAAGCATCCCATCCACATCAAACGCTGTGTGGAGAAGGTACTCGTCGTGGCATGTGAGAACCTGCAGATCAGGTCGCTCCCGGCGGATTACTGGGATCTCTGTGTCCCAACGGCGCATGTTCCGCACGCCGTTCTTCATGGCAAAGACACCAGGCTGTGCCGAGATATCGAGCAGAGTCTGGAGGTTGTATGTTGCTTTGGTGACATCCGGGTATTGGAACAAGATCAACGGTAGGCCGCTGACCTCGTAGACGACTTTATATCGGTCCTGCGGTGCCCCTGGCTGGTACCCGAAACGCAGCCAGCCGTGTGATGGGTACAGAAGACCAGCTGCCGCACCAGCTTCACGCGCGCGCTTGGCCTCGAGGGCGGCAACCTCTGTACCCTCCCCCGTGATTCCGGCGATAATGGGGATGCTGTTGTTGACGGATTTGACGAAGGCTTTGATAACGGCAATTTGCTCGTCTTGTGTCAGGAATGTGCCCTCACCCGCATGGCCGAGCACCACGAGGCCCTTTACGCCGTCGATGCTGCCGAGCCATGAGCCAAGGCGCTGGATCGCGTCGAAGTCAACCTTGCCGTCTCTGGTGAATGGGGTGACGGGAGCAGGGGTAAGGCCCCGGAGGTTCAAGCCGAAAGAGTTGCCAGTGTATGACCCCATGGTGCTGAACGTGAGATGTGAGGATATTCTTTCTAAAAGATGATCCGAGGGATGAATATGATTGATGTATTTGGGAAAATATTCTCTATTCGTTATGAGGCACGAGTGCAAACTTATATTTCTGGCCCAACCACCGGGCGCTCCGTGGAGGATGTGATAAGTCGGGTATTGCGACAAATGATCGCGTTTACGAAAGCGCGAACAAGTCCGAGCTTTGTCCAATGCAACCCCGCGACCGTGAATTCCCCATTTATTTTGCTGAGAGATTCGTATATGATCGTTGCGAGAAGAGGGTACCAGGAGAATGGTAGAAGAATAATCCGGATTTCCGGACAAGGCTGATGCTTGCAGCCAAACCCGGATTCCCGGACTCGCGGATTTCTGGAGGCGACCAAACCTCCTCCATGCTAGCGGCCCACTTCTCCAGACTTTTACCCCGAAACCCCAGACTCAGCTGCAATGGGTGCACTGACTTCAAAATCTGGGGAAATGGACCTCCTTCTACAGAGGACAATGTATAAAATCTACAGTTCGCAGTAGCCAAAGAGTGGGTGGAAGAGCTGTCCCAGCTCTCGGAAGGACAGTCAGTCAACGCTTGTCACCTTGCGGCTCTCTTCAGATGGCAGCGCGCCCTTCATCTTTGCAAAACTCTACCATGGAGCAGCCGATGGCCGAGAAAGAAACGTCGTCTCACATGGAGTATCGGCCCAGTGGGATGGATCCAGACGATGCGGCCTTTCTCGCCAATTTCTCCGAGGAGCGACAGCGAAAGACGATTCGAAAGGTCGATGTGAGTTTCCCAAACTCTGCAACATACGCAAATGCAAGGCTGACAAAGTCACGCAGTTTAGGCTTATACCCATGCTGGTATTACTGTACCTGATGGCCTACCTCGACAAGACGAACATTGGAAACGCCAAGATCGAAGGGCTACTGGACAGTCTGGGCATGGACGGCGTTCAATATAACGTGGCACTGTCCATCTTCTTCATCCCATTTGTGCTGGCTGAAGTCCCAAGCAATATGGTGCTGCATCTATTCAAGAGACCGTCTCTATATATTGGCTCCATTGTCTTTTGCTGGGGAGTGGTCATGACTCTCCACGGTGTCGTGCAGAACTACGGAGAGCTGATCGCAATCCGTTTCTTCCTCGGTTTGTTTGAGTCAGCTGCAACTCCTTCTTTTCACAGAGGTAAAGACACTAATATTTCGCAGGGCTGGCTTCCTCCCTGGTGCAATTCTCGTCATCTCAAAGTGGTATCTGCCTAATGAGACACAAACCCGGATCGCATTACTGTACACATCTGCCGCCTCAGGCGGTGCCTTCTCAGGCCTTCTGGCCTTTGGCATTGCCAAGATGGATGGTATTGCGGGGCTTGAAGGTTGGCGTTGGGCAAGTCCTCCACATGGTCCTCGTCTCCTTCCTTGTTTGACGTCGGTCTCTTTCTAACGAGGGTTCTTCAAGATTAGATTTTCATCCTTGAGGGCATCGCCACTACCCTCATAGGGGTCACATGCATCTTCCTCCTCATCGACTCACCGTCCCTGTCTACGCGATGGCTTGATCCGGATGAGATCCGATTCCTCGAACTCCGGCAGCTGGCACGTAGAGCTGCCAAGCCAAGCGATTACAAGGGTCATCATTTTAACAAAGGAGCCCTGTTCACGGTCCTGATGGACTGGAAGGTCTACTTGCTCATTCTTATTAACTGGTCCAATTCCGTCCCGAACTATGCCATGAAATTCACCATGCCGCAAATAATCAAGAACATGGGCTACACATCAGCGAATGCCCAGCTCCTGACCATGCCTCCGTACTTTGTTGGCGCCATTTCTGCATACTGCTTTGCAATTTTTGCAGATAGGTATTCGTGGCGCATGCCCTTCATTGTCTTTCCGCAACTCTGCCTGGTGGCGGCATTCAGCATTCTTTTTACCAAAGGCTCAGACATCACGAACAATGTTGCGTTATGTTATTTTGCCGTTTGCTTGGCGTCCTTTGGGTATGATCCTATGAACACTCCACCCGAGAGATCAGAAGTGCTAACAGAGTCATAGGATGTACCCCATACTTCCCGGCGTGAATGCCTGGAATGTGGCCAATTGCCCCAATCCGGAAAAACGTGCGATCAGCATCGGGTTTCTCGTTTGTGTTGGGAACATCGGCGGTCTGATCGGTAGCTACATCTACATCGAAAACGAAGCGCCGAGATATCCATCGGGATATGGTACCTCCTTTGCCTTTGCATCGGCTGGTATTGTTTCAGCCATCACCCTGGAAGTTGCGTTGAAAAGACTCAACCAAAAGAAATCCATATTAGACGAGGATGAAATCCGGCAGAGGTATACGGACCAAGAGCTCGATGATATGGGTGAAAAGAGTCCACTTTTCAAGTACGCGCTGTGATATAAATACACTTCCTGTCTGGGCCAAGAGCCGCAACCCACGTCTCATCGCAAACGCTGGTTTTGCCTCCTCCGGGTCTCAAGTATACCCTGCGGGTCTTCTCGCGGACCTCGGTTGGAGTTTCAAGAGCGTCTCATTAAGCGTGAGCTGCATTTAGAATCTGGAGTAAGACTCCTTGGGGGCAATGTTGTGGATGACTGTAAACTCGAGCACGATGAAAGCAAAGTAGCCAATCAACATGGCCCCTCCAATCCAACGATCAAACCTGCCACCGACCCAAACAGTTAACGTGAAGACAACAGTTGAGCCCCACAACATCGCCAGTTCGGGAATATTGACACTGTCACCATTGAAGTCCCCCGAAGCGTCGACCATGACGATGCCCAGACACAACGATAGAAGAAAGATGTTGCTTCCGACTGTATTAGCCACCAGGATCCCAACATGCCCTCTGTGTCCGCTCATGATGGCTACGAATTTCTCAGGGAGTGTGGTGGCAATGGCAAGGATAACAACTCCAAACAGCACGTCAGATAGATCGACGGCGTCGGTGATGTTCATCGCAGCATGAGAAATAACGTAACCGGCCAGGCAGATGGCTAAGAAACCAAAGACGAGATAGAAGACATGGTATCTCAAACTGCGTCGCCCACGACTGACTCTATGTGCCGTGAGAAGTGGTGTGGAGATGCCGTGTAGGTCCTCCGGCCCCTGTTCACTGCCCGATGTCCTCGTCGACTCCGTGTCACTGTCTTCGTCGCTACTCGCATCCGAGTCTTCCGGGGCAGTAATGTTACCTTTACTGATTGCCCAGCCTATCGAGACCAAGTACACGGCGAAGACGAGGATCAAAATGGCACCGCAGGCTTTCCATATCGCCCCGCGGTCAAGATACGTGACGGGAATGACAAAGGTGGTGACAAGCAGCAGGAGGATGGAGTAAATTCGGGAGCTCCTGTCGAACTGGGCCGGCCCTGTATTTCCACGGAATAGTAGTCCGAGTGAGAAGGCACCCATAATGTTTGAGATGGCAGACCCGACAATGTTGCCCGCCGCCAGTGACGACCGTCCTTGGGCGAGGGAGGAGACAACCACAACAAGCTAAAACCAGTCCGAGTCAGCGGGGTCATACTGCCAAGGCCGGAGCACTTGAAACCAACCTCCTCCCACTCCGCGCCGGCTGTCAGAAGCGCGATGATGGTGTCAGGTATGCCGGTGCGTCGTGCGACAGTGGCGGTATGGTCGACGAACTTGTCGGCGCCGAACTCAAGAAGGAATAAAGCGCTGACAAACACAGCGATATTGTAGGCAAGAATATTTCCATCTGCCATAGTGAACGGCCCGGATGAACTCACTCCATGTTTTGGGTGTGAAGTGTGGGAGTCTTGTTTTTGGCCCCAAACTTCTTCCAGCGTATTCGGACGTTTCTTCCTGACGTCGAGATAAAGTTTGGCCAGAGCGGCATGTGCAGCCGAAGTGGGGCTGTCAACTCAAGCACTGGAGGCCACATGCGGTCCCTGGCAGACCCAGCCGCCATCACCTGGGCGTTTCGCTTGTGCAAAGCTTGTGAGGCTTATGAAGGGTCATCCTGTACCTAGGAGATCAAACAGCCATAGTCATTTGTGTGAACACATCCGGGGCAGAAGTGCTACAATATGAAACTGTCTTTCCATAGCCGCAGCACTTGGCATCCCATTACTTAAGTGGTGGCGGGAAACGAAACCGGCAAACATCAGAGACCTGGCTCGACCGCCGACAAGATGTCAGACATCCAATATTAGAGAGAATTATAAGACATTTGGCTGCTCCTGGCTGATAGGGGCTTAAGTCAGTGAGAGCGTGGCTGAAATGTCTTAACAGTTCTCGTTCTAGCGTCGTTGTCTCTACAACCTCCACAACGTGCCACCTCGTCAACAGTGAAGCCAGCAAAGATCAAATGATAATTTATCAGTACCGCCCCTACGCCTCGCACGCATTTTCGCGCTGCGGCCTCCGAAATCTGCCAGCTGTAGCGAAATATGTGGTGGCCTATATAAATGTATAAATAGTGTCCTCACCCAGTTAAGTTTCAGATGTATCGGAGATTTCGCCAAACCTAAGGTGTTTTGTTGACTAGTTTTCCGGTGGCTGGTCTGAAACATTTCAACTGAAAGCTCCAAAAATACATGAAACGGGTGGGTGGTGCACTTAGATCTTGTCATCTAGACTTTGGGGTAATGCACTGACTTTTCGATTGTGCAGATTTCCATGAGACCACGGGAATGGTGGCTTGATTCGTGCCTCATCGGCTCCTCCACCTGTCTGTCTTGTCGTCACCAGTAAACGGCATGGCGTTGCCCGATTGAGACGAAGTATAAGAAGAATGTGATAGCCAAGCTCGAATTCCCATCATTGTATCCATAAAATTCGGCTACTGCTTCAAGAATCCCATCCCAGCTTCAGACAATCCAGAACCGAACCTCACCGCTACCCACCAATCTGGCAAAGCCTCAATTTTGAGCCTCATTTCAAAGATGCATTCGGCTACCATCCTTGCCACTCTGGCCGCTGTCATCTCCGCCATCCACGCCGAAGAGCTACGTTTTGACGACGTGCCCACTGCATGCAAAACAATCTGCCAGCCCATTGTTGACCTCACCAACACATGCGACGTCGACCCTCAAGAAATGGACATGGACAAGTTCAAGCGGAGTAAGATACACCTTCGCCAGGCAGAGGAGTCCGACGAGGCCATCGAGGCAAACTGCATCTGCACGAACAAGAGCTTTGATGTCGCTGGCGTGATGGGGCTTTGCGCCAGTTGCATCGCACAGAACGGGAACACGGCAGATGGTAAGAAACCCCATCGAGTTTGGTTAAGGATAATGGGTAGTTTCAAACCTGTTGCTAACGCTCGAATGGTTAGATGCCAGCAAGATCATGTCACAATGCTCCTTCACGTCTACTTCATACACTCCAGCAGCGACAACAGCGGTAGCGGGCGTTCAAGTCCAGGCTACGAAGCCCGTGAGCACTGGCGCGACATCTACAGGTGGCACATCGTCGTCTACAGGCATGGCTCAAAGCGGCGCTGGAAAATTGGCTGTTTCTATAGGAGCTGCCGCTGGCGTTGCTCTGGCAGCGCTGTTGGCCCTTTGAAGAGACCCAAGTCGGTCTCTAAGATGGAGTTTTAGCCTGGATGGTAGTTATCAAGAATTCGCATGGATATTATGCACGACCTCTCAACCTTGACTAGATAGGTGAGCTACATATGTATTGCTGATCTTCTCGGTGATACGTAGTCTGTCATCGGACCATCGGGACCAGCCAGGATTTATGTCCTACTAGCGATGTTATTTTCTTGATTGTATCTTGAGCCTGTATTCCAGTTTATGGACACAGCCTTGTGCGGCTTCCTTTGGTTACATTCAGTATTCGCAGCCCTCGAGCCCTCGGCTGTAATTGTGCCGGTCGGCTTCTTATTCCTCCACTCTTCTCGACTCGGATGTGACATTGTTTAGTGGAGCCATGACCGGCCCACCCGCCATTCAATATCAGAATTTCCTTTCTGCCGCCGAGGTTTTATAACTTATGCTATCCATTCGAAAGTCTTCTTTGGCTTAACTTACCCACGACCAGCCTTTTTTTTGGTTGGTTTACAACGACACTTCCGGACCTGCTCTTAATATGCCGCACCGCTTCAGCCTCACATATTTAGCTCGTGCGGCTTTGGGCTTCCAAGTCGTAGCCACCCCGCACTCACACGATTTTCAGCAAAGATGTGGGAACTTGACCCTACCGGCGTTCGAGGGCTTTACCATTCTACGTTCAGAAGCGCATTCGGTCTACAACAACACCTTGACTCCGAACCTGAGTTTCTGCAATCTTACTGCCATACTAAATAATCCGGGGACGAATGACTCTATTATCGCCGGAATATGGCTGCCCCTCACGGGTTGGAACGGGCGGTTCCTGGTGACTGGCGGTGGAGGCCTGGCAGCCGGTCACGAGTCAAGCATGGCCGCTTACATCGCCTCGGGCTATGCAACAGCTTTCACGGATGCCGGCCTGACAAAATTGAATACTGCTGAGCCTCAACAAGGGTCGTGGGCGCTCAACACCGATGGGAGTCTAAATTGGGCTCTCATACAGAATTTTGCTTACCGATCTCTTCATGAGACGACACTCGTCGGTAAAGCGGCGATCCAGGCATTTTACGGTGAAGCCGCTGAGTACTCTTATTACTCTGGCTGCTCGACCGGTGGTAGGATGGGATATTTCGCAGCCCAAAACTTCCCAGGAGATTTTGACGGAATCCTTGCAGAGTCGCCGGCTTTAAACACACCACAAGTTAGCCCAGCAGATTATTGGCCTTCAGTAGTCATGCTTAATATCGCCGCGCCTCCTCAGTGTGTTTTCAACACCTTTTTCAAGCAGATCATCGCCGAATGTGATCCTTTGGATGGCGTCACCGACGGCCTCATCTCTCGGCCTGAGAGGTGCAATTACGACACCAGCAAACTCATAGGCCAGATTGTCAACTGCTCGGACACGGGCGGAAATGTGGAGATTTCGTCAGAGTACGCCGATGTGGTTTCCAAAATCATTGATGGCGCGCGGACCGTAGATGACCAATTCCTCTGGTTTGGCGTGCCCCCTGGAGCACCATTCTCCGGCCTGGCCAATACCACGGCTGCTGATGGCAACATTGTTCCTGTCCCATTCTTCTCTGCTGAAGCATGGATTGAATATTTTATTTTCCAGAATATAAGCTTCAATCCTTCCGACTTGGCCAACCTAACCTTCGCTCAATTTGATGAAAGCTTTGCTACATCTGTCGAGGTGTACACCGCCATGCTGGGCACGGAGAAACCGCAGCTCGCTCCTTTCCATGAATCAGGTGGGAAGTTGCTCACCTGGCATGGCATGGCCGATCCTTACATCGCACACAACGGCACAACCTTATACTGGGATAGAGTGCAGCAAGATCTCGGAAATTCGAGTATAGTTGACGACTTCTATCGAGTCTTTCTTGCACCAGGCGCTGGACATTGTTCCGGGGGTTATGGCCCGGTACCGACCGATCCCCTTTCTGCTCTAGTACGATGGGTGGAGAGAGGCGAGATCCCCAAGACGCTGTCTGCCGAGATAACAGTAGACAACGTTTCCATCACCAGGGATCTCTGCCCATATCCTCAGGCTCTGACCTATATCGGCTCAGGAGATGTCAATGATGCTGCGAGCTTCACCTGCACGAATGGTTGAAGTGTGAAGAAGGGATTCCAGGACCAGCAGAATTTCATTCTATGCACATGCCTCGTTAATCTCTTTATAGCAATAGAACCTCAATTAGGCTCAGGCGTAGCTAGGCAAGAGCTTAACAGCATCCTGAAGTCATTACATATAAATCTTTGTTTTCACTCCTGATCCGCATCCAGCCATGTAAGGCCGCAAATAATCATACTGCACCAAAGCTCAGCCCAAGAGAATCTAGATGTAACGCGTCCGCGTCCGCCCCGTCTTTAATTCTTGTTCTGTGGACCCGCAGGAACAGCCTTGCAAGCCTCATCAACAGTGGCGATGTCGACCTCGCGGGCCGCAACACCCTCAGTATTGCCACCATGGCCGTTCGCGTCCGCATTGGTAGCAAAGGCCATTAGCTTGCCATTATTAGCCTGACCCCAACCAGCCTTCTCCAGTCCCTGTCGCGAATCCCGAGCAAACTCCAACAGGAAGTCCTGCATCTTGATGCTGACCTCGGTCTGGAAGGGCGTGGCCGGCGAGATGTAGTCGCCAGACGTGCCAAAGATGGCGGGCAGATCGGCTGAGTGCCAGGCGCCCACCCACGGGCGGCGGGATATGTTGGTGAAGTTGCCGCGATACTCGTAGCGCCACGTGGGTAAGCCGAGATCTTTCCTCACGGCCGAGTAGCTGGCCGCAGGGCAGGTGAACCCGCTCAACGTGAAGTCTCGAGCCGCCTTCAGATCTGGGGTCTGATTCACTGGGTCGGCGGGGAAGTCGACAAACCCGATGCCTTCGTTGAGCGTCGTTGTGTACAGGACCGGGCGGTCTGAGATCTTGCCGGCTTGGAGACGCTTCAGGGGTTCCTGGAAGACGATCTTTTCGTCGGGGACGGCGGCGAACGACATTGCGCGAGTCTTGATTTCTTCGACGATTTTCTCGAATGGAATTTGGCGCATGCAGGCGAGCCGGGCAGCCGCGTCGGTATCCTTGCAGTTCAAGGCCTCAGCAACTGCGGCGAAGTCCTTTTGTTCCTTGTCGCCTGTGCGGATGATTTCTGCGGAGCCGGATATGGGCATGAAGCCGCTGACGATCGGATCATTGGGGAACGCAAAGTTTTGGGAATCGGTACTGGCACCTCCAGCACTTTGGCCGAAGAGGATCATACGAGACGGATCACCGCCAAAGTTGGCAATGTTGTCCCTGACCCACTCAATTCCCATCCGCTGGTCCAAGAAGCCGAGATTCTGATCATTCAGGCCAGGAGCGTTTGGGTAGCCGAATATGTTGAGACGATATTGAACGCCCACAACAATATGGGATTGTGTTCGTTGAACCCACTTCGACGGGTCTTCATAGGGCACGGTGGAACCCCCGACCTGGAGACTTCCTCCATGAATCCAAATAAACACCGGCAGGGAGGCGTTCGTTGGTGTCAAAGGCGCATAAATGCTTAAGGACAAACAGTCCTCGCCCGTCGGGCCGGTATAGAGGAACTCACGAGTCTCGAAGTCAAGACCTGGACCCGCTTCCTCGTACTGAGGGCAGCTGACCGAGTACTTACTACCATCGACTGTGACACTGCTCGGGTTTCTCAGAGCCACTGGTGGCAACCATCGCTGCTCGCCGGTCGGTGGCTGGGCATAATGGACCCCGAGCCACCTGCGAACTCCCGGTGTGGTGTCGTTGACGTGACCTTGAATCGTACCGCCGCTCGTCTGGACTGTGAGAGCCGGAGGAGCAGCTTGAGGGAGAGCAGCCACACAGGCCACAAACAAGCACTGCGCCAAAGTAATCAGAGACATCGTCAGAGAAAAAAACATCAGTAAAGAAGAGTGCAGGAGCGTGGTGAGAGGGATGAAGAACATGAGTGATTTCGATGGCAAATTCGAAGAACTTGCTAATCATTATATACTGCCGAGCGAGGTCTTCCATGACCAAACCCCCTTTGCATTCTGTCTTGGCATAGTGACCTTGTCACCACTTCTGGAGCTGGCCGTTTACGCGAAGGCCTATTAAAATCCAATGTTGTTATTATCTACAAAGGCGTATTTGAAGTCACTGTTAACCTTGTTGCAAAGCCTGGGGTTGATCGACTAAATATGCAGCATGATTGTGGAGCTGCAGCGTAATGCGGCGGCACCGACTACCGAAAAGGGGAGAGGTAAATACGCCAGAACCAATCACAAACGATCGCTATGCATTAAGGGATCAAAGTTCCCCCAAGGATGGTCGTATCAACACATCTACTAATAGCGACACTGTAGATCTATCTAACCCTGACTATTGTATGAAGGGTCCGCCTGCGACATTGAAGAGCACGTATACGGATTCATAAGGAAACCACTTGGGCACCAAAGGGATTAACTCTTGCAAGACATTTTTTAATATATGATAGATTTATCAATCAACCACAGCTCAGCCTCGACCTGTTTCGATGTACTCATAATTATTGCTAGACCTATAAATAAAGAACCAATTACGAATGCATGCCCACGTATTGCAGCACGGATCGGGAAACTCACAGCAACTTGAATGGTCTCATTACGGGCAATCTTAGACTAGACAGCTGTAAGTTCCTTCTGTGTGCAAGTCCATTTCCCCCCTTCAGTTTTTTTCTCGAGATAAGCCATATGATCTCCAAGAGAAATGCTTATTTACTTTGTTTTCGTTCTCTTTTCTGTCCCTATGTGTCGACTCGGGTGTTGCGGCACAAGCACTTAGTCTTGTGGACAATACACCCTCGAATCTGAGAAGCACATTCCTATCCTCGTCACAAATTATCTTCGCCGTCACCTGGCATAAATTCTTCTAGGACCGTTTGCTATTAAGGAGAAAAATAAACATCGTGATAAGTGTTAACGATTCGCGCAATGAAAGATGTTGAGAATCCCCGCAACTACTGAATAGTCATCTCTTGCCACCACACAAATCAATAAAACGTCAAGTTGTGCCTACTAGCGAGATGGCTGTTCAGTTAAGCATGCGCAAGATTCATTTCTAGACCTAGTATCAGACTACCTGAATTTCTCAACTACCTTGTACATCCAAGACAATCTTGCAGGGGCTTTTCAGGGCTGATCCACCAATTCAAGACCAAAGCACAAGTGTCTCTGGCTCATTACCACGAGCCGGAAGGTACCCCACAAAGGAGCTAATGGTAAACCGAATGGCTGGGATTGGGTGATCTTTGGAAGTGTCGCAAGCCTTGACCTCGTGGAAGTTTCTCGGGTTGAAGAAAGTAAGATCCCCAGGAATTGCCTTCATAGCCTTGAATGGATGCCCATCAAGCATCTGCGGATGGTAAGAGTCTCTGGGAAATTCCTTACGCCAGGCAAGATCATCTTCCGGAGCCTGCCACTGTCTGTCGTAGATGAGAGTGTCGCCTCCGGGGACCTTGTTCAGCAGGATGTTCCAGGTGATTTGTGCCGCGATTCCAGATATATCCCAGCCGGCCGCTTCCTACGCATTGTTAAAGATTGATTCCACGATAAATAATAAGGAAAGCTTGTTCTTACATAAGGTGCGAAGTCTGCATGAACACCGATGCCACGGTCCACTGCTCGCAGAATGCCAGCAAAGTAGTTTTTGTCGTGCTCAGAAGCCAACCGGACCGACATTCCCGAGGCATCACGAAGGACATCCATCACGCGTTGCAGCACATCGATTCCAGCTTCCTTCTGCCACCGAGCTTGAAGTGAGCGCGCAGCTTCGACGCTCTCAAAATATTTGTTCTTGTCTTGAATTCCAGTCGTCAACTTAATTAATATGCTTTTAAGGTTGTGCAGATCAAGTCCAAGGGTGAGAATGATAGCATACCACTGATATGATCGTATTGAGTGATTCCAGCTGTGCCCACCCGCGGCCAAGTATTCTCAAGATCGTAGTGCCCCTAGATTTTGTTCAGCCAAGATTCACGAAAGCCTTTGGGTGCTGGTTTCTGGAACCTACAAGTTCATGTGTCTCGACGATGCTCAGCATCTGCTTACATTCAGATGGACTGAGTACTCCTGGAACCCGAATGACCGGAATTCTGTTGGCAAACAAGTCCGTCAGGGTTGACTTATTCACGGTCTGGTCCCTGAAAGTCTTCCAGTTTGTGTCCAGGCTGTGCTTGGAGTCCGTAGCAAAGAGGGCTTTCTCGTTGGTACCAATGTCGCTTTGCTGAGGAAGGTTAAAGAAAAGCGTTTGGACAGAAGCCATGATGAAGAATCTGGACCAGATTGACGTAGCTTAACAAATTTGAGAAATTTAGGGTGATAGGAACAATACCAGAACAACTCTGATGGAGAGAATGAGGATGGAATTGCTTACCAGTAGAAGGTCTCCAGGTAAAATTCACAGAATTTATACAAAACTCTTCTCCAGTGGTCAATTCTACTGCAGCCTTGCCACAACTCAAAGCTCGGACTTGTCTTCAGCCCTTTGCCACTATCCCCATGCTCGCTTCCTGGTTGATTCTATGCCGCTGCTTTCCGTTTCCTTGTTGCCACCCGACTCTACGGTGATAGCTTCAGTCTTCAATGCTGCGAGTGGCCTATTCGGACTCACAATGTGGAATATCATCAGCTTACGTGTTTCAATTTGTTGAAGGAATGAGGTTTGCGTCTGCTTGTGTTACGCCCGCGGACGATCTTTTTCCTGCAATAAATTAGTCTTTTTAGTCATAGTAATGAGGGATCTGTAAACATCATCCAAGAATATTGCGCCATTTTGAATCAATTCGGCGAAATGTCTGCCACCGCTTCCAAATCGTCGGCCTCGATAGACGTTGTGTCACGGGGAACATCAGCCCTAATTACTTGAAGCAATGATCAGCTCAGCTCTGGTGAGGCGGTCAATCGAAGTCCCCGGATTTCCGCCATGGAGCCCTGGCAAACAAGCCTCTCTTCCCCGCGTTTGCGCTACGGTAGATCGTTGTGCTGATTGTCCATTTGGGAGCGAGCTGCATGTAGTTATGTCAGACTTGGATAGGGGTAAGATTGCGCAGTTCAGCTGGGCATTGTTGTTGTGGCAACACTAGGTACTCAAGTCAAACCTATTCGGGAGGGTTCCAATTGATTAGCAAGTGATTTTGCAACTTGAAGATACAAGTGGCAAAAGGAGCAATGCACGGGATTCCTTTATGAAGGCCCCTCGACTCGCTCGACTGTGGCTAGGTTCTCCAGACCTCCGGGAACAATCTGAAAATTGTCTGATCAGAAATCACCAGAAACAGAATTCAAATCATATTTTGGAATACAGCAATAATAGGAAAATATGGAGGATCCATCGTCTGTGCGGGCTGTCCCTCAAATCTTACCCCATGAAAAAGCCACCCCTGTGCCAGAACAACGCGGTATAGACGACAAGGGCCTCAGTTCAGAGGGCCCAGATTCCTCAGTGGGCAGTGTGAAAGATGACCACAACGATCGACTTCGTTGCAACAAGGTCACAGTGGCATTCTTTCTTATAGGGCTTCTCGTAAGACTAGCCTTGATTTCACCGGATACGTGCCCCAGCTCACACGGCTACAGATCGGACTCCCGAGCATGGTCGTCACAACAGGCGCCAACGAGATGTTCACAGGAATCACGGGCGTGTACGAAGTCTGCGCGTCTCTGACAGGAGCAATCACCTCCCTCGTCACGCCCTTCTTCGCCCGGTTCATCTCCTACAACCGCTGCACCATGATCTGCGTCATCACGACACTCCTCTCCTATATTATCTGCACCCTCCCCCGGCCACTAGACGGCTCTGCTAGCGACAGTAAGGCCGGTCCTGTCATTGGGGTCGCCCTCGCTGGGTTCGTCTACGCGTTCGGGACAAACGTCTACATGGCCGTGGCGGCCTTCTTCCCATCCGAGGCGGTCCTCGCACTAAGCGCGGGCAGCGGCTTCTCCGTTATCGTGGGCCCCGCCCTCTACATCGCTTTCATGGCTGCCTTTGGCCAGGACTGGCGGCGGACATTCCTGGTGTTCCTGCCGACTGCCTTGGGTATCCCTATCGTCTGGCTGGCTCTTATGGACAAGTCTTGCCTCGCGGCCGCTGAGACATCAAGACTTGGCGAGCTGGAGAAAAAGAAAACCGCTGCAAGCGCCGGAGGTGGAAACGGAAATGCGGGTGACGTCGAAGCCGCTGTGCGTGTGGATACGCAGGAAGTGGAAATCGACCCGGGCCGCAGGCGTGGTTTTGGGTCCCATCGCACGCGAACAGGCCTGCTGTTCAAGGTTATCATACCCAAATACGTGTTGCCGTTGATCATCTGCACGTCTTCGGCTATAATCACATTACTCGGCACGTCACCCACCCTGCAGGCTCTAAAGAGATTCAGAGCTCGTCCGGAGGGAGACTTACAATTTCAACTAGTCTGTAAGTTGATTCAACTTGGTGACTATCCCGATTGATCATCATCCGGTTTAGCTGACACATAGTTCTCACTCATGTAGTTCTCTCATATGGTATCGCACAGTTCCTCTTCAGCGCTCTGACATCACTCTACCCCGTTCCCATAATCTGGTTCTGGACCGGAGCACAAGTGGCCATCCTGGCAATAGGCATCATCCAGATCTTCCAACCGTTCTTGACTTACTACGGCGTATGGATCGTATTCCTGTTCCTCGTCGGCGCGTGTGTGGGCGGTGGTGTCACAAACACAAATTACAAGATCTCTCGAGACTTCCAGCGGGCTGGCGAGCCAGATGAGGTTCGCAGCTTCGCGATGAGCTTCGCTGGCTTGGGAAACTTTGGCGGTGATGCGATTGGCGGAGCTTTGGCTACCATGGTCCAGCAGCTGGCCTTGCAGCAGTTGAGGCCAAGCAGTTGATTTTGCGGTGGACTCCAGGAGGTTGAGTCAGGACGTAGGGCGAGGTGTTACAAGCGAATTTGGATCCATTGATTTGCGTGTGATGGCAGCCAAACCAGGGCCATTGCCAAAATTGAGGACGTTTTAACCGTTGAGCATGCTTGTATTGATCGATCAAAGCGTGTCCCGTTATACAAGGACTGGATGAGGACAAGATGAGGCAGAAAAATGCTCTGTCCAAATCAGGTCACTTACATACCAAGGGTTAGGGTTGACTGCAATGCTACGTACTTCGGTACTTGCCGCCGTGACCCCTGTCACTTTACCGTCGAATCCCAGCAGATGCTGCAGCTGCAAATGCAAGAAGCGTAAGACTTGTCGAACATGGAACTGTTTCTTCTGCGGTGCAACACGCCGACCTCAATTCAGCAGAGCTGGTGACATCTTCAATCCCACGAAGTCTTCTTTCGAATCGTTCTTCTTTCTTGGCAAGCGGTGAAACGTCAGTGTGGTGGTGGTGATCCACTCAAGGTGACCTCCCAGCCACCTCGTAACAGTCGAGGACCCGGTTTGCGCAGCACTAACGCACGTCAGAAGCTTGCTGCCACGACTGCCACCTCATCATCGCAGCCAATCTGCAGACCTGGATCTGACTTTCCCATTGTCACTTTCCTCAGATTTCGTTCAGGCACCTGCATCTTCCAGCATCTGTCATGGACAGTCTTGTGGGCTAAGCTCAAGGTTCACCATCTCAAAGCTCTGGCGCGAGTGATCGACGCGGCTGTCGCTCCTCTGAGGCCTGAGATAAGCAACGCCCAACGTCCCTGCAACACCAGCCAGCGGCGGCTTGGGCTCACTCACAGGTTGGTTTTCAACATGCGACCACTCACCCTCCTCACCAGGCTGCCCGCCTCGCTGCTGCTGCTCGTGGCAGCGCAGATCGGTCTCAGCCATGGCCAGGCCGACTCCCAGCGACTGCCGATCGCCATTCGGAAGATGAGCCCCGACGCAGGCGAGAAGCTGCTGCACGAGTACTACGCATTCGGGCCGGACGAGGAGGTCTCACAGGTCGGATCGAATGCACAGCCGGCCACCTTCGCCAAAGCTGTCTTGGACGTCCAGGAAGAGGAGCTCCTAGCAGCCAACTCATCGGCTTCGATCTCATTCCGCGCCCCATTTGCGCCCCATTTTGATTCGCACTTGGCATCTCGAGACGAGAGTGGTGTGAGCGGATGGCACCTGTTTCAGCGGGCCAAGGACGTCGTCGCGAGACTGGAGAAGAGGCAGTTTGCGTGTCCGACTGGAACGTCGGATTGCTCGGCCATCGGCTTCCCTAACAGCTGTTGCCAGGCGGGGACAGACTGCGTGCAGATCACCGACACCGGCTTGGGGCCAGTGGGATGTTGTCCCGAAGGCATAAGTTGCACTGGTTCAATTGCCTGCTCAGGATCTCAGCAAGGGTGTCCTTCGGACATTGGTGGTGGGTGTTGTATTGATGGCTTTGTCTGTGCCAGCATTGGATGTGAGTGTTGACCAGGTGCATTTGATATCAGAAGTGCCTTGCTGACTGTCTTCCCTAGGCGTTCAGAGTGCGACTGCTACGGAGACTGTCGTAACGAGGACAAGCACCCTCACTTCGACGGCCAATAATGGCTCTCCAACAACTGTCATTGTCACCATCACAGTCACGCCATCTGCAAGCACGACAACTAGCACGACTACCAGGACAAGCTCGACTTCGACGTCCACGAGAGAGTCATCCACCACGGCCACCTCCACGTCGACAAGTTCAACAGAGACTGGCCCAGGCGCCCCCGTCCGCCCAACCTCGATGAGCACCCTGACCACACCACCCGGCTACTGTCCCACAGGCTTCTACGCCTGTTCAGCCGTCTACGGCGGAGGATGTTGCCAGACTGGCCGGGACTGCCACGTGACGTCCTGCCCGTCGACCGCTTCCACCACCATCATCTCCGGTGATCAGACGGTCGTTGTGCCTGTGACGGCAGTACCCACCACCACCTCGGACGCGACTTGCGCTGACGGGTGGTCCCTGTGTCCCGCATCGGCGGGACCAACTGCAGGTTGCTGCCCGTCTGGATACAACTGCGGCACGGCGAGCTGCTTCTTGGCTACGGGTAGCGCCACGGCCAGCCTCGCCAAGGAGCTCCCCGCCAACAGCGGCGTGGGAGGTGTCAGCGATGGAATGATGACGAGCTTGATGATGATACCCGCCGCTTTAAGCTTTGCTTTTGGTCTGACATTGGTCTAGCAATTGTGAGAGCACGCGCTGTTTTATTCCTGGCGTTTGGTTCGATCCACGGTAATTTGGCGAAGGGGTTTGAGAATTATCTCGAAAGCATGAGAAATTCACATCGATGAGCAAGAAAATGCTGGAAATTAGAGAGTTCTGCAAGGTGCAAACCATAGTCGGAAGAATAATCACGACTTCACAGAGAAACGAGAACAAAAATAGGATCATGTGTGTCCACAGACGTGCTCGAGATTGTCAACCGTTCAGCATGCTGATACGCTGTAGGAATCTCGTGTCTCAAATCTCTCAGTACTAAACGCTTCTAGCATACAACAGATTCTTCTTCAATCAGTTATTCACCAAACAAGCCTTGACAAGCGAAGTATCAGTCCAGCCATTACCATTCCGCGTAGGCGTCTCCACCAGCTCATAAGTCTGGTCGAACCCACCGGCAGACCACCCCACAATCCCGATGAACACATCCGAGTTCTGCTTCAGGAAAGCAACCTGCTCGCACAAGTACTTTTGGCAGCTGGCCGTGTTCCCACCGCCTGTCTCAGTGTTGATCGCCAGCCGCTTGTTCGTCCTCAACCACGTCGCCAGCGGACCAAACGCATTGTCAATATTGTTCGTCACGCACTCAGTATGCGTCCCCGAGTTATCACTGTCAAGGTACTTGTGCACATCAAAAATAATATTATCCGTGCTCCCATCCGGGTTCGTAACCTTAAGCAGCGCCGGCCCAGCCTCAGTCGCCAGCGCAGCGGCAGACGACCAGCTGCTCCCGGGGATGAGGACCAGACTCGTCGGCGCCACGGCCCGGATGGCCGTGACCACCTTCTGCACGGTGGCGACCCACTGGTCGACAGACGCCAGGTCGTGCGGCTCGTTCATCACGCCGAAGACCATGCGCGGGTTGCTCCCGTATTTCTGGGCCAGCTGCCGCCACAGGCTGACGAACTGGTCATCCGTGGGGCCACCTGAGGACCCGATGATCTTGCCGTTCCAGCGCGCGTAGTTGTGAATGTCGATGACGCAGGTAGCGCCTGTTGAGAGACAGGCCTGCACGAGCTGGTCGTACCGGCCTGCGTTGGTCGAGTCCAGGTTACCACCTAGGTTGTTGTTGACTAGGTATTGCCAGCCTACGGGCAGGCGGAACAGGTTGTGTTTGTCGTCGTTGGCGAAGTGCTGCATTTGGCCGGCGCTGTTGTGATGGGGCCCCTCTTGTTAATTTTCCCGTGTATCAACGTCTTGGATGGTTGTGGTGATGCCTGTGACTTACCCATCTGCCCCTCCGAGTGCAGAGAGCGGAGGATAGACCTTGGAGGTCGTGCAGGTTCCATCCGTGGCACATCCAAAGTCGAATCCGGCGATGTTGGTTCCAACTGTGAAGTGTGGTCAGTCGTCATCCGCAAAAGGACATCCCGGGCATATCGTCACACGCACAGTATTTCAGGCTGCCCGAGCCCTGCCTTGGGAGCACCACATTCGGGATGCTTGCCGCCAAGCTGAGTGTCGACAGCGATAGCTGCAACACCGTGAGGAATGACGAATGCATTTTTATGAGCAGCTCGGACAATAGCGAAGAGCAACTAGAGAAGATGGTTCAAGCTTTGCAGTCAGGCTTCCGAGGTGTCCTTCGAATGCTACCAAGACTTGTGGGTGTCTGGAGCATATATAGCCCCTCCTCCATTACATGTTTCCTATGGATGGCATTGGTCGGGTATCATGGTGAGCCACATGAGAGGAGCCACACTCTCCATTCAACACAGGCCCGATGTCCCGTTCTACAGGCTTAGAATTATGGATAGCGTATTAGACGCTGGTAAGGCGTAGAGTAAACCTTCTCCGCAATGTGACAGTCATTTAGGGCGGGCTGCACTCATGAGGAACTATACACATAGTCTAAACACCGGGACGATCGCGTGGTGGTCAGCACTTAACGTTTGCCCCAAGGATCAGCCTGGGAATCGTGCCTGTCGTTGCCAGTATATATGAGCTTAGTGCAAGGATGTGGTGGTGAGCAGCATGAGAACGTGCTAAAGCTAAGCCAGGGTTCGCTGCACCAGGTTGACAGCTGCAACCGGATCTGGGCCCTTGCAGATCGCGGACGCACGAGGGTGGGTTTTCCCAAACGGGTAAAACGGGGGTGTCGACGGCTCTGCGGGAGGTGCAAGCCACCGAGCTTGTTTTCTCGGCAACTTGCCTCCGTAGATCGACGTGTGATAATGCTCGCTACCAAAGGTTTCAAGATGTGCGTGTCATGGCCCGCAGCGGACATTTTAGGGGGCTGCAAGCAAACTTCCGAGGTTCAACGCTCAGAGTGGTTCAATTCAATTGGCCTCTCGGAGGGACTTCACTGATTGTTTGTGAGATCTATTACTTTACATTTACGAACGGCTGTACTGTAACGCTGCGGCTAACTCCAACCTCTTAGAGGCTTAGTCGTTAGACACGCCGCTTTTGATGTGGCCTTGGCCCGCATGACTGATTTACAAGCGATGATAGTCAAGCTTTGTGTTAATTTCCGCTGAATTGCCACAAACGTCCTGCCAATTGACAAGCTTTCTCGTCCAACCAATTGACTTGTCTGTGCTGGTGTGGAACTAACAGCTACCAAATTTTGATTCTCGTGGGTGTGAGCACGCCTCCATGAATAGGGAGGAATAGGTAGCTGGGGAATATGTAGAGAAGCTAGAATAAAGACGCGCCCATTTTCACGACGATCGAGCAGGACAAGGACTTTTTTTCGCAGGTAGAGGCAGCTTGTTGAGACTGTGACGTTCCGTGCAAGCAGACTGCGGTCATCTATACTACTGAATCCCTAAGGATTGTTTCTTTCCAAGTTCTAAGGAATTGCCAACATTTGTTAAGCAAGGGATGCTTTACATATGTGTCACGTTCAACTATCCTTCCCTGAACACGGCGAGATGGCTCCGAAGCAGCTCCTGATTGACGATCAGCGAGTGCCACCTTGAGCATACCATGTGGTGATTCGAGCCTCATGTCAGTCGGCACCGCGATCATATGTTGTAGGGAGCCTCTCAAGCCGGTCTGTGGCTTTCCCTGGACATATATAGGCACGAGCTTCGTTAAGCTTACGTTTAAGGATGCCAAAATGGATTCGTTTTCGTCCCCAAACATGACGCGTCAAGGCTGACCACGATATAGCATACCCCCTGCATCATATTTGTGAGAAGCTCTTGCAATGGCTGACTTTTACGCTCTAGCACCACAAAGCACGCCAGCTTCTGCTTTTGTTGTTTTAGAGCAGCCCTCCTTCCGTGTCTGCGATAATTATCAGTCAAGCGGCACAGAACAGCCCAATCTCCTTGCATGGTTGTGGTCGCATCCATTGGGGATGATCAATAATGTTTAAAAAGAGGCTTTGAAAGCAGCATTGTTGGCTCATTCTGTTAAATTACTACACGGGAATTGGTGATGCCTTCATGGATTTTACTCTTTGTCCGTATGCCGATGTTCTACCCAGCGGCTTCCGCCGAATTAAGCGTGCTGTCCTCTAGGTTCCATATTCGTGGGCAATATTCTCCACTGTGGCACCGGACTTGGAGGGTGGACAACCCACCATTTTGGAACGCTTCGACTCGACCGTTGATCTGTTCGATACCTAGGTATCAAAGAGAAGAGATGTCCCTGTTAGTAGAAGAGACCCCGACTCACGTATAGGCCTGTGAATGCGGCGTACGGAGAGGGACAGTGACTATTCGCCAGGTAATCTTCCTTCTCATTTCCCTCATCCAGATCGCAAATGCTTCGCCTCGCTTTCCTCGGACTGGAACATCATTGTCCTCGGCAGATCGAACATGCGAGGGTTGCGGCTGTGTTGCGATCCCAAGTAGTGTCACGCCTAACTCCACATTGTCCTCACGACGGAAGCCGACAGCCCTCGTGCAATCTTGAGCAATTATTCAGCGCTTACTCACGGCCTCCATGTACTCCGCAGCATCCTAGCCCCGCAAAAGACCGGAACGTGTTGTTCGACGCCACGGAATAGACAGATATGCCGATTTCGAGCGGTTTGAAGGGCAAGAATCACACTTTACGAGAGAGCGATGCAAGGTCTAGCAACAACACGATCCTTTAATAAGACCATCTTGGCGTAAAGAATGGAGTTCGGCGGGACGACGGATAGAAAATCAATGGCCGTGTCGGCTGCACGGCTCGACGGTCCAGACGGGAGGAAGACCTTAAATTGTTGCGGACTTCTACCTTCATATCAGGAGAGCTCAGGGCAGCGGCCGCGGATGATTATAAGATCTGCATACAATCACGGTCAATATGGACAAATTTCTGGGGAAGGGATCACTTGGATGGAGTAGGGCTTAAGTCACCCTCAGCACATTAATTGAAGGGCCAATTGCAGCAAACCGAATACACATGACATGTGGAGCCCGCAAGTCACGGGGGCGGAGCCCCTTCGATCATACTTAGGATGAACAGGGTTCTTGGCGTGTTTGGATGAGTATAAATATCAATATTCAGAGTCATTCTGGGCGATCAGGCCTGCATAGGCTGAAGGCGGGTCTATGACGAGTCGTCTTTTGGCCTGAGTAATGTTTGCGCAAGTATTGGTTCCTGTCGTGGATAAATGAAGGAAGGGCCAGGGAGTTGATAAGAACAGACTCGAAAAAAGGGAGCACAGCGCGCCAAGCGATCTTCATTTATCCAAAGTCGACGGACGGAGTTGGCGCCCCGTCACGGAATCCGCCGCCAAGGATCAAACAAAACGGAGGTGACGGCCGTAACAAGGATCCCCGGGTGCCGATCGCTGCACCTTATTCCAACGTCATCCCCAGGACCCCGGACCTGACTTGCTCAATCTCAAACGGAATCCCCCTGGCAGTGCCGGGCAGGACGGCCAACAGCGGCGGAAAAACTCTCTTCAGGCAGGGGACCAAACAAAGTTTCGCTTTCTGCAGACGACTAGTCGCTTCTTAACTTTGATTCCCCCTGGAACCAACTGCCTTGGCCTCATGCACCCGAACTTTTATGCCAAGGACTAGCGATAAAAGGGGCAGTAAACTCGGGAAACAAGAACATCATATCACGGCTTCGATGACCACATGTGGACAACAGTCATCACGACAAGACGTGGCTTGATGACATGAGACAAAGATTACCTAGGGATTGATCCGGCTGCTCCGGCGACTGAGGAGAGTCAGTCAGGTCCTCCGTGTGCTCCGTATATTGGAGGGGTAGGCGCCATGACTCTCGTCCCAAGGAAAGTTGAGGCTACACGGTAAACGCCCCTTTAAGCGCTGTCCCGGCATTCAGGGCCACGCATTCCGACTGCCGGAAGTAAGGAACCTAGTTATGGCTCCCGCGATGTGGCTTGCTCCTCAGGCGCAATATAATCTTGCCAGAGGCAGGGCTGGCCTGCTCCACCCCGCCGTATAGGAAGCACAGGGGCTGGCCTATCGGTGATTAGCCATCTCAAATTGAACCATACCAACCCGTGGTACGACCTAAGATCCCAGGTCAGGGGGAGCTGACAGTCGTGCTTGGCTTTTCAGCACGGGCTATATTGAGGCTGATATGAGTTGATGTATTTAGTCTCCTGTGTCTGCCTCTTGTGAGACTGTGAGAGGGGAAGCTGGACACACCATCTCGCTGGACCGACAAAAGAAGAGGTGACGACGACTCCACGATGCAAATCTCAAAACGTATTGGCGTCGCGTTGACCGCGGTCGCCTTCTGTAAGCAATTGTGCACTCCCACCCCTGTTGAATAACTCCACTGACCAGGAGCAGATGGACAGCGATGCTGGGCACAAGATCCTGTGATGTACACAGATCCGTCGACGAACATCACGTTCCCGACATGGAAGGATGATGGCGGCTACACATTTGGTTTTGTCGTGCCAGACACGGCATTGACGACTGATAGCTATGAGTACATCGGATATCTCGTAAGGCTCCACATCCACATTTAAGCATATCGACTCTAATAATTATACAGAGCTGCACAACACCGTCCGGATTAGGCGCGGCGTACTGCGGTATCTCCCATGGCCAATCTGGTCAGATGACACAGGCTCTGCTTCTGATGGCATGGCCAAACGACGGTCAAGTCCTCACTTCCTTCCGCTTTGCCACAGGATACACCGAGCCAGTCAAGTACAACGGAAACGCAACTCTCACGACCCTCGCCTCAACAGTCAATGACACCGCTTTCGAGATCGTCTACCGGTGCCAAAACTGTTTCGTCTGGAGCCAGGACGGCGCAGATGGTTCCATCTCGACGAGCTCCGGATCCACGGTCTTTGGCCGCGCAGCTTCCAACGAGGCCCCCGGCAACCCAGGCTGCCCGAACGAGATTACGATCCCTTACCACCGCCGCCTGTTCGGCCAGTATGGAGCGTCGTTCGCAAATGCGACAGCGGCTGCTTACTCTGACTACGCAAAGCTGCCACCAAAGCCTACAACCACGGCCACGACTTGTGCTGGTGCCACCCCAACTGGCAATGCCACTACGACGTCTAGCATCCCCACGGCGACTCCTACCGTGGCTTGCAAGACCATCCCCTCAAACAAGACCTATGATTATGTCGTTATCGGCGGTGGTGCCGGTGGTATTCCCATGGCCGACAAGCTGAGTGAGGCGGGAAAATCCGTGCTGCTCCTCGAGAAGGGACCAGTTTCCACCGGACAATGGGGAGGCAAGCTCGGTCCCGAGTGGCTGGACGGCACGAACCTGACGCGATTCGACGTGCCCGGTCTTTGCAACCAGATCTGGGTGGATTCAGCTGGCATCGCATGCACTGACACGGACCAGATGGCCGGCTGCGTGCTGGGCGGTGGTACAGCCGTGAACGCAGGACTGTGGTGGAAGGTGAGTGCAGATCTGTGCAATCCAGACTATTGAAAAGGCCCCTTACTAACATGCACCAATAGCCCAACCCTGCCGACTGGGACGAGAACTTCCCCGCGGGCTGGCACGCCTCCGACGTCACAGCAGCAACAGAGCGCGCCTTCAAGCGTATCCCTGGTACTTGGCAGCCCTCGATGGACGGCGAGCTGTACCTGGACCAAGGCTACGACGTGCTGACCTCGGGCCTCCAGAAGAGCGGGTGGGAGTATGTTGTCGGCAATGACCAGCCGGAGCGCAAGAATCGCACATTTGGACACGGACAGTTTATGTTCTCCGGCGGTCAGCGTAGCGGGCCCCTGGCCACGTACTTGGCTTCAGCCGCGGCACGAGACACTTTCTCCCTGTGGACTGACACCGCCGTGGACCGTATTGTGCGCGATGGAGCGCATGCTACGGGCGTCGAGGTCTCGTGCTCTGCCGGGTCTGGTTACACTGGAACCGTGAAGTTGACGCCCGGGACCGGAAGGGTGGTTGTGTCTGCGGGTGCGTTTGGCACGCCCAAGGTGCTGTTCAGGAGCGGTATTGGTCCGAGTGACCAGCTTTCAATCGTGAAGGCTTCAGCCGATGGCGCCAGGATGATCGGCAACGAGTCCTGGATCAATCTGCCTGTTGGGTCCAACCTCGTGGAGCAGATGAACGTGAGTAACGAAACGCCATACTCTCTTAGTATTCCTCTCAAGCTAACCTTCCTGCCAGACCGACGTGATAATCACACACCCAGACGTAGTCTTCTACGACTTCTACGCGGCCTGGAAAGAGCCTATCGAATCCGACAAGGAAGCCTACCTATCCAACCGCACAGGCATTCTCGCCCAGGCAGCCCCCAACATCGGGCCCATGCTGTGGGAGGAGATCCCCGGCGCAGATGGTATTACCCGCCAGCTGCAGTGGACCGCCCGCGTCGAAGGTGACTCCGCCTTCACCAACTCGACCCACGCCATGACTATCTCGCAGTACCTGGGCCGAGGCCAAGTATCCCGCGGCCGCGCAACCATCACGGGAGCCCTCACCATGACGGTATCGACGCAGCCGTTCCTGCACGACGAGAACGACCGAGCCGCCGTCGTGGCGGGCGTCAAGAGTCTACAAGACTCGCTCAAGAACATCCCGGGCCTGCAGTGGGTGCGGCCCAAGGCGAACCAGACCGCCGAGGCGTACGTGGACTCGCTGCTCGTGACAGCCAATGGCCGCCGCGCGAACCACTGGATGGGCACGGCCAAGATGGGCACCGATGACGGGTCTGCGGGCGGAACGGCGGTTGTTGATACCAATGCCAAGGTGTACGGCACGGATAACATCTTTGTGCTGGATGCGAGTGTCTTCCCTGGCCAGCTGACGGGCAACCCGTCTGCCACGATTGTCATTGCTGCTGAGCATGCCGCGGCTAAGATATTGGCGCTGGGGTCTTGATGAAGGGTTCTAGCGGGTGGGGCGTTGGATTTGGGTTGGGGATTCTTTGTACATATTCTTGTCTCTAGTGTATAAGCAGACAACCTGAAGTGTTGCTTCGTCACGCACGCACTGGTCACTCACTCTTCTTCGTAAAACCTTCGGGTCAGACAAGTCGTGAACACCACCATAGTTGTCTTCGCATCGGAATTGGTATTTGGAAAGTCTTACTCATTCATTTACCAAAGACAATTTACAACCTTTGGTCCTGGTACAAACTTGATTCATCGCTTGCACTGTCCAGTTTCATCCACGCCTTCCCTCTTCCCTAAACAAACATCACCAAAGGGCGCCCTGCTCGCGAATCCTAAGAACTGCATACGCCTGCTAAGCAGCAGCAGCGGCCGCCTGCAGGGCCCCCCGATTCCTCCCCGCCGCCGCCCTCGCCAACCGCGCCTCCTTCCTCGCCTTGACGCTCTCGCCCCACGCGTCCTCAAACAGCGTGGGCTTCTTCTCAAGGAACCACTCCGGCAGCCCCATCCTGCGGACGACATTAAACGAGCCCGTGCCGATGGACATGGACTGGCCCATGATGATAGACTCCGACACGCCCTCGATCTTGTCCGTCTTCATGGCGGCGGCGGCCTCGAACAGGTGGTCTGCGGTTTTCTCGAACGACGCGAGCTGCAGGACCGAGTCGCGCATCTTCTGCAGGCCGAACCGCGTGATGCCCAGCACGTCGCCCTTGTACGTCATCACGTCGGCCAGCAGCTGCATGTGCCGCGGGTCGATGCCCATGTCGCCCATGACCTCGGCGATCTCGTTGGCGATCGTGCTCCGCGCCGCCTCGATGCCTAGGATGTCGCGGCACTCCATCACGTTGTTGGACCGCGTCTTGGTGCCGATGACACCTTCGGTCGTCATGCACGCCGCGAGGCCGTATCCTTCGACAAGCACCGTGTGTTCGGACTGCTCGGACGTCTGGATGATGGCTCGGGTGGCGTCGGGGTAGCCCGAGATCGCGACGGTTGGTAGCATGCGGCGGAGGTAGTTGACGCGCAGAAGCAGGTCCGAGGCACTCTCGATCACGGTGCTGGACTTGCCGTTTCGGGCCAGCCGCTTCTGCTCAGCGAGGTCCGTCCACGTGTTACGCACACTGATCTCGATGTAAGAGGGGCCGACGTTAATATCCTCCCTGTGCACCTTCAACTTCTTGTGCTTCACAATGGCCTCGGCAATGTCTCGCGGACCAATGCCCAAGTGCATGTCCTGAAGAACCTCCATATCCACCTCGAGAACGACCAAGCCTCGGTCAGAAAGCCACTCGTCCTCGATGTGTTTGATGACATCTGAGACAAAGGTCTTCTCAATTCGAGCCTTGACGACCTTGGCAACCTCGATCTGCTTCTTGTTCTCCAGTGGACACGTAATGACTGGTGTACTGATGTTCTTCGATGCGTTGATAATTTCCTTGATACGCGGCACACCTTGTGTGATACTCATACCGGCGACACCAGCAAAATGGAACGTCTTAAGAGTCATTTGGGTTCCTGGTTCTCCGATAGAGTGCGCTCCGACAGCGCCGACCGCATGTCCAGGCTCAACATGAGCTTGTTTGTACTTGTCCAGGCAGAGGCGGATAAACTTCCGCAGGGTGGTCTTGGAGACCTTCGCGACACGCTCAACACGTGCTAGACTGGTCTTGTCCTCAACACTCGTGTCGATCTCCATTGCTTCCCCATCATCCGGGTTCAATCCGACTTCACGTCGGGCATTTGAAAGCTTCTTCGCACGGGCTCCCACGTACCCCTCAACATCCCTGAGGAAAATACGTGCACTCTCGTGTTCGTCGATCGACATGTTACTATCGTCGTCGTAGTCGAGAATCTTGCCGTCCGTCATTCGCCGCCTTATGTATTTAGCGCGCTCAACATCCAGCATTGATTTGCAAACCTCCATGATCTCATGCGGTAGCAATGTTGGCTCGTTATTATCCCAAGTCAGAGTCTCCGCATGTGTCCATGTGCGATCGAAGTGCACAGGCTTTCCAGAGGCCTCCATGTCGACAGGATCAAGGTTATCCGCTCCAAATTGGAATTGAACGATTCCGCCGCTGGACGTACGGACCGTCTCGTCGTACCCAGTGGACAAGTCTTCCAGGGACTTCATTAGTCGTCTCGACATGTAACCAGTCTCGGCTGTCTTGACAGCGGTATCGACCAGACCTTCTCTTCCAGAAATGGCGTGGAAAAGGAACTCGGATGGCACCAAGCCAGTATAGAAGCTGTTGCGGACGAAACCCTTCGAGTTGGGCTGCCGAGCGTTCTTGTGGAAGTGAGGCAGACTTCGGTCTTGGAAACCGTCCGGCACACGCTGACCTCCGATAATTTGCTGTCCGACACAGGCAACCATTTGAGCGACGTTGATAGCTGAACCTTTCGAACCGGAGTTGGCCATAGTAAGTGGTGCATTGTTGTGGCTAAGGGTGTCCACACACTGTTGACCAGCTTCCTGACGGACCTTACTAAGAATACCTGAGATCGAGTTCTCCAGAGTCTGTTCCATGTCGCATCCGGGCGCCTTGTCTAGCTTTCCAGCCTTGTACGTTGCGATCAGCTCGTCGCACTTCTTGTACGCGGCCTCCACAAGTCTGTCTTTCGATTCGGTCAGGCCGTTGACGGGAAACACATCGCCGACACCGATTGAGAATCCTTCATTCGTCAAGGATCTCGCACAAAGCCTCGCAAGCCGATTCATGGCGCCAGCTGCGGCGTCTGGGCCATAGTCTCGTAATATCACGTAAAAAATCGAGTCCTTCTTTCCAGACCCCACAGTGGACTTGTCCATGACTCCGCACATGATCTCTGAGTTTCGGATGACCAGCCAACCGTCGTTTGGACACATGTCAGGGGCCATCCCAGGCCGTGGCTTGTATTCTCTGCACTTGGCGTCCAAGTTGACCTTGACTGGAGATTGCAGGTTCGGGCGGATAAGAATGTTGAAGACCTGCTTGCCAGTCCACAATGCGGTGGGCTTCAGAATGGCGGGAGGTGGAAGGTCGAGGTGACCGCTTCCCTCGAGCATCATTTCGCAGATATATGTGAAGGACTTCCGGTCGAAGAATTTGTCCTTGCTGCTGAGAAGGTATGCTGCTGTGATGAAATCTTGTGTGGCGGCAATGATAGGTTCTCCGTTCTTGGGCGTGGCCAGATTGTGCTTGACCCCCATGAGTGTGATGGCTTCTGCTCTGGCCTCTTCTGTTTGGGGAATGTGCAGGTTCATCTCATCTCCGTCGAAATCGGCGTTGTATGGGGTACACACACACTCGTTTAGCCGGAAAGTCCTCCAAGGCCGGACCTTTACCAAGTGGCTCATTATACTCAGCTTGTGTAACGATGGCTGGCGGTTGAAGAGGGCGACGTCTCCGTCGACAAGATGGCGCTCCACGATATCACCGACTGCGAGGTCATTCGCTATCAGACGTCTGTCTCCGAACTTCAGATTGACCTTGTAACCGCCGTCCTTTTTGATGATGCCATTGGCTCCTGGCCATTCCTTTGTGCCATTCCTGACAGCTATTCTCATAGCTTCGATGTTGGTAGAATTGACACGTTCTGGGTAAGTCATATTCTTGGCCACGAGCTGAGGAACTGCGACTTGGTCGATTCCTAAATTGGGATCCGGCGAAATGACGGTACGGCCGGAGAAGTCGACACGCTTTCCGGACAAGTTTCCTCGGAAGCGACCTTGCTTTCCCTTCAGACGCTGACAGAAGCCTCTAACTGCTTTACCGAAGCCAGGCTGCACCAGACCTGGGACATCACTGTTCACATACATGGCAATCTGCAGCTGTAGGTATTCCCACTGCTCCATGATGGTCGTGATTGGTTGTCCCTTGTCGAGAGCTGCGCGGATGAGGCCACTGATGTAGACGATTTCTGCAAGTTTGGCAGTCAGGTCGTCCTCCGTACTTGAGCTGTCTTGCTGCACCGATGGCCGGATACAAATTGGAGGCGCGGGGATGAACTGCCACAAGAACATTTCTGGTCGTCCTTCGGCTGGGTCTATTCCGAGTAGCTCGCAGTCGGTGGGGCCGATCAGCTTGAAAAGGTTCAGCACCCTGAGAGGGTTCAGGTCCTCCATAGCCTTCTTAACGTGCTTTTCGAGGTCCGGGTTCGACTTCTTGGCCTCCTTGAAAGACGCATCGTACTGAAGCTTGCTCTCGGGTGCGACCTTCTTTGCCGCCGTGGATTTGTTGTAGGTGACGAACTTGTCGTGCGCCAGCTTGATCACTCCCAGCTTTCGGATCTGCCCGTTGATTGCCCCACAGAACGGACACTCCTTGCATTTCCTGCATTGCTCGTTGATCTTCTTGCAAATCATCGTCCTCCTAAGGTTGTCGATACCTGGCCGTCTCAACTCCTTAAGGAAATCTCGTCGCTCGTCTTCGGTCAGGAGGACTTTTCCGCAGTCCTTGCAGATGTTCTGGAGAATGGTCTGGGTGAATCGGAGGTAGCCTATGTGGAAAGCCGGAAGCGCGAGTCTGACATGACCCCAGTGGCCAACGCAGTTTTGTAGAGGGAGGTTGCAGGTGGAACATTTGCCAATCTTGCTAGATATTCCTAGTCGAGGGTCGAGGGCGCCGTTCGCGACAGGGGCACGGTTGTTCTCCATGTCGTAGAGCGTGCGCTGAGACACCTCCAGAACGCCCTGGCTGACAACATCTTGGATTGATCTAGTGGCACGGCATGTCAGCGCGTGCTAAGACAATCTTGGGAGGATGTGGGTGGGAAGAGGCATACTGTACGCCAAATTTCATGCCCTTGAACCGCTTGGGCAGGTTGTCGACGACCTGCTCCTTCGCACCAGGGTTCGTGGACGGGCCTCGAGCCGCCATCTTAAGGAACAGTTGTCAACCGCTGATCCGGATTGTGTGCGACGGATGGGGGCACCGTCTTTCTCGGTGTTGTTGTCTTTGTGGGCTGTCGCAGCTTTGGGTTTGCGACCGGGGAAGTCTTCGTCACGGTCCGCGTGTCGGTTTCTGCTGAAATACTCGCATTGCTATCGAGACAACATTTGAAATTCGGTACGTCGGGACGATACTGTGGCCTCGAGGATGTGTGGCGTGGTGTGGTCGGCGACGAGTATGACTCCTCGCGGCGTGTGTAGGTTGTCTGTCGCGGAATTTGGAGCTGAAGCTTGTAGGCGGGCGGCACAGAAAATTGTCGTCGTCCCCCACCATGGATCGAATGTGGGGAAAGGCTGCATGGATCTGCCGCCACATGGGCCGGACCCTTGCAAGTGACAGGCTCCACTTTGGACTTCACATGAAAACGGCGGCTCTCCCTTAAACACAAACAGTGTTGACTGGCTCTGCATGTTAACATGTTCTTCTTGTCTTATTATTCCTGGTGACGACCTTGCCTGCATACAAAATAGTACTTGAATCAACAAAAGCACGCTCACAACCAGCTCGCTTCAATCTGAATGTCTTTCCACATTGCACTGCACTGCAATGCTTGTTGCTTGCTCTAGCTGGGCTGTTTCTTCCTAAGCGCCCGTAGCGTCGTCCATATGGCCCTCCCCTTCTGAGCTGTTAGGCCACCATCCACTAACACGTCAATGCCAGTGCAGTAACTGGCAGCGGGCGATGCAAGGAACGCTACCACCGATGCAACCTCCTCCGATCTGCCCATCCTTTTCAGGCCTGAGGACCCCACAAATGTTGCCAGCGCGGGCTGTTCAGAGTACCCTGCCATCATATCCGTATCAATCACCCCAGGCGACACACTCACAATCCTCACCTTCTTCTCTGCCAGCTCTGTAGCCATGCTCTGCACGTAGAGCTGCACGCATCGCTTCGATATGGCGTACGATGTATAAGCCCATTTCTTCATGAGCCATACCGTGGGTGACCAGTGGCCCCCGAGATGCCTCTTGACTGCCATGTCGACCGCGAAGTTGGTGATAAACGTCCCGGACAGCGACGCCACGAGGACAATCGCGCTGTCGGCGCCCATGTACGGCTGCATCTTTTCCACCAGGCTCTTGCTGGCCGTGAAATTAATGTCGAAAATACGCCGGCCGTTCTGAAACGAGGGGGCCACGCCAGCCGCATGCGCCAGCACGCTGACCTTCCGCCCGTTCAGCGCGGCAATGACCTCGTCCCCGAACCCCGGGTCTGAGATGTCGCCTTGTACAGTCGTGATAAGTGGCAGTGGTGGTCTTGTTGCCGTGATAGCTGCTTGCGCCTCGGACATCGGCGCTTGGTCGCACAGCAGGAGAGCCCGGCCCTGGTCCGCGAAGGCTTCGGCAATCGCCCTCCCCATCCCGCCCGCCGCGCCGGTGACGACGACTACCGGTTCCCCATCCAGATCCACAGGCTGGCCGTGGGTGAACTCCTTGGCGGCGGCGTTCTCCATTGTTTGGTCGGTTAACGACCGGATGGTGTCGCTTGTCCGACTATCGCGTACTCTCGTATTTGTATTTTCAGAGATCATGGCAAGATTGAAGAATGTCGATGAGACATTCAGGAGCCGTGACGTCTTTAATCTCATGGCCCTCGACTCCTTTTACTGCTATTAATGCACTACAATACGTGGGGGAACGCCTTATTAGCGTCATTGCAACCCAACGCGCTATCACGCGGTCCAAATGACCTCAGCCCCATGTATGTTTCATGGATGGAATTTCCTATTCGGGACCAGGGGCTCAGCGCCCACACTTGGCCTGGTAGTGCTGAGGAAGTGCCATCTATTGGCTTCACTCGTCTACTTGGAGAAACGGGATCTACGAATAGCCTCCTTTCTTCACAATAAGCGGTCGGCTCAGTGTGCATATCCCATCAATCTCGAGGCATTCATTATGATTTTGTGCCTCTCAACAAGCATCGATAGGCAGTTTCAGGGCCATCTCTTATTCGTACTCGCTTCGTGGAGCCCTCGGGAGTCGCAGAACCGCTGTCCAGTGACATGGAGGCTCTAATCGATGCCTGAGGTAATTCCCGTCCTCAACCAACTTCCAGTTAGTATGAGCGATGGACGGCCGATGTAACGCAGTAGTTGTTACTCATACTATGACCATGCCAACGCCATATCCTTGGAAATAACAATGCCTCATACCGGAGTCCATATAGCAAGAGGATTGTCTGTAAATTGTAAAGGCCTCGACTCATCTAATTTTGGTCCTTGCCAAGACTTTTGCGACGGTACGGGCTCATAACTGCTAAGCTCAAGTTGCGGTGACTTGACGGTGTGATCTTTTGGCCGGCGAAGTCGAAGTTATGCCGCAGCCGGACACAACTCGTGTCAACTAAATCGATTCATCAGTCCTCTAGATCCTAGAGGCCCGGGGACTATCAACACAGTTACAGCTGCATCAAAGACATTTTCACTGTATAAGCTATGAAAGGAGGCCAAGAATAAGCACTAATATCTAGATAGCATGTTCAGACCGAACCCTGGGAATATTTGGAATCCCTTGGACTAAATAAAATTGCTGACTAACTATTGCCACCTGATTTCATAATCTGCTTGTGTATGGATGTTCTGCAAATTCGCGGCGAGGAGTTGTTCCCTCCATTGGTCCTTCTTTTGCATGAATAATTCCCAGTCCCTGATCTCGTTTTGTCCTATCCGCTGTAACTGTCTTTGAAAAGCTTTTATGTTCTTGTCGTATTCCTTTTCCGGCGCAGTCAACACCCTCCTAAGCGTTTTGGCCACCACGTCGTAGGTGTTTTTGCAAATGATATCTTTCATATCCTTGAGGCTGAACACGGTGTTCAATCTTCTAGGGTTTGTCCATTTGCAATCGTACAAGTACTTGAAGATGGTTTTCGAGAAGTGTTGACAGTTCCTTCTCAAAAGCTCGTAGCTCTCTCCGTTAATGAAGATACCACTTAATCTGTCTCGCGCGCTCCCTGGTTGATTTCCTCCACCATAAAGACTTCGTTCATCGAAACATATACAAGTCAAGACCATTCGAGCTGTTTGAATAGTGTGAGTAGGTATAGACACCAGATATCCAGATTTATGGCCTACCAGTCAGGACGAATTCTTCGAGGCTGCAATATATCTCTACGTCATTATATTGAGGTTCGCCGTGCTTCTTAAAGTCGGAGGCTTTCAATCTCGTAGACCCGCCCTTCTTCGTTCTCCAGGTTTGCTCTAGAAGGAGCTCTTGCCTCGAGTTGTCCCTAAAGTTCATGCCAAACATGTAGTAAGGGCGTTCCTTCTTGTCTTAGCACAATGTTCAATGCATGTATTGTTTTTGCCGCTGTCATACCTCTTCATTTTCAACGTTGGCTGGGCGCATATACACTCCCCAGTGCGCCAGAAGTAGATGGACACCGAGAAAATTGAGATGGCCGGGAAGGGACCCTCGAACAAAGCGAAAGGTATTGTATCCTATACCGACAATCCACTTTTGCCTCTGGTACGTTGATTCAAGAGGCAATTCATCAAAAGTATTTTCCATGGTGTTGCGATGATAGAATCTGATGTCGCGGGGATCCGAAGGGCGGCTGCCAAAAGAATAAGGGAAGTTATACTTGTAAGCAGCCTCGACTTCCTGTGACCCAGCCAGCGGATATGCTAGAGAGCTTTCAAGGCCGTCAGTCATTGTGAAGATCGCTTCAGAGTCGGTCGACTGAATCTGTTCTAGGCTTGATCAAGAGTGTGGGACTGCAGTGAGAAATGGCACAGAAGTATAGAAATGTCAAAAGAGGGCATTCTTCAACGGGTGGCTGGTCCGTCCTAACTTTTCAGACTTCGAGAGAATGTCAGATTAAAATATTCCGCGGATGCCTACCTGGACACTTGGAGGGCCGGACTTCTGTCCTACAAGCAGAGCCTCATCCGATATAGAAAATGCGCGCAACCACCAGGCTCTTGAGCAGGCCTCCTATCCAGAGCCTGAGCTGAGAAACCCAAAACAAAAGAATGGAAAGGACAAAAGCTGCATATGATTATTCAGCCTAATGTAATTTGGAGCACTGGGCCCTTTGAGACTTTGCGTTTAACTGAGTACCAAGGTACCTCGTGAGCACAAAAAAGATAGTGCAACGTTGCAAATTCAACGTGGCGGCGGCGGCTGTGCCATCCAAGTTCTCAATATAGACTACCAAACGCGGAACTGGTTCTTGTTTTACGCCGTTCAAAACGCGGCCCTGCAAAAAGGCAGGCAGTGCTCCAGACTTAGCTGGCCAGACCGTCTTTTGGTTATGCCCAGAATTAGAAGATAGCCCCCGCCCGCCCGCCCCCCCCCCAAACAGCCCCCAAGCCGAGCTGCATGCCCAGGTTAGATACACAAACGACATTTTTGAAAATCAATGACTGAAACAGCATCAAGTAGGTGAACAGAACCCATTAAGATGCCTCCTGATAGACAAAAATAGAGGCCAAACGAGTCGTTTGTCGTATCATGATACGTGGAACTAAAACAAAAACACTTTTTTTGCACACCTGGGCAGTTGCGAACCCTCGGGAGGACAAAGTTCTCTCCGAGGTATCGATAAATATAGCTCTAGGCAGATCAACACAGCCCTGTGACAATTCCGAACACGGTTCAACAACGGGAAATTAGCTGGGCGGACTGCCGCAGTACCGTGGCCATATAATCTGGTCGGGAACCCTCTGTTCAGTAAAGTTTGCGAAACACAAACATTATCCCGCTGCTTGCTTTCTTCTCCAAAATCCGACAGTAATTGCGCAACTATGACGTTCTTCAAGCTCAAGCAAATTCAAAAGCTCAAGCAAATTCAACTTGGAACAATCACAGACGGCATCTTGTCTACTTTGGCGAAGATTTTCCCATGGCATCATGCGGCGTGGAGGACAGCTTTCTCATGTATCGACAGGATCATAAATGCAACTGACGATCATGAGAGAGTTAGACTGGCCGAGCAGTGGAGAAGTTCTATGCTGACACAGCTCTCAAATGTAGAAGTCATTGTACGTTAAACTCATGAAGCTGACCTCCAATGTCAACGTTCATAAGATGAGGGTTCTCCTACAAACCTCACTTGTTTAGCAACTGTTGTGTAACTGACACTCAATCTGGAATTAGGGAGCCGTCATGAGCGCGGCAGTAGTCGGTGCTTTTACATGGCCAGCTCTAGAAACGATCTCGACCGTGCCTGGAACCATGGTCCAGATCGCTTGGTATGCTAGTCTCGTCTTGGCTATGGCCTCTGTTGGGGTCGGCTTGCACCAAAGCGTCTTTTTGACGCGAATTGGCTGTCTATCAAAGACCGACATGGTAATTACCGAGCTCTTAGGCTCAAGCAATGGAACTTATCGATGCGAACCTCGTGGCGAACAAATCATACTTTGGCAGCTGGCCGTCGGCTTGCTGGAATTCAGTCTCTACTTTTGGCTGGGCGGTTTCATGGTTTTCATCTGGAGTCTGAGCAACATCGGCAGCCAAAGCCAGACCACGGGTGAAATGCTGGTCTGTTTATACCATTTTTAAATTTGGCTCACTTTTCAAGGCTGCTAATGATTTATGAATCTAGATTGCCCTGTTTGGTGTGGGAACTACTGCGGTTGCCATACTGCTCTACCTTTGGAGCATGATCAGAATATGGCATACAGTGTGGGCTTGTAAGGAGAAGCTTTGAATATGTTGCTTCATTTATTTGAGGTTTGTGATTGAGCGATAAAACCCAGAAACACCCAAGTGTGCTACATGCATTCCTTGGACTGGTCAACTGGACCGACCGGCTAACTAACTACAATACCAGATCACAAACTAGATGTTCTAGTTTCTCATGGACCGCGCGTTGGTGAAGGTAGAGTAGCGCTAGTGGTGCTCATCTACTGTGATATGCTTGCTTCGCGAGCATAACGTGAGAATCAATCTTCGATTCTGTCACTCATGAGCGCAGACGTTGATCGCATCTGGATATCTGCGAAATAGTTCAATCGAGCACTCCCTGTCAGGCGCCAGCCTACCCTACCTTCGTCGCCAGATTTAGTAAACATGGAGATAAAAGATCGCCTCTGGAGTGCAGGCGATGCAAAGGAGAGTTTAGATCATGGCAATCAATGTCGGTGTTCGGGGGGCAGAGTTGAATCTCGTCAAACTGAGTACGCGTGTTAGAAGGTCAAAAGAGCAAGTGGCATGAGTTCTCAGATTATGAGAAAGTGTCACAGAGGAGAGCTTCTCATACGTAATCTATCGGAGACTCTCCTATAGAAGGTTATCTTATTAGAGTTTGTCTGTACCTAGGGAGGGAGTTGCGTGGGGGTAGGAGGAGGGCGAGAGATACTGCGGTCGTGAGGCAAGCGAGCAATGTGAATTGATTCTGTTGAAGTAGACTGTTAAAATGTTACTGTCTGTAAGATGTCTCATGTTCGTTGATACAGTTCCGAATTCCCATAATTCCTTTCATTAAAATGAGACTGGTGACTATTATCTTTGGTGTTCCAGACGTTGAGACTTACCCCGAGGCTTCTGAATTGCCTTCTCAATAAAGCAGTAGATAATAAAGAGACAGATTTTTGCACTGTAAAGCAGAAAGCTCCTACCTAGGTATTAATTTAGGGCTTAGAATACGTTCCTCTAGCTCTTGTGGTCTCAGCTGACGAGTCAACTCAAAAATTATACTAAATTAACAGGACTATTTTCTAAAAGGTATCTGCCCACGATAAAACAATACGGTCTATATCTTTATGTGTCAATCAACACCATACTGCATTCTAGCGGGTGGGTAACTCCTGCGGTCTGCTTTCAGCCTCCATCTCCAACCGACCATTCCCATGGTGCTCGACGGGCATCTCGTACAGGCCGTTGCCTATGGCCGGCTGCTGCTTCTTAAATGGCACCGAGTCGTCATTGAGCTCAATCGCGTAGTGCTGATAGTTCTGCGAGACGCCGGGGTCGTATTCGGCACCTTCGCGGGTGCTGGACGTGAGAGGCGCCATAGCCGGGGGCACCGCGGCTCGCCGCTGCCTCCGGCGTCGCCACACGAAGAACCAAATGGCGCCCACAAGGCTCAAAACCACGACTCCACCAATAACACCACCAATGATGGGTCCGATCAAAGAGGATGTGTCATCGTTGTTGTCTAGATGTGGACAGTCGTTAGTTCTATGTGTGGCAGGCTAAGATTGGCAATGGCCTCGCGATTACATACCGCTGGTAATGAAGAGCGCCTTCACGTCATCAGAGTCCCATTCTACCGTTTCAAGGCCGCTGGTACATGTTTTTAGTTCTTGCCCCTTCATGAGACCCAGCAGGGGCAACATACCCATTCGCATACCAATCGACAACGGCCTGGGGCGGCTCGTAAGGCCCGGCATCGGCATCATAGCGATCCTTCCAGGACAGTGTGGGTAGGTCGAGGACCCCGAGCCCCTGGGACCAGACATCAGGTCTGGTGTAGTGTTCGTTCCGGTCGCCGGTGCCGGTGCCGCCTACGACGATCATCTGCCGGTTGTTGGCCACGATGCACGCGTGAGAGCTGCGCGGCTCCGAGGTCGTGTCGGCCTGGAACCAGACGAAACCCGGGAGCGACAGGACATAGAGGTCCGACTTGATCTGCTCTTCGGTTTCGTCGCCGTGGTCGTTGCCGCCGTACACGTATCTGCCGGGGGAAGAGTAAGCCACGACATCTCCTCCCGGGCCGGACAGAGCTGACTGTTGGAACGAGGGTAAAGAGTGAAAAAAGGAGCCCACAAACATCTCATAAGTCCCATTCGGGCCTTCCGCCCCTGCAACGCAGTGGCGGTCCCGCGGGTCAGGCTTGGCTCCTGATGTCTGCTGCGCATACCACGTTTTGCTCTCGACGTCATAGAATCTTACTTCATCCGCAAAGTCGATCAGGAAGCCGCTGGTTGTTGCCCCGTTGAATGAACGCGTGCCGTCCGCGACGTGGCCCCCGATGGGGAAGAAGAGACCTCGCTGGCCAAAGTTATCGGCGCAAGCAGCGGCACCGTAGATCGACGTACCGAAGTCGTTGAAGCCCGGGGCCGCCGTTTCGTTGGCCCAGGACCGCGTCTCCATATCGTAAGTCACCAGGCCTGGCATCGGGAGCCTACCAGTGTTGTTCTCTGCGTACCATGAATCTGTGTACGGGCTCGCAAACCCACCGAGGTAAAGCGCTTTGCCATTACACGCAGCCGCCGAGGCCCCAACCGTGCGCACTATATTGTATAGGTCGCCGGCATGCGCCGGGACAAGCCCATCCCACGTACCACCGCCGTCGTTGTCGGCCGTAAATTGCCAAAGCTGCCTGGTCTGAGGGAGCGTGCTACTTGGGGCCCATCCGCCCCACAGGTAGGCAGTCTGTTGTTGGGGGTCTCTCCAAAACGCGGCTTTAGCGAGTGACGGGGCCCGCTGTTCTGTCACTTTGAGCTCTACCGTAGAGTTGACCCATGACTCCGTAAGGTCTATCGATAAGGTATCGTTTACTGTGGCAAGATACGTAAGCACAATCGTCTAGTATTTGAGGGTTTAAGTAATTACGTGACCATCCAGTGCGATTGCGGCTCGTCGCTGGGACCTCTCCATCAACAAGCACTGAAAACCTTCCGCCAGTGATGTAGAGGCTGTCGTTGAGAATAGTAACTATTGGTTCGATGTTAGAGGCGAGGGGTCGGTGCATGGGAAGGGGCCATCGTACTTGCAGGCTCCCTTCTAGCCACAAAGTCTTCAGCCGACGGCGCAGACGGGACATTTTGGCAATGTGCAAGCTGCAAAAGCATTGCCGCCCCAGCACAGACCCGCAGCACCTCAAGCTTCATTTCTGATTACTCGCGGAATCGAGCCGCTGAACAAAGCTGGTTCCGCACACAACTAGAGCAAGGTCAAAACAGATGGAGGAAGGGTGGTCAACACTGCCCATCAGGGGACCAACACCCTTTTTTCACTGTTCACTGGTAGGGCTGAACTACTGGCTAGGACTTGGAGGGAGGCTGGGATTTGGGGGCACATGAGATGAGCCGCGATCGACACCGCTGAGTGATACAATGAGGTCTTGGCCACATTAGTGCTGAGAAAACGGCAAACCGGCTCTGCTGAGGAGGTTGAGAAGACGAACAAAAGTATGGAACGTAAGTAAGAGCGGCGTCCTTGGCCAGAGAATTCGTATTTTTATATCTTGGCTGCCAAGATATTTAAGTCATCCCGGTCACACTCAATGTCGACGCGTTTTAGGTGGTTCATTTTGGTTCCTAATCCTTGCCCAAGCTCATGTAGAGTAAAAGGCGCTTCACAAATATGACAGTAAGTACATAGAGATCAAATGTCTAATAATGTGTTTTCTGAGCTGCTTTTACATAGCTCCATGCGACTGATCACCTATACTGTGCCAGAATGACCAGAGCGACCCTTCACTTCTCTGTTGACAAGCTATTCTAGTGCTCAAGTGACTGGGAAAATGTTTACAGCGAGACCTCCACCTAGAAAGGCCACGTCGGGCATTTCAATAGTTAGGCCAGGTACGTATAATGGAAATAATACACATGTGCACACTGTCATATTTCAGTCCTTGACATATGGGTGTCCGGATGTCGTCAGCTAGCTGTATCAAGGTCCCACAATGGGCTTCGCAGGATTCGACGGCAGGCCCAACGTACTGTTACAACTTCGCTCTTTATGAGCTTACTCACAGTCACCATGAATATATCAATACCTAGGTAACTCAAGACGAAATGCAAACTGATGGTCTAGGCTTCAAGACCAATTTAGCAGTGGGAAAGCGCACGCGATGGAAATTGGGGGTTTCACAGTTTTGTCTGAGATGGCTCTTGACGGTCAGAAAGCCTGGGGAAATTCTCTCGCGCGGGCCTGCAAGAGTATGTATGGCCTCTCCTATCTCCGAGCTCCCCAAAGGGTGTGAGAAAGCGATGGGACTATTTCCAAATTTTACATGACTGGGAGTTCTGGAGACTTGACACATCGCCTATGATTGGCTGAGCTGCAACTGTTATTAAGGTCATCAAAGGAAGCTGTGAGCTCCTGTCAATTCTGCCGCATGTGCGATTCAAGTCTCGTGCCCAGAATTTCGTTCTATTGCCTACTGTATATGTGTTTATTCCTTTTAGCTTGATTTGGTAATGATATTGAAAGCTGATGATGGATAATCAACAAAAGATGTTCCAAGGAATAAATTTGTAGATCTCAAAAATGTGTCCTGATATTAATCCTCTGAGAATTCACTCGGTCTGTGATCGAGAGGACCGGGTTCCTGCACCGAAACAAGCTACCTAGGTATTTCAATTCTTCTGGAATTCATATTCGGCGCTACAACAGTGATATAGTTTCTAATCCCCCATACACATAAAATGTATGTGGTGCCTTCATACAGTGGTGAGCGCTCAAGACCCAGCGCTCAAAAAGAAAAAAAATACAATGCCAATAACAGTGTGGAGATGATACAGTGCGCCTATATAAGGGCACATGGCCTCAGCCTTGTGCCACACAGACGAGGCTAAGATGCATCGCCCCTGACGGCGCCATTGACTAGAGAGGCGGCGAAGCAGTCAAATGGCGAAGCCGTAGGCGCTACAATAAGAACTCTGGAACAATGAGCTTCAATTATGCTCAAACGTGCCAGGGCATGTACCATGCTATTGCGTAGAGTGTCCTCAGGCAGTCACAGCCAGACACGCCATAGACTGCAAGCGTGACACCGTCAAGCACTGGCTTACGTTAGTGTTAGCACTTGTTGCAGGATTCAGAAGGCACCTGACGATCCTAATGCTGCTGGGACGAAATCAGTCAACATAGAAATTGATTGATATTGACCTCTAGGCAATATAAATTGCCAACGTGCAGCACAAAACGCTGCTGTCCATCTTTTCCTGACACTTCCTCCGTTTCTACACTCTACGGCCTAACAAACTCACCACATTCAATAAAATCAACCTTGGTCCATACAGGGCGCTCAACACAAAACAGAACCACCCACACGAGCTGTCTCACCTCACTAGAACAGCAACCTTGCAAGAGGCTCTGAGCTGCTTCCGGCCTGCATACAAGCTGCAATCAGCTACGTCGATGGCCACCACCACATCGGAAATCAATACTCAGAACATTCAAAAAGTGTCATCAGCAGACCAAATGGCATGCCTACTACATCAACTCTGGGCCTGGTCCAAGCACAAGCTGCAGCCCGGCAGAAAACCAAAGCCAGCCAAAAAGTCAAAGCCAGCGAAAAGGTCAAAGCCAGCCAGAAAGTCAAAACCAGCCAACGCACAACAAGTCCAGAGTCATCAGCTAAACCAGGATGCGCTGTTGTTTACAACTATGCTCCTCATGAACCCAGTCATGAACCCGGTTTTCTGAATGCTTGTTGTTAAGAACTTCTCCACTTCAGAAACGGCTGCCGGTACCATGCTATGTGGATGCTGCTAGCGACATCTAGCTCTTCTACCGGGTAGAGAGAGGACACAAACACCCGCATCATCACCCAGATTGAGCTTCTCAAAAGGTCGTCTACCATGCTCGTCTGCAAACCGCCAAGTTGGTCATTTACGGCGAATATGCTGGCATGCACTCAACCTTCCTCACTAAGTCGCTTACGCGAACGACACTATATTGGAAGGTGGCCGAACAGAGCCTTCCTCACCTTCTGATCACCGGATCCACCAAAATTCAATTGAGAATCCAAGCCATGGGCATCAGGGCGTCCATGCGAGAACTTCCATTGGTCGGGTCATTTTGCGATTTGATAACTCGCACCATGTCTTCGTATATAGCAGCTAGTAATTCACACTCAATTCTAGTACCCACCAGCTCATTTACAAACCGAGCCTTTCCGAACCTGAAGTGCAACGTGCGTGGCCGTGCATAAGGTTTTATATGTACAGCCTTCTGTATCCGTGCCGTCTTTTGAAAATTTTCAGGTTTCTCAGCGGCTTTCACACTTTTCTTTTTCATGTGTCCTTTCACTTTTCTTGGTATGATTTAAGCCAAATGATTTCGAAAAAGAAGTTTCTATTTTCTGTGTACCAGCAGCTCCCAACCAGCTGCCCCTCCCAGGTTTAATTCGTGAATGCCTTCACTATCCAACTCGATTCCACCCACGCAGACGTTTACACACCGCCTACGCCATTATATGGACCCAGAACCTCGATCGGTTTCGCTCACTCTTTCTTGCTAGCACATACTATCGCCCCGGATACTACCCTTTTCCCGGCCTCACACATTTACAATTCCAAGACCATAATTCCCCAGGTTGCGAGCCCTGATTGGGTGCCATTGTCCGTGACGTAGCCACATCATCTACAGTACTGACCGCCAAACCTTCTACAAGATGGATTCCTATGAGAGAACCTCCCGTATAGCAGTCTCCTACGTTACAACCTCCTATAGACCAACCCCTCATGTATTAGCCTCCCATAGATCACTATCATATAGAAATAGCCTTGGGTAGAAGAATTCATTATGAGTCGGCTCGCCATTGAATAATGATTTTTCACAAGCTACTAGCATCTATTCCGCTCTTACATGCAATGGGTTCCTATACACCCATCGGATAGGGCTTAGGTAAGTGACAAGGTGTCCAGGATGATAGGTTATTTCATTATGTGGTTCGGTCACTCGTCTGGAATAATGTAGTTGATCTCCGACACCGCGTCCTGCGGTACCCAGAACAACAAGTCCGAGTCCTTGGTGAGGCATTGAAATAAGAAAGCTAATGCACGGTGTAGTGAACTTATCGCCAGGATACTGTTCTGCAATTCAACTATGTACACACGAGGAAGTCGACAATGAAAGTTCATGTCCTTTATCTCGGAGGTCTTCGAGCTTGGCGACAAGAGTATAGGATACCGCAGAATCTGTTAACAATGCACATGGGTACCTAAGTAATCAGCATTATAGGGACTGTATCATACCCGTTTGTCTATCCCAACCACCTGACCCCGAGATATCGCTAAGCTATGTGAAATGTTTCCGATTGTTGGGAACCTGCGACGGCCTCACCGTCCATAATACCGGAAACATAGGCATATCCAACTAAGTTGTAGACATAGTCCGACCGTGGCCTCAATACGAAAGGAAATCTCCCACCAAAGAGCACAACCACGACATCACCCGCCTCCATTTCCGCTGGTCCCAGTCCGAAGAACTTCATATCGGTCCAAAACAACCGTCTTCCAATCACCCCGTGGCCTATTAGACCATTTTGCCACTCGCGTAGACAGACATCCCAGTCTGAATCGTGGGCCCGTCTCCACTCCATGCAGTTGTCTTCTGATATCCTTATGTCACTTGTGAGTAGCCGCCAAAAGTCCTGGATGCGCGATCCGCGGGTTTTCTTCTTGGATGCAGCCTCTTGAGTTGTTTTCCCTTGCATGCTCAACTTCGATGACTGGTCCAGAAAATTCTCACCAAGTTGAGCGGCGAAGTTGGACATGAGAGCTTGAACATCCATGCCTGTCTCCATCAGTCTATACGTATCCGACACTACGTCAATCAACAGGCCTTGGGCCTTTAGTGTATGGTTTTGGATGCTGATAATTGAATCCTTTCCGGAAGACGCATTGAAATGATCCCAAGCCGTGAGGAAGCTGAGTTCGCTGTAAAATTGTGACTCCCTTGCAACAAAGGCTGACCAGTCTGGAACCCAGGATGGGAGTGATATGTTCCGTCCGACTTCTGTAGTTCTGACTGAGGGGAACAAACTTTTTCCACGGGAGAGTTGGTGGGCAGTGACGGCTTCGCAAACCTGACTGATTGGAAAGAATTCCATGCCCTGTATGACTTCAGCATTTTCAAAACGCTTTAGAAATTCGAAGATCTTGAGTCGAGGGTCCCAGCGATCCAGATCTCGGGTGGCATTCATAGCGAACCCGAAGTCTTCAGGCACTGTCTTTTGCCGAAAACGATGTAGTCGTCCGACTGTGCGCAGAAACGGGAGGATAACATCGAAATCCAGTACATCGCCGCGTTGAAACCACCCGTGCGTTTTCTGCCGCAAGTATTTGCGCAAGGTGAATGCATTCCTCCCAAAACGGTCCAAATCTATTCCCATGTTGCCACAAATCAACATTATAGACGTTGTGGAGGTCGCATGAAGGAATGGCCAGAATCGTCTCCACCAAGGGAGGGCCATGAGATATCCCAGAGCCCGTTGGGATTCTGGGTTCATCAAATGCCTGAAATCATCAAAACCCTCGTTTTCCTTGTTACTTTCCAGACGTCCTAATTGATAGACCATCCTAAAGGCTAAATAAGCATCCTCCCGTGATATAGCGTAGTCGCGGGAAGCCCTCGAATTGTGATGCTGCCACTGATGGTTCGAAGGAGGAGTCATTGACAGGTTCCATGAGCTAGATGGCGAAGTGCCATAAACATCACCTAACCAAGCGAGGCATCTGGTAGAGCTCCCTAAGATATCATCCATGAGTTCTTCGCTGCATATTTTGTCGTGATAGTCGGTATGATTTATGCAAAGTGCGTCAATCCACAAATGTCTGTCACTCCCTCCATACCTGAGTCTTCGTAACGCAGCAGCAAGTGTGGGTCTCACCATCCACGGCTGGCCATTGAGAAGAATTGGTCTGGACTCTTTCTGGTCTCCCCACACGTATGAGAGCGCTTCATACTGTGGTTCATCTTTCAATTCGACAATAGAAAGCTCACAGCGAATCCCATCTCCAGAGGAATTCGAAGGCAATAGTCTGACAAGGCGGACCTGACCGGAACTGTTGTCCAGCTGTGTATACATTGGTGGAGCTGGTTTGTTGCACCAGGGAATCGCCCGCAGTACCTCGGTTGCGGAGACTATGAACGCGGTTCTGCTGGCAGTACTTGCAACGACAACATGGCCATATATCTTGCCGTTTTCGGCATCTCTGACGACGGTACCAGAATCCCCAACCTGAACGTCTGCGCTGAAACACACGGGATAGACCTCTTGGTAGATTCTTCCGTGCGGGAATCGAACATAGGACGGTCGGCCGCTCATCATTCCCCGAAGCTCCCGCCTTCTGGCTACGCAAGCCACGACTTAGGTAGAACCAGTCTTTATATTGGACACTGTGTCAGGCCGAAGTTCCAGAATGTCGCAGAGAGGTACTTCGAGTTCCGAAAGATCGAGTAGTGCGAAGTCTAGCTCACATGACTTGAAGAAAACCTCTCTGTTAAGAAAATTCGAGTCTCTCGATGCCTGCGGAGGAACTGAATCCCCTGCAGGTTGAGTGGGCATATCGAACAGCCCCATCTCAGAGTTCAGTGACTGGCTTGGAAATGAGGGGACGAGTTGACCAATAGCGATACCTGGCTCTGCAGGGGACGATGACGAGCTATTTGGGAGCAAATCTGGAGATCCTACGGGCTTTTTGGCATAATCAGACTCATAAGGCGAGTCGGTTTCGCTGAAGTCATCCGAACCGTCTTCATCCAGGTCGCTGGAATCGCTGACTGGCGAAGGTTGTCGATTTGCAACACCACAGTTCGGCAAGAACATGTGTGCCGCAGTGAAATAAAAGACACATTTGCCAAACCGAACCATAGCACCAACAGTAGACTTTTGTGAACTAGTAGCATTGACTTTCCCGTCACATGTACCGGTGAGAAAGATCTCAAGAGCTTGTTTGTCGCCAGGGCCGTCAAAGAAGGTCTCCTCTAGCTCCTCGAGGTCCCACTGACTGGTGGCATTCAGTCGGATACGGGGCTCTGTGGCGAGCTGTGGGTCGGGAATATGCGGCGGAAACTCCCAGTGAAAGACTCTGAGGCCGGGGAACTCCTTCAGCAAGCCACTTCGCCTGACCAAATCCATGGCCTTAATCCTTGCTCGCTTGCAAGTATTCGGGCAGGAGAACATGATATATGGCGTTGAATTTCCTGCTGTCTCTCCCAGCATAAACACATCCATGAGAACCATGGCTGAGTCTGGCACACGATGGTCAGATGCTTGGAAAAGCTCGTTGATTCGAGTGAGCAATTCTTTCAATGCGATACTGGCTGGGCTGCCATCCTTAGCTTCCCAGCAGCGCCATTTCTCTTTGAACATCCCGGCCGTTTTGATTTCAATCGCTCCGCGATAATCTCCGACTGATGAAAGAGGATCGTTCCACTTTTGCTTTTGAAGTGGGCTCATAGCTTGCCATCGAACTTGGGGGTATATATGCTCCGATCTTGCACATGATCGGGTCCAAAGCCGACTCTAGATGTCACGTCTCAGAATCCCATGAGACGAACCCTCACGCTGCAGAATGCGATCAGAAACAAAAAACCTGACGTGGTAGGGAGGAGGCTTAAGAAGACAGAGAGATCCCTCCACATCACCCTTAGAACGACACAATGTCAGACACGGAATGAGGAGAAATCAGGCAGAGCCAATTATGCGATGCGCCAAGACACACAGGCATCATTTCCATTTTCCATTGGTAGTTGACTGATCAGAGCCTGCTTCTCTGCAGCCCGCAGCTGACAGATGCGTTGTGAAACAATACTATGAGCTTGGGCACTGAGGGCGGAGTTAAGTGACGTGGACGATTCCGCTGCACCTTTCTGAAAAGCTCTGACTACTCACTTTCGAGTACTCAACTAAGACCACCCCTCCAGTCACAGCATCTTGCTCTGCACATTCACTGCTCAGACCATGGCGGCCTTTCTTGACCCGTTGCCGTGGACGACCCAGCTCGATGTCGCTCGCGCCCTTTTGGAAATGGAGCACGAGGAAACACCAGAAGGTTTGGAATCATTTTTCCGGTTCTACAGTGAGCAATGCAAAATGGTCTACCACGCGTTTAGGGGAAGACTCCCTCTGCGATCACACCAAGACGTGATATTCATAGCAAAGCGTCTGTATCAGGGAATGGCTCGCTCAGACGTCAAAGAACTGCTTCAGACTCGAAGCCCGAATATTTACCAGACCGAGGCAGTAGATGGAGCAATCGACTTGGTAGCACGTTTGATGACCATGCTCGATATCGGCAAATTTCCCGCAACTTCATTTAGCGGCCGCCACGGCATCACTTGGGACAGCGGGACACTACAAGAATTCCTTCACGAGGTGTTTCCGGGAAGCGTTCGAAGAAGCCATGAAGGTATCGACATAGATGCTAGTTTCAACATTAGACAGCTTGATCGGGTTGGAGGTCTCAGTGTCATCTTGACAACAAACCTGGCAGATCATCTCCTCTTACTGCCGGAGAAAGACGCCGTATTGGTCTATCACCATGCGTCTTTCTTAACAAACCAAAACAGGTTGGTCGTATAAATTGCATTTTCATACTACAATGTGGATTTGCTAATGAGCGTCCAAGTGACATATTCCCAGATGGTTTTGTGGAAGAAACTTTAGGCACGTTAGCACTGTTGTTCCCAAAAGGAGATCCGGAGGTGGGACGATGGTATCTTAAAACAAGGAAAGGACAATATCATAGATAAAGCGGTTCTTTCATGCAGGTCACGGGAGAGGCACGTTGGGGAGTTTAAACATTGGCACGATCGCCTGGTTACACTACTGCAGAGGCTTGAACACCCTCGCCAAACCAGTCTGAAACAGGCATGGTTCGATAGACGGAATGGAGCTCAGTGGTATTCTCTGTGGTTCGCGGTAGGATTCACTCTGTTCTTTGGCCTAGTTCAGAGCATCGAAGGCGGAATTCAAGTGTACAAAGCCTATCAAGCGGCCTAGATACCTGTCAGTGTATTACGACGATAGCAAGAAGCTATTTTGGGTAATGTGGTATACTAGCCAAAGCTTACCCTCGCAGGTAGCTAGGAGGCCCGGGAATGGAAATGGGCGGTAAAAAACCTAGAAAATGTTATCATCTGTCAATAGCCCATGAATTTTCTGCAAGCCGCTCGAAGACGTTGATGTAGAAGATCACATGGATGCATGCAATGACATAGATACATGTAACGCTCTGTTTATAAAAATGGCTTGAAGGCGTCGCTCACAAGGTAAAGTTCTCTTATAAGATAACAAAAAGAATAAGATCCCTATTGCCTTCTCATGCAGCGCCTGAATATATTTCGGGGCTTTGTATTTGAATGCTTCCCGCCCGAGCCAAATGAATCTCGAATACATCTTGCATTCCAGTTATTTTCAAGCTTTTGATCATCACGTTCTGTGGATGCAAAGAAGGCTTTGTAACCAAATATACCACACTGGGGGTGAGCCAGTTCCCCCTTTATTAAGGCGTACGGACATATCATTTGACTTGACCGTGACCGTGACCGCCACCGCTTTTGGTTCAAACTCCCCCGAGTATTCGACCCCTTGTGAACTCTGGAACCTCTGGAATAGCCTCGTAGTAGATATTGACACAAATGAGTCCGATTGTGATCGACAACGGCGTCAATAAACCCGCTTGATACAAGTCCGATGGTGGAGTCCCAGCGAAGAGGAAGAAGAATTTGAGCGGGATCAAGATCGACCAAGGAAGTCTCCTGTCTAGTGTTAGCTGGATTGATGTGAACTGGATGAAACGTAGACTCACTGGCGTAGAGATCTTCCATAAATGACCAGCAGAGGAATACCTAGGATTGTCCACAGGGCTAGACCGCTGAAGGGAAAACCTATCAACACACCGACACCAATAGATAATTTTCAGGACCTCGAGGTTGGCAAATGCTTACATGCTGGTTACCCAGCCGGCCCAAGGAATGGCCGTCCGTTGACTTGCGAAAAGAAAAACGCCAAATGCAATGATGCATTGAAGTGTGAACAGAGACTGCCCTAATTTCGCAAGGAATTCCTCTGGCATCGCAAGCAGTGGGACTAGCTGAATGTTATAATCCGGGAATTGTATCGCTGGGTAAAGCGAGGGTCGCAAGGCTGGATCAAAATAAGGAGGTATGGTATCAGATGACCGGATGAGTCGATCCAAACCCAAAGTGATATTTGATTCCGAGAAATGCGTCTGAAGCAAGAACTTAAAGATACCAAGTAGCCGTAGAGGTAGGTCTTACAAGGCTCGAGCAAAGAAATTTGGAAAGACGAATAGACAGCGGCTGCTGAGAATGTAGAGAAACGAAAAAGACAAGCTGCGAGTGAACGCAGTTTGCTCAACGTGGTGAGCTGCAACAGGAAATATATCAAATCAAACATAAAAGCACGCATGGCTATACACTACCTGCTAAGATCCTTGCGCTTCCCTGGCACCCCCCAAACCTGTACCTGACCGACACCACCTCGCGAGCAACCCCGTCCCACCTCCCTTGTCCCGTCCAATAGTATTGCTTGAAATGCGGATTGGAGCGCTCACCCGCAAGCCCGTCCCACCTCCCTTGTCCCGTCCAATAGTATTGCTTGAAATGTGGAATGGAGCGCTCGCTGGCACTTTCGCATCACCCGTTCGCCACAGTTTCGTCGGAGGCAGGAGTGGAGGACGACCACCTCGGGGAGTGAAAGGGCGGCGAGTGGGAGAGGCCCAAGCGACTGCCCAAGCAGGCTGCCTTTCAAAGAAAAATAGGACAGAGGGTCGCTTTTGATCCACCGTGAAGACTGTAGTCCAGTCGACAGGCTGGGACTCGACTGGGGGCGGCTGGTCCCTGAATAACAGCACAGGCCAAGGGTTCTCTGGCCACTGAGGCCTGGGCATACGCTTCCCGCATTATTACCAGCTGTTCCCTTTTTACCACGACCACGAGACCCGCCTGCCCCCACACTGCCGGAAGATGGATAGTGAGGTGGCCGCCGAGGCGGCTGTCGTGGAATTTGTCGCGGTGTGGGCAAAAAAAGAGAGCCGCACCTAGGGACGTTTACACCGACCCACTACTGTGGCGGGGTTTTCCCCAGCCTGTCGCTGTGCCACAAGCGATACTCGTCTGGTGGGTCAACTCCGCCATCGTAACCCATTAAGAAGGTCTGCGACACTGCCTAGGTCATTTGTAAGTCGGGTTCAGCCAAGAGTCCATCCACCCATTCCTGTTCTCCTTGAATAGCCTCGCTGGCGTCTTGCGAGACTCCTGATATTGACGCCCACTGAGGGTTCTGATCAGCTCATGGCCTCTATGCTGATGGAATAGATAATTGCAAAAATGTTCTAGGTGATAGCAATGCTATTGGCGATACTGTCTTCCTCGCAATCTTGGTCAAAAGCCGTGTAATTATACTTGTATCTGGGACGCCTTTAACATTCAGTCCGGGCTATACCGACATACTTCCAGGATATTGGGAGTAGGCGCTGACACATGACTTTTATGCAAGGTATGCGCATGGTTGATTGGGGTATATTTGTGATTCTCCAGGACGGAGCACTGTACAAAATGTGTATAGATACATATTTATCTTCAGAACAAAGCACCTGGGTCGCTCGCAGTGCTTCCACGTGCCTTCGCCTTGCCCTTCAAGAACGCTGAGCACAGCAAGCCAGTAGCAACACTGACGTTCAAGCTGTCCACCACATCGGACCCAGACAGGTTCGGGATGCTAATCTCGACGTTCGCAGCCCTCCTCAGCGCACGGGGCAATCCCTCGCCCTCGCTGCCCACAAGGAGGATGCAAGGATCCTTAAGAAGCGGGTCGTGCTTCTCCAATTCTATGCTGTCGATCTGAGGCCGCTTGGAGTCAGGCTTAGGGGGACAGGCCGCGAAGACCTTCCAGCCGTTCTCCTTGGACTTCTGCAGGAAGTCCTCGACCGAGTCGACCGACAACATGGTCAGAGCCTCAGCGGCTCCCGCCGAGGCCTTCAACACGACCGGGGTGACGGGCGCGGAGCCCTTCTTCGAGACGGCCACGGCTGTGACGCCCATGAAGCTGGCCGTCCTGATGATGGCGCCCAGGTTGCCCGGGTCGAGCACTTGGTCCACGACCAGGACGAGCGGCTTGCGCGAGCCCGACTCGGTGCTCACAAACCCGGAAGTGCCGTTAATCTGGGCTTCCTCGGATGACTGGTGGCCCACGGCAACCTTGAAGCCTGAGCGATCCTGGTCCTCTGAGAACTCCTCCAGGGCGGTGGCTGGGAGTTGAGGCAGAGGTGATGCCTCGAGAACGTGGCCGTTATGTGGGCGGCTGTCGCTCATCTTGTTCAGCATCGGCAGCGATGTCTCCTCGAGATATTCGACCTTGATGCCTCGGCTCCGGGCCAAGTTTGTCAGAACTTGATCCTTCTCCAGTGCCCTGGCGCCGCGGCCTTTTCCTCTGTAGATATACAGCTTGTACATCTTTCGACGCCCAGCTGTCAAGGCGGCCTCCACGGCTGATGTGCCATACAAGAACTGGGACGCGGCTGTGGTGTATGGAACTGACACTGGCCCCTCATTCCTCTTTGGCTTCCATGCCTTTGCGTCGTCAGCATCATCTGAACCCCTGTCGGAGGATCTCGGCCTATTGGAACGAGAAAATGATTTGGGGTCTTGATCACGTCCCGAAGGTTCAAAGGATCTTGTTCGGTCTGAACCATATGCCGTCCCCGGTCTTTGGTCGCGCACCCTAGAATCCGACGGCGCCCGACTGTCGTGCCGACTGCGATCAAAACCATTGGAAGTATCGTCGAATCTCCCCTTATCGCTTCTCTGGTCTCGCACACCTCGGTCTGTCCTAGAGTCCCCCCAAGGCTCTCGTGTGCGTGTGGATCGACTGTCCTGGTCGCCTCTGCTTCTCCCGAATCCACCAGGACGTTCGCTCCTCCCAGATCGCCGGGGCGAGTCGCTTCGCCTTTCGCGATCGAATCTTCGTGGTCCTGACCGATCTGACATGTCGCCTGACATCTGTCTCGCAAAGTCGTCGTGCTGTAGATTGCCCTCTCTGTTCCCTCCGTCGCCCATCTGGACGCCATCGAATAACTGTCCCGTCTTGAACTTCTTTACGAGACTCTTCTCGCCTAGAGGATCCCGCGGGTCCATGAAGCGGGCTTTCCTCGACTTCGTCGGCGGACCTGGCTCCTCCGTGATGTCCTTCTTCCCCTTCCGGATCTTATACTCGATAGGGTTTTGCCTCGCGATCCTCCTAGCTTGACGACGCTCTTCGGGGCTGAGGTATGGTTCATCGCCGGGGCGTTGGCGGATCTCCTTCCGTGGGGAGGATCCTTGCGGTCGTGCTCTCTCGGACCGGTTGAGGCCCTGGTGGATGGCGGACAGGCGAGAGGCGCATCGCTGGGAGGAGAGGGGCAGGAAGCCGACTCGGAGGAGAGGGTTACGCCCTAGCAAGGGCAGTTTTGTGACGAAGCTCATCGCATTGTTGGTGTCTTAAGTCGACCACTACAGACAGACGGGAGGTTGTTGTAGTAATGGTAGGAAGATTCCTGCAGTATTCAGCAGCGAGAGACGAAATGCCCAGGGTTTACTGCTGATCAGTTGTCTAGGGCCTTTCCTAAATTTTTGGCAGGGATCAGCTTAGTGCAGGGATAAGCCGAGTCCAGCGGACGGCCCGGGGGCACGCGGTCTCGGACGCGTCTGGACAGCTTAATTAGGCTGTGCATGCATGCATTCTAATCGCATGTCAACCTCATGCGACCGCCCAATTTTGCGCCAGACAGCGCCCACGCCAACAACACGGGGATCCACAGGCCTCTGACGCCTTGGACGAAGGTATGCGACCATCCTGGCAGTTCCAATACCTCGATTGAACGTATAGTACCTAATTGCGACGATGGTGCAGATGAATGAATCAAGAAATCGAGGTCTGCCTTGACGAGAACTTGCGACGATAGGAGGTGCCCACGAACCCCACGATATGGACGAGTCACAGAATGGGGAGGAGGACCTCTTGTCCTTTCTCCAGCCCCTGACGATGCCGGACGAGTTCACCTTCGAGCCGAGGACTCGCCATTTCGAAGATTCGTCCGATGACGATGTCGCTCAAGAGCCGATCCCAGGCCCCGCGCTGCCCGCGCCGCCCGCACCGCCCGCGCCAATGGCTCCCATGGCTCCCACGGCTCCAATGGCTCCAATGGCTCCCACGTCCCCTACAGCCCCAGTGGCTCCTATGGCTCCAATGGCTCCCATGGCCCCCATGGACACTGGAGAGACCGCAGACCCCGTGGTTGATGTAGCTCCGGAGGCGGAAACAACAGAGGCGAACGGGGTTGCGAGCTCACAACCGCTCGAAGCAAATGGGCATGAGGAGGAGAAGACTGTAGTAGAGCATGACGAGGACGCAATAGAGTACGAAAAGCCTAAAGCCCCGCGCAAGAGCCCAGCAAAGCGTCCAACAAGGAGTCGAGCAACACCGAAAGCAAGGAAAGTCAGCAGTGCTGAGTCTCCAGATGAGAGTGCTTCAGGGTTGCTGAAGTACTTCTCTACTTCTTCGGCCAAGAAGCGAGGCGACTTGAAACCAGACCACGAGAGCGATCTCGAGACAAATAGTGGGAGTCAACTCAACACTAGGAAGAGGAAGTCAAGGGAAGCCACGGGATCTGAGGGCTCAGAGGCGGAACCGGCACCTGAGCCTTTGAAGTTTGAAGTGGTCATCCAGCCTTTGCCACCTGCAGCAGCTCAAGAGTACACCAAAGTGACCCCTGGTGACGAAATCTACCGCGTGTTGGATGTCATCAAGACGGATATTCCTGGTGAAGCGTGGCTCTCGGTGGAGTTTGAGGACGGCCGTGTAGATCAGGTAAGCCACAAATATAGAGCAGTTTTCCTCCAGGTTAAAGTCCAGCTTTGTCCGTTGGCACAACTTTTCTTCACTTCTTCGAGGTTGACTTGGCAACGATCCAAGTGGAAGGCTACCTACCATCCACTCTTTTACCCCTTGGCCATTTCACTTTTCCCTCTTTATCGCAACGCATCGTTTCTCACTCACTTTCACTCTCCACCCCGAGAAACATCTATCACTCTGCATTCCCAACACTCATTCCCAGTATTTTACCAAACGTCGGCTATCAAACGGGTTACAAGTGGAATTTCGCGCCTACCACTCAACCCGTGCCTTTGCACCATCTTCAACTGTGCTGCAAGAAGCACCATCGTTCGTGAACCATCGTTGCCTCTGCAGTTGGCAGAGAGCATCACTACAGTCTTGCTCCAGCAGAAGTGGTATGGAACATACACATCAACCTGAACTTACACAAACACACACACTCTCTCTCTCTCTCGTCGTTGCGCGGTTGCCACTGCGACCTCGTTTTCTTTGCACTGCTCACTTTTCACTCTCCCTCCGACTCGCTAAATTGGCAGCCCACGCTGGCCTATCACATCTCATCGACACACTCAACACTTGCACCCAAGTCCTTCGTTCGCCTCACTCCGATCGCTCTTTTGCCATCAAGACCATTTCACCTTCTCACGTCTTCAAGCACTTTTCCCCTCAAAGGTGGTCAACCTACCAGTTGAGAGCTGGTTGCACAACCACATTCGTCTCTTTTCCTTCTCAATGAAACCACTTTCACTTTCCCAACTGCGACCAAAACGCTAACATCAGCCAAAACAGGTTGCTTTAGACCAGCTTTCAAGCTATCCAAACGGACGCCAAGCTCTTGCTCACTTCAGGAACCCAAAAACCATGGATTCAGACCCAGACGATCACAGCTACATTGGCTACACGGGCCGCCCGAAGAAGCGGAAGGCTGCTACTCAGGACCCCGACTATGAGGGCAACATGGAAGTTGACGATGACGAGGCCATGATGGATGTCTTCGATGACGAGGAGGATGACTTCCCAATCCATCCTGGTCAACGTCGCGCGATTCAGAGGGCGCGGAACTTGGGCACCGCTAGAGGTACACGCACCAGCCACCGCTCCCAGATGCAGCCCCGGCCCAACTATGCTGTGGATCATTACGTTTCAGACGATGGATCAGACACAAAGCGCAGAAGTACACGGAGCCTGCGTAAGACCGCTGGAGCTAAGGCGACGTCTTCGCTGTTTGACAATGATGTGGACGAGCTCCAGAACGAGGGTGAAGGTGACATTTTCAGGGTCAAGTCCGACGTCATGCCGGAGACGACCTCTCGAAGGCGTGGAGGCAAAGCTCGACGCCGTCGTGATCGGCCATCACTCTTTGCCGGCCTGGAAGATGACGACATCGCTTTCGAGCCACCTGTCCGGCGTTCCGACCGGAAGAACAAGACCAACAAGGTCATGGCTGACCTCGCAGCATGGGAGGAGGAGACCTTTGCGCCAGAGGACGACAACAAAGTCCCAGCGGCACCCAAGGCATCTGGAGCTAAAGAGATTTTCGCTTCGACCCCGGATGGCCCATTCAAGCAGTCACACTGCACCACGTGCGATACCTGTGGCAATGGATCCTACGTCTCTAACAAGGGCATCATGATCTACTGCCAGGGTTGCGCAATGTCCTACCACAAGACTTGCCTCGGATACCGCAGCACTCGAGAGCATCTCGTGACCAAAGTTGGGCCGGATCTCTTCGTGCTACAGTGCAGACACTGCATTGGAGTCCGCAAGAAGAAGGACGTCCGCGCCCCGAGTCTCGATATCTGTCAAGAATGCCGGCTTAAGGGTCCGGCTTGTGACGCTTTCGCCCCCAAGCGGTCGGCTCAGCAAGAGCAGAAGCTGCGCGAAGAGAATGAGGGACAGGACCCAATTGTGCCTGTAGATCCTGGCTTGATCAACAACGCCGACAACGTTCTCTTCCGATGCATCTCGTGTCACTGTGCCTACCACTTCGAGCACCTGCCTGCGCTCTACAACACTAGAAAGGCTGAGAGCGACATTCGATCCAGTCGGCTGGCCCAGTACTCTAACTGGAAATGCAAGAACTGCCTGGACATGACCCACAAGATCGACACTCTTGTAGCTTGGCGGCCTATCAACCGCGATGCTTACGTTGAGGGTCAGACTGCTCTAGATTTGGTGGAAGACGCCAAGGAGTACCTCGTCAAGTACGAACGCCAATCTTATGCTCACTGCGAGTGGAAGCCTGGCCCTTGGGTCTATGGAGTGACCAACGCCGTGATGCGCAATGCATTCCCCAAGCGCAACGACGGCGAAAACTTGTTGCCAAAATTTGACGAGAAGGATGCGATCCCTGAGGAGTATCTCCTTGCGGACGTTGTTCTAGACGTGAAATTCAAAGACACATCCAGATTCGAGTCCAAGAGGGCAGACCTGGACAAGGTCTGGAGGATCGACAAAGCCCTGATCAAGTTTGAAGGTCTGGACTATGTTGACGCTGTCTGGGACACACCCCCTCACCACAGCTCCGGACTTCGGTGGGATGCTTTCCTCTCAGCATATAACGAGTTCCTCAATGGCAAGCACTTCAAATCAGAACCAGTAGGCGACATCAGGCAGCGCCTCCGAACATTCCGGGGCTTAGACTTCGACAAGGAAATTGCGTTTGAGGACGGCACACACGGAACAGAGCCTCGTTTCAACAGCTTTTTGAGGGAGGGCAACACTCTGATGAAGTATCAAATCCAAGGGCTCAACTGGATCTTGAACGGCTTCTACCAGGAGCGAAGCGCCGTCCTCGCAGATGAGATGGGCCTTGGAAAGACTATCCAGGTCATCGCCTTGATGGCGTCAGTTAGCCTGCAATCTCCTCGGGCCTGGCCCTGGCTTGTGGTCGTGCCCAATTCGACTTGTCCCAACTGGCGGAGGGAGATCAAGAAATGGGCTCCAGACATGCGAGTGGTGTGCTATCATGGTGGAAAGGAGCCCCAGAGTCTGGCATACAAGTACGAGCTCTTCCCCAACGGCGCTAGAGAGATGAAAGCCCACGTCGTAATCATGTCATACGACTCTGCCCAGGATGACCAAACAAGGAGCCTCTTTAGAAGCGTCAATTGGGTTGGCATGGTCGTTGACGAGGGCCAACGTCTCAAGAACGACGAGAACTTGCTGTACGGAGCGCTTCAATCCATGAGGGTCCCTTGGCGCCTGCTCCTCACCGGCACGCCGCTTCAGAATAATAAGCGTGAACTCTTCAACCTTCTTCAGTTCATCGACCCTTCAAAGAACGCTGAACGCCTTGACGAGCAGTACGCCGAACTTACGAAGGACAACATCTCGGAGCTTCACGAGATGATTAAGCCTTACTTTCTTCGACGTACCAAAGCTAAAGTATTGAAGTTCCTGCCGCCGATGGCGCAGATTATCCTCCCGGTCTCCATGTCTATTGTTCAAGAGAAACTCTGCAAATCGATCATGGAGAGGAACCCAGAGCTGATCCGCGCGATCTTTGCTAATGCCAAGCTCAAATCAAACGAGCGCAGCAGTCTGAACAACATCCTCATGCAGCTGCGGAAGTGTCTCGGCCACCCGTTTCTTTACAGTGGAGCCGTCGAGGACAAGAGCGTGGACCAGGAGACCATGCATCGCAACCTCGTCGAAGCATCCTCCAAGCTTGTTCTCTTAGATCAAATGTTCCCGAAGCTCCATGAGCGCGGGCATCGCGTGCTCATCTTCAGCCAGTTCCTTGGTATGCTTGATATAGTCGAAGACTTCCTCACTGGCATCGGTCTCAAGTATCACCGCCTCGACGGCAACGTCTCGAGTCTCGAGAGACAGAAGCGCATCGACTCATTCAATGAGCCAGGCTCCGAGTATTTCGCTTTCCTACTGTCGACCCGTGCTGGTGGCGTTGGAATCAACTTGGCAACTGCAGACACTGTCGTTATCCTTGATCCCGACTTCAATCCGCACCAAGACCTTCAAGCCCTGTCCCGAGCACACCGAATCGGCCAGAAGAAGAAGGTTCTCTGCTTCCAACTGATGACGAAGGGCAGCGTCGAGGAGAAGATCATGCAGATTGGAAGGAAGAAAATGGCCCTGGACCACGCCTTGGTCGAGAGCATGGATGCCCATGCGAAGAACGGAGAAGCCGGAGAGGATCTCGAGTCCATCCTGAAGCATGGTGCAGAGGCTCTCTTCAACGATGGCGAGAAGGACAAGATCAAGTATGACGCGGCCGCCATTGACAAGTTGCTGGACAGGGCGGCGATCAAACCGACAATAGCAGCCCACGATGAGGATGACGCCAAGGGAACCACATTCTCATATGCACGCGTCTGGCAGAACGAGTCTGGGGATCTGGCAAACGACCTAGAGGTCGATGAAAACGCCGAGGTTCCCATGAGCGTGTGGGATGCCATTCTCAAGCAACGAGAGGACGAGGCCAAGAGAAGGGCCGAGCTCAACAAGGAGGTGCTTGGACGTGGTGGCAGACGACGCCAGGTAAGCCAATTGCACAGGCCGAGTACGTTTGGACCGTATACTAAGACTCCTTTTGTTCAGGCTGTCAAGTACACTGGCGATGCCGTTGAGGGCCTTGAGCCCGTTGACGGTGGTGCTGAGGCAAAGCTGGGTTCTGATATTGACGAGGACTTCATTAGCAGTGATCCCTCTGACAGTGACTCTGAAGACGGTAAAGTTGATTCTGGAACGAACTCACAAGGACAGGCAAAGAAAGGTACCCCACGCTCTCGAAAGACTCCAATCAAGCAGACCCCAAAGAAGCAGCAGTCTAACAAGAACACACCTCAGCCAACCCCATCGAAGCGATCCAGCCCCCGAAAGCGCCAGCCGCTCCAGAAAACCACACCGCCCCGAAAGCGCCAGGCAGCACAAGGCAAGACGCCCCAGTCCCAGCGAAGAGGCCACGCGGGCGCCCTAGGAAAAACGTCGACGGCCAAAACGACGGGAGCAAAGGCGGCGCCAGTGACGCCCACCAAAGCCAGGGGCAAGGGCAAGGCACTCCAACTAGAGGAGGACAGCTCGGGCGAGGACGAGGTAGAGGAAAACCAGGACCAGCTCCAGGAGGAGGAGGACGCGCTTCAGCCGGACCCCCAGCAGGACGAAACCCGGGAGGAGGGCACCCAGCAGGGGGATACGGACAGCCCCCTACTGGAATCCCGCCAGTCTCCTCAGGCATCGGCGGACCAGGACCTCAGTTCGCACTCGTCTGGCAAACAACAGGTCAAGGTATCCAGCAACCGCAACAGCCCGGACCTTACGGTCAATTCCCCAGCCCGCAGTTCCCTAACGCCTTTGTCACGCACCCCTTCCCCCATCATGGAGCCAGCCTCGGTCAGTACGGGAACTACCCGCAGCAACACATCCCGTCCTACATCACCCCAGTAGGACCTGGGATAGTGCCCGGGAACACTAACCTGCAGAATTTCAACGGTGGAGCTGCACCACCGCCTCGAGGTATGCGCCTTTGCTCACTGTTAATCCCAAGGAGATTCTGACACTCGCAGCACCTCCTCCGCTGGCACCGCGGCCCCCACAAAACAGTGCTGTGAGACCAAATGGGACAAGTTCGGGCCCATCTGTGTCTCGAACTCAGTGTAAGAATTGCCATCTTTATCATCCGCAGGACCGGCAGTGCCCCAACCTGAAAACGGAGATTCAAGTGCGACTGGCACTTGATCAAGTCAAGTCGTTGTCTGGCGGCGATGCCGTGAAAGCGCAACAAAATAGAGAAATCCTGCAGAACCTTTTGAGAGCAAAACGCCAAGGTTCAACAGGAGCTGCTGCTGGGCCCCCTGCTCAGCCTAGTCCCCAACCACAACTACTAATTCCTTCACCCGTCGTACCCCAAGTAACCCAACAACCACAACCGCAACCGCAATTAGAGCAACCTCGGCTTGTCGCTCCACCGCAGTCTGAAGAAGAATCTTCTGGATCTGACGAATCGTCGTCAGAGGAAGAGTCCGAGTCTGAATCGGGAGACAATGGTGCTGGATCCGGACCAAACGTGGGTTCAGAGCAACTAGGCCATGGATAGACCAGCAAATGGGCTAGCTTATCTGCGAGCTGGGATACAGAGACATTACATCTCTATGCATGACAAAGCCCCTTCCACCTTGCTGACCAACGGTCTGGACAAGCTCACTCTTGTTCCGACTCATATCGGCCACGCCCGACAAATGCTTTGATTGGGCAGTTAGATCGATTAGGCAAATACAATTTTGGAATGCATTCTGCATGGTTTCCCTTCTTTCTGACCTGTGACCTATGACTTCTGCGCTGTTGCCTGCTGTATCTGCTAACTGCATCCATAGAGATGTGCAGCAATCACGTGAGGGAGTACAACAACCACCTGCGGGTATCCGTGGATGCATACAACCTTATTTGACGTCCTCCGTTTGCTCTCAGGACAAAGTGAACCTGGCAGAATGATAAAAGAAGCTCAAATGCCCTCCCCTCTCAGGGGCTCCTGCGGCAATGTCCAGAGTCCCTCTTGTTCCGGATGTTCCTGATATTCTTGCATGGTCATTGAAGAGAAGCCCAGGCCGCCTTTGTCCTCTCACTGTGTTCCGCTACTCGAACTATTGAGTACCGCAGGGTATAAGATAGGTGCTGCAAAAGACTCTGCCTGCCTCCGTTTGCTCCCGGCCCCTTTATTACCTGACCGCCGCCATCCTCAGGAGTACCCCTTCGGTCCACTTGGGTCTCATCATGGAAGCCCAACCTAATCGCAATATCTCTGGTGTGCGTCCTTGCCCTAAAACTCCTTCCGACGTAAGTTGCTCCTCAGGGCCTTGTTCCGCGGTCTCAACTCGTGAAACCTCCCCAGCCTCATCGACACAATATCTCCTGGAGAGGTCCGCGCCCGGGATTCGCTAATATCGTGCCCTGACGACATCATCGCCATCCCATCGACAGGCCCGGATCAGTTCAGACCGTGCTATTATTCGTGCAGACCGCGCCCCGGTCTGGAGCCCACGATAGCTTCCCCCTAGAGATGAACCCCAATCCTTTCCAGCCCGTCAGTGGTGGCCGCCACAGCAACAAGCTCGCAGCCGAGGACCATCGCGTTAGTCACCCTTCTTCTGGAGCCACAGCTGACGACGGCAACCTTCGTCATCGTCTTTCGAACCATCAATTTCGACACATCCTCGTACCAAACCCTTCGCAGCATCCCTCTTCGATTCCGCCTGCTTCCACAAGTATCCCTCGCGGTCTCCGTACCCCAAACTGGCGTAGCTCAACGGTCAGTCTTGACAGCCTGACCTCGCCGTCCCCGATCAGCAACAGCTTGACAGACCCTTCTTCCACTTGCCCCCATCCTCGCGATACCCCTCCCAGAGACTTCCCCACCGCGAGTAGCCCTCCGTTCCTTCGTCAAGGTGTTTCGAACTTCGATCCACGAGGCAACCACAGCCCCTTCGCGCACCCACCGTACGTCCCCATCGCAGGCTTCAGCAGCAGCAAGTCGTCGTCCTCGATCCAGTACCGCGACAACAAGTACCCCTTCGACACCCATTCCCTTCCCGTCAACAACGTTGCCGTCATGAAGCCCCAGACAGGCAAGATTATCGCTGATTCCGCCATGGATCGTACCATGGCCTACTGTTACGATCGTGGCGGAGGCGAATTCACGCGACTCATCCCCGTTGACATGCTCCCCGCGGAGCTGGAGAACATTCCTCGTCGCGTTGCTACCGACGCGGAGATGATCGTGCTTCCGATTCCTCGACAGCCTGGAGCGGGCGGACAGCCTGCTGACGCAACAATGGAGCAGCAGCGCTTTGCAACTGTAAGTTTTTCCCGTCTTCTCCATCAAGGTTCTTCCCATTCCACACTTCGTTGTGTCATGATCTGTTGTCGTCGGCGACGATGACCACGAACCTGTACTCTTGGAGCGAGAGAGCAGTGATTGACTTGCTTGCTTGCTCACCTGCTTGACCTTCCTTGCTCCATGACGTTCATGAGTCGTGGTGTTTCTGAGTTTCTGAGTTTCAACACCACCATCACCACTGGGGAAGACACATGGACTGACGCTGGGATGCGCATCACAGCCAACCACCAGCCCCAACGGTAACGGCGTCGCGAGTACCGACATCATCCAGGTAAGTAAAGGAAGCAAGCAAGCAAGTCCTCTTTCCCTCGTTACTGCCACCAGTACAAGTCCCAGAGATGGGAATGGTCCCGTTCACGCATCCCACGGTGTGCCGACCGTGACGAAACACTGCGACGAGAGCTCAGATGGCTAACACTTCGCCATCTGGCATGACAGTCCCAGATCGACTCCATTGTCAACTCTTCTCCCGGCCCTGGAGCCGGTCAGCTCGTCATCGCCACTCGTGGGTTCGACGGAAGCACTCCGACTCGCAACCACGCAAACAGCAGCGCTGGCGGCAGCAGCGGCCGTCGCGAGAAAATCTATTGCGACAAATGGATTCATGATGGCACCTGTGCTTTCACCCAACAGGGGTGCAAGTACAAGCACGAAATGCCTCACGATCGGGAGACTCAAGAGAAGTTGGGCCTTTTCCACGGCTATCCGACCTGGTGGAAGAAGGCAGCCTTGGACGTTCAACGCCCCCTGGCCATCGACGATCGTCCCGCGAACTTGAGCAGCGGACGTCCTGCCCTGCCCGCCATTGCGGCGAGCACCAGCATGGGAACCGGAATGAGCAACGCCGTCGTCTCGTCCAACTGGCGTGCGGGACCTGGCCCGGTCTTTGGTGACGCCGGCGGCGTCCAGCGCAGCCCGTCGTCCCCGACGCCCCTTGGTAGCGGCGGTATGGGACGTAGCATCGGATTCGGAAGCGCCGGTCGCGGAAGTGGACGTCAAGTGCGGACTTTCGGTGAGTGCCCAACGCTCTCCCCAGACTTTACCCCCTCACGGATATCCCTAGAAGGATCCCATCCGTTCCAGGACGATCGCTGACCCCTCGTCCCGCAGCCTCCTTCACTCCCCCGACATACGGACCAATCGCTCCTCCTTCTCGTGCCGGAGGCGCCACCTCTGGCTCTGCCTCTGGTCCTGCTTCGGGATCTGGCTCTGGCACCTACGCCACCGCGGCGGCAGCGGCCCCTAGTGTTCCTACCACCAGGAACACCCGTGCCATGACCCTTTCTTCGATGGCCAGCAACAACGAGGCTGGAGGCGGTGCTCCGTATGGTGCCCCTCAGCGCTCTGCCTTCGATACTGGCAACCCCTTCGCCCCTCTCGGCGAGCTCGTTCAGCAGTCTTCTCCTGCTGACTCCCCCGTGATGCGTCGCGAGGATCCAGAGAGCTCCAGTGGCGATAACACCGCCGCTGACGGCGAGCAGCGCGGCGCTCCCCTGTGAGCAGGCCTGTCGTCTCCCTGTTGGGGCTGATTTCCCTCACACGACTTGGTTGCCCCTTGTGCTGGCTGCCCTACTCGGCTTTGGTCTTGGGCTCTGCGTCGAGCTTTCTTCCCTTGTGCTCCGTTTTGCCACATCGTCGACCCTGGCTGTCCTTGTTTTCGGTTCTTCTCAAGGCTTTTCCATCGCGGACTTTGCGCTGCCTTGCGTGGGCTTGTCTGGCTTGGGCTTTTCCTTGCCTGATCCACTGATTGGTCTCTGCTTCGGCTTTCCTAATGCTCTCGGTGGCACTCCCATTCGACTCGTCTTGCCGGCCTACCATCCTATGGGATACCATCCTATGGGATACCATCCTGTTGGGATACCATCCTATGGGATACCCTCCTGTGGGATACCATCCTGTGGGGTACCCTCCTGTGGGATACCCTCCTGTGGGATACCCTCCTATGGGATACCCTCCTATGGGGTACCCTCCCACGGGATGCTTTGTTTTCGGCTTTCACGAGATTGCGATGGTACCCCGCGTTGCGCTGGATGGAGGTTGGGGATTCGACAAGGGGGTCAGTGAGTCGGACTGCGTTCGTTTTCTCATGGCCTTGGCGCGCTCGGCTTGCGTCGGTCTGTCTACAAGGCGTTTGGCTCAGGCTTCGAACGGATCTGGCTGACGGGATCGACTGTTTGTTTGGATTGGTCTTTACGGATGGATTGGATTGATTGACGATGCTGACGACGAACGTTGATGGACACCCGCCGGCCGCCTGATTTGATGGGTTGATGGATCGATTGAATGGTTTTTCCTTTTTCTATTTCCTTGCGTTGTTGTTTTTCTTTGCCCCTTCGCTCTTGGTTGAATCCAGAGTTTCGGAACTAAAGGGGATCGCGGATCGTTTTCACTTGGCCCAGCTGAGGGGAGGGACCGAATTCAAGGGGGGAACACGAAGGGCGACGTTGAGTTTTGCGATGCTTTCCGGGCTCTCGATCAAGGCAAACAACTTGAGGGCTCGTTTTCCTCCCCCACTACTTGGATGCAGCAATTTGGCATAGCATCACTGTGTATACTAGAAAGAAAACGGCGAATTCGTCCACACGAAGGGGACTGCATTGGCACAAGGTTTCAGGGCATGCGGTGTTCAGTCTTTGCATTCACTTGGTTTGGCCGTCAGGCCTCTCTTCTATAGTGAATTGGTTATACAAGAATCAACCAGCTATAGAGTGAATGAATGGCAATACCTACGCCACCAAACAGTTCGTTTTCTGCAGGTTTGTGATCTACAAAACGTGCATCTCACAGCCAGCGAACGCTCCAGGTAGGCTTGCCCTTCCTGAACGGGACGACCTCGATGCCCTCGCCCTTGATGCTCTCCACCACGACCTCGTCCTTCTTCTCCACGACGATACGCTCCTTGGGGGCCTCAACCCCGTAGAAGCTGCGCCCAAACCCACCGAGGAAGCCCTCCAGAAGCTCCTGCGTGACCTGCGACTCCTCGATGTCGCCCCTGGCGACGGCCTCCTCCAGGGCCGTGAGGACGTAGGCGACGGCGTAGGGCTGCGTGAAGACACCGGCCGCGGTGTTTCCCTTGCCCTTCTTGGCGCTGATGTCGTGTGGCGCCGAGTCGGTGCCCAGGAAGAACTTGCCCTTGCTTGTAACGGCGGCCCGGAGCAGGGCGAGGCGGTCGTTCGGCATCTGAGCGAGAGCCTTGTCAGTACAAACGTAATGTGGAAACAGGAGGTTGTCCCATAGGAGGACGCCCTGTGTGATGGTGGCCCAGTAGAGGCCATCCTATAGGAGTGTATCCCATATGAAGTTGTCCGATAGGAGTCCGTCCCACAGGAGGTTGTCTTATAGGAGGTTGTCTGATGGGAGGTTGTCTGATGGGAGGTTGTCTGATGGGAGGTTGTCTGATGGGAGGTTGTCTGATGGGAGGTTGTCTGATGGGAGGTTGTCTGATGGGAGGTTGTCTGATGGGAGGTTGTCTGATGGGAGGTTGTCTGATGGGAGGTTGTCTGATGGGAGGTTGTCTGATGGGAGGTGGTCTAACGGGACGAAAGGAACTATTCTGTTTACCTTGGCAACTGGCTTGCAGTAGTGGAACTGTTCGCCACAGCTCGTCAGTAAGGAGTGCCTAAATCACTCGACGTACGTTACGCGCAGAGCAGGCATTGCGTGCTACTTACGACATCGCCAGCCCAGTCGTCAACAATCAGGAACCTGTAGCAAGACAGTGTCAGCACCAAAAGACTATAGTGCTTGAGCTACGCCAGGGAGAGAGAACCAGGCTTACAGATGATGAGCCGTGATAGTCCCGACTACGGTGTCACCGCAGGCCTCAACAGCCTTGACAGCATCGGCAGTTGTGCAGTGTTCCAGGACGATCTTGAGCTTCGGGAACTTCGTGTGGATGGCCTTCAGAGTGGGCAGGAAGCTCGCCTCGGCATTCATGATGGTGATGTTCTTCTTGTGGTCACTGGCGCACTCGCCGTGGATGTTCTAGGCATCGACGGGGTCAGCCATTGAACATCACAACATAAGACTAACTTGAAACAGTCTCCGAGACCCGGGCATCTTCGCCATTACGGAATTCATGCGGCTGGTAATATGAGGGATCAAAATCAAACATGCGCGCAATCTCAGACCGTTGTAGTCTAAATCCGAACTGCGTCATTGTCTCCCAGTGAAGGGTGTATGACTCCGTGTTCAAATGTTTTGGTCTCATCATTGACTGCAGGGAGACCGAACAGGTACGAAAGGGCAGTGGTAACCACTCGGAGTCACCCAGTCTACAGTTCTCCTCGCCAAAGAACGACTCGCCCGACCGCAAACCAGGGGGGCTTACCAGGATGAGACCCTCCTGCTCCATGGCCTCGAACACGGGGTAGAACTGCTCATAGTCCGTGACCCCAGACTCCGAGTTTGTTGTCAGGCCCGCCGGGTAGCTCTTGATGCCCGCGATGCCGGCCTTCTTGGCCTCACGGACAACCTCGGGCGTGATGGATGGGTGGAGGTAAAGGGTCATGAGGTAGGTGACAGAGGGGTCCACCTTCAGCAGACGCTCCTTGTACTCCAGGGCCATCTGGACGGTGGTCACGGGAGGTACGAGGTTGGGCATCACGTATGCCACGCTACAGGCGGGAGACTTGAGTGTAAGCCAATGAACTATCACGACTTTGGTTGGGCAAGGGAATATGCCTACTTCACACCACCCTGCCGGATCGTGGGCACGACGGCAGCAGACATGGGGCCATCCCGAACGTGGACGTGGAAATCTGCTGCTGCTGGCAGCTCATACTTGTCTGGGAGAGGCATGATGGTGGAGATCTACGGCATGGTTAGTCAAAGACCTCGTTGAAACGCAGATGTGCTGAACATCAAATCGACTTCGTCTCTCATGCTTCACGGGGGTCAATTGGGATCTTACAGGGCGTTAAACTATCAATTCGGTATAGCAAGGCAGACTCATGAAAGTGATCTGAAATGCCAAACTCAAATGAATGAGTGAAGGGGGTCAGGAGCCCACATTTTCAAGACCCCTGCAAACCGTGCATCGCGAAAATCTGGGGCCAGTTGAAGAGTGAGGTCTTCTCCCGCAACTGACACAAGCGCGCAGGCGCGGTGGCAGGCGCTGAGATGGGGACCCTTGTCAGAAAATGAAGAAGCTTGGGCCACATTGACTTTGGCGGGGTCCCGCGGAGCCTGGTTACCTGGAGCAGCCTGCCTACAGAGGTACGTACCTCCCACCCTACGTGCCTACCTGCCTTAGAGTGTGATGGCGTGGGGAAGCGTCCTCTGCAGATAGACCGATTGCCAGTCTTGATCGTCTACCGCTCTTCGAGCTGTACCGCATCTGCACGACAATCTCTCCTTCCACTTCTCAGTCTTTACAAAACTTGCCCTGCGCCTAAGAACTACAAACCATAATGCTGCTCGAGACCGTGCAGTCCTCTCGCTGAGTCCGTTTTACTTGTCCGCTGCGGCGGGTGTTGATTAGGCAGGGAGCCTCGTCTGCCCACCATCGTCATCGTCGTTCCCAAACGCCACCGCCACCCGCGACAGCTCACCCACCGTAGCTGTTCGCCTCCCTTTCCGCCTCTGCTCTCCCCAGATACCCGCCGACTTCGCACGCACACCTCACCATGGACAATGCTGCGTCAGTCCTCTTGGGCTTTCCCCCTTCTCAGCCGTTCGTGACAGACGAGGACTACGACAATGCCGTCCACTCCCACCTGCACCAAATAGATCAGCTCTTCAGCAAGGAGACTGCCACTATTGCACAGCATGGTATCGAGATTCTTCAGGTACGATCTCAGCCAATTGTCGATCGTGAGATGCAGGACCCTGACTGATTCCTCTGTAGCTATTAGATCCGGCCGTCAATAGCATTTCCTACCTCGCCGTGTTCAACACCATTTCCGAAAGCGCAACCTTCCCACCCGAGGCGCGATTGCAAGCCCTTGTCACGTTTCTCTTGACTTTCGATGCCAGGCAGATCCGGTACGTAGGAAGCCATCTCACGACATGGCTGGACAAGGTGGCATCGGGCACAATGCTGCCGGTAAGCCTCCCTTACCCTCTCGTCGCCCCTCCTCTAACACTATCTGCATCAAGCACGATCTCGCAGTCGAAGTTCTCGCAAGAGCCATCCTCCGACTCGACCCCAGCGGAGCGATGTTGACGTCCCATCACCTATCACTCGTGCGACTAGCCTATGACAACAATGTCCCCGAGCCAGCCTTCCAAGTCACCGACAAACAAATCGTCTACTTTCCCGGCATGTCTCGAGACCAGGGCGCTGGGAACCGGGCAAATGCAGCAATTCAGAAGCCACTCTGTGACACGAGTCTCCCCCCAACAAACTACATCATGGTCGAGACAGGTCTGACTACCGCAGTCACGGTTGATCAAGTCCTACAGTATGACCTCACATGCGGCCTGCTGTACTGCTCCAGGCGGCAGTGGGCAAAGGCGCGCGCGGCCTTCGAGCGAGTCATCACTCATCCTACGCGCGACGGTGGAGTCAGCAAGATCATGATTGAGGCCTTCAACAAGTGGGTTCTCGTCAGCCTGCTCGTGAACGGGCGCACACCGACTGTGCCCCCCACGACCGGCTCAACCGCTAGCAAGACGTGCGAGACGACGGGAAAACCATACTTGTCCATCGCGGCACACTTTGACACGATGGATGCTACATCCCTCAAGACAGAAGTCGAGACCAACTCAGGAGTCTGGGCCAACGACCGAAATACAGGATTGGTCCAGGAGGTCCTGGCCGCACACCAGAAGTGGCAAATTATCGATCTAAGGAGGATCTACTCCAAGGTGTCACTTGCCGACCTCCGCCAAAAGACGTGCAGCGCCGAGACAGGCGATGTCCTGCCCAGCGACAACGACGTGGAGGCGCTGGTACAGGGCATGATCAGCTCGGGCATGCTGAACGGCGTTATTGAGAAACCTGCCGACAAGCCCCCATACCTGAAGTACCTCTCCGACTCTAGCGACCTGTCTGAGAAGCAGTACCAACGCGAGATCGCCTCCATCTTCGTCAAGATGAAGGACCTCGAGGCCATATACAAGGCTACCAGCGCGCGCCTGAGCACCAACCCGTTCTACGTCAAGCAGCACATCCGGGAGGCGCAGCGCGAGAAGGATCTGGGCCGCAACACGGCCTCGGCGTTCGACGCCACGGTGGACGACGAGGACCTGATGACGGGTGTTCATGAGGGGGGCATGTTGTAGGGTGACAGGTACCCCGTTGATTCTCGTTCTCGTACAACAGTGTTGGCTGCAGTGCTTCGTAGGTTTGGGTGAAAGCGTGAGGGACAGCAGGAGCCGAGCGGTACTGGCGCTACTGTGCGGGATAGTAGTCGAGGGAAAAGACGCTCGCCGGCTGCGGCGTTACCGAAGGGATCCTTCTTAGCCGATGATGAGGGGGGCAGCGCATACAGCAGTCATCGGTCTCCTGTGGGCGAGGAAACCCGCATGGGGAGGAGTACCAACCTGTGTCGAGGTTGGTCTCGCCGACTTTTTTGGGGCAGGTACACCTCTAGATGGTAGATCCAGGTCTGTCAATCACCGTCGTTGCGGAGGTAGACATGGCATAGCCAAGCCGCAAGACCAGGCTATACCTGGAAGAGTCCAGCTCAGCAGTTAAAAATTTCAAAACTGAAGGCATTCCTACCAATGCATTGGCTGTATTCGTAGACATGTCCACAGTCTCCGTTTGAGTTCCGTCCCGATTGTCCGCTTACGTAGAATAGCACATCTTGTCTGGGCCATGGCACATACTTCAAACACACATGCTAGTATTGATCTTGCTTTGCACTGATGCTACAGTCTCTTCCTGCCTCCCGAGGCCCCTCCCTTCCTTCAACCAGAATCAGATTCATACACGGGCCAGGTAATTAAAGTCAGGTATCTATTGCCTCCCTTTCCTTTTTCCCGAACAAATGTGAGCATAAAACACCAAAATCCATCGACAAAGCTTCCGTGGGCGAGTAGCGTGATGTGCGGTTCAGCAAGTAAGTTGTTACCCTTCCGTCTGTCACCACAATAGCCAGATGTCCGCCCGAGACACGGCCGATCGGTTCCTTACTGACCGGACCGGTCAGTGCCAGGGCCCTCACATCGCCATGTCCTCGTACTGCTTGATCAGCGTGGCCAGCGTGTTGGCCTCGGCCACGTAGTTCAGAGGCTCGGCGCGCATGACCTGGTATCGGATCCTAATCGGCGGAGTCAGCAAATGTATAACTACGCCTCATACTGCGCGGAAAAAGCAACCGTGCTGCTTTCTGAAATGGAGAGAGAGGGGAGGGAAGGTCTTACCGCTGTGTATCACCAAACATGTCCATCTTCGCCCTACACCTGAAGCTGTACTTGGTGCAGTTCGCCTCGTCGAACACCTTGGCCAGCTGCTCCTCGTCGGTCTCCTTCAGCTGCATGAGCTCGTCGGCGGACCTCCCGCCCATTATGGCGCGCCCGGTGTCGTCGAAGCAGCTCAGCCACAGCTGGCCCGTGTGGTCGTTCACGTTGACGGACATGATGTAGCGGTACTCGGGCCTGTCGTGGGTGATGCTGCACTTCTCGCAGCGCCAGCCGTTGTCCTCCTCGATGACCTTCTTGTTGCAGTCGGCCGAGCGGCAGGCCGGGTAGCAGAAGCTCTCCTGCTTGATGTAGACGATGGTCCCCTTGACGGTGAAGTAGACCTGCTCCTCCATGCCGAGCCCGGAGTCCTTCACGTTGGCGATGCTCCTGACGTCCTCCTTGCGGCCCGCGGCGCTGCCCATCGAGGCCATGTTGTTGTGCGAGCGGTAGTCGTCGGTGCGGCCTGACGCGTCGTACCAGCCCTTCAGCCGGTGGGCCTCTGTGATGTCTGGGTTGACGGCCATCGTGCCCGATGACAGGAGAGACAGCGAGCGCCCGCCAAAGTCGGACACGCGCACGCCCTTGAACGCGACGACGGACTCGAGGGGCGCGTCGAAGCTGTTGGCGGTCTTGCCCCACAGGGTCACGCGCACGGAGAACCCGCTGTCGTCGACGATGGTAAGCTCCCGCTTCTCGTAATCCTTCTGTGTGGTCTTGGACTGGAATGATTTGACCTCCTCGACATCCTTCAGAATGCCGACAACGTCGACAGTGGTGTCCTTCTCGACCTTGCCCAGCTCCTCGATGCCGCAGAAGTTGAAGCGGACCTGCGGGACGTCGCTCTGGTCCTCGGCCTTCTCGATGACCGTGTTGCGATCAAAGGCGAGCTCGTAGTCGTTGGGCAGGTTCGAGAACTGCTTCTTGGCCATGTTGACCTTGCAGGGGCTGGATACGTAGTAGACCGCGCCGTCCTGCAGGAGGTCGTAGAACTGGTCGCACTGCTCGTTGAACCCGGTCGCCTTGATCTCGCCGCTCTCGTCCAGGAAGTTGACGCTGAAGAGCTTGCCCTCGCCTGTGGACTTGTGCCACGTCTTGATCTCGGACTTGGCGCTCACCCGGGCCTTGATCGTCCACTTGTTCGCATATGGAGACAGGGCCTCGATGGGGTATATGACGTTGTTTCCGAGCTGGGATGGGCCCCGTGTGGGCAAGTTCTCCCTCTTGACTGAAGGCTTTGAGTCTTCTTGCTTGTTTCCGTAGAATCCGCTTCCGCCGATAGTCGTGCTGGTGGCGGCCTCTTCCGACTTCGCTTCGAAAGGTTTGGGGTCGCCGATCTTGTCGGGTGTGCCGAGGGACTCGATGACATCGACGTCGAGGACGATCAAGATACTAGTGGGGCTGGTCAGCACATGCACGATTTCTTCCGGTAAGAATGGTGTCCGGCATACTTCTTCCCCTTGACCGAGTTACTCGAGTAGGTCTTGAGTCTCAAGATGCAGCCCTTGACAAGTTTGCCATCGTGGACAACGTGATTTGCCTGGGTGGCGAGCATGCACTGGACATAGTTATCACCATCGCTCAGGACGACGCGGTATCTGTCTGGACCGCCCGTCTTTGCCTGGTCCATATGCTTGAGCTGGAGGCATTGCAGTACGGGGACTGGGAACTGGGCGTTGGCCCTCGCGGGATCGTTGAAGATGGCACTGGCAGGTAGGTCATGGTCAGTACTTGAACGAGGGGTATCGCGACGGCGCGGGGCCAAGATGGTGCATACTTGAGGGCGCCTCTGGTGATCTGGTTGGCAGCGTCACCCATTTTGTCGGTTGAGTTCGAAAGCCGAGTATTGGAAAGTTGAGTACAACAACACACGAGGGTTTTCGAGGCTCAAAGGTTGTGATGAAGTGGCGTGGGCCTCCGTGGTTGTTTGGCACTTTCTCGCCTAAGAAGAAGACGCGTCTGACGCGACTTTCCTAGCCCCCGCCCCGCGACAGTTAATTAGGCAGGGGTGGGTCTTTCTCGCCGCTTACATAACGCCAACACTCACAACATCCAAGGCAGCCACCACAGTCACTCGATACTATCCTCGCATTCCTATTACCATAACATCGCCACACCTCCAGAAAGCTGTATGATGTCATACAGGAGCTTCTGTGACCCACCCACCTCTGGTTTGTGTAAACCTCCTGTTTCCTAGGAGGCTGTCCCTCAGTTGGCCGTCCCTCTGAAGTTTGTCTAAGAGGAGGTTAGAATCTACACAGATGCCATGGTCGCGTAACGGATACTCGAGCACAGCAAGAAGTTGTGTGGGTGAAGACCCAGTCTAGTATCTAGGTAATTCTACTGTAAAATGCACCGTCTCTACCTCAAACCGACCAAGGACCATCCCAATGCCAGACTACATAGGCACCTTAGGAGCCATGCGCCTCCAGAAATCACACCTCTCCCCTCTACCTCCCTCCCACGTCCTGGCATCAACCTCCCTGAACGCATTCTCCAGCCCGGGCTCAACATTGACAGCAACCTCTCCAAGACCAAACCCAGCTTCTATCCTTGTGGGCGTGCCACCAGTCTGGTTGAAGTTAACCATAGAATCGTGTCCCCACTTCGGCCAGTTCGACAAGACGTCGGAGCCAGTGTTATTCGCAATATCGGCCGGTATATTCGGCGAACCAGTCTCGATGTATGCACCCCACATGCTCCGCCACGCCCGTACAAACTCATCGCTCACGGTCGGTATCGACGGGCCAAGATAGGCCGAGGCGTCAGCCCCGTGCAGAGCAGGCGGGCTGGTGTACGTGAAGAGGTACGACGACTTGTCATCGTCTCCAGTGAAGCCAGTTGCTACCCAGTACGAGGCACACTGGAATGTGGCTTCCCCGTAGATGGCGAAGGCCCGCTGCTGGTGGCCGATGCCGAAGGGCGACACGTCGACGGCCGTCGGTCCCCTGTCGCCTGCCGTTGCGAAAAGGGGGTTAGAAGTATCCGCGCCGTAATCTGAGAGGGGGTATGTCTCGAGCACGGACGCGATATCATCGTCGTCGAACCGAGGAAAGCTGGTGCGCACAAAGTCGACCAGTGCCTCCTCCGTGGTGATGTTCTTCGGAACAAAGAAAGGGCCTTCGTCTGCGTTGTGACTAGCCCACATATGGTTCCCGTTTACCGCCTTCTTTTCGAGCAGCTGGACAGATGGAGCGTCCTGGATGAAGCGTCCGTCGGTGACTGGGGCGAAAGCCCACGTGCCGTATGCCGCAGCATTGGTGACATTTACGTTCGCCTCCTGGAGAACTTCGACATCCTTGCTGCGGAGGCAAGACAGTTTGTCGGATTCACCTTCGCATCCGCTCAGACTGACGAATTGTTTGTACAAGTAAGTTGGGACATCTTCGTCGTAGCTGAGATTTTCATCAGTCTCAGAGGGGCAAAATGATCTTGGGATTCAACTCACTTGTAGTGTCGAGGGAGGTAAGGCGAGGAAGCCACACCCTGAAACTGATTAGACGGATTCCGCGCAAGTCTCATGTGTAAAGGCTCACCTGGTCGAACAGCTTGTCCCCATCAGAGCCACCATTCGCCATAGAATGGAGCATGACGGAGCCACCACCTGCCGAGACACCATGGATGGTCACGCGTGACTTATCACCACCAAACGCGCCGATGTGCTTCTGTATCCACTCTAGGGCGAATCTCTGGTCAAGTAAACCAGCATTCAGATCCCCGTCTTCCTTGATATCTTCAGATGACAAGAATCCGAAAGCCCCGAGCTGCGAGACATCAGCCATCTCGTACAACTTTGCGTTGACAATTATTCACTCACCCTGTAGTTCATGGCAACTGCAATATACTCGTTCCCATTGGCGTTGATGAACTCCCGAAGGTCCCAAACCCCGTCTCCCTGACCGTACCCTCCGCCATGGATCCAGACGTAGACGGGTAGCTTCTTGGCTCCACGCGGAGCATGGACATTCAAGAACAGGCAATCTTCGTCTTCTCCCGCTTCGAGAGGCGGCAATGCAGGAATGTCGTCCCCAGCGGCCAATGTTTGGCGGCAGGCGGACCCAAAGGTGTCCGCGAGCACAGTCTTGCCCGTGTGTTCTGGCTTAACGGGGGCGCGCCAGCGAAGGTCTCCAACCGGGGGAGCAGCGTAACGGATGCTGAGACGAGGTAAGCAGCTATTCAAAGGCGTTTGAAATTGGAGCTCACCCTTTCCATATGTTCAGGTCCGAGCTGTTGTCGTAAACACCTGTGTATTTCTCGTACCCAAGGTCAACCGTTAGTTTTGATGGATGGGCATGACTGAGCAGGGCAAAGCCTGCTATAAGAGCTGCTTCGATATGCATATTAGGTGATCTTATGTTAGGCTTGGTGAGTAGGCAGATGGGAATAATTCTATTACAGTCAACTGGGCCGCGCTTTCATTCAGTCTTATACTCAACTGAGGGCGATGATCAGGTACCCAGGTATCATCATGCGGCAAAAGCAATCTGCACGAAAACGGAATATGCCGAGAAAAGCAACACGGTTCTCCATCATTCTCCATGACCGGTCTACCTCCGACGGCTCGTCACACCGACTAAGCTACGGCACTGTTCTTCTTGACCAATCCGAGCTGTGTGATTGAGAGGCCTTCGGGAAGGTGGACCGGTCGTTTGGCATAGGGCTGACTTCAGCGAGCCGCATTCGATCAAGCTGCTGAGCACGTGGAACCCGAAAACCTGTGTGGGAGTGTGCCGAGGATAAGCTACATATCATATGCCCTTGAAAGGATTCATGGCTGTGGCTCGGCATGCGCTTGTCATCAAGGCTCTGTCGGAAGACACCGAAATTGCGGAGGCTTCGGAACTATACTATGGTGTGATAGACGGAACCTGTGAGGGACTGGAAGTCTGCAAAATCATTCAGGCATGGAGCTAAATGTCGGATAGATCTTGAACCCTTTGCTTCTACTTCTGATATCTGTATGCGAGGCTGACGCGGCATGGCCCGCAATTGCATAGAGAAGTTCGGATTCAAGTCAGCAAGTCACAGTTGCTCCTCTCGGTAGCGTATGACGACCCGTTTCCGGTTGGAGCGTAACGTCGTCAAGGCCTTTTGATGAGGTGGCTCGTTGATACGCTTGAGATTAGACTGAGAGCAATAGAGCGAATGGCATCGTGAATAGCGGAACGTGAATTCTCTGCGGCACGAAAGTTGCGCTCTTTGCTCCCAGGCTGCGGTCGCTGGGAAATACCTGACCAACTTGCGATAGTATGCACATCCCTTCTTGCAATGAAAAGGACCTGCGGAACGACGGACACAGTGTTCTCAATTCAAGTTGTACATGATTTATATCATCACTAGCACTTCAGTCGTTGCCATATGTTGGAGAATTTTCGCATAGATCATTCTCCTAAGCTTCAACGTGCTGAGAGCTTTGGCCCAGCTTGAAGGAAGCTTATGTCGAGTAAGATGTGTGGCTTGGCCGGAAACCGGGGAACGCTCCGGATGACGAGAAGAAAAATTTGACCCGTCTACGGGGAGGCCGTGGTAATATGACGCCATCTCAATCTGCTGATGCTCAAGAAGGATGGTCCTCGACGGGCACGTGGGAACTAGGTCCTAAGAAGTGCAATGCTTATTGTCATCTTACTTCCGCATTTGGAACATACAACACTTACGCTTGAACTTATGCCCTCTACTCGGAGGCCACACCCTCATGCGGCAGCAAGCTTCCAGCTGGTAAGTAGATTCAATTCGGTAAAAGAAAAATAGGTTCTGAGAAAGTTCAGCTCCATCACACAAGTTAAGCTGAGGATGCTATGCCTCCGCCTGGTCCTGGTTCATTGCTACCAAAATTTGAGATGCCTTTCAAGGGTATTGGCCGCACTTGAACTTCAATCGTTTCTTTCCTCCTTCTAGCTAGGCAATCTCGGATGCAAATCGACGATGATTCATAATCAAAGCTGGCATCCAGCTGGGGAAATGCAGGACTCGAAAGAAACAACAATTTCCGATGGACTGGCAGCGGCTCCACTTGCATCACACCGTCGTTGGTTTGTAATTTTTAACAGTGAAGTTAAGCTCGCATGGAGCGGAAGCCAAATACATCCGCCAGCCCACTCGGCACCAAGCCAAGTCCCGACCCCGACCCAATGGTACCTATCTATATAATATACGCGTACATCGAATACGCGTATTTGAATCCGTTTTGGACTAGTCATCTTTTCACTAGTGATTTAGTCTGATTTCAAGATTTACATGCCTTCCATTATAGCTTCTATAATGACTCTCGATCGACAAGGGCTCATCAGTGCCATCGCACTATGTGTGAGTTTGGGATCTGGTTCTCTGAGACAAGGTACTCCTGCCAGATGATTTACTAACGGAAACTTTCCACCACGAAAACAGACCATTTTGTACTTCCTTGGACTTTTCACGTATCGGTTGTTTTTCCATCCTCTTGCTAAAGTTCCAGGGCCCAAATTGGCCGCCATTTCAGAGGTAATTGATTCTGTTGAGCCGCACTATACCTATTCTTTGCTGACTGCACTTGAGATCTATTACATTCGCCATTGGCTGGGCGGTCGCTATCCGTTTGTCATTGGAGACTTACACAAGAAGTATGGTATGGAACACGCAGAATGCTCCCGCCACTAATATGGAGAGCCGACTAACATCGCAATTTAGGCCACGTCGTCCGTATCGCCCCCAACGACGTCTCCTTCGACAACGTCGAAGCCTGGAAGGAGATCTACGGCCACGCGAGCGGCGGAAAAGGGTCTTTTCTGAAACCTAAAATATTCTACGGGGATGATCAACACCCGGGCATTGTCTCTGTGATAGATGGGCATGAACACGCTCGGCAGAGAAAAAGCTTGTCAAATGCGTTCAGCGCCAGAGTTTTGCGGGAACAAGAACCCATCGTACGCCAATATGTCGACTCTTTAGTCCAGCTGGCCGGCACTCGCGGGAAACCCAGCGGCCCAGGCTTCAACGTGGTGCATGGCTTCGATTGGCTCACATTTGATATCATCAGTACGAACTACAACAACTCCATTTCTCAATTTCTCATGCAGGCGTCTGACACGAAACAACTTTGCAGGTGACCTAACTTTTGGCGAGTCCTTCGGTGCCGTGGCCGGGGCAAAGAACCATCCCTGGGTCTCAATACTTATTGAGAGCAGTTTCGCCATCTCCTTGGCCACGACCTCAAAACGGATGCCCTTATTGAAACTTGTTCTCCCGTTCATCCTCCCGAAGGACCTACCGGAGAAGCTAGCAAGGCACAACGAACTCAGCAGGGAGAAGACCCTGAAGCGTGTCAAAATGGCCGATGAAGTCTACAGGCCCGACTTCTTCCAGCAGATACTCTCCAAGGGCGGGGACCGTGTGCACTTCGAGGAGCTCGTCAACCAGACAATCCAGCTCATCACCGCCGGCTCCGAGACGACAGCCACCTTTCTCTCCTCGGTGACCTTCCAACTACTCAAGAACAGACCATGCCTGGAAGAGCTGACGCGCGAGGTCCGCTCCGCCTTCCGCTCTGCCGGAGAAATTAATGCGGACCGCTGCAGCGAGCTTAAGTACCTCAACGCCGTCATCGAGGAAGGCCTCCGGATCTGGCCACCTCTCCCTTTCGGCCAGCCACGTGAGTCCCCAGGCGCCGTCGTCAGCGGCGTCTACCTGCCGCCGGGGACCGTGTGCTCCGTCGACATGTGGTCGGTGCATCACAATCCCAAGTACTGGAAAGATCCGTATTCGTTCCGGCCTGAGCGCTGGCTCGGCGAGGGATTGGGGGATAACAAGGCTGCCTTTTACCCGTTCATATTAGGGCCACGGGCGTGTCTCGGGATCAATCTTGCCTACCTCGAGATGAGAATCATCCTCGCTTTGCTCGTCTTCACGTATGACTGGGAGATGGTCAATCCGGATCTTGACTTTTGGAACGACGCCCGGACGACATTGTTTTGGGTTAAACCTGCGGTTATGGTCCGATTCCATCCGCGTAAGCAGTAATTAGATGCTCGTCGAAACGCCAATTAAGTGTCTCATGTGATAGCTTCGAAGAATTGGTTGGGAAAATGGGAATTGAGTAGTAATCAAGGAGAACAGGGCGGCCCCTGAGGAACGCGTGGACCCATCTTCAAAGCCCAGCCGATAAGGAAACTTACGAATTACTCTAGTTACCCCGGAATCTTTTACAAATCTTCTGATCGGCATTGTGCGTTTTATTGCACAACGCTGGGTCTTTAGGCGTTTTCCACTCTCTGAAGAGACCGCATCCGGCTTCGGATGTATGCGGATTAAGAAGGAAACTGCTTAAATTGAAGACCTAACTTCATAAGATTTAGTAGCAGTAAATACTAGTATAGTTGTACTATTGATGGTGAACAGCTCCTTTTGGGTGCCATTCGAAAGAGGTAATGCGCATTTAAGCGTTGATCTACCACTACGTAGCCTCAATTGTGGCGTCTAATCATTGGAGGTGCCTAAACTCACTAAAGAACTTCTAAATTATTTACAAACATATTATGTCCCACCGACTGAAAACAAGACAGATCTATACGAAGACTTGGGGAACAAAGATGTTGCTACGCCGGAAACAATTTACAGAGGTATTGACAGCTCCGGGTGTTTCTGCAATCGTTGCGCAACATTCCAACAAACTTTGGCTGAGGTCGAGGAATTCGTCTAGAGCACTCTGGAAAGTGCCCACTGGCAGCTTCTACAAAACAAAGGACGGTCTCACAAATGGCTTTGCCTTGATGCTGATCTTGGGGCAGTGCAGCTTCAGCAGCGCGAGAGTGAACCTAGTACTGTCTGCAGGCTCTGCCCACGATTTTCAGCTGCACTTAGCTTTTGGTCCACCTACCATCTCTGATTTGTCCTGATATTTCTTAGCTGACAGACTTGTTGGCTTGTACCTCCTGTTGTGTGACGCCGTCTACAGGGCTTAATCGTCATTGCACGCCACTGTAGCACGGATTGTGCGACATTCGAGGCAGATTCTCTTTCCATACAAATTCCAAACACACACTAATATAAACCCAATCCCTAGCCACAATTCATATGTTCGTCTTCTCCACTTCTTTCAAATTCTATTGTTCTCTTTAGTGAACCTCTTGCGCAATATGGTGCACTACAAGCCTCTCCAGAAACATGTACCTCCTGATCGTGACCGCTGGTCTTCGACCTGGTGGTGGCAGGAAATCATTAGCATCACCGCCAGTCTAGGCTGTATGGTTGCAGTTGTTGTAATCTTGGGTAAAATGCAAGATCAGCCAATGGAGCACTGGACTTTCTTCGTAGGTTGAACATCCTGACCATCCAACCACCTCCCCCTCCCGGCCCCTTCAGCACATCAATTACCGTGCCGCCAATATCAATTCTAAGTGTTCCAATACAGATTGGCCTGAACGCTGTAATCGCCCTTTTTATTACTGCCGCAAAATCAACTGCTATGCTTTCCGTAGCGGCTTGTATCGGCCAATGGAAATGGGTTTACATTACCTCCAGGGCGAGAAAACTCTCAGATATCGATATTATTGAGGAGGCATCCCGGGGGCCTTTGGGTTCTTTGCGGATGATAGCAACCGTACCATGGGGCTGGGCAACTCTTGGAGCGATTATCACAGTCTTAGCTCTGGGTATCGATTCCTTCGCGCAAGAAGTGATTAGTACAGAGGTGGTGACCGAGTGGGTTAGTGATGGTACCGCCAGTTTCAAAATCGCCCGCGACTATTTCACAGATGCCAAACTGAACCTTGGCGGCGATTTTTACACGCCTGATTGTAAGCAACATATCGCTTTCTCTACAGAAACATGAATTTGATTCACTGACTTGCGCTCATTCTATAAAGCCTTAACTGTGGATACTGCTATGCAGGGGGCTGTAGTGAAAGCATTCTACAACCTGGATTCACCACCGATATTTGCCTGCGCATCGAACTGTACCTGGGACGAAGCCTACATTTCCCTTGGATTCAGTAGCAGCTGCACTAACGTCACTCAGGCTACATATGCTACTCAGCGGTGCAATGGGACGTACCCTAAAAATTGCACAATGACGACCCCTGGCAACCCTTGGGAATGTGACATTCAGTACGGCTATAATCCCTACCGCCTGGTCAACCGTTCTCGTTATAAAGGCTAAAAATCTTGATCTCGAGTATTATTCTTCTGACGTATTTATAATCACCTCGGTATGCGATACACGTGGGCGTCCGTTTGACCGCTAACACTTCCTTAGTCTCACGCAACTCGCAAGCCAGCCAGCTTTGTCCGATTGGCCATTTTCAGACAGCCAAGCGACTACCAAGGCGGACGAGATGGCGCTTTAGAACAAACACTCGAATGCGATATCAGCTTTGTCGCATACAAATACTCCAGCACTACCTCTGTAGCCAACTCTTTTACCTTCGGCCGCGTGGAAAAGATCCAGTTAGGAGATAGCTATATGCAACAAGCCAACACAACCGACCTTAGCAGTCCACTCTACTTTTTGTTCAACAATACCGGTCTCCCAGAATTCCGAGTGTCTATGCTAGACCTTGGCGCCATCCGCGACTATTTCACTTCCGACTCCTTTAGTGGCACGCTCGTGGATGGGGAGAGCCAGCCAGCCTACTCCAAAGGCATAACGGCCGCGATCCGCAATCCACATGCCAACATTTCTGCTTTGCTGGACTCCATGGCGATCAGCATGACCAACCAGTTGCGTACGAGTCCCAACGCAACAATAGCACCTGGCCAAACCGCCAAGTCCGTGGTGCGTATCCGAATCCAATGGGCGTGGCTTAGCCTTCCTTTCTTTGTGTTCCTGGCATCCGCGGCGTTTCTGATTGCGGAAATGGTCGAGAGCCGGCGGGCTCGGGGCATCATGCTGTGGAAATCCACCGTCACGTCAATGCTCTTCCACTCTGTGATGCCGGCTAAAGAATCAATGCGAACGGACGTTCAGAGTCCCAAAAAGCTCCAGCAGTTGGCCAGGACGACTACTGCGAGGCTAGAAAACCCTGAGTAAGGACGCTTGTATGAATTATGATTAAGGCTATTGTTGCTCGTAAAATTTATACTTAGAAAAGAATTATCAAACTTTGAATAAATCGCTATCATTAATATGATTTGCCTAGAGTAGGTGTAGCCTAGGATAGTTGTTCCTAAATTCAGTCTTACACGGGGCTTGCATGAGTATGGGCAGGGAGTTGTCAGGCATTAATGAGAGGCTGTATACCCAGGTAATATGAAAATCATCACCTCATCCTCCAGCAGCAGTAAAGGCTGCAGAGGCTGCAACGAAGGCGGCGGCAGGCGTAGCAAGGGCAAGACAGGTGGATGGCAGAAGCAAGTTATACATGCCAAAGAATGGGGGGGGGGGCTATTCTAAACTAACAGTAGCAGTGCATCCATTCCATACAACGTCGAGAGTCAGGATTTCTAATGCAGATACAGGCTCCACTAAGACCGCAAGTCGAACAAATTATACTACAACAGTGAAAGATAGACCCACTGGTTCTGCGGGCGGGCTGCTATGGCCTCGACCCCGAGCTACCAGCGGCCTTGCTCTCACTCTCCCTATCACTCGAGCTTAGCACTATTGACCGCTCTACGAGACGCCAACGACCAAAATGTACACCGCCATCATAAGCTATAGTTGCGAGGGTCGATGAAATTCGGTTGTGAGGCTGGGCGTTCAGCAGGGGTATAGAAAGGTCGCGCCCGCCGTCCGACCGAGACTAGAGAGGTTCACAAGAAGGGCTTCACATACATTACCATAGGATTACAGTCTCATTTTCCCAAATCATGAAAAACCAAATATGAAGCGGTCTGTACATTACTCATCATGTGCGTACTTGTCATCCCATATACCTGTATTCTATAGTAAGCTCTTCTACAAGAGGTACTCCTATACGATGGTATCCTATATAGTTACCTAGGTACGTAATGAACAACGCCCCGGCAGCTCACGGCGTAGGTTTAGTCGCCGCATAGCGGACACCCGAATCAGACTCGTGTTCGAATCAAGGTACGTACGTAGGGCAAATATGTACCTAGGACAGAAAAAGGAAACAGCATTTCCACCAGGCTTCGCAGTGCCATCTGTTTGGACAGACAGTACACACCTGCTTACAGCCTTCTTTTTGCTTCTTTTCTTGTGAGACTCATTCCGTGTTCATTTCAGCTACTCCAGCAACTTTTCTCTGCAAAAATATAAGTACGCATCCATTATGAAATTTCAAAGTCCCTGCCAAGAAGAGCAAAGTCAGATGACATCAATCATATATCTTCCATCAGAGTCGAGTTCAAAATAGTCCTCCTCGCTGAGAGTGTCAAAATCACCATTGAATGCATCATTCAGCTTTGAGCCAGGATACTCGCTGAGCGATGAGATTTGGAACGAGCCGGCCCGCCTATACGTCCCATGTTGAGCTGCTCTTAGGAGGATTAGTCCGTGTGTTACAGTTTCCTCGACCATCGCCTCCACATCGGTGCCAATATGAAGCAAGAAGTACTCATCCGCTGTGAACCTTCGAGCTGTATCCCAGTGCACACATATAATTCTGCCTTCAGTTTGAGAATTGAACTCCTCCTCTCGAAAGGCGTTGTCCTCCGGTACCTGAATCCAAGGTAGACCATTCAGCAAATGTCGGCGAAACCTGCAAAGTGGGCCGCGAAGACGAAGTCGACAAAGGTTCGTCCCGTCAAAATTATTGAGCGATCTTTGTTCAACTTCGATATCAACGACCTCGGTGATAGCTGCTAATGAAGATCCGCACGGGTTCATGGACAGACTGGATACCATGACCGATGCCCAGGACCAAGATGGAGCGTATTTCATCTCAAGGCCAGGCCGAGTCTCTGCAGGCCCGCTTCTACCCGGAATTTGTTTCTGTACCCAGACCAGGGATAGTGGAAGATCATCTTTCCACATGCCGGCCAAGTAATTTGATGGCTTCATGCGCATCGCTGAACAAAACCTTTTCGCCACCGCCGATATGGCCAGTAGGCGGTCGTCTGCAAAACTAAGTGAGGTCCGAGAGTAATTATCCACGAGGTCGTACCATCGCATTTTTATTAGCTGTACATCATTTCTTGTCGAGGAAATACCGATACCCTTGTCGAAATTGAAGCTCCCGTACATGTAGGGGGCGGTGTCTTCTTCATCGGGCAGTCCTTCAGGCAGAACCTCCGAAGCTGTCAGGGCCCAACACTCCCAGAACACCTGATCTTTGGTGAAGCGAATGATGCGTCGTGAAAGCATTCGTTCTTGGTACACCCATCCACGAGTGTCCAAAGGTTTTCTCCACATATCAGAGGCAATATTGTCGCCAAATACACACAATGACATATGCTGCTTAGTTCCCGAGACATTCGTTGTTGTCCAAAAGGGCTTCGTAACTGAAGGTTTTCGATCGAAGACCAATCCTCCAAGAGCATCTGCCTCAGCAGCCGAAATGTTAAGTTCGGAGTTGAAGTAAATATCGTCCATTCGCATGATCTCAGCCTTTTTCTCTGTCTCGTCATCCTGCATTATACAAAGCGCGTCTATCCAGATGTAACGGAACCCTAGAGACCTAGTGACATGAATCGCATGTTGAAATACGGTGGCTGCAGCACTTCTCCACAGATATGAAGAGATGTCTTCCGTGAGGAGGAAGGATGTCTTTTTGGACAATATGATACTCGGAGGACTTCCCCATCTATGGCTTAGCGTGAGGTACTCGGTGTCCGGCGAGAGTGGCTTGGTGGAGACGATGTGAACGCCACTAGATCTTTTAACTCGAAGTCGATCGAACTCCTCCTGTTCCATCTTATCTGGCAATGGATACTGGATTGTACCAGCTGTATTGACTTCTATCAGTCTCAGGGGAAGGCGTTTAGATTCCCGTGTCTTAATAAGACATTTGTCGTGGCATGATTTGCAATTCTTCAGCCACAATCTTATGGTGTCCAACGATTCGAGGGACCACGTCTTGGATGAACTAAGAGTTTGGACAATCACATGTCCGACTGAGTGATAATTTAGCCATGATTTCTCCAATTGTATTCCAAGGGTGGACCACGTCTCACCTTGTTGGACTCGAAGCTGGCTTGAACAACCACGACGCTCTCCAATCTCATTCTGCAATCCGCAGAGCTCAACGCGGACTCCTAGAGGATCATAACGAGCTTTTTGGATCCAGAATTGCATGTCTCCGGGAGCCTCAAACGGCGTGATTAGCTGAGGAAAATTGGCATGAAGAATCGTGCACATGTGGCAACTCGAAGAATCCACGTTGGCTAGCATCCGTGATTGATGTTGGCTGTCAAACAGCGTCTGCACGCAGCAGTCCTGGTCGGAAGATTGGAGGACGGTTGCGGCATGCTTGACAAGACTGCTGCAGTCGTCGCATGTGGTGTGAAGTTGCCGTTGCGCCATGATCAGATCGAGATAAGTGGGAAGACAATGTACCAATCCTCCGACATCAGAATCGAAAGCAGCAATGAAAGAGTATGTGCCAGGATGAGGTCAAGGGAAGCCGAACAAATGTCCTTGGAGCCCTTCCATGTCTCCAGGGAGGCAGCCCACAAGAAGTCCGGAGCAAAATCCCAAACAGCGTTTTGTAAAGAAGCCCCGCGCGAAGCATTGCTGACAAGTTCGCGTTTTATGGCTGTGTTAGCGGCTCAGGAATGCACTATTTCCATCTTTGTAAGAGGTTGGGTGACACAACATCTGGCCGCAGTACCCGGAACAATCTAAGCTGCAGTTCGAATTGCAGCGCCAGTACTGTAGCGGAAACCAAAGCCACAACACCCAGCTGCTGGCCAACAGCACCCCTGAACCTGCGTCTGTCCTAACACGGGCTTGATATCAATCTTCTCTGCCTTCATTATCTAAGGCTTTGCTTCTGCTTACTTTGCCACTATCTTTGTTAGGAGGCGGCCAAAACCTCGCCTATCCCATCCTAGACATAAACATTATAACTATTATTTATTTGATCCCAAAAGCCTATATACTCTATTCTAAAAGGAATTCTATATAGTTCGGTCCTTATTCCGTATACGTCTAAAGTCGTATACGGCGCCTTCATGCAATAAGTAGTAGATGCTGAAAATCCCAGCGTTTGAAATAAGTACAACGCCGATGACACAGTGGTAACGATAAGAGAAATTCTGACAAGATCAAAACCTTGGAAGCTCCAGCATCATGACCCTACCTCATTCTCCGACAAGGCGACCCCCTCCTTCTCATTCTTCTTCTCCCCCTTGGCAGCAGCCGCAATGGGCAATGGAAAGTCCCATCCCAAATCCCCAACAAACAGTTTCTCGTCCGTGCGAGCCGACTCTTCTTCATCTCCACTCAAAAACTCCAGCACGCGACTTCTCCGCATGACCTTGCCCAGCAACGTCTTCGCTATTTTCGCCTCAAAGTCCGGAATCAGCAATGGGACCACACGTGTGAGCAGCCATGCAACCGCGGCGGCGATGACGCCCCGTTCCCGCGGATACGCACACTGGCGCGTCACCTTGCCGCTGATGCTGACCACGTCGGCCACATCATCATCTACGCAGCGCGCCTCCGCGTAGCGCGCAAACACGTCGTCCAGCTGGGCAGCCGAAGGAGATGCCGATGGCGACTCTGAGCCCTTCACCTCAGTGTGAAGCAGCGACACCAGCGCGCACACGTCGTTGACCCCGGAGTTGAACCCCCAGCCAAAGTTGGGCGTCATCCGGTGGACCGCATCGCCCGCGAGCACGACACGGCCGCCCTGCGCGGCGGGGAGCCGCCAGTGGCCCTGGGGAAGCACGCCCTCCAGCTGGTCAGCCATGCCGCACGCCGTGCGCGTCGGCCAGATGTCGCCGAAGGGCAGGTCCGGCAGCAGGCGGATCTGGGCGAACCGCGCCGCCATCGCCTCCTGGTCCTCGACCGTGTACCTCTGGCTCTCGTCGCGCGGCTTGTCTAGTTGCTCGTACAGGAAGAACCAGCTTCGGCCGTTATTGTCTGTCATGAACATGATGCTGCGCTCAGGGCCGTGGCTTTCTGCGTTTGAGCTGGGTGTGCAGGCTTTTGGTGCTGGGCAGGTTCCCCAGAGGCAGCGGTATTCGGCTTTGTAGGGCTTCTCTGGTGGGATGTCTCCCTCGTCGTCGTTGCCACCTTCTTTGCCTCTGGACGCCAAGATCAACTCGCGCATCAGGCCCCTTGTCTTGCTGTGCACTCCGTCCACTCCGAGCACCAGGCTCCCTCGCTCCACCCTCCCGTCTTCGCACCGCACCGTCACGCCCGCCTCATCAACTTCGATCCCACACACCTTGCGTCCAGTACACAATTTGGTCTCCCTCACTTCCGTCGGCAACTTCTCATACAGAACCTCGACCAGCTCCCTCCGGTGGAAGTTCCACGGAGCCGCACCAAACAGCCTCCTGTGTGTCACGCTGGGGTTTCCTCCTCGGTAGACTTTGCCTGCGTGGTCTGCCGAGCTGCGTGTCTCGACGGGACAGCCCTTTGGTTCCATGGCGCTGTAAAGGCCCAGCTGGTGCCATACGCGCTGGGTAGAGGCGTATGCGAGCAGGCTAGCGCCTTCTTCGGGGGCGAATGTGTCCCGGGCTTCGAGGACGACGAAGTCGATGCCCGCGGAGAGTAGGGCATGGGCAGCGGTCAGGCCAACGGGGCCGCCGCCGATGATGATGACTCGGAAGGGTTGAGCTTCCATTGTGAAATTGTTGTGGGTGTTGAAAGAGTGTTCACGAAGGATGGAGACCTGCGAATGCACAAGGGAAAGGACTCTTCCTCCGCATCTATATCTATATATCCGGGCAGTGGAGTGCTTGCTCGGAACATTTCCTGACGTGCGCCGCTCAGACGCGAATCCGCCCTAGATCTGCACCTTATTATTGCTTTTTACTAGGGCCGGACCAAAGGTGGAGTCTTATAAGACAGTCCCCCTTTTCGCCTCATTTATCATAGCCTCGAAATAGACGATAGGCAAACGGCAAACGACGACAAGCCAGTGGCAGAATCTTGACAAACATCACGGGACCTCGGGAATTAACAAGAACACAACGCTTGCTTCTTTAAAATTATACACTATTTACAGTACTCGACAGCAGCTATCATTTATTTACCGGGTACCCGACAACTGCGAGAGTTGAACACGATCTCAGGAGGTTAGATCTAGCATCCGTAGAATGTAGGTAGAAGCCTCCCCCTTAGGACGAGTACTCCTCAACAATGGTCTCAGCCACCTTCTCCACGAGCTGGTGGATCCAGAGGATGGGGAAGAAGCCAGGCAGCTTGTTGCAAGCGCTCAAGTCCGAGACACGCAGACCGTCGACACCGCGCACGCGGAGGTCACCGTCCAGCACGGCCATGGGGTCGCCGTCCGCACCAATGGGGGCAGAGCACGAGGCGTGGTGGCCCCAGCTCTCGTCCTTGACGAACTGGTCGAGCTCCTCGTCCTTGACGTCCTTGCCGGGCCAGACCTCGTCGAAGGCGCCGTGGAAGATCTCGTCGACGCCGCTGACCAGGGAGCCCTCGGTTCCCGAAAGGACGCCGCCGATGGGGATCACGTCCTCCATGATGCGGCGGGCGTACTCGTAACCCTCACGGATGGCCTGCAGGTCGAGCGCGGCCTCGGACTCGTTGTGGAACTTGCGGAAGTTGATGACGGGGGTGTCGCGGGGGTCAGAGGACCGCAGCTCGACAGTGCCGTAGTTGTTGCGCTGGTGGGACTTCAGGATGATCCACGCCCAGTGGTTGGAATCGGCAGTGCAGCCTTGAGACCAGCCGGAGTAGTAGCCTGTGAAGTTGGCCGGGCCGCCCAGGACCATCAGGTCGGGCTCGCCGCGGGCAGAGGTGGTGGTGTTGCGGATGACGGAGATGGCGATACCGTTGGAGGCGTAGGCGCCGCGGGAGGTCTGGTCCTTGCCCTCGACGTAGGTCTTCATGCAGGGGTCGGTCTCCGGGTCAGGGTGCCAGGTGCACTTCTCGGTCAGGGCGAAGGAGGTCTCGGTCTTGGAAACCATGGTCTGCTCGTAACGGTCCTGCAGGTTGGTGCCGACACCGGGCAGGTCGAGGACGACGTCGATGCCGTGCTTCTCCAGCTCAGCCTTGGGACCCACACCGGACAGCTTGAGGATCTGGGGAGTGTTGTAGGCACCGCCGGCGACGATGACCTCCTTGGCAGCCTTGACGTGACCAGTGCCCTCGGGCTGAGCAGAGCCGCTGCGGGGGTCAGCACGGTAGAGAGAGGCGCCGTTCATGAAGTCAACACCGGTGGCACGGGGCTTGTCTCCAGTGGTGTCGAAGGTGACCTTGGTGGCGAGAGTGTCCAGCATGATGTCGAGGTGGTACTTGCGGCTGCCGTCGTCGTTGGTAGCCATGGCAGTGTCGACGATCAGGTCGTACACACCACCACGGCGGGAGTCCTCGCGCATCACAAGGGGCACCTGGTAGACCTCAGGGACCATGGTCTGGCCGGGCGCGTTCAGGTCGCTGAGCAGGACGCTGGCGAGGTAAGTGGCCGTGTCGAGGACCTCGGTGATGAGCGACTTGCCGAAGGCAGTGCAAGCAGCAGCCAGGACGGACACGATCTTGAGATCAGTCGCCGCAGTCAGCAGCGAGGTGACCTGCATCGGGTACCAGCCTCCCTTGCCGGCATCAGCAGAGTGAGGCGTGTAGTTGACGTCGGTGATACGGGTCAGGTACTGGCGCATGTTGTCCGACCTGTACGTCTCGTCACCCGTCAGCTCAGCCATGTCCTCCCAGTCCATGTCGTAGGGCTGCATGCTGAACAGGGCGTTGTGTCGCGAGCAACCACCCAGAGCGCCGGTTCGTGGGTAGTAGATACCCAGGGGCTCGGCGCCCTCGGGGATCTCGGCGGAGGTGGCGGGCGTGCCCAGGTTGCCCGTCGCGTTGTACGAGGACCACATCTTGCCGTCGGTCGTGTTGTAGACCATCTTGCTGTCACGCTTGTCCTCCTCGATGTCGTCGTACTTGTTGATGTAGTACGCCCACTCCATACTCCAGTCCTCGGTCGAGGCAATGTTCATGGCAGGGACCGACTGGATGAGGTCCTCACCATTGTCACCGCCGGCCTCGATCAGGAGCACCTTGAAACCCGCAATGGCGAGGTTTGAGCACATGTGACCACCACCAGGTCCAGAGCCGATACACACGAAGTCGTACTCGGTCGTCGAGTTGCTCTGGAACTCATGGCTGTACTGGGCCCTCTTGTGAACGAAGGGGTTGTGTCGAGGCAATGCAGCCGCCACGTGCGAGAGGAGCGCACCGGCGGCCAGTCCCTGCGTCATACGCATGTTGAAGGAACTGGGGTAAAAAAGATGCTAAAAACAATAATTACAGTTGATACTGAGGGAATGGACGGCTTGACAGCCTTGGGGCGTGAAGCTTGCAGGTGGGAAAAAGAGTGACTGGCTTCGCCGTTGGGGATGGGCAACTTTCACAAGGATGTCTGTGATGGCCGGTTGCATTCCTGATTAAGTACCTGGATGTCCTTGGCGGCGATGAATAAGGCTGTTTCCATAAGGCATAGCGGTTCTCCTACACGCCACCCCCTACTCGGTATCTCAGGAAATTCCCGACTTCTCCAGCTCCTGCAGTCCCCGCCGATCACCATCTTGCAACTCCAATCTGGCGTATCCCGCCGCCCAACACAGGGTTCATTTTGGATTTTCGACGGGTCTGTGGGAAAGCTCCCTGTCGTGTTACCCACACATATGGGTAATTCCCATCATTGCCCCGTCTTTGTCGGCATCGTCAGCATGGAAGGTCACTTTGACACCTGTGGTGTAACCTTGGAGATATCGGAGTATATGGAGGCACTCCTGAGGAGGGTAAGTGGTGCTCGAATAAGGGATATCGGTCCCTCATTTTGCCCCGATTTTCGCCCAAACCGGCCCTTATTGACTTGAACTGCGAAATCTGAACAGGCTGACGGAGAGTTGATTGAGTTTGCAGCCTGTATCTTGGTTCGAAAAAGCTCCTGCTGAGATGTTACCTTGGAAGTGGGCCCGAAATCCCGGGGAGTTCCATATCGCGCGTCCCGGTGCTCTGCAGAACGGCTTCGCTTGGCACGGCTTGTTCCCAGTCTCCAGTGATCGACCACCCGAGGCACAGAGCTCACGACCTGCTTTCCTTTCTGGCTGAAGCGACAGGAGGGCAGGGTCCATGCATCCCCTATTCCCCAGAGGCTTACGGCATATTCCATCTCCCACGGGCCCCCATAGTTCTTGGCCCACTCTTTCGGCCGGCTCATAATTTTATTGCTGTTAGAGGGCGTTCAGATGCGCACAGGTCTTGGTACGTCAAAGACTGTATGCCCTTTGGCAAAGAGGCAACCCGCAAGATAACGCACCAGGTTTATTTGACTTTATCAGCCACGTGACCCGGCTTGGGCACCTCTCGGTGGCTAGGCCACAACCACTTAATCGCCAGGCCAAGAAAAGGTGCTCTTCCTAAGGCTCCAGAAAGCTTGCTGTACCGCTGAGATGAACCAGTTCCTTGCAGCTATTATACGATGACGCTAGTAGCTGCGATGGGAACTACAAGGCTGGAATCCGAATGCAGTAGTTCATGGGCAGTCAGGGGAGGCTCGGGTTGTTTAGTATGTGATAGGTCAAGTTGGTGATAATCTAGATCCCTCAACGGCGGCCAACGCCCAATTGAGAATTGGGTCGAGGCCGGGGATCCGGGTTGACAGGCAAGTGACAGCGACAGCCTGTGCGTGGGCTCAGGGTTCAGAAGGTGGCGCAGGGATTGTCACCAAGTGCCGAACCAGCGGGCCGGGATTGCCATGTTCTTGGTGAGCGGGTCCACCGCGTCGTCATTCTCTAAGCTTTCCTTCGCGTAATCCGGACCCGCAGGCGGCTTCTTGTTCGCGGGAGATCGGTCGGCCCCTGATTATCAGTTGTTTGGGGAGAGCTCAACACAACTTGCTCAAGACTTGCCGAATCCGCTCAGCACGCGGTGAAGTGTGCCCCCAGACGTTCTTGAGCTCGCTTACATTCCTCCCCACTTGGGATCACTAGGGATCACCGGTGAATTACCGGAAGATTATCATTAACGCGACATAATAAGTTATACGATCCTGGTTTCTCGCCGGCCTATCCTTGTGAATCCCCAGTTTTCAGAGAGAAACAGAAGAACACGATGGTAATATGATAAGTGATAGATGGCAGTTTTCCCACTGGTCTTCCGCCACCACGGCTAGAAGATCAAGGTTGACAGAACTGCCGGATATGCCGCGGTGCTCCCCGGGTTACGAAGATTGTCAATCACAACTTGGAAGAGTCAGTCTCTTGTTCTCTAACCGAGCCCAGGAGAAGTGGCCGAGACCAGGCTAAGTAGAATGCATACAAGTATAGTAGATCCGTGTGTTCACCAAGCGGGAGATGCACAATTTGAAACTTACTATCGAATCGTCGTCTACTCCAGTCGTTCGTTTACCCTCTTTCTGATTTTGCCTTTTCGGAATACCATCTTCTAGGATGGATGCGGCATTTTCTATGTTCAGCCACGTGGCGGCGAGGGCGACTTCGATGCCCGAGTGCGCGGAAAAGTGCCTAGTGGAATACCTGCCGCAATCAGCATGCCATGTGGCCACCAATATCACATGCATTTGCACCAACGCCAACCTCACAGCACAGATGTCAGAATGCGTGCTGGGAGGCTGCTCGATCCGGGATGCACTGTTGACGAAAAGGTTCAACGCCGAAACGTGCCAGGTGCCCGAAACCGACGACTCGTTAGGCCTCAAGGTGATCACGCCGCTATTCGGTGTGCTCGCCGTCCTCTTCTTCCTGTGTCGGGTGTGGGCGCGGTCGCTCACCGGGCTGGCCGTCTCATGGCAGGTAGACGACTGGATGTGCCTTGTCACGACGGTACTCTCCATCCCGCTGACGGTGGTCTCGTACGAGTTCGCGGCCCACGGCCTGGGGTTCGACCTCTGGATGGTGGAATTTGACGACATCACCTTTGTGCTCGAGATGTACTACTACTCGGAGATCCTCTACGTCCTTGTCGTCTTCCTGACCAAGATCTCTATCTGCTTCTTCTACCTGCGCATCTTTCCCAAGAAGGAGTTCCGGATCCGCGTCTTCGTCGTCATCGGCCTATGCGTCGCCTGCATGCTCGTTTTCACCCTCGTCACCGTTTTCCAGTGTACGCCCATCCCCGGCGCATGGCTGAAATGGGATGGCACCTATGAGACCGAGTGCCGCGACGTGCAGACCCAGGCACTGTGGGCCGCCATCTGCTCCATCGTCCTGGACGTGGTCACCATCTTCCTGCCCATGACGGAACTGTGGGCGCTCAACATGTCGCTGCGCAAGAAGCTCGGCGTCATGATGATGTTCGCGACGGGTGTTTTTGTGGTCGTCGTCCAGGTGCTGCGCATCGTCTACTTGCTCAAGTTCTCGGCCACGTCAAACTTCACCCGCGACTACACCGCCACCAGCATATGGTCCAACGTCGAGGTCTACGTCGGCATCATGTGCGCCTGCTTCCCGCAGTGCCGCACCCTCCTGACGAAGTTCGGCCCGCGCATCTTTGCCTCCACCAGAGGGGCGTCCACGAAGGAGGCGACCGGAAAGGGCATCAAGGTCACCACCAAGATACAGAGCCAGTTCTCACAGAGGCCCAGCCGCGGCGACGAGACGGAGTTTGTGGAATTGCGGGCGGCTGGCCCGGATGGCTTCAGCTCAACGACCAACTTGCACCGGGGGACTGAAAAGCATGAGCTAGGGTATAGTGCTAAGGAGTCGGTTTGAAAGCGTTGGCGTTAGTCGGGTAAAACGGATATTTTTCTTTGGCAGCGTCTCAATCATTTTTTGTATATATTTAAACCTTCATTCCTGGACAATAATATCAGGGCCTTCTTCATCTGTATATGGCTATTATATGAATCCCATGGCTTATAACAGTCTTATTCCCGGCTACCGCGCGAACGTTTGCAACACCTGAGGCTAGTTTGAGATCATCCACACGTGAACTTCGAGTTGACAAGCGCAACAACACGCCCGCCCACATCGCGCGTTGCAAACGTTTCCCCTTTTGGAGTTGGCACAAAAAGCAGCCCGGTAGACGTCATGTCGAAACCATCACAGAATGCGGTATAGGTACTCGCTAAAGCAGTCGCGGGGCCAGTGGTTGTGGGGCCGACAGGATTTGGCAGATCTTAATACTTGGCGGATCTCTTTCTTATCGTTGTGGATCCCCTTTTCAGCCTCTTCCAGTTGGCACTAACAACCCATGTCCCTGTCTTGGTCTACATAGAATACACTAGTCCCAGAGAGGTGTCTTTTGTATGCTGGCCATAACCGTTTCCTTGGCAGAGCAGTGGGTATAGAGCAAATGCTCTCAAGGGGTCCCGCTAGGAATCCATTACAAGTGGATGTTCCAAGAGCCAGCCAGGCGTAGATCTTTCGGACCGCCGTCTCTCCCGAGGTCTTGTCTAGTACCCCTGTCACTCAAGAGTCGGAACAACCGAGCACGAGGTTTTGAGGATTCTACAGCGGCATCTGCCGGCTTGCATAGGTACCATATGCGACATATCACGAACTCGTTGCAACCATGAAAATTACCAATTTGGAAGTTGCCCAGTCTTGTGCATCCATGACGATAGCCCCTGGGGCCGCATGCAGCATGCCACACTGACAGTCAGGAACGTGGACTCACAGACTTTTGTGGTCCCATAAGTTGGAGGCACATCTACTATACAGGAGTACTCTGCAATGAATGCAGGAGATCGGCAAATTAGGATCTGTTAGGGGAAGAGACAGTATCTGCGACGCTGTGGGCGTCAGCGTGATTTGCAATCCCTCGTAGCGTAGTCGGCGAGGGCCCGTTACTGTACAGACCCTCCCCTTAACCCCGGATCTGACGGTCCTACCCGTGGACGTTGCCGAGTTTGACGACACGTCCCAGGGCGGACGATGATTCTAAATGCGCGAGATCTCACAGGTTGATTTGCTCACAGCTGAATCTCGTGTTCCTAGGATATTCTCCTCTCTGTCCTTGAAGCTCTCGGCTTCTTCCTCTCTTTTCGGGCCCAGTCACTCATTACGAATATCTTGGTCACTTAGTCACTCGTTTACCTAAGTCACACTCACTTCCGCTTCAATGGCCCGGATCACTGCTTTGCTGACCGCCGCCCTGGCCGCGACAGGCACTCAGGCGTTCCCCACGCCCGAGAACATCGCCAAGCTGGCCCAGAGGGCCGGGACCGGGTCGGAGGGCATAGGCTCTCTCTCAGACTTCCACGCAACCTTAGTCCGTCTCCGCGAGGATCAGGCGACGCTTTCCAAGAAGCGTAGCTCAAACCCAACTCCTATTGATGTCTCGGGGGACCACGCCTTCGTGCCACCCTCAGAAGGTGACCAGCGCGGACCCTGCCCGGGCCTCAACGCGCTGGCCAACCACAACTACGTGAGCCATGATGGCGCCATCTCCGTCATCGAGCAGATAACTGCAGCCACTGAGGTGTTCAACTTCGGTGTCGACCTCGCTACCGTGCTCGCCCTCATCAGCGTGCTCTTCGTCGGCAACCCGCTGTCCGTTAAGCCCAGTTACTCCATCGGCGGGCCTACCGACAAGGTCGAGAACCTGCTGGACAACCTGGGCGGCCTGCTGGGCACCCCTGAGGGCCTCGATCACAGCCACAATATCATCGAGTCGGATGCCTCGCCAACTCGTGATGACCTGTACCAGACCGGCGACGCTTGGACGCTGAGCATGGACGCCTTCACCGAGCTGTACGAGTCCATCGAGGGCGATGGGCTCACGCGCGACGAGATGGCCGATCATGCCATCCGCCGTTTCAACCACTCAATCGCAAACAACCCCTCCTTCTGGAACGGCCCCGTTACAAACGTCATGATGCGTCCAGTCGGCTACGTCCTCGCCAACGACGTCCTATCCAACCACACCGACGACAACCCGGACGAGACGCTTTCCAAGAACGTGCTCAAGTCCTTTTACGGCGTTACTGAGAACCCCAACGGTACCCTCTCATACACCCCAGGCCACGAGCGCATCCCCGAGAACTGGTTCCCCCGCCAGAAGCCTTACACCATCCTAGACTTCAACGCCGCCGAGGCGGCTCTGCTCCTCAAGAAGCCCGAGCTTCTCAGCGTGGGCGGCAACACGGGTGAGGTTAACTCCTTCGCGGGGATCGACCTGGAGGACCTTACCGGCGGAGTGTTCAACGCGGCGAACCTGCTTAAGGGGAACAACCTTGTCTGTTTCGCGCTCGAGGTCGTCAAGTTTGCTGGCCCGAACTCCTTGTCGTCGGCACTTAAGACCCTCTCGGAGCCCATCGAGATTCTTGGCAAGATTGTGGCGCCCCTGGTGGACCTGTCGTGTCCTGTTTTTGACGACCTGACTGTTGGTGGGACGAACTTCTGGGATCATGCGATGGACACGTACCCCGGCGCGAACAAGAGCGGGTCGGCTTTGTGAAGTGGTGGTCAACGCAAGGTCGATGGAGACCCTTTTTTTTTGAACAGTTTACGAAGAATAATTTGTCTAGTTGCCAATGCCTCCGTTCGGAAGTCCTTGCGACAATGCGAAGCAATTTAACATCATTTGACATCTTGATGAGATTAAACCTCTTTGAAACTAAACGTAATCTTGACCTAGATACTTTTTCAGTGTTTCGACTCTATTTCGTATCTTCATCAACCCGTCGCATGATTGCTATTTTCCTCTTTCCCTTCTTTTCTCCTCTGCAAAAAACCCTTGTACATGCACTGGCATGTGCCAAAAGACGAGAATGTCGCTCACGATTCCCCATACATACCTTTTAAGCATACCAGTGGCCATCCTGCGGACTGGCAACCTCATCCTCCATTGTGCCAAAAGATATGTGGCCCACATTTCCATAGGATTCATCATATACTTGGGACCAATCATCTGGCATCTGAACCACCCCCCATTTTAATTTGCTTTGCGCGATTCTTCCGAGCCGTTTGTCTTCAGCACCACTGCTCGGAGTCTCGTCATCGGTGGTGGTGAGGTGCTCGCTCTCATCCAGCTGCAAGGCTTCTGAGCTATCGCTGATAACTGAAGAATTAGACGAGACTCTCAATTCGGAGTCAGGTTTGGCAAGTTTGGAGACATGACACGAGGCCGACATGGCGAATGAATTACATCCCACTGAATTAGCAAATCCAGGGAGACGTTTTCGAGACCAGATGATAGGCATGGCGATTCCGAAGAGCCCGATACTGATCAGAATGATCAGGGCTATGACAGAATATCCAACGGAGACTGTGGATCCACGAGGAAGGCTTGGGTCCGAGTAAGTCCGGTCCGAGTCCTGATGTAACAAATATGCAAAATAATCCCCCGAGAAATAACGATGTAGATCGTGTCTGATAGAAGCCAATGAAGAATTCCACTGCTGATCACAATGGGCACGCCGTAACGGTATGGCAGTTGTAGCCGGTATGAAGAGCGCTGTTGGCCTTTTGGGGAAGTTACTCGCAGGCTCGAGTGTTGGAGACTTCTCATAGCCCAGCTTCTTCCCACGAGCAGGCGCGTGAAAATGTTGTTGTATGTCACGTAGATAACCGAGAGGGCTAATTGTGGCGAATTCGCAATCAGGACTCCGCTGAGAAGTGAGACACCTGAAAATGACAATGGGTTTGAGGAGCTTGTGCCAAACCCTCCCGATCTATGTGCATAGAGAATAGTGTCAGTTACAGCGGCCAAAGAGCTGTCTTAGTTGCAGAACACTCACACGCCCCCGTTATTAATTCCAACTATGACTCCGAGTGTGACCGCGGGAGTCAGACCGCAACTCAACATAACAATCAACGCAGCCAAGGTTGTGCTCGCGATATTCACACCTAAAATTCGCTTGCGACATCGATATTTCCGTGGACCAGGTTGTGGTATTCCACAAAACTTCGCCATTCGAGTCTCTCCTTGGCTGACGAGGCACATGCCTGCCGTATAGGGATCGGGTTTCGATATGAATGAATCAATAGCGTCGCCTGGTGTGACGAAAGGATTTTGACTTCTTAAACGATAGTAGACCCAGGCACATAGAATCGCCTTGAGGATCGCGCATACCGTAACGCACGAAAGCAATGTGGTGGACAACGCCACCTGGCAGGACTGTTGGAGAGGCTGTGCAAGACAGTAATCGATGGTGAGGTTGTTATACTCCATGTTATAGCCAGATCCTGATTTGTTCAAGGATCCTCGTAAGATGGAGTCGTCGGCAAACGAGTCGCTGTAATAGAACGATATGACGAATTCTTTAGTGAATTTTACAGCCGAGGAACAAGAATTGGCACAGCCGACAAGTCCATTAACAGATTCGGCGGACATATTGCATTTTCCGTAGAACCAGAGGGAGTTGATTTCCGACTGCTGTCCGGCATCCAGGACCGGTGGTCCGTAGAATGGAACTTGTTGCTCTGTGAGATTCCAGACTTGCTGTAATGACCAACCTGGTGTGTTGGAGACCACGAAAATGACGTTTGCAAATTTGGAGAGCCCATCGCACTCCATGTACTGCTGCTTGCAGGCCTGCTTCGTGATACGCGTCCACGATTCCCCTTGACGAACAGTTGATGATATATCATGGTTGATCGCAGATGTCTCGTTGCTATATTGCGCGAGATCGACGTATATCCCATATCCATCACTGTAGTTTTTAAACATTCCAGAATTCAAGAGACTAGCCCCTGGAGCTCTATAGTTTCCTTGCTGTATAAAATCCTCCGTAGCTATTGCAAGATCGTAGCGGGAGGATCGATAAGAGGTCTGGACCACGGTGCTGTTGAATAGTAAATGGACCGGGATGGAAGTACACAAGACTCCGAGCCATGACAGCATCTTGAAGTGCGAAAGTCGAAGTACGTTGCGTCCGGAAAGAACACCAATTTCAAGCCATGCGCCCTTCGCGTGAGCTTTGTCAACTTCGTCTCGAGAAGGAGCACTCAAGACTTGCATGAACATGTTTGATGATGCAAGCATGGCCGTGGCGAATATGTTTATCAGAAGATGCAGCACGGTGTTCAGCGCCGTTGCCCCCCAGACTCCGCAGGAGCCTGTAAAGAACACCAAGGGCTTATCGAAGCCTCCAGCTTGGATCAGAGCCACGATCGAAAGCATAGTCATAAGAATCGACACGAAAACCATCAAAGTCGTATTGATCAAAGCCGGCGCTCGCCAACCGTCGGGGAGACGCGATGAGACATGAACGGCAAACCATCTACTGACAGTAATGTACGGCTTGAGAAGCTGAAGTCTGGATATAATGCGATTGATGGTCTTCATGTTGGCTGGTACACAAGGAAGTGAGGCGGCTGTCGAGATGCTTTGTAGGAAATGACCTGGCGCCCATGCATTGATACGGTTGAGAAATTGCCATTGACTTGCGGACAGAGGGCAGTAATCGGCTTAAATCAAGGTGACATTGTGTGACAAGCCACCTCATTCAGCTGCCCGACCTCTCAGCTACGATTTCCAAGGCAGAATCTGGGGGCGTGCAACAGGGGGGCGAAGTCTTCATGCAAGTAGGACAATCTGTACTACCCACCCACTAACTACACAGCCATAATTCTGCCCCGTCTTTGATCGCCAAGCTTGGAAGAAACGAATACTCATTATGGAGCCTTACGACTGTACCACAGGGCAATGCAATGTTCTTGCAGGTGGGTAGTACAAAGGCCGAGAAGATGATGAATAGATAGATAGCACTTGAGTTGAATAAAAAAGCACAATGTGGCGAAAGCCAAGTCAATCAGAACTGTAAGCGTAACAAGGTCTCCTTTTTTAACGGCGGTCCTGGTCATGTGTTTGCAAAACCGTACTTACCAACCATTCAGTACTCAATCTGAGGATGAGCTGCGACAAAGGCGCCGACGACACCGCGGCTCTTCGAATGGTTGATGAATCCATGACCAGGGTTGCCGAAGCAGCTCGTGGACGTGATGCCCTGATGCCGAATCAGTGGATGAACAATTCTGCTGAGGACGTCGATGTCATCAGCACCTACGGAGGAAACCATCAAGAAGCTCAAGGCCGTATCGCAAAAATATGACAGGGAGCGAACCTTCCAGCGCCTCGTCCATGAAGGTTCCAAGCTGGGCGCTTGAGCCCTTCCTGAGCCTCCCAAATCAGTAAGAAAAGGGTTGACGACATTAGGATACTTCTTGGGGCACCAAATGTTAACATTGGGGCCAAAAAATGCATGAAGAGCAGCGGAATTCCCTTTCTTTGTAAGCTTGGTCGTTGAGCCAGAGCAACGGCCAGACGCTCAAAGGACACAACATCATCTCGTAGACTGGAAGATGCGATGATCAGGCAATTGGATTTCATTGGGCAGCCTATGGGCTAATTCTGATCTGATCTTTGGCGCAAGAAGCAATATACGGGCATGCGCCCGGGCGTGGAACTTCTCCCACATCAGCATACTAACCACCACGCCCATTCCTTATATAGCTACATGCCTTTCCAATGTAAGCCGCGGCGAGTTCGGCGGGATGACCGTAGCGAAGTTGTCGTTCAAATCATTTACTGGGTAGCTGCCGTGGACCCGCAAACCGGTCGCAAATCTGTGTATGAAAGTTGCGAGGCAGACGTACATTGTCGATAATGCGAGCCTAGTGAGTTTTTTCTCATTCAGTCAAGATCAGGGGCATTGGCGTCTAAGCCAAGGTTTGCGGAAGTGTGGGTTTATCAGCTTACTCCTTTCCAATACAATTACGAGAGTCCTTCCCAAACGTCAGAAGATATTTATTCATGAATCGGGCACGGTCTGCATCGAGCCAGCGGTCTGGGTTGAAGTCGTCATGGTCTGGGCCCCAAATCTCCCCGTTGTGGTGCTGCACGTAGCTCCACGTCCCAACGGTGCACTGACGAAAGCCCTGTTAGCATTTCTGCGAGGAGGAAACCACCCAGTTGTGGGACTCTGAACCTACCCCAGCTGGCACGTGGTATCCCTGGAAGGTCTCTCCGCCTGATGGCACGATCCTGGGAAGGCGGCCGATAGGCCCGTAGCCCAACCTGTTTCCCTCTTGCAAGCATGCCGTCTTTTGGGAAAGTTAGTGTCTTCTGCATCCAAGAGAAGAGGGTGAGTGAACAGGGTGGCAGCGAAGCAGCGGCACTGACCAGGTATGGTAATTTCTCTGCTGCAGCGCGGGTGATAGGATCCGACGGCGACGGAAAAGCCTCAGTGATCTCAGCGTGAAGGCGCTCGACGATTTTTCTATTGGACAGAATGTGGTATAATGTCACCGACATGCCTGTTCCGAAATTGAACGCCGCTGCCAGGTTGAAGCTGTATAGCTCATCTATCAGCACATCCCTAGTTAAGGAGGGCGTCTTCGATTGAGCTTCGGCGCAGTTGCCCAGTACGGATTGAATGATGGGTTTCGCGGTAGCTAATTCGACCGAGTTGTGTTGTTTGGGACGGAGATATCCGTCAACAACTAAAGTACATTTCTGTGCGACGTATTACAAGATCAGCATTTTCATCGTGCAACGACGACGGCCAACTGCCATGCATATGAGAGCAGGGTCGTACCTCCAAAAGTCTGTCGAACTGGCTTCTTGAATCAAAGACTGCGCTGAAAATCGTCAAAATTCCTTGAACCACATGATAAAGACAGTCGTTGATCATCATGATCCAGATGAATCCCGCTTGGTTGAGCAGATCTGATGCATATACAGTCGCGTACGGCCTGTGAGACAGCATGTCCATCGAGCTTGGCAATGTATATTCGGACACAATGTCGATCATTAGCGCATGCAGAAGGCCTTGGATAGGAATGACTCCGGTGGTTTCTAGCTCCTCCCCGGCCCTTCTGCAAAGCGTGGCTACCTTGTCATTTACGGTGCTCCCGAGGCCGGCGACAGCAGTCTTGGAGAAATGTGACACCCATGGTTGCCGTCGAGCTCGATGCAGCTCGTTATCAAAGGCTCCGAACATCCCCTTCAAGACGCCCATTGTGCGGTAGAACAGTGGGTCCTTCGTGTATTTAGATCTGATGGTATAGACTTTTTCAAAGTCTTGAGGATCGCGCAAGGAGACTTCGTTAGGATTGACTCGCACGATAGGCCCGAACTTTTCGTGCATTTCCTGGACTTTGAGATAGTATATGCTTCGACCTTTTCTATAGCACCAGTAGGTTTGGTAAAGTCGACTCATGCCAGCTAGCTTGTAACCTGGCACTCGTGCAAGGGGGTGACAGGTTATGTTGTAGAGAGCCGTTAGGACATGGTATGCAAAGAAGAGATAAATAAGAAGTTGAGGAACAGTTGCGTAGGGAGAAAGTGACCCCATCTGCCAAAAGGCTATAAGCAGGTCGGCAGTGAAATGGGTCATAGTGGGACTTGGTTAAGGCAAGAATACAATGCTGTCTTAGAAGAGGAGGGAATTTGCAAGGCCTAGGGAAGATCGAAATCAGTGCAACAAGGGACACGGAACAAGCAGGATACTTAGGACTACAAGAACAACAGACACAGAATTTCAGACATGTCGCGGATGTGTAGAGCCCTTTAAAGACCATAACAATTAATTTTGTGCTCCATTAGGCTTCCTTCCCACCTCGGACTCATGCATAATACTGTCATCAACTCTGACATGTGGAATCCTTCCAGAAGGTGGATTCTTTCCAGAATGCAGATTCGTTCTCGCAGACAGTGTAGTATTAAGGGGTGGCCACCTTCTTGCGCGGCTGTGCCCCGCCCTGGGCCACACGGAAATAGACAAAATGAAGATTGGCAGACCAGATGTTGTTGGAATCCTCAATGCAACTGTTGCCCGCAAATAGTTACCAGTCATGGTGTTGGTTAGGTTAGCTTGGATCCTGCATGCACTGTTGCAACCTCTTCCCTATGCCAGCACTTGAGTGCTGTCAGCGGCCCCCACACCAGCAGGATGAACGCGCAATTAAGCTGACAACTAATGTGGGGGCCGATCGAGCTGGGACAAACGGGCAGTCTGCGTTGGAGGCATCGCGGTTTGAGCTCCGTCAGAGTGTGCCAAATCCGAGCTCGTCGCCACAAGTTCATGGGCTTTCCAGAGTAGCGCGTTCCTGCGGTATTCGTCCGGAAGTCCTCAAGCCTCGATATTGTCAGCCCCTTATCCGATACCCTCATCCATCGCGAAATGCAATGTTCTTGCAGGTTGTTAGACTCAACATGCTGTCTCGCCAAACATTGGAAAGGGCGTCTACTTGAGCAGAGTGTGACATTTGCCCGCACCAGCAAGCCATACCACAATGCAGCCTACATTGAGGCAAGCAAGGGTATACCCAGTCGAGAGGCCGGATAGATATATATCTTTACACCAACATAGCTAGAGTAGGCCAGGCTAGTTCACAGCTGAATTTAGTGAGGAGTCGACGTGACATATCAGAGCTAAGCCATACAACCATGGGTGTTGTAACCACTGCAGGATGCCCTCATGCCAGGAGAACCCACCTCCCTGTATTGCCTTCTTTAACCATCAACACTATTTCTAGTGGTCACTATTCTCTTCTTGTCTACAGTTGAGCAAGCTCCTGCATTTTCATTTAATCGAAAACTGCACACAGTCGTGATGGAAGTTGATAGGCCCCTTCATTATCCTTCGCGAGCTCAACGATGTGGCTCCAATTGATATGGGCTCTATAGAATCGGAAGACAGATTAACTATGCTATGCGTATTCTTCTTTGAGTTCCTCTAACAAGCCGGAAATATCCGTTATTAAGCTGGCGATAGATAAACGATTACGAATCATGAAAGCTCTCATTCTGTCTCGAAAGGCCCTCCGACCTTGTTGGTAGGTAAGCAGGACCCCAGTATGATATGGCTACCTTTCAGGCCCTATGTTGAATACGGTCTGATTTTTTATCACGTCCCCCTTTTCCACGGCGAGGACCTCAATTCGTTTGGCGTGTTCTTGGCATGATTTGAACCCAAAAGTCAGAGATCGAGAATAGGCCGTAGTATCTAATTGTCCATGGTCTAAACATTTGGAGGTTACCCGGGAATTAGTACTGATTACTTGTAGGTGTGGTCTCAAAGATCTGCAGGCAAAAGAGTCGAAAAGGGGACAAAGTTTGATTTATCAACTCACTTTTCTGGCCTCAACAAGGCCATGTCGAAGTTCCGAAAGATCTGCGAGGTCAGCGTCATTCATCTAACATTGCCTTGGAGTCATCTTCTCACTGTAAATGTGAGCTTATAGAGCTCTATCATGGCAACTGGCTTCCCCAAGCAATGCCACCTTCCATGTCCAAATGTCAAGTCATTGGTCCTAGTCATTGCCGCCAGCTTTTGAGCATCTTTCTCGAACCACCGCTCAGGTCGGAAGCTATCGGCATCATCTCCGTATAGTTCCTTGTCGTGATGCATGGCACCGGCTGAGTAGGCAATGCAGGTACCACCGGGAATGAAGACGGACTTCCCATCAACTGTCACCGTGTCACCTCCCGGGGGAACGTCCTTGCTGAAAGGATTGACCACGGGCGGCCATGTTCGTATCCCTTCCCGTATCACGGCCTGCAGGTACGGGAGCTTCTTCGCTCGCTCGAGGCGGATAATGCCCGTGGATGACGAAAGGGCATCACCGGACTCGACCGCCTCATCGATCTCCTTTTGCAGTTTCTGCCTGACACGAGGATTGCTCATGAGGTGCAAGAAAACTCCGCTGATGGCAGACGACGTGGTATCAGAGCCGGCCAAAACCTGTTCGACGGCTTCGGTTCGCAGTTCGTCACCGGCTAAGCCATGGCGAATGAATGATGCAAGCATGTCTGATCGCTCGTCCGTTGGATCGGCAGCTCGTTGGTCGACCCATCCAAAGCAAATCCCGAGAATTTTCCCGAACCCGCCTGAATCCTTTGGAGATGGAGCCAGCAACCTCCCAAACCAAGGAATATGAGTTATCCAGCTTAGTCCCAGGGCTATGAAAACAGAAGCCTTGTAAAGCCCTTCCTCGGCGGATTTGATGAAATTCAGTTCATCTCTGTCGTTGACCAGCATGCCAAAGGGTCTACCTAGTCCCACAGAGCTGATGACGTCCAATGTGAAGTATTGTATCTTCTTTGCGCATTCCATGGGTTTCACCTTGTCTTCCGTGGAGAGATACTTGGTTTTGATAAGCTGCACGAATTCTTGAACTCGCGCATCGACCGTGGCTTCGATCTCATGGTTCTCACGCCCCGAGTACCCTGGGGCCATCTGCTTCCTCCTCTCGTCATGTTTCCTGGTATCGGTCTGGCTGAAAACGTTGTCCCGGCGATGTTCGAAGCGCAGGCCCTGGAAATACCAGTCTGATCTTTTGTATCCGGCCTTTAGGTTCACTTGAGTCCAGACCTCTGGAGAAGAAGTAATGATAAGGTTCGGCGCGACCCGAGCGATGCGCCCTTGCATATTTTAGCCTAAGGCAGAACAGATCAAGCATGAACATGATTTTTGGGCGCTTCTTACCATACTTGTCGCTAACCTTTCTGTACCATTCATAAAGGGCCGGGCGTATCATCTCCCTGGAGTGGAAGAAATTGGTTAGACCTGTTCCCGGCGGCCCTTTGAAATGTCGAAGGCGATAGTACGCCCACGTCTTCTTCACAATGCTTGTGATCACGAAGACAAGGCCAATCAGCCATGCTGAGTTATAGTCCGGTAATTTCAATTCCATGTTGTCTGAAGCTTCAGATTTTGTTCAAGTCAAGGTTGAGCTTGAGAAGAGAGGGATTATGAAGTTTCCTGGGCATGAGGGGATCGAAACATCGGCAGTCGAGCCAGATGATAAGCTGACATGCAGATGCATCTGACACAGAAGGGGGACGGCAAAGAAACCCCAGAGAATCAGACTCCCTGCGGACCAAGCAATTGCACGCCGGGTATACACATTCCCCTCTGCCGAACCAGCCTGTTAGCTGTTACATTCGCAAACACCTACCCCGCCAAAAAAGCAGATGTTCGACCTGCATTTCGCGTGAGTACAGTGACGAAGCCCTCAATCGTAGCCTGCCTATGCTGGGCACATAAGATCGGTCTGCTCTCGGAAGTGATCGCCGTCAGTCCACATTATTCGTTGAGCGGCTCGCCACATGGTTCGGCGAGCAAGTCATAAGAAGACTGCGGTAGGGTCGCATTTGTTACTATCACATTTCTGCATCATAAAATTTGTCCTCCTCCCGTGTACTCAAGTAACAGACCCAAGCTCCTTTTGGGGCCAATCAGAAGATCGGGAATCCGACCTCATTCGCCACCGCTTAGATAGTCCTTCCGCCTTATATCATTCTCCCAGATCTGAATGTTACGAGACCATCATGCGTTCTGTCATTCAACCCACCTGAGATTTGTAGCGCCTACTCTTGCAGCACCTACTCTTGCAGCACCTACTCTCGCAGCACCTACTATTGCAGCTCATAATACGTAGTCATATCAACATTACGTGATTTCGTTCTTGATCCGTATGCATCCCAGCGGCGTACGGCCCCTTCATGTAGTGTTGAACGCTCCAAGACCCAGCGTTAAAAAACCCAATGCCGGTAACAGTATAAAAAGACATAATTGGTGGGCACGTGGCATCATATCAATCTTTAACATAGTCAAAATCAAAGATTGCGTGCAGGTCTTGGTAGCGACCTATGAGTGTAAATAGATGCTCTCAACTTTTAAGGGTTCAGAAATTCACGCCTACAGAATAAGAGGGTACACCCAAACCGACCAATTCAAAAATCGAAGAATTCATGTTAGCACTAAACGAGTTATCTCATAGGAGATTATCCTATGAAGGTTGTTCTATACGATAGCATCCTTCGGGATCGTACCCTAATAAGGTCATCTTATAGGAGGTTGTCCTATAGATGACTTTCTTGTATGAAGCTTTCCTATGGGGTTCGGTGCACCCTCCGCTTTTGTGGGCGCGAATTTGTGATGTCTTTTGAGTACGCATCGACTTCTAGGTCTGTCAGGCTTCGTACTGTCACGAATCCTGAAGGGATCCAAAGGCACGTGGGCACTCAGCAAGAAGGAGCGTAATGCTTGCTGTAATCCTGCTTACACGCTAGGAGAATTACAACGCTCCACGTGTGAGTTCCTGTCAACGGTCTGTTTCCCTTTTGGGAATCAGATGGAATCATCTTTAAGAAATTTCTCTGAATATGGATATTCTCAGCATCATGTCCCCCCCGGCCAGTGAGGGACTATGCAAGGTCCTTGATTCGCGTGGTAGGGCTGCGCCGCAGGGCTGAATATGCGCAGCCAATCCGGATCAAGGAAGTGTCACTCTCTTCCTCAGGTGACGCCGCCATCTTTGTCAGAATAGTATCCAACGCCAAACGCCAGGTCTTGGCAGATGATTGAGTTGCTGTGCTCTTGGATGAGACAGAGTGGGGTTAGAATGCAGGACTGTCTGTTGGTCTAAGCGATGGGAATTGTCTAGCAGAGCGAGAATTCTATAAGAGCAAGCGACCTCTGAGGACATTTTACACACATCGCATTTGCCGAGATAAATCAGTGTTCTATTTATTTTCTGAATCTACAGCGAAATAATATTCGGGGCCATGGCTTCTAACAGCTCAAACAACACGATGCGTGCGGTCGTCTGGGAAGGCAAGCCGTTCGAGGTAGCCGTACGCGACGTACCAAGGCCCAAGATCCAAGCACCGGAAGATGCAATTGTTCGCATCACGACCGCTGCCATCTGTGGGTCCGACCTTCATATATACCATGGTTACTTTGGAAGCTCCTCTGTTCCCTACACCATGGGACATGAAGCAGTTGGCGTGGTGGAAGAGGTAGGCTCCGCAACCGAGACGTTCAAGAAAGGCGACCGTGTGGTCATTCCTGCCTTTCCAGATGACGGGTTTCTTGCCACCGAGCCCACCACCAATCCTGGAATTGCCCTCTATGGTGCGGGTAAAGATTTTGGCAACCTGGGCGGCTGTCAAGGTACGTGTCCTGATTGAGAGCTGCTCCTCAAAAGACATCACAGACTGATACGAGGAACAGCGGAATATGTGAGGGTCCCATTCGCAGATAATAGTTTGGTCCATATCGGAAACAACTCCGCCGATGATCTGCAGTACCTATTTCTGTCCGACATTTTTGCGACAGGCTGGGCAGCGCTCGACTTCTCGGGTTTCCAATCCGGCGACTCAGTTGCCGTTTTTGGGGCTGGTCCCGTGGGGCTTCTCTGCGCCTATTCGGCTATGCTGCGTGGCGCGAGCAAGGTATTCGTCGTCGACTATGTCAAATCTCGTTTGGATAAGGCAGCATCAATTGGTGCCATACCCATTGACTTCACCGAGGATGGCAAGGGAGCTGCAGCTCTCATCCTGGAGAAGGACTCGGAGGGTGTCGTTCGGAGCTGCGACTGCTATGGGTATGAATGCGTCAACGTGGACCTCAAGCTTCAGCCCAACTACATCATGCAGGAGGCCATCAAAGTCACGGCAGTGGGTGGAGGGATCGGCGTGGTGGGAGTCTATGCTGATGTCCCAACTTCCGAAGGCGTGCCAAGGGGCGGAGAAATCTCGGGCAAGATTGTCATGGACCTTTCAGCTATGTTCATCAAGAGCCTATCCATGAAGATCGGCCCGGCTCCCATCCCAGAGCTTAACCCGCGCTTACTTCAACTGGTCCAGAGCGGCAGGGCAAAGCCGAGCTTCATTATATCTAGTGAGGTAGGTATCGAGGACGCTCCTTTGGCCTATCGTAAATTCGACCAGAAGCTGGAGACCAAGGTCGTTATCCGGTTTCCATGGGAATGGGAATCTGAGAAATAACCTTGAAATGCCGAAATGTCAATTGGGTTATCGGGGTAGTCCATGGACAGATAGGTTGGAATGGGTAAGGTGTTCTTGGAATCGCAAATGTGAGGATGTGATCTTTTCATTCAAACATCCAGATGTCTTATGGCCTCGAGGTGGTTCCAGATATATGCAATTCAGATGTTTCATTTAGTGTGGCTATCTCTCTACTTTCGTCCCCTAAAGACATGTGACGTCGTCTTCAAGCCAGACAGGTCTTAATCGTGGGATACATATGTGTGGGACTATTTCAGGACTGTGCCGTGGACTCTGCAGTTGTGTCCCGAGTAAGATGGCTTCATTCATTCATGAATATATCTTCATCAACGACCTCGGGATTGAAGGAGTGGGTGGATGCTGGCATCTGTTGGGATGGCTGCTGATGTGAACTTTTGCTCTCCCAGGTCGTATTTCTCGGCCTGATCATCCAGTCCACCTGCGGAAAACCATTCCTGAAAATTAGGAGTCAGCTCTTCTTCCAGGGGTTTCAACACATTTTGAAACATTAAGCCTCGAACGTCCTGCATTGACGGATTGGGCCCCAATTTGGGGTCTGGCCGCAGACATGTATCGATGGCGTTTCGATATCTCAAGGAGAATATGTGCTCCGTTTGAGAATCAAAAGTCTTCATCGCATGAAGAAAGAAATCTCTGGCACCCGATAGCTCTTTTTTCAGTCCTAGGTAATCCTCAAGTCGCTGTCCCAGGTGAAGCTCCAGAAGAATGACTCCCAGCTCCAGCAGTTCTGGATATCGGTGAAGACTGAACATCTCGGTTATCTTCTCGTCTCTGTATGTGCATGTGTCTGATATGCCAAGGAACGGCCGTAAATGAATGCGACTGCTGCTCCGAAAAAAAAGACGATGTTCTCTCGGCTCCATCCGCCGCGTGTCCAACACCCTCCATATAAATGACGGAGACTCCATACAAGGATGACGGCAAGAGCCCATTTCGCGGTCTCGGGCCATCTTTTCTGAGGCGATGCGAGGACATCCTTGAGGTTGCCCTCTTCCCTCAGGCTGTCCTGTCTGATGGTTCGTTCATCTGCAGCATTAGGGTTGCTGGATGTATGGAGAACACCGCGCTTCAGGATAAAATTGAGCCCCAGCAGGTCTGCCGTGGAAGGTTCCTGGAGAACGCCGCAGATGCAAGCAACAGCTTCGGAAGCGGACAAGTTGCGCGCTTCTTCGCATGGATCAGATGGGAATGGAATTGGAAACTTCACTCTCGTCCTGATATAGATTTGCGGCAGTGGTCAGCTATGACCTAGAATCTGGTACCTTACAGAGCAAGCACTTACTTCAGTTCTACGTGGTCGCGGATAAGATTCATGCTAAAAGCCCCACTGCTCGGTGTCCTAAAGCTGCTCAAGTAAAATACATAGCGACTTGGTCGCATGGTTCGACCAGCTCTATTTGTCCCCATCCTGAGCCGGCTTCCTCTCAGGGACTGTGGATGGCAATCGCAGGACATCTTGAATATGTCGTCCGCAAAACTCCACCTGGGCACATCTCTGGGCCGGATCCATTTGGATGCGCGAGTATGTCCTCATCCAGGTCATCAGCAACATCTCCGTAGCCTTGTAACTCGTCGGTAATGCATTCGAGCTCGCGTTATAACTTCCTCTATTGGGCAGGACATTTCAGCGTTTCCGTACCTATCGAGTAGATCTTCGCCCGGGCGGGAGTTAGGCAGCGCAATCGGCCGCGACTCTCTGAAACAAGCCACTAATTACTGACTGCTCGGGCCTTCGTAAGCCCGTGGTGCCACAAGATTAGTGGCCTTCCACGCTTTTGAGTGCATAAAGGAGAGCCTGGTCGGTCAGCCAGCTCCTCGCGACGCAGCTTTCCCCTCATCCACATCCCTCATTATGAAGCTTCTCAACTGCGAAAATCTTCAAATCGAAGAATTCTCTGGCCCATCGGCACCTCCACCGTATGCAATCCTGTCCCACCGTTGGGAAGCCGGTGAAGTCACCTATCAAGAAATCATGAATCCCAACTTAAAAGACCTGGACTCAAAGGCCGGTTGGGTCAAGATCCGTGATGCTTGCCGGGTTTCCCGCTCTAAAGGTTACAATTACACATGGGTAGATACCTGCTGTATTAATAAGCAGGACTTTACAGAGCTTACAGAGGCTATAAATTCCATGTTTAAGTGGTACGCCAATGCTGCTGTCTGTCTTGCCTACCTATCGGATATTGCTCCTACACAGTCGGATGTTGCTTCAAGACAGCCATCAATTGTCAACTCGCTGTGGTTTACAAGGGGATGGACCCTGCAGGAGCTCATTGCACCAAAGTTAGTGGAGTTCTATGATGAGGGTTGGAACCTACTCGGGACAAGAGCAGACTTTTACGTTGAGATACAGCAGCACACTCATATCAGCGAAGATGTCCTCCTATACAAACCGTCCAAGTCTTCAGGGGGGTCGATCAAGCAAATTTTGGTCAAGATACCCTTGGCACGCAGGATGTCCTGGGCATCTAAAAGAACAACAACGCGTAAGGAGGATATTGCCTACAGTCTGCTGGGTATTTGTGGCATTAATATGCCATTGTTATATGGAGAAGGCAAAAACGCGTTCATCCGTCTTCAGACTGAGATTATCAAAGAGACAAACGATATGACATTGTTTGCCTGGACTTGCAAAAACCCAAAGCCGGGCCAGCAGGCTTCGCCTAGGGGGGTTCTGGCCGCCTCTCCGAGAGAGTTTTCACGTGCTGGTAACTATATATTTACCAGAGACATCAAGTATAATCCAGAGGTATGTCTCAAGTGCTTGCAAAAGAGGGAGTGTATTGATAAAGATAACAAAAACACTAGCTAACACTAAATTAGTATACGATGACAAACAAAGGCTTACGCTTGGACAGCCAGATAAGAATAGACGGAAACAGGATCCAATACCTCAGTCTTGGATGTCATAAGGATGGTCGTGACCCAGCAGAACCTTTGGGTATCATTCTCCATGACCACGGTGGTGGGGTCTTCGTCCGATCCCAACCACACAGGCTATTTGTCGTGGACAATGATTTGCCGGTTCAAAATATACGCATCTACATCAAGAAAGATGTGGACATGGAAGAAGTTTCCTTGATAGCCGCTGAGAATCAACAGAGCTTTCGCGAGGCATATCAATTCCATGTCGATTATGAACCGTTGGAAGGATTAGTGCAAGGAAGAGTGTTTCCTGAGGAGTTATGGAACCAACAGAAACAGCAATTCAACGTCAGAGGACTCAATTCATTTGACGGCTTTGTTGAGTTCCAAGATCCATTCTTGAAATCCTCATTCGTTATGGCTTGTGGGTTCACGCCGCTAAATGAGGAATGGACCTGTATAGCTGCAGGCAACAGTGATTGCAGGGACGTTTATCATGCTGCTATCACTGGAGATATCAGGTCAATGCGAGTGCTGGCTATGGGAAAGAAGCAAAATGGTTCAGGCACAATACTGACATACACAGGAAGCAGTTATGTTTATCGCACAACCCTTGGGGGCGGCACAACCTGGCCATACACAACAAGCACTGATCCGTCTGCGGATAGAGACTCTAACAAGTCGACGTTTTTCACCACAACACAATTTGAAGAGTATCAGACAAGGCGTGGTGAAGAAAAGACTTTTCACATTCATTTAAGGGGGTTGCGCTCTTAATCCATATACATCCCGAAGGCATACAGTCCTTTTAGATAGTAGTAAATACTTAAGGACCGGGTATTAAGAAAATATAATATGTAAACTTACAGCATCCAAGGGGAAAACCATCCTAATTCCAAGTTAAAGGACGACCTAGGTAGTTTCAAACACCTGTGTTCGAAGATTACAATTATTGGGTATCCTGTGGAGTCCAAGGGTTTAACCCTGGTGGGCACCAGCTGAACAACTGGGGTCTGCAGGACCGTGGAGCTTAGGTGACGTACTTGGCAGACGCGAGGGGTCGTAGGCAGGTAAGGGTCGTGGGTCACGACGTCTAGGCCGCCAAGCAGTGTCTCACCATACTCCCATTCCTAGGAGCTTCACACCTGGCTAGAACTCGTCTCCGTTGCTACGAAGGGATACGTCGATCATTCGAACAAGCCGCTATCGCAAGAGAAAGACAACCAGGACCCCCTTCTTTACTAGGCACTTACGAAATCACCAACGACGACGACCATGACGAGCACCGATCCAGAGCTGGCCTCTAAGGCGCCTGAGAGCGATGCCCAGGAAGATGTCCAGAAAGATGCTCCCACCGAGACAACGGCGGCTGCTGCCCCTTCTACGACTGCCGCAGCTCCCGCAGAGGAGTCGACCTCCCAACCTAAGATGTGTGATGACTGCGTGACAGACAGGCCCACCCGTTCGTCGTCCTCCATGCCGATAGAAGCCCTGCCAACTGCCGAAAGCTAACGTTGGATGCCACCAGCCAGCGGCCCAGGCCCGACAGGAGAGATCAGAAAGCTGAACGACATTGACGTGAGTCGCCTCACCTGAAACGTCTATTGGCAACACCTGTACTGACAGGCAACCCCCCACGCACAGGCCTACATCTCCAAGCCCTCCGACTACCCACACGCGCCGGCCCGCCTGCTCCTTCTCCTGACCGGCGGCACAGGCCTGAAATCCACCAACAACCAGATCCAGGCTGACAGGTTCGCGAGCGAGGGCTTCGTGGTGGTCATGCCGGACCTATTCGAGGGCGACGTCGCGCCCAACTCGGCCACCGTCGACGAGGAGCAAGCCACGCAGGGCGGCTCCTTCCTCGACAACTTCAAGATCAAGGCCGTCGAGGGCGTCAAGAGCTTCATGATCGACATGTGGCTGGCGCGCCACACCGAGGAGAAGGTCCTGCCCATCCTGCACAAGGTCATCGACGGCGCCAAGGATGAGTTCGCCGACGCCGTTAGCAACGGCGGTGGGGTCTACGCGGCGGGATACTGCTTTGGTGGGCGGTATGTCCTGCTCCTGGCTTCTGAGAGAAAGGAGCAGGCTGTAGGTGCTGGGCTGTTGGGCGGTGCGCAAAAGCCCGCGGACGAGGAGGCTGGGCCCAAGACTACGGGGCCATACATCAAGGCTGGTGCGCTGGCGCATGCGACACTGGTGGCAAGGGATGACTTTGAGGGGCTCAAGGCTCCTCTGAGCTTCGTTTGCGTTGAGAATGATCCTCTCTTCCCGGATGATGTGCGCACGGCGGGCGAGGATGCTATGTCGAAGGCCAATGTTGATCACGAGGTCCAGGTCTACCCCGGGGTCCCACATGGTAAGTCTACGGTTCGCGACTATACGGAGCGAGCATGGGCGCTGACTTATCTACGAAGGATTCGCTGTCGTCGGAGACTACGAGGATGCCACTATCAAGACCGCGCAGGGCACAGCTTTCGAGCAGATGCTTAAGTGGCTGAAGGACCATTGAGGTGGCCGCCGTCTTACTCTCTTCGAGGTCGACGGGAAGGTGTTACGGCGTTATTAGGTGTCTGGATGACAACGAAGAATTGTTCCGCTTTTCTGAGCTCATTGCATAGTGTTAGGAAGCCTTTCCGATGAATATACCTTGTCGCGCTTCATGCAGGCGAATATGCGCAGGTCTCTATGGTGATGTGATCCCGGCTGCTGTCGGTAGCAGCAGTACGAGGCAGTCCATGGCCATCAGCCATACATTCAAAAGCCTTGCCGTCACCAACTCGTAGCAATATATTTGCAATCTTCACGGGACCCAGAAAAGCTGGCCGAGGAAACCACACCCAATGAACGCACAGCAGACAACACTAAATTCAGGACAGGGAACCGCTCGCCTCTCGACCCGAACCACGTCTCTCTACTATCGCCCAAGGCAACCTTATGCGATGCAGGAAAAGGCCCTGCGCCGAAGTGACAGAAAAGCCGGTTGGCTCTAAGGCGGCGGAAATGCAATGCCAGATCTTGGGCTCTACGACATACTGGATCTCGCAGCCCGCCTGCAAGTTCGTGGGAGCGAGCGATGGAGCTGCCTGAGCTGTCTTCTCTGCTTGCGGTTGTCACATGCGAGCCTGACTGCCTCGTGACGATCGCCGTTGACCCTGGAGGCCCAGGCCTTGCCCTCGGTTTCACAGACAAAAGAGGCAAGCAAACAAAAAAGCAACACGGCCACGACAGCATCACGTCATGCCACCTTCAGCTGATCGGGACTTTTGTTTTCTTCTTCTTTGGGGCTAGATTGGTCTTTCTAATATCAACCCGACACCAACAACGTACGATGTCTACTACGACCACTACTACGCGAGCATCAATAGTCCAGGGAACCTCAACAATGACCCGCAATGGAACACGCGACACACAGAAAAAAAAAGTCCTTTACTTTCTAGCCCTGCTACCCGACCGAACTGGGACCTGGAGCACACACACACAACACACCCACACACCACACACAGCCCTCGTATCTGCGTCTGGCGCCGTAGCAGCCGTCTGAAGTCGCAGAGCAGACGAGACACAGATGTTGGGCCTTCCCGAGGCGCACACTGGATACACAGGTACCGATTACTCGCTGCTTAGACTCGATCAAACCCAAACCCAACCCAAAGTTGGGAGGGAATGACACAGCGCTAGTCTCCCCCATCACCGTCCAGTGTTCTGTGTTGTGGTACGGCACTGGCCTGAAAACTGTGCGTGTGGGTGTGGGCATGTGTACATGTCCTGTCCCCATCTTTTCCTTCCCCCAGGTTTCCTTAGTGCTGAATAAGTAACAGTGTAAACAATCACTGTTCCGATATATTCAAGTGAACCTTTTCGTCCAACCATAAATCGGGAGCTGGCACCCCCCCCCAGTACACCGATATTGTAGACGAACATGGAAGACGATAGAGATGTCCTCTCTCTCCACTTTCTGTCTACCCCATCTTTTCCCTCCACCCTACTCCTCTCCTCTGTTGTCTTCGCGCCATCGTTACACGCCGTCGGGTTTCGAGCTGTGCTCCCACCGTGTGCGACGGGAAGTCGCAGGTCCCGCCGTCCCCCAGCGCTGGGGACGCAACGCACGCACGAGCTGGGCGCAGGAGAGGGGGAAGGGGGGGATGCTGTACTCGAAACAGGACGGGACCCGCTGGCAACTCCACAAAATGCCCTCCTCTCCTTTATTATTCTGTACACAGTCTTCGTTGTTGTGATCGATGTCGATGTTGTCCTTGCTGCTATTTGCTGTGTGTGCTCCGGTGGGACAGCATTGCCCGTCCCGGGCCACAGCCCTGCTAGCCCAGCCCAGCCTTCCCCGATGGCCGTTGATGGTGGTGAGACTAGTGGGCTAAGGCCTGGCTGGTGTAGGGTCGGCTACACCTCTGCGCACGCCATCTGGGATATGTGTGTATATGTTGACAACCTCAGGGGTGTGTGCTGATTCCTCAATCTGGACGCGTGAAACACCATATGACAAGCATCTCTCCTTGCGGACGTATGCAAGAAGGGGATATCATCCGGTCAGGGAGCAGGTAGGTGTCAGCACTGCTTGATGCACTTTCCTGCAGCCCGGGGTGGGACTCTTGGGAGGGGAGGGGTTGGGGGGACACATGGTCGTACGGGGGAGCGTACGACAGTGGGTTGGGCGAGTTAGCTGGGTGAGACCCGTTAATCTATTTGTGCGACCCGGGAGGCAAAGTCGGGAGATCATGGCTAGGCGGGCGGAGGGGTGGAGGTTGAGATTTGCGGAGGAGTAGCTTGCACGGCTTCGAGTGCGGCGTCAGGTCTGGTCACCAGAGTGGTGGTCAGTTGCCAATGGAGCTGCTTGAAAATGGTGTCACTCCCGTTCAATAGTCGAGGACAGTATGCAAGTACTGTGTCTACATCTGTGGCTCGTCCCTCGGGGTGCGCAGACATCGGTGGAGCCGATATTGCGCGGAAAGCTGATGGATGTGTTTGCGCGGACTTCCCTGTCTTGAGGATCATTATGCTTCACCCTCGCCAATGCGGATTGAATCCAAAATGGTCAGTCATATCATCTAGAAGATATTCAGTATTCAAAAATAAACGAGTCGGTAACATTCAGCCGGGCCATAACACCAGTCATTCTCTCTCTGACCCAGAGAGCACACAAGACCGACCATGCCACAAGAAATCATTCCATGCCTCCGTCCTTCCTTCCATGCAAGAGTCCGTGTCCCAAAACGCCACCGGTGACCCGTCCGACCGTTCCCCGTGAACAAGAAGCTGGTCCGTGTGCGCTCATGCGATGCGTATGCTATGCGAGAGAGTGCGTCTATGCGGCCATCCCCCTTTCTCCCGTCTATACGTACACCACGGTCCAATATATGTATGCATCATGCTGTGTCCCTGACGCCAGCGGGGAGCAGCCCTGGGGGACCTAACCTATCTACCCTTCTATCAGATAGAACAGAACTCCACACACACAGCCTGTCACGGTACACAAAGAGTGCCCGGTGGTAAAGACAACATCGTCGTCGGGGATGCCCTCCCCGCAGCAAACATTTCGTTCTTTCACACCGCCGAGAGGGCATCTCCACCCGAAGTGGCTGTTCTGCTGGCTGACCAGATTCTCGTGATGCGTCGGCGTCCCCGTCATGACGCCGCCTTGGAGAAGGCGCCGTAGACACTCGGCTGTTTCCTGGAGGCGATCTTGAGGTTTGCGAACCTCGCTTCGGGCAGGCGGCGCCCAGCCTTGACGCTTTCGAGGACCCTATTTCGTTATTAGCATTTGTCTTGAACGCGATAATAGACAGCGTTGCCCTCTAGGAGGTTATCCTATAGACTGCAAGGAGATTGTTCTGTGGAAGGGTATCCAGTATGAGTTTAGGAGGTTTCCGCATAGGAGATTATCCCCCAAGAAGTTGTTCAAGGGACAGGTCCAAAGGAGACCATCTCCGATATCAAGCAGTACGGACGGAGTTTGCACCCAGGAAACCTACCATTCAACACCCACGTATTTCACACCGCAGCCCCCGACCCGACGTATCTCTTTGTCCAGCTTCCCACCAGCCAGCCCGCCGCCGGCGCCGGTGTTGGGCCCTGAGGGCTTGCCCAGGATGACGTGGGTGACCTGCCTCCTGCCCAGGTGTATCGACATGCGCGCGCCGTTCTGGGCGAGGAGGTGCTTGAGCTTATGGTCCGAGATGTGTGGGTGGGTGCTCCCGTTGACGTAGATGCACAGGCCGTCGAATATCTTCCTGCCGGTGGTCGTCTGACTCTCTGTCTTCGCCGATGTCTCGGCGTCTTCGCCATCTTGCTGCTGTGGGACCACCGTGGGCTTCTCGTCCGCCGTCATGCTGGTGTCCTCGCCGTTCCCTTCCACAGCTTTGTTCTTGGGGGCCTGCTTCTCCGGTGACCTGCTCGCCAGCCGGCTGCTGCTGCTGCTGCTGCTACCAAGGCCCTGATTCATGGTCCCAGGCTTCCTCAGCATGTCCATGACGCTGTTGGCGGCCCTTGCCCTGACCTCCTTGGGGATGAGGATTCCTCGCTGTTCGTCATAGTCCTCGGAGCCTGCGCCCACGCGATCGGACAGCCGTTCGCCGCCCGAGTGGCCAGCCTGGAACTGGCTGTGCAGCTTCCACGTGCGGTTCTCCCTCCAGCCCTGGGGGCCTTTGGTCTCGGCGCGCTGGTGGCCCAGGGCGACCGAGTTCCACGGGTCGAAGTTGCGGCCATACTTGGCGTCGGCCACCTTTGGGAGGGTTGGTTTCGGCGGGGGTGGCATCGTTGTGTTTGCGTAGATGACTTCTTGACTGCTCCTCTGGCAGATGATTCACTGCTCGTTCGTCACTGGTCCTGGTGCTCTGATCACGGGCGCTCCCGTCTCATGACATAGACCGTTGTTCGTAGGCAATATGGTTGGATTTTTGAGATGTTATTCGCTCTAGAACAGGCCAGTATCGTTGCCAAATGACCTCAGGCTCGCCCTTTGTTGTTCGCTGCTATGGTGACGCCACGCCACTTCCTTCCCGCGCGTCCTAGTGGCGCCGCTTTCGAGGGGGCCATCTCCCGCGCCGCCCTCCCGCGTCGCGAAATCACATGAGCAAATCTCAGTCATCTAATCTCACTACTCAATGCTCAGTGCTCATTCTCACAACCGCCCATAATTCTGTCTGACCCATTCACTCAAACACTCACAGTTCTTGTGCCTCGATATTCCACGATGACGAATCTGGCATCTCCGCCACGACTCGTAATGACTGCAACATCGCCAGCCTCATGACGGGGAAGTCAGTCAAGTCGTTCGTGCGGCCGGATTATGCCTCTCGGCAAGCCGTCCGAAATGAAACGGAAACCCCTCTATTTCATACATACAGGATCCCCGTCAAACTGTCACCACTTTTTTTTTGGTCCCATTCCGCTTCCAGACCGACCTTGAGAGCGCAGAGTCAAAAAAGAAGCTCAGGCCTCTCCGTCTTGTGTAGCATCGCTTGCCGATGATCACGGCGTCGAAACACGCCCTGCAAGGCATATGCACAGTTGACATCGACATGGCTTGGGGTGTCTGGGTGTGTGCTGGCAGGCTGGGGCAGGCTGGGGGTCTGGGGCTTCGGGGACTCTGAGAGGGGTGGCCCTTATCCCCGTACAGCCTGCCAGCAGCATCATCAGCAGCAGCAGCACAGCTCAGCACAGCACGACACAGCAAGCAAGCGACGCACAGCACTGTGCAGCAGGGCAACACAAGCACTCAGGCCACCACAGGGTGTCTCAGTCACAAGCCCAGCAGGTTTCTTTTTGTCTTTTGGGCTCAGAGCCTGAACATGAGCCTAGACCTGAGTCCACCCGAGTCTGAGTCTGATTGATGAAAATGGGCCCGGCTTGTCTAACTGAGGACAAGAGGGGATGCCCATCGATGGACGGATCGAGGGGCCCAGCAGCAGCGGCAAGCAAGGCAAGGCAGACCAGACCCCCCAAGAACCCAGAAACCCGGGACTGCCCAGAAGCATATCTGCGAACCCGCATCTCCATCTGATTACACACCCGCCCTCAAGGTTCGGTCGTCCAGCATGCTGCACTGTCAATCATACATCCATTTGTATTTGGTCGTGTGGTGCCCTCTGCAAGCCCGGCTTCCCCACGTTTGTGGTTTGTCATGGTTGGGAGCACGACGGCAGTTGCTGGTTCAGCATCACCTGGGGACTGCTGCGGTGGAAGTTGGTTAATCCCCCAAGGTTTCCCGACAACATCAGACCAGACAGAGGACCAGACACGACCGGACTGGACCAGGCTGGACCAGGACACCAGGACACACATCAATCACACCGGATAGAATGGGTCCATGGCATCACACAAGACAGGGTCCAGGGCCGAGGGAAGGGGGTGCACCCTCCAGGGCCAAGGCCCAGGCCACTACCTCCCCAAGGGGCCAAGGGCCAAGGAGGGGATACTCCCGATCATACCACAGCGTCAGTGTGTCCTGTTCCACGATTCTGGTTGCAGGCCGACCCCTCGTCCCGTCCCAGCCCAGACTGATCTCCCGCACCCCTCCCGGAAGCGGCGTCATGCACTGCGGGAAGGCAACCAGCAAGAAGGGAAGTGGAAGGGATGTGCATATGTGGGAGGTTGTTTCGAGGGGTTGCGCATTGTCAACAAGGGGACGGGATTGACGATGCTGCTGCTTGCTGCAGCTGCGCACGTACGTTGCTGTCGTATTCAAGGCTGTCTGATCCGACAAGTGATGATCGCAAAAGACAGACGGACGGCATGGGACTGGGACTGGGCCTGTGACCGGGACTGGGCCTCGAGCACCAGCAGCACAAGCCGCAGCAAGCAATCAAGCAAGCACTCGGTTGCGCCTCCAGCCCGCGCCCGCCATCCCAGCCCAACACGTTTTTCTCCTACTGCTTCCCGTCATCCACAGCAGGCGGGTGGGCTACGCAAGGCGACGCGAGGCAAGGCAAGGCAATGTAAGGCAATGTAAGGCAAGGCAGGGTAATAAAGCTGTGGCTCTCTCCGTTCCATGCCCCTGCCTTCGCGCCTGCTGCCTCTTGTGCTCGCTCAATCTGCTGCTTTTGGCACGAGGGCACACGAGGACCAAGGACGAGGGAAAAGAGGACCCCGGGTCTCAAATCCCACCCACATGCGGGAACGGACAACGACCAGGTGCCAATGCTCCCTCTTTTCCACTACCGAGATGCCGGGCTGTGTGGGCAGCAGCAAGCATGGACGGCATGTTCGCGCATAATCCATTGTATTAATCATGCTTTTGCCATTTGCCATTTGCCTCCGACGTGAATTGGATGTGCTTCCGGGGACTGAAATGGCAATTATCCTCGCCGGCGGGCTTGCCACTGCCCTGGCCCTGTCCTGTCACGACCATGCCCATCACTTGCTGGCTGCTGCTGCTGCTCCTCCTCCTCCTCCTCCTCCCCCAGTCCCAGTTCCGTGCGGCACCCCGGTGGTTCATGCAGGTCGTTGCAGGACAGAAGCTACCGGACCCTGCCAGCCTGCTACACCCTGTCTGTCAGTGGTCACCCTTCGCCGTCCACCCCCTTCCCACCCCCAAAAGAAGCAACGACACCCCCAACCGGCCGACCGACCGATTGCGAACTTGCCTGGGGGGCGCAGCAGCTCAGCTTCAGCTCACGACAAGACAAGACCTCAAGCAACAACGTCCTTCCCTCCTCCTCCTGGCTGGTTGCTTGTTGCTTGCGCGCCCGTCAGCCTGCCAGGCCGCCAGGCCGCCTACGTGCCTGTCGCCTGTCAAAAGCCGTTCAGGTCAAAACGCCTCGCCTCTACATCCCGCGTGGCGACGCTTGGGGGCCCGGAAACCTGGCAAATGGGGACACAGTCCCCGCCCCCGCGCTGGGACAGATGGAACAACGCTCATCCCCCCATCCTCTAGCGGGGCATTCCAGCGCCCCTCGTGCCGTGTGGTTTACACGAGAGTGAGCCTTCTCGACGTTTTGACTGGCCCCGTGTCTTGTCGAGAATGTCTCGGTCGCCCGAGTACGAGCCCAGCCCCCGTGGCCCCCTGTCCCGCGCCCGGCTTTTATAGTTATCTTGCTTTGTCTTATCTATCTCGTGAGAAGTCGATCCGGCGCGCCACTTTTTGTTCCGTCCTCGTAACTGTCCCGTGTCCCCGGCGGGCAGACAGAGAGAGCATGGGACAAGGTATCTAGGAAGGGGGGATGGAGCAAGAGGTCATTAGCCTTTCGGCATAAACCACCACGCTGCAATGGCTCGTTCCGAGAGATGGCTGCTGCTGCCCCCCTCGGTGCGAGGCTAGCGAGGCGTGGCGCGGCGCGCTTTAGGCGCGGGCCTTTTGGTTCGAGGGTTTCCCCCGCGCACATCAAACGCCATCTGGGCCGGGGACAACCCTTCCAACCGCACTCTCCCTTCCCACTTTTGTTCCCAACGTCCGTCGAATAAACTACACACAAAACAGTAGCAAAGAGAGAGAGTCTCGCGGCCTCCGCCTGATGGAGAATGGCGCCTCCTCAGAGAACCAGTAAACCAAGCACGGGTACCTAACTCAATAGCCCCCCATGTGCCTGGAACCGAGAGACTTTGGCCCACGAGCCGGGGCTACCGCTGTAGATACAACTGCTCCGTATACCCTACGGTATTGCATTTCCTCCCGCTGAGTGAAGTCATTTGTGACGCAAGCAGGGGCCAATTACTGTCACCACGACCACTACCACTAGCCATCCATCTCTTCCCATCACGGGACTTGACAAGCAGTGAGAGGCATCAACGAATCGACGGGCCGTCCCAGCTGTTCGCATGAAGCAGAGGTCACCTCTCATGCGAACGACGCCCGAGCAGAGCAGAGCAGAGCAGAGCAGAGCCCCCCTAGTCGTGCACAACTTGCACGTACAGAACAGAGCACGCACGCCCCACGTTGTATATATCCAACACACGTACACAGGCACATATCCCATGTCGTTCAGTCGCAAGACCCCCCGAAGGAGATCATAGCGCCCTTACCTAAACACAACTTGCTTTCATAATATCTTTGTAAGTCACATGTGTCAGGAATCACCTTTGCCTCTCACCTCACATAGGACGAGATGAGATAGACAGCAAAGCAAAGGGGCTTTTCTTAGAAGGCATTTACATACAAGGGTTGATGAGATGGGCAACAGGTATGATCACCCGTGACAACTCACGAAACGCCGAAAATGCCTGGTCGGACGAGAGTTTCTACACAACACACGCCCCTCCCTCCCGCACTCACGCCGAGCAAGCAACTAACTCTTCGTACACTGTACCTGACCTCCCGTAACGTCTCGCTCTCGGCGCTCCGAATCACCAGACGCCTCGCGTCCAGCATTTGTTGAGTACAGTAATTCAGGGTAGGATCGTCGTAGTCTGAGCAAAAGTGGCCAAAAAGTGTCATGTCATCCAGAATAAAAATAAAATAACACAAATGCAAATCTCGAACCACCTATCCGCTGACCGCAGCCCGGAGCCGGACCATGCAAGATCATCGAGATAGGCTTTTGCCCTTTCCCTCCCACCCCCGGTTTCCCGCCTGCCGCCCTAGCTGGCGGCGCACTGCAACGACACACGTCCATCAGCAGCGCCCATCACCACCACCACCACCACCCAACAACCCCCTGTATTTTGCTGACCGGGTCTTTGGGGGAAGACCCAGACCACACAGACAGACAGGCCACACAGGGCCCTGACAGGCAAGAACAAGGAGAGAGGCGCGATGAGTGATCTGCGCCGTCGCCAACAATCTGACCGGCCGATGCTGGTACAACAGCAGCAGCAGCAGGAGCAAGGCGAGCAAGCGAGCACGTCAACGCCCACACACACCAGCACCAGCACCAGCCATCAGCCATCAGCAGCAGGCGTACGGCGCGTATGTGGCCATGGCCCTGGGGAAGCCGGCCCCATCGCACAGCATACTCCCACCCACACTACACCACCACCACCCCCAAAGTAAGCCGTGGGCTAATTTGGGTTTTTGGCCTGTTGGCTGTTGTTGGCTGTCTCTCTGCCTGTCTGTTGGCCCGTTGTTAAAGTTGGTGGGGGAGATCGCCTGTATCGCCTTGCTTGAGGATGAACTGCTCTATCTATCTATGGAATAGCAAAAAACGATACCGTAGCAGTTGCATCGGCAGCAGCAGCAGTAAGGTATGGTGGTAGCAGCGACCAACGCCGGCGCCAGGCCAGGCGGGCTTCCTTTTCCATTCCTTCCTCTGCTTTCCCTCAAACTCAACCAAACTCAACTCACCATTGTGGCGGACACCAGACGCCTGACAAACCCGCCCAGCCAAGGCCAGCCCCAGCGTGAGAACGCGCCGCATCCCGCATGAACTCAATTACCGTTGCATCGCTCCGGGTCGCGGGCTCGTTCGTCTCACAGGCTCCGGGACCGAGAGATACCTGCCTGCACTACCTGCACACGCACAGTACACCACACTAGTAGACGACAGGGCGCTGAAAAGAGGTAGTCAGGTTGCTTGCTTGTGAAAGGATGATCGAGCCGCGCGCTCCCCAGGAAAAAAACCAGCACGCACAGGTCGGTCAGACAGACAGACAGACAGACAGACAGACAGACAGACAGACAGACAGACAGACAGACAGACAGACAGACAGACAGACAGACAGACAGACAGACAGACAGACAGACAGACAGCGTCCCTCCCAGCTGAGGTCTTACAGCCCAGGCCTTGCCCCAAGCAAGGAAAGAGGCCCGGGTGCTTGTTTCCCGGGGTCTTCTGAACCATACATACTGAATAGACTGCATCTCGAAAAAGCTGCCGGTCGCATCGCATCGCATCGCATCAACATAGCGCAGCACACACACAACAGGTAGAGCTACTACTGTGGCAAGGAGGCACAGCTCCAGAAGGGGTCTTCTTCTTGGTTACACCCCCTCCTCCTCTTCCCCCCAAATCTCCACCCCGGATGACCGGGGGTTGGTCAAGGTGGGAAGGAGGAAGGCCTCTGCTTCCTACAAGCCAGTACAGTACAGCACAGTACTCTCTTTCCCAGGTAGGTGGACCCCCCGCCCAACACGAAGAGGCGAGAGAGGAGGAGACGCCCGGGGAAAGTGATCGGCGCCCGCCCAGCAGCACAAAGGGTCGTTGGGCCCGGCCATGTACCCGTCGTGCAAAGAAGTGAGTAGTAGGGGAAACAGTAACAGATTCCGTGGACAGGCCCGGCCCACTGCTGCCGCGGCGCGCACAGCAGCTCCGTTTTTTCCTGCCCTGGTGTCTGTCTGTTGTTGCCCATGCCCTGCCTTCCCGTTATGCGCATCATACCTGCATCCGCAGGATGGCAAGCACAACACGGACTGTGCAGCGGCAGCGGCAGCGGAAGCGGCATAAGCACGAGGGCGCAGAGGAGCTTTGTCCAGGCCACGGCGCCGGGCACGCCCGTTTCGTCAGCACCTTGTGAGACCGGGGTGGTGGACGAGGGCGGCACCTCTCTAGGAGGAGCAGGAGGAGGAGGGAGCTGCGACCCCGCGGAACAGAAGGGGGGGGGGGAGGTTCAATTAAAGGTCGCCATCCTCGGAGAATACTCTGTAATAATTATCTTCATCAGTCGATCGCGGTTCGTTGTTATTGTTGTCCTGGTCGCTTTGCCGTCCCTCCGCGCGCGTCCAACAGGTTATGGGTTGTTGGATGGTCCAGACCAGGCTGCCAGCCAGCCATCGATGGCCAGCCAGCCCACCCTTCTCCTCCTCGCGTGATCATCGTCACAAGAAAGGGGGAGTAGAAGGGGGGAGAAGGCCGCTTCTCAGGAGACCTAGAATAGCATTGCCAGCCCAAAAAAAGAGAGAACACCACCACACACCATCTCACACACGCCCAATCTAAATGGTGTGGAGGGACAACGCACGTCGTGCCGCAAATACCACCTCGCTGAGGATCATTGCGGCCCTTGCCCACACACACATAGGGAGCCCCTGGAGGGCTGGGCGGTGCGGAACAGAAAAGATTGGAACCACGCCTCCTTGCTGAGTTGTCTAGTGTCATTTTTTCCCAATTCTCTCTCTCATGTCTTCCGGCCCGGCAGCTGAGTTGTAAGTAGTCAAGACCCCATCGCCAAAAATGATCGAATGGGAGGGGGGTGCGTGGGAATTATATGGAACCCCCCTCCCCCCTCCATCTGATTCCTGAGCCAGCCGCCCAGCACAGTAGCGTTCCTGTACGCTGCAGCAGGTGCAGGCGGCCAAATGTCCTGTGCAGTTCCGGTGGCCTCGCTTGTGCAGCCAGGTGGCCACCGACCCTCCCTTTCCCGTTTTTCCTCATGCTCTGGCATGCTCTGCGCTGCTGCGCTGCCCTGCACGAGTGCGGCGCGGCTCCGTCAGATGTGGAAGGGTGGTGCTGTGCGTAGAAAAGACGGGACCTTGCTTTATCGGGAGAATAAGACGACAGGAAAGAGACATGAAAGGACATTCCTTCCCGCCTTACTGGCAGGACGACAGGGGTCAGGATGCCTGCAGGCCCCCGAGGGAAGACACGCTGTTGTCGTCCCTCCCGCCCAAACATGCAGGCCCTCGTTGCAGCTGCAGCAGACACGCGCTCGCAGCTGTTCCGCAACCTTTTTGTTCCTCATGCTGGTCATCTAACACGACGCGATGCACCGCGAGATCGCTGTCTTGAATCGGACATACATGGCCGGGGCAGAAACATGCAGTTAGTGCCATCCAGTCATGGGTATTGTGTGCATGACTTGCGACTGCGTGGTGTGCTAGCAGAGAGGTGTGTGTGCGTGTCTGGCTCTACAAGCAGGGCTGGTCAGAATCAGGTAGCCAGGCAGGGCAGGGCAGGCAGGCAGGCAGGGCAGGCAGCCATGTCCCGCTGCCAGATGTTATGGGTATGTGTATGTGCCCAGGCAGTCTAGGCCGCTAGAGCGAGACTGAACACCGGTCATGTTCATGTCGTAGCTCAGTGTGTATCGCAGGCTAATGTGCCAACATGTCACCCCGTATTGTTCGTGCATGCGGGAAATAAGGCAGGAAAGGCGCAAAGCCAGATCGCCCGCACAACACAACCCTGCCGCGCCGGACGGGGGCTACTGCTGCCACGACGCTGCACTGCAGCTATCCCGACTGCCCACGCTTGCGGGCGGAGGCATTAGATTTGGTTTGGTGCGGTCTGACGATCAGCCCCGTCGCCGCAACGTGATGGCCAACAGGCAGGCTGGCGGGCTGGCGGGGGGAGAGGCCTGGGCCCTGGGCCCTGGGCCCTGCAGATGGGCAGAGTCCACACACACGCCCCAAGCATGCAAGAAGTATGCGGTACAAGCTGTCCAGGGCTGAACGGACATTGGACGGGGTACTGTTGCCGTACAGACCCGGCCAGGTATCCCATTGGGACCAGCGACGACGAGCTTGCCGAAAAGGGGAGGCGAGGTTGAGATGGACGTCCGGAAGACTCTTTGCGGAGAGAGAAATAGAGGCTGGGTCTTGAGGCTGGGTATTTCGTGCGTAGACCGTTGCGAGAAAAAGCAAGTCCCAATATAACGAGGGGCCTTGAACGGTTACACAAAGGGTGTGCACCCCCCCTCAACTTTTCGTCAATTGTCTCAAACCCGAAATCCTTCACGAGCGGGACCTTCCCAACCCAGCCGCGACCCTTGTCAGGTGGACGTGTCGAGTAAATCCAGACAGGAAAGGATTCAATGTTTCCCAAGAAACCCCAGCGACGGGTACGGAGAGACAAGGAGGTCATCTCTCACCCACGTACAGTGCTGGACCGTATCGTCAGATTCGAATCGCTTGTTCGGCTCATTCCAGTGCTCTAAGCGGCGCAGGACGCGAGCCATGCACGGCGGCTGGCAAGGATCGCCTCGACGTCACAACCGACGCACACCGGTTGTTCCAATTAGGAGTCTTGGGCACAGGGTTGGGGTTCCAACGCTGGGTCCCAGTATCCAGAGAAATGAGAAGTCTGGGCCACCAAGATCAGCGATTCTGAAGCGGTCCAGCCATCCATTTCCACGTGAGGTCCTCATCATCGACGGCCGAGCGGCCAAAGCTTCCCGTTCTTGTTTGACTGATAGACACCGCAAGGCGCAGGGGGCAAGGATCAGACGCCGAACGGGACACTGGCGGCAGCCAGGGAGGTGAGGAAAAGGAAGAGGGAAAATGGTGCATTTTCCTGAAATTCCATTGGCTCATGGTCCAGTTCCAAATTGGTTGTTCCTATCGGCTTTTCTCAACGCCTCGGGAGCGGGTGATAGGAACGCCCCCCGGCCGTGTTCACGAAGAGCGGTGAGATGTGCGCTAAACTCTTTCGGTACCTTGATATCACCTCACTAAGAGGCGCCGCAACAGAGACCACGGTGCGGCAACCATCGAGCGGCCAACCCTGTCGGTACGGTGGGGCGGGCGGGTGAGAGGGTACATTGTACATGAACCAGTACGACCTCACTTGTCAGATTGAATAGGCGGCTTGACATGTGAGGCAGGCGCGAGGCTCGAGATCTCATGCTGAGGATCCTCTCTCATGATATCGGCACGCTTCTGCCATGCAAGATTGGCCTTTCATGTGAGCCACCCACGGGCATCTTCTCGGCGTGCCATTGTGCCCTGTCGTCCGTTCTGACTGCACCCAACCGTCTCTGCAATGGCCGCTGCACGGTAGCGTTTGTGCAGAGGCAGTTCGCGAATGCAAGGAGAGATCCGAAGCTTCTTTTACATGAGACGGTTAGTCTGAGTAGCTGCAGAAGGTTGGCAAACCCGAAAGACTAAACAGCCCGTATATCACGGCAAATGCAAGCCGCCCGGGAGTTTGAACTCCACGTCCAGCGGCACACCCGGCGCAGATCAGGATGCGAACGATTGCTCATCCTCAGGTCCTCCGCCAAGCCATCCAGTCGCCAGCTTATCGTGCTGTTCCGCGAATCTCAAGGCCTTGACGGCCTGGAGTCTGGATCACGTCACCGCCAGGAGGGACAGAAAAAGAAGCTGCACCGTGAGGGCTAGGACCGAAGCCACATTCTCTAGCTTCAGAGTGCCACCCTCCAGCCCACCGGCAGGTAGAAGAGACAGCGATTCTGACTCCAAGTAGTGTAGAGGCGGAAGGCGGACCGTCTTGCAGCCTTCTCTGTAGCGAATTGGGTATCGTCCACTTGTCTCTCCAACCATATGTTTTGCATGGGATGGTCTGACTCTCCAGCCGTGGCACATACTCGGGGCCGAGTGACACACGCATTGACAGTCTTGCTGACATGAAAAAAGTAAAGATAGAAAGTGACCAGGTCGGCTCGACACAAATGTCGTTCGATGCAGCCGTTGCCGTCATCTTCCTGTCACCCGCTTTGGGACGACGTAACCAGAAGTACTTCGTACTTCCCAACCTCTTGGATTCCCCTCATCGATACTTCCCCAACTTGATGCCGTACGGGAAGCGCCAACGTACCAATGTGGAAAAACTTATGGTGTGGGCTTGAAGACGTGGTTCTCGTTGATTGGATTACTTCTGGCCGTTACTCGTGACCACAATCAACAACATCAGGAGGCTGGCGCGAGCTCCAAGGCCCCCAATGAATCGAGACCCAACCGAGTTCCTGAGATGGGGGGTCCTCCGTTGTCAGCCTGTCAAGCTGTCAACACCAGGTCTCTGAGTGGCGACATTGATCGACTACGGCAAGGTTCGATGCAGTAGGACATCATCCCATCTCTTCGCAATGCTGACCGAGTTGTCTGGACGATTGGCATCGTGCCTGGAAATCGAATTCCGTGAATTGTCCCGCTGTCACCAGAGCTCGTATCTCGGGCTCAGCAGTAGACTGAGCTGATAACTCAGGTGAAGGACGTGCCGCGGGATCGACACAACCGACTCAGAGAAGCCTTCCGCCTGACTTCTCGTCGAGAACCGCTCTCAATCTTGCAAGACACGGCAAGTAGACGGTCACAGCCATCCTCGCAGCTTCCAGGGTCTGGCAAGGTCAGCTCTGATCCACACGTAATGTCATAATTGCTTGTGCAATACGGAGCTATACCGCCATGTACTGTGCAGCACACGCCTTGTTGATAAGATAGAGCACCCTAGCCTTGATTCTTCCGCCCCAGGCGACCCGGGTATGCATGGTGGAGTGTGCCGCAGCGGTTGTGATGATGTTAATTGCACAAGACTGCCTGACCGCCGACTGAAGAAGCCTGCCCATGGACAGTGGCATGTCCCTCGAGGATGCGAGGAGGGTAGCGGAAGGATCGAGAGAGACCCAGGTCGTGAATGTAACCGCTACAAAGACCGCTAGGTCTAACTCGAAAAGGCTAACAGATAAATCTAGGAGGGGGAGCAGCTGAAACGTTCAAGCTTGGCAATATGGAGCTCACGCCCCATCAAGGGTCATTGATTGGACAAGTTCCAGACGTACATAGCCGCTGTGCATTTGCATGCAAGTGTTGAAGACCACCCACCTCTACCCCTGCCCACTGCATCTCGCGATGAGAACTCTGAGGGCTGCAGGGTTCACCGAGCGTCCGTCGGGAGGGGCCACTCAAAGAAAGGTGCAGTCGCATCCCGTACCTGCGCAGGCCCGCAACTGGACGCAGGCACAAGCAGTAATGATGCACCACGTCCAAGTATCGTCATCTTTGGTTTCCAAAGGTTTTAGAGAGACTGAAATCGATCTTTGAGAGGGCTGTGCTTGTTTAAGCTGATCAGGGGATGAAGGAAGCCATGCTCCGGCCACGGGATGACAGATCTGCTGCTTCGCTCCTCTCTTGATCCGAGGTACCCTGCACCCTGTGAGAGGGGATGGATGGCTTGCTGCGTAGCAGGGTCCTGGATCGCAGCGACGCCTGAGGCTCGGTGTGGCGATGTGAATAGATCGCTGTGACCGGATTCGGACATTCGAACGACAACCTTTTGCGAGAAGGGCCCGCGTGCTTGTCATTGGAATCTCGCTGGCACCGATGTCATTGACACTGGTGTTGCGGTTCGACGCCTTCACGGCCTCAGAGTGCCCATATCTGAGCTCCGAGAAGCTGCCTCGTACCGTAGTACTTTGCTCAAGAAACCGTTGCGAGAGGGCAGGCCAACATTGGCCTGCCCTGGAGTAGCTCCCCCATCTCAGGTATGAGTGACAACCTAGCAGAAATACATCGCGAGTCATTTCAATTCTCGTCACAGGCTTCAACCCTACGGGATCTCTCACATCCATCCGTGTGAGCCACCCGTGACGCCCCTCCCTATCATCTGATGATGGCTTTCGAACAAAGCTTACCGCAACCTTGTCTGACGGCAGCCAGCGGCAGATCTGCCGAAGTCCTGCGAGCAAAACGACGACCTCGACGGAGACATGACTCTTGCCGCTCCTCACATCCGAATGATCAAATCGCTTGGGCAGATCGTACGGATTGCACCGATTCGTTGGAGTAGGGAGGGCAGGGCAAGTATTGCAGAAGTCGGTTATGGACCCTTCATGCGGATGATTTTCGGTGCCATGCTTTATGTAGTTGCCCGAGTGTCATGCATGCGAGGCGTGAGGCTCAAAGTCCATGGTTTGCTGTGGGCACATGACGAGCAAGCTCACGCACAGGTGTTGCGGGGTGCGCTGCCTCAGCCAACGTCCATTGTTTTGCAAATGTGAGCGTTCGTCAGAGGTACATTTATCTAATGTGGTAGACAAACTCGCTCGAGATTCAACGCACTCCAAACAAGACAGGGACTTCTTCACGACTCCTGGGAGCATGTTTGCCCAACGCGGCATGCGTGAGCTGCAGAACCGATGACTAGTTCCCGGCTTGACGCCTTTCTGGATTGGCAGCGTGGGCGCCTTGAAAATCGATCTGTACACATTCTCCATTGAAAAGCATTGGTATCGTTAGAATTGTGAGGTCGAGGGCCCACCATCCGAAGAGGCATCCTTCGATGTGCCTGGCCTCCGAGCCAGACTTGATTCCTGCAGCGATCTTAGTCGAGCTGCTACTGTACCGATGGTAGCAGCCATCCACGAGGTGGTGTGGAGTAAGACATTCTAGTCGTCGTGAGGCCGGCCAACAATAATGTCGCCCGTCTGACATGGCCGGCCAATTGTAATTGAGCAAAGTGTGCGATGTCAGTGTCCCGCTAATGTACTGCGGGAAGAGTACAGATCCGTCCCCACTTGATGATCGTCGAAACCTGAGACCTAGGAGCCAGTCAGTAGCCCCGGCGCCGGTACGAGGTGTCGCAAGTAACTCGTACTGACCTGGGGAGGGGGTGTCGAGAAGAGCGAGAAAAGGACGCACAAGCCCTCGAGCCCACCGACCCACACATCCACCGGCCCACCCCACCCACCACAGCGGGCCTTGTCATGGGGGCTTGGGCCACTCTGCGTCGCGGCTGAAGATACGTTGTCAAGAGGGTCAGGGCAGCCTGACGAGGAGGTAGCGATGCGACCAAAGAACAATTAAATCGACACCGGTACTACAAGATCCGAGAGAATGCTGGGGATTTTGGTGCTGAGTTGGCCCTACTTGCCTGGCGCAAGAAATGCTTGCAGTGTGGTTGCGACAGAGCAGACATCCGACAGGTTTACAAATTGCTCGTAGAGACAACCCACCAGTCCGCCCTGGAGAGAACCCCGACTGGCCCATGGCGAGAGAGCACGCTATCCGGGTATTGTGGCTCGCCAGCTTTCCGCTCTTTCCTGTTCTGTGGCAAGGCCGTACATCGCCGTTGAACCCTTTTGGCTTGTCCTCTGCAAAATACACTGACGGGTTGAAGACTTCGGGTCCGCCATAAGCGCTGACCATCCTGAAAGTCGCGCCTGGAGGGGTCAACAGCCGCGCACTGCCATTTGCGTATCTTGGGCGGGTAGCCACGAAGCCACGTCGAGGGCGGACGGACGGGGGATCGACCAAGCGCGAGTTCTTGGTCGGCTATCCGAGAGACAGAGCCGAGTCACTGCTGAGCTTGTACTGGTCTTGGCTTGCGGGAGAATACTTCCTGGAAGCAGGGAGGGGCCCCTTATTGATGAATGATGAGGCAAGGCGACAAGAAATAGGTGACCCCGATGGAAGTGCGGCAGGTGGATGTTTTCTCAAAACACTTGAGCGTAGGCCTCCGCCCCAACGAACTGAATGGCGTACCATCTGCCTGATCGGTGCGGTTGTCCTGATAGTGAACCAACTCTGTAAATATGCATGAAGTCGTTCCCGACCGTGAGAAGTGCTTGTCTTGTCTGGCTGGGCGAGGTGCACTCCGCACCTGGCACCTGCACATGCACATGCACCTGCAGACGGGATACCCCCAGCCTGTCCGCCTGCAGGGCCCCTACGCCACAGATGGAGAGGATGCACAATTAGCTGTACCGGGCTTGCATCGTGGAATTCGATTGTAGGCGCAAGCGCCCGGAATCTTGCATTGGAGCCCACAAGTGCAGGACCTCAAGCAGCCCCACCCGAATCTGCAAGCTAAGCTGAATAGCGACGAAGAGAAGGTCGCGGCTCTCGTACGACAGAAGGGCACGCTGCCTATGACAGGAATTTCGAAATAGCACCAATGGATCTTGTGCAGGCCGTTGCCCCTGACACGAGCGCGGCCAGCGCCTGGCCCGTTGTAACAATGCCATTGGAGGCTGGTGGGAGCGTTGAATCGCGCCGTCTTCAAGGGGGCGAGAATCGAAATGCCCCGCTAACTTGGCGCTGCGGTAGCCGTAAGCGCGATGATCTACTGGTGCGTAAGACGATCAGGATGGCCCCGGACGGGAGGGGCGGTAAGACGGCCATGGCGAATAAGCACCGGGATGAAGCATGCCACGGATCTGTCCTGGTGGCCGACCGATTCGACTAGAACTTTGACTCCAAGCTAAAGTGTGTTGACCTGACTCTGGATGGGGCCAACGGACGATGAACGGCTGTCTAAGCTTCGCATGGCTAGTTTGTGCTGGTAAAGGCGGGATCGCGCACGAGGGCCGACGCGACAAAATTCCCCGAGGCGCAAAGCCTGGATAGAATTTCTTACAAAGCAGGCTCTTGCATGACGTCGGCCTCTGCCGGGGTCTCGCGTTGGACTCGCAAAAGAGGTGCTACAACGATGGACTCGGACGCCCCGGCGGACATCGGTGCCATCATGGACAGTGGCCAGACAGGTGGTCATTGAAGGAGCCAAAGCAGGAGCAGGAGTAGGAGCAGAGGCCCAGGGACAAGCCAGTGCGATGGGACAAACTCTGTGATGTGTTGCGTTGCAGTGTGCCGAAAGGAGGACGGTTCTGCGAAGGACTCGGTTGTTCGGATCATCGCCCTGGTAAGCGAAAGGCAAAATCGCACCCACCACAGTTGAATCTCGGGGCCTCCTTGTGTGCGGTGTAGTGGATGGAGGTGAGGAGGTCGAGGTCACGAAGCAAGATGCTGGTCCGGGTCGGAGAATTCTTGACTAGAAGGTCAAATTCAGAATGTCGGTGTTGCACGCACAGACAATGCCACCGGCGACCAGACTCGTACATACAATACTGTAGGTTCCCCAGAAGGCCGAAGCTGGCATAGAAGCAGTGTCGTGTGGCTACCCAGACGACCCGAGCCAGGGACGAAGAAGGAGGAGGGTTCACATGACATGCGTGTCTTGGGTTGCGCAGGGTCTGCATCTGCACCGACTGTGCATTGCATCAGATAGGGTTGTAGGGTTGGTAGAGAAAGTGCGACGGCAACGGCGAGTGCGACAGCCTAGGCCAAGGACGGAGAAGTCAGAGTTGGACATTGATCGACGGCATCACAGAAAAAGTCTGTTGTACCCCTGAAAGCCTAGAAGTCGACAAAAGTTCAGCAGAGTTTCGGTGGCGCCTATAGGTGGGGGGGCATGGGGTTTTCGTGGCTGTCGCGATGCTTCGTATGAGGTTTGGGATTTGCTGTGCTGGTGTGCTTGGCTGGTGTGTTGATTGTAGGCGTGGGAGTTTGGCAAAGGCAGCAGCTCTACACTGTGCACTGTTCAGTCTGCCAGGAAGTTGCAGGTCATGTCGGATGACGTATCTGGCGCAGCGTTGTTGTACGGCCAGTCTGTCAGTCGACTGCAGGTGTGCTCCTTCCTGCCCGTTTCAACAGCGAGGCGTTCTGCCGTGCTGCCCACCGTCTTTCCTGCCGCGGCTGCCGTTCTCTTTGGCCAGGTAAAGTGTACTGCTGCGTACCTGCCTCCAGGTTCAGGGCGAAATGTGCAGTTCTTGTGGCTGCTGCTCCTCGACAAACAGCAACAAAGTCCAAGTCGACGTCGAATCGTGTGTGGCGCGCATCTCTGACCGTGCACAAATCTCACATGTTGTCCGATGATACTACATCTTACCCAACAAGCTACACTACTGTACAGCACAGAAGAGCCTAGTGCAGGGCGGGCCAACCTGCAGCAGCTGCAATGTGGTGTACTGCAACACCAGGGCAGCAGGGTCGGCCTTCAACGAGGGGCAGCAGCAGCACCAGCAGCAGAAGACAACGGACAGCAGACAGCAGACAGCATCATCCTGCATCCATGGACGCTGCTGCATCCTCCACCCGCAGAGCCCGCATCCATGACCCTGCCCTGGCCTTTTCTGCCTTTTCGCTTCGGACCCTCCTCCCCTGCAAGATCCTGGGGTTGCCGTACTGCCAGAATCGGACTGGACTCTACTGTACTGGACTGTATGGCAGCTCTTGTGTCCTATTGGCGCCCGTATCCCCATGGCGTCTCGTCTCGTCCGGTCTGGCCTGGCCTGTCCCCCGTCTCACAAGCCCGCGCGCGCTGCGTCCGATGTCTTGCAGAGCAAATCCATCTTGGAGTTGCCACCATCACAAGAGGCACGGTCCTTTCTGTGGGCGTGGAGGCGAGCAACCTCCGCATCAAGAGCCACCTGCCGGCAGCACATGCGGGCCTGTCCGCTATTGGATCTGGCATATGGCCGGAATGCCTGTGCGTCCCGCAGCAGAAGCGCCCAGGGCTTCGTGCAGCTCTGCAGTTGTCTGTGGATATCGCTCCCACCCCCGGCCCACGGTACCCATAATACAGCATTGCTCACTTTCGCTTTGCGGTGGTACAGGTACCGTGCAGTCGACTTGTCGACACTCGTCACCCCGTGGTGGATCCAATTGACCATCGTCATCAACAGCCAAGAAAGAAGCCGGGACACCGAGCCGGAGAGACAGGCCCACGTTGAGAAGCCCGCCTGCCCGCGAGCGGCACAGTCACTCCCACTGCACTATGGACCACACAGCCCATGTTGTCTTGAAGATTCTGCCGGAACTGTACTTCCATCACACTAGACAAATCAGTCGGGCGGGTTTCCTCGCGCCTTGCCTCTGAGAATGCGAGGAGGACATGGGGCACTAAGCGATTCAGGATCTGTTGATGTGGTCTCGCAATCCTGGTATCGAGTCGCTTACGTTCTGCATTTCACACGAAAAATATTACCGGACCAAGAAGTCACCCCCACCCCCTCCCGTGGTATCCTTAATATCGAGAACTTCGCTCGCTTCAACAGTTTGCTCAGCACGGGTCTGATGTCGTGGGGTCAGGCTGCGAGCTTAATCTCAGTGGTCCTATCCCATCACGTCTTGCACTCGCACCGACAAGGGCTCTGCAACGATGAATCTGGCCGATCCACTGGTGCTGTGCCGCACAAGGGGAGCCAGCTCTCCCCGGAGGCTGCCTTTCATTGGACGCTATGGACAAATTATTACACCACCAGGACACCCTCACCCCCCAACAACATCTGCCACTTGTCTCTCTGCGTTAACACAAAGCTTGAATGCGACAACACGTTACTGTTGAACGGTCTCCGACAATTGGCAAGGCTGAGCCAACGCTCCCAGCCACTGCTCCCCACGGTCATTGGGGCGGCCAAGGGACCGGGGAGGCTGGCGTGCAGCAAGATACTGGCTTCATCAGAACATTCGCAGCCCCGGCCCCTGCTTTGGCCAGTGCTCGACAAGCAGGGAAGATAGGCGAGTGCGGCATGGCATTGCGACGCTGCATGGACGGGGGGATAGGCACGCCCCAGTCATGCCCACTCGGCCTGCACTAATCGCCGACGGACAACCACGATGGATTCGTGCTGTACCGTGTGCTGTGTGTGTATACTGTCCTCAGTGAGCTCTGAACAAAGCCTTGTCCGATGCCAGCCGTCCTGCGAGTCCCGCCGCCAGTACGATTCAAGAAGGAACCTTAATGGTTGCTGCAATTGATTCATGTTCACCTTGTCAACTCGACTGCCACGGTTGCTCGCGCCCGGCCAGCCGGGGTCGACTGCGTTGAATTGAGCAACGAGTACAAGTGTATTGTTTTCATTCAAGACGCACTCTTCCCCCGCCCATCGAATCTCTTGACGCGCCCCTGGGTGTCCAAAGGGACGGAGTTCTGCAGTGATCCGCGAACCAATACCCATTAGGTGCAGCCACTGTCCAAAAGGAACCGTATATTTTTGGCTCCTCGTCACTGTCCTCGTCTCGGACCGCTCGAATTTTGTGATTCGCTGATAAAAACACAACCCGCCCAGGATGGCACGCCGATCCCTTCCGGGCCCAAGAGCAGCACAGTAGAACTGCAGGAGGGCGACTGTGTTTGTGCATCTCAGAGTCGCGGCTGAGGTGGCTTCCAGCCAGCCTTTCAGAAAGAGGTGGCTTGACTATGACGATGCCGATTACGGGCATGAGAGGTGGAGAGCGTCTACACAATGACGACAACCTTCTCAGACCTCTCTCGCTCTCCGTCGGTCAGTGGGGGCGTTGAGCTCTCCTGTTGAGGGGCTCCCGCTCGAAGATCCGATCGCGATTGACGGTGGTTTTGCTACCGACAGTAGTAGAGGGCTCCCGTCCGCGCGGGAAACAAGCCAATTGACGGATTCTGCTTTGGCCACACCTGGACAGTGCAGCTCAGCACCAACGGTGTCAGCAAGAGGAGATAAGGGTAGGCGGACAATCCACGACAAGATGGCGGCAAGGGCTTGGCTGGCCACTTGGGACGCCGGGGGCGTGTTTCCCTTCCGTCCGCGGACAACAATTTATCAATGCTCGAGGACACGGAGATTCCAAGCTCGCATAGGCGGGAAATGGCCTAGCAGGCAAGTGTGCGGTAACACGGAGTCGTGCGGGCGACGGCCGGTATACGCGCTACTTCAGGGAGCGGCTAGATAACTCTAACAAAAGAGCCGGTACAATTGGCTTTTTCTGGAGCGCGTCTCTTACCACGGAATCGGGAATGGCAGAGTTTACTAGGAGCGGACGACCGACACTAGACAAGGAAAGGCTGCCGTTCTTTCGACCAACCGCTATGATACAATGTCGCGTCGCCTTTACCTAGAGCCTGCTCCACGGGGTCTCTCACCACCAAGCCTCGCCCGTCTCCCGCAGCTGCGCGGCATCAAGGGTAAGCCGCCAAACTCAGATGCCGGCAAACGCAAAGAACAGGCGGGCGGTTCAACGGGAAGAGCGTCAGCAGCAAGAGCGAGCCCGCAACGGTGGGCGATGGAGGGATGGAGGGAGGGCTGGAGGGCTGGAGGGCTGGACACAGTGAGCGGTGGCGACACATTCGCACTTTACCGGGTCCGTGGACGTTGCTGTGGCCGAGCCCAAAATCCCGGGCACAGGCCCCCCCACACGCTTATATCCACAGGCATCCTTGCCCGCCCACTTCATCCAGCAAGTCCAGCCAGCAGAAAAAAAGTCAGGCCAAAAGTCGCTCACCCCTCATCCTCGGTGCAACCCTATAGTGTCACGCCTCCCCCTTCCTCTCGTCCCTCCCGGTCCCCTGGAGGGACTGAAGAGGCTTGAGGTCTGCCGAGTTGCCACACGATTGCCCGCAGGCATACCGCGAGCAGTGGCTATATTGAACGGGCTAACTGAGATTGCCTCCTGGCCTCTAGTGTGCTCGAACAGGCTCGGGCCAGGATAAGGTTGATCCATCACCGGCCTCGTGCTGACCCCTTCTCAGCTGAGGTCGGAGACACTGGATCAATGCAAGCAATAATAAGGTACGGATTGCAGCGCGCAGTGCTGGAATCGCGAACGGATGATGGACCCAACGCAGGACCCACATCACCCACATCCTCGCCCACAGCAACCCTGCATCTCCATGTATGCACTGCAGCCTGCCCGCAGGGCATGGTACCATGTACCGCATCCGCGGCAAAGTACTCGATACCTGCAGCTGTGTCTCTCTTCTTTTTCCCACGCCCCCACCCCTCCCTGCCCCCTCCCCAGTCCGGGCCGCAGCTCACCCTGGACCAGGGGACCCAACGTCGTCTTCGACCCACTCCCCGCCCACCTCTAATCCCTGCCGGTCCAATGGAGAGAGCCCGAAGGTTGAGCGACTGAGCGAGGCAGCGAGGCAAAAGAGGCTGCTACTGACAGGCCTGATGACACCAAACTCCACCAGGGCCTCTGCCCGCCGGTGAATGCAAACTGTGAACCCTGTCCTTGACATGAGGGAGTGAGTGGGCAGCTTCGGAGCAGGTGCCACTTTGTGCCATCAACACCGTCCATACCCCCCCTTCGCTCTCCCTCCTGCTACCCTGGTCCCCATCCATCCACCCACCCCGTCCACCCACTCACTATCTCAGCGACCACTCCAACGCCCGCCCAGACACCTCCTCGTCTGGCCGACCCGGCCTACCTGCCCGCCACCTGGGGCTGCTCTCGCTACCATAGTACTGTGGCACGGTACATGGGTGTGCAGTACGTACTTGCAATACTTGGGCCCGCCTTGGGCCCCTCTCTCCTCCCGCGCTCGCTGTGCCGGTTTGTCCCCAGCCCAGCCCATCACATCCTATCCTACCCCAGCACGCAACAAGGCTCGACGTGGAGGATTCAACCACCCCGGTGATTCTCTCTCTTTGCTGGGGCTAGACTTGCCAATTCTAATCTAAGACCACCCGTGGTAGCGTTGACCAGAGGTCACCCTGGTCGAGCGAGAGTGAGTAGTGGTCCGGGCCAGGTTTACACTAGTTCTGTTTTCTCTCTGATCTACCTTGACCTTCCCATCACATCCTATCCTCCATCAACCTCAAGCTCTCTTCTCACCACCGCCAGACTCTTTCTCGACATCCTTTCTCATCCTCCTCTGCCTCTTTAACATCCCCCTCACCCTCTCCTCCGCCCTCGAGCTGGCTGTCATCCGCAATTGCTTGCGCGAAGACACTATCGAGCAGCCCGGCCCAAGGTGAGATCCGACTACCTCTCGCCCCCACATATGCACAGACAAACAGCTTGCCCACCGTCGCCTGCTCGAGCTGCGCTTGCACCTGTCCCCCCCTCATCGCATCGGCCCCAAGGAGCTGGGAGCTAACCACCGTTTGGAAAATCTTCTAGAGACCAGACTTTGTTCTAGGCTTTCTACTGCCTGGCCTTTGCGAAGTCCGAGACCTCGACAACGGCTCACTCAACGGTGGTGTTTGCTAATCGGATAGTCGACGCCCAAGCTTGCGACGGGCTCAACGATCCGAGAGACTGCATCTCTATTCCGTACCGGAACTTTGAGAAGCGAGCCAGTCTCAATCTCCCTCTTTTTCGGCGCCAATTTCAACCCTACTGTGTTGCGGTGACGTCTGAGAGGCTGCGAGCTTCTATGAGTTGTTCTTGAGCACCTTTGTTCGCGTCACGACCCGTTACGACACAGCACTGCCATATCTAGCGACTCACGCCTGTCCGCCCTGCATCAACGCCAATTCACGATCTGGACGTCCTCCCAGGCCAATTGCATTTCCTGGCGGTTTTGTGACATTCTGCGCCTTCACTCACCGGACCTGGTCGTCTTCTCGTTCGTTGTCTTCGCCTATTTTGTGGCCTAGCTGGCTCGCCTGACCGTTCTTGGTCACGCAACAGTTTTCATGCTTAACGACAGAAACACCGAAAAGCTGGATCTACCGTCGATTTCCCAGGTACCGACCCGGGGTCAGGCCGACTACCCATACTACAACGCACCGCGCCCAGTGTATATGCCCGAGAGGTTACCTTCCTTGCCTCCAGTCCACACCCAGCAGGCATACTCAACCAGCACGGGTTCTCCCCCCGGCAGTTCCTTGGGTTCCTCGACTAGCTCTCACGCAGGGTCTCACTCTTCTTATACGTCAGCTGCCCCGTCACTCGGAGCCAAGACTCCCCCAACTCCGGTGTCTTCAGAGTATCCTGCCATCCCAGGATCTGTCACTGCAGGAGGCAGCTACGAGGCATACCCCGCGATGAACCAGGCACCGCACGACCCGAACAGCATGTATTATCCACCTCAACAACACATGCCTGGAGGCTCTGCACCACCCCCAGTCACCTCATCGATGGCGCATTATCCTAGTGCGCAGCCTCCACTATTGCAGCCTGGCCCGGCTCAGTACTCAGCACCGCCTCATCCATATTCTCAATATGGGTACGCAAATGGGCTCACTTCTCCACCTGCGGCTCCAGTATCCAACGGTATGCCACAGAACGTGCTCCCACTGCCAGGGCAGCCTGGTATGCCCAATCAATACAGTGGGTTCGATACCACTGGCCAGGTGGCACCTCCCGGCATGAAACCCAGAGTGACGGCTACGCTGTGGGAGGATGAGGGCAGCTTGTGCTTTCAGGTCGAGGCCAGAGGCATCTGTGTGGCGCGTAGAGAAGGTAAGTGTTTGTAATGAATGGCTCGAGTAGCAATGAGACTAATCGTTTGTCAGACAACCACATGATAAACGGCACCAAGTTGCTCAACGTTGCCGGTATGACCCGTGGTAGACGTGACGGTATCTTGAAGAGTGAGAAGGTTCGCCACGTTGTCAAGATTGGCCCTATGCACCTGAAGGGTGTCTGGTATGCATGACCACCGTGGCTCGAAATCCGTAACTTAGGAGTTTGTGTCTAACAGTGTAACAGGATTCCTTTTGAGAGGGCTCTGGACTTCGCCAACAAGGAGAAGATCACTGAGTTGCTGTACCCCTTGTTTGTGCACAACATTGGTGCGCTTCTTTACCACCCAACCAACCAGAACCGGACCACGCAAGTCATGCAGGCTGCGGAGCGTCGCAAGCAGGAGCAGCAGACACAGATGCGCAACGCTCAGCCACCAGCACCACTTCCCTCCCTCCAGCAACAAACCCACCATCACTCAATGGGCCTTCCGCAACCCCCTCTGTCGTCCCACGGCCGGCCCTCACTCGATCGTGCCCACACCTTCCCCACCCCTCCCACGAGTGCCTCAAGTGTGATGGGAAGTATGGGAGGAGAAAACTACCAGTGGCCGCAACAACAGGGGATGAATGGTTCTCAAGGTACTCATCCCATGTCCATCGATACTAGCCTTAGCAACACTCGCTCAATGCCTGCAACTCCAGCCACCACCCCTCCTGGAAGCAGCATACAGAGCATGTCTTCCTACCCCCCTGCGACCCAGCCGTATGACAACTCCCGGCAGTACAATGCGCCACCACTGCAGTCACCCTACCAGCCGACAAACACCAGCCCACAGGATCGCTCCATGTACGCCCAGGGCAACTACGTGAAGAGTGAGATGGGCCCGCCATCAAGTCGTCCATCGATATCAGGCCTCCCTACCGACCAGGACAACAAGCCTGCCAACGGCTACTCGAGCCAAGGCAGTGAGCATGTGACGCAACAAGGTCCTGATGACGAGGCCGATCACGAGCATGAGGCCGAGTACACGCATGATCGGAGCACGTACGATACTGGCAACAGCCAGTACAACTACAGTGCCCCTCCTCTGGCTCCTATCCAGTCCGACCACCCTCATCTCTCCCCCGAGATGGCCGGCTCTGCGGGCCACCAGGGGGCCTCGGGCCGGTCAACGCCCCGCAGCGCTGCCCCTCCTCAGTACTACCCGCAACAAGGCTACAACACGTCACCCCGGAGCTCGACGCAATCCGGCATGTACAATGTCGTGAGTAATGACCGGGGCCCGACAAATGGTGACTATGCACCACACGCCGATATGAACAACTCGATGCAGAACGGTTACGCACCTGCGCCCATGAATGGTGCGACGGGCGGAATGAAGCGCGGCCGGGACGACGAAGAGGAACAGCGGCCCCTGAGCGGCGGGCCTGGCATGGACATGAAGCGGCGGAAAACCCTGGCACTGGACACGGCGCCCGCACAGCCGGTCTACCAGCCAGCCCCCGCTGTTGCCGCTCCCACAAGACGGCGATAAGGACCTGGGCGGTCCGGACTGGCGTGTGCGTTTGTGACATTCTTGACTGCGGCCTGGGTTTAAACGATAGAGGCGTTGTGGCAGTTCTTTTCGGGCGTTCCAACTCATGAAATGACGGAATGGCTAATGCTAAACACAACACACAACGAACTTTGGTCTATATCGATGACCACAACTCGACCTGGAGAATCGCCTCCAGTACACTCCCTTTTTGTTTCCTGGCCAAGGCCACCCACTGTATTTTTTCACCTTTCATTTTTTTGTTGGCGCCACAAACGACACCACAGCAAGCAAGCACACATACGATTCATCGACATTTTCCGCTCTGCACCAGACGCGATGATGACGCTTACGACAACGCGGAAAGAAAAGTATCATTTCCGAACATCTTTGTGTTACACGCCTACCACGATGGATGTACACGGTTGACGATTTTATGGAATCTGCATGAGAGGCCGTTTTCACCGCGACAGAGACCAAAGAGCCTTGTCATCTGCATTTCTCGGCTGGCATCATGGCGAGGGCGGGGAACACTGGGCCCCCCTGTCGGGGCTTTAGGTCATCCCGCACGGGTATCCGACCCAAACTGCCCTCACACGGAGCCAACCGCGACCAACCCTTCCTTTCTCCTGCTTTTCCCTCGCCTCGTGCAGGGAAAACAGAGCTGCGACCCCGAGCTGAAGTGGTATACCCAGCCAACCACCTTAGCAGTATACCTCGGGGCGGCTTCCGACAAGCGCTCGCGATCTCTTACCTGCCGTAGTCGCACCCATTGGTGATCCATCATTAGGTCGGCTCGGACGAGAGTCGCGGGCGCAACGTTCTGGTCGAGCTTCAGGACCTCTGAGAAGACGGCCTGGGGGGGCATTCATCCACCAGCACCACTTTGTCTTCAGTTGGCGGCTTCTTTTTTATCTATCATTTTGTCTCAAATCGGCCTCCGGTGATGACTTTACGACATTGATTCTCTTCGATGACAACCGAAAAGCAGTGAGTTCTTATTTCTGGGGAGTCCAGAGACCCGGGGTGGGTAGTTGCGCATGGGCGCGCCAGCTTGGGAACGGATTAGGAAACAATCTCCAACCACCCTCGGGAAGATATTTCCACAGTTTGATGCTGTCTGGATATTTGGGCGGTGGGAGGGGGGAACATGTCGAAGCTGTACTTGTTCTTCCGGTTTGGGTTTTCTGGGCACCACCACCACCAAATCTCATGTAACGAGCTTATGACGGGGAGTACTTGTGCTGTTTATTCTTATCATTTTTCTCCATCTCGTCTTTTTATCTTTCAACAACCTTTTCTCTATGTTTTTGTGTGTTGAACAACCGCGGGAGAGAGGGTTGGGGAGGGAAGGAAAAAGCGCCTGCGGGCCTTCTTTTTTTGGATCTCTCTATTCTCCTTCTTCTTGGGGGACCCAAGTGACAAATACAAACAAGACCTAGACGATTTGAAAACTTAACCTAATGTCCCGATTGCGTCTGATGCATTTGCGTGAACTGTGAAATATGGGTGAGAAATGTCACGGGAAGCGAGGGTGGACTGAATAGCGTTGTGTAAGACTGTAGGCCAGTTCGACCTCGTAGCAGTCCGTTCGTAGTGGAGCCCAGCGTGGACTGAGGTCATATGACTGTTGCATCTGTGAAAAGTCATCGACAGGCATGTCAACGATGGACGAGGATGATGATTTGACGTTGCCCCGACGTCGCATTCCAGCCTCGTCGCAAGCCCATGCATGCCCACGGCAAGTTCCCAGGGCAGCAGCAGGCTCACTCAAGATCAGCCCTGGTATGGGGCGGAACGTGTGTGGCGGGCCGTTTGGGAACTGCCATGTGGTTCTGGCGTCCCCATCTTTGTTCTCTTTGTTCCTGCGGCTGCCCGCCGCCCGTCGTTCTAGAACGCCCTTCTTTTTTTCCTTCGTCCGTCCGTCCTGCATTCCAGACCGGCGGGGCCGGGTTATTGCTGCAAAGGCTAGCCTGCACGTGGGCAGAGACCTACGGACGGACGATGATCTTCGCCCAAGCCTATTCATTCCATTCCATTTCCCGGTTTCTCTTTGTTGCCCGGGTAGTGCATCCGAGCGGAGAGAGAATTAGGTGTGCCCCCTTTGTCTGAGGTTTGGGCTTGGAGGTGTATCGCACGGGCGATCAGATTGGGTTTCTGAGGGTGGAATATGCTTTCTGGAGAGTGTTTCGAGAAGGGGCTGAGAGTGTCTTGGGTTTTTTTGTTCCTTGTTGGGGAAGAAAAGTTGGATGTTGTTGTGTGTGGACAAACTTATACCTTGCTGGTCTGATGTCTTGTGTGGTGTCGGTCTGCCTTCTCAGACGTGGTCAATGAATGAATGGCCTTGTGTTATGTATGTATGTGAGTGCGGATGACGGGCAGTCTGCCTGGTGTGTATGCGTATGTATGTGTGTCTCTATTTCGTCTCATATGTCCGGTGCATGGCATTCGTGCATGCATGCATATGTGTGTGTGTGTGTGTATGCACATGTGGGCGGCCGTCCGAGCAGTCAGCCTAGCTCTGGCTATTCTTATGGGATTGCATTGCATCATGTGTGTTGGTTGCGAGTCTCCCGACTGGCACTGCCGTTCGGGTTGGCTAATGCGTGATGCAGGAGACGAGAACGACGGGTACCAAAGGTAGGTAGGTAGGTCACGTTTATGTACAGTAAGATATCTAGTCTATCGTATTTGTTTTGGCCTCCAATCGCCCGCTCCCAACTGATAGTGATTGATTGATAGATAAAAGATGAGATGAAGGAAACAGAAAACACACGCAGACGGCATGAATGCACGTGCCACACTTCATTCCACTCCCGCTGGCTGTCGCCTGTTGCCGTGGCCGTTGCAGTTGCAGTTGCAGTTGTGGCGTTCTCTGGCTGCAATGCATTGCTGCAAGCCTTGTTAGCGTTGCCGTGCCGATGCCGCTGTCTCCTTTGTTTTTCTCTGGGATGACTCCTCCTCCTACTGTAGTGGGCTGGGCTGGGCTGAGTGGGAGAGGAGAGGGGGTCCAATGGGGCGGGGGAGGGAATATGGGCCCCACCTGAATTTAAGGGCGCAACCACCAGAGGATGGGGGCCAAGCTTCAGGGTTGTACGCCCGCCTTTGTTGTTGTGTGTGTGTGTTATCTGCCCGGTCTGTGTGTGCCTGTGCCTTGTGCCTTGCAGGTCTGTTCTGGTTTGCACTACCGTGCCTAGACTGCAGTAAACTTGCAGTAGGCCACAGAGATCATAGGTAGATAGAGCTTAGAAAGGGCAGTAGGCTCAGGCTCAGGCTCAGGATACTCCGTCTTGTCTTGTCGCGTCACCGTCAAAGCGCAGCCGTCGCCCGTCGCCGTACTGTATGTACTCTTACTCTACCACTCGGTCCTCCGCTCCTGAGATCGTCCAATATTACGTGCACATGCCCTCCTCCGCCCGCCGTGTCCCTCCCTCACTCCTCTAATCTAATCTAGCGGACACACGCACTAATTACCCATACCCATACCCACACCTTAACATTGCGCCGTACTGTAGTCCACTCCTGCTGCGCCCGAGTTGCATCACCGACTACGACACTCCCCTATTATTGCTGCTCTCTCCCGAACCCGACAGGCAAAAGAAGCCAGCGGGACAGAAAAGAAACGACAGGACACAGGACGCGAAACACGAGACGAGACGAGACGGCGAGACAAGGTCCAGACGGCCGAGATTCGATCCCACATTTGACGTTCCGGCTTTCTGTCGTCGAACCATCCAAATCAGGCACAAACATAACACAAGCCAAAAACAACACACAACATCACACAAAACCAACCCACATTCCTCCATCCCTCCCACTTTTGTGCAGCCCAGTCCCAGCTGTGCAACCCTCCAACCGATGGGATCTCCTCTCTCGCCAATGCACCACGCGGCACCTAATGGTACTGCCACGTACGTCGACGACATGGAAGACCAATTCGAAGACGCCCTCGAGTCCCATACCCACTCCTCCCCCATCCAGCAGCGCCGCTCCACCGGCAGCGACAGCCTGGATGGCGCCAGCTCACCCTTCGTCGCCAGCGTCGACGAGCAGAGCAGCCAGTCCTCCAACCAGGAGAACGTCTCGCCCTCCAAGGACAAGCGCCGTTCCAGGATCATGTCCGGCTCCGAGATCTCCCCCCTCAAGATGCTGCAGCGCTCCAGCACCGACGGCCCAATACCAGAGGCCGACGAGAAGCTGGCCCCGCCCGCCCCAAAGAGCCCGCGAAAGTCCGTCTCTCCCATGCGCCGCTTCCCCGTCAAGATCAACAACTCTATAGACTCCACAACGTCAAGATCCCGACCGCAGTCCATGCATGCTGCACCTCGGGAGCGCCAGATGAGCCACTCCGAGGACCCATCGTCGACCTCCCCGTCTGCAGTGACAACATCAACCACAACAACAAATGGCACCACCCAAGAGAGGGAGATGACACTCGAGGAGGCTATTGCACAAAATCCTGGCGTAAAACATGCAATCGAGATATTCGAGGACTCCATCAGTAGCATAGATGACGATGACGACGAGAGCGGTCTCGACGGCGAAGGTGGCACGGTCAAGGGTCCTATGGACACCCCAACACCCCCGAGCGACAGTCAGGACGAGACTGCAGGCGACGAGACCATGATGAGCACCTTTAGCAACTTCTCTGCCATTCCCAACATGACCACCTTTGCCCGGCTGGGCGGACGCACGCCAACGCAGATGGCACGCGAAGACCCACGCCGCGAGTCCAACTCCACTAACCTGCTTGACTTTACCGACAACCTGCGTTTCCCTGGCGGAGGCCGTACCTCCCCCACAAAAAATCTGTCCATGGCCGACGCGAAAAAGACGCCCCAACGGCAAAACATCGCCAACCTCCTCGACTTCGACATCCCCCCAATGCCTACCCCACGCAGCCTTCCGAGCATCACGGCCCGTGAGCTCGAGAGCCTAAAGTCCAACTTCATGTCGGAGATCAGCGGCCTGAGGGCGACCCTCAGCGGCAAAGATGCCGAGGTCGTCTCGTTGAAAACAGCGCTTGGCTCGGCCGAGAAGCGGGCCGGCGAGACGATGGAGGCGCTTCGCGAGGAGCGCAGCATGCGGGAGCAGTACTCCGAGGAGAAGGACATGTGGGAGAAGCGCGGCCGCGAGATGGAGACGGTGCTGCGCCAGGTCAAGGAGGAGATAATGAAGACGAGCCGGGAACGCGAGGAGTTCGAGTCAAAGCTTGAGGAGTCCGAAGGCCGCCGCGAGGCCGCCGAAATGATGGCCCAGGAAGCCGAGGCTAGGATGGCTTCCATGCGAGCACGAGAGGCCAGCGCTGAGGCGCGCGCCGAGGCAGCGGCATCACCGGGTGGTCTCAAGAACGCTGGCAACCGAGCGTCACAACGCGAAATAGAGATCGCGGTGGAGAAGGTGGCTAGGGAACTCCACGCCGCGTACAAGAAGAAGCACGAGGACAAGGTCGCCGCGCTGAAGAAGACGTACGAGGGCCGCTGGGACAAGAAGATCCGGGAGCTCGAGGGCCGCATCGGCGACCTGACCAAGGAGAACGAGGAGCTCAAGCTGGGGCGCGACGCCACCATGACCAAGGTCGAGTTCGAGCGGGCCGCCGTCGAGGAGGAGCGCAAGGCGCAGGCCATCAAGGACTCGGCGCAGATCAAGGAGCTGCAGGCCGAGGTGGAGAAGCTCGAGGCCGTCGTCCGCACCGTGCAGGACGACAACGCCGACCTGCGGCAGCAGCTCGAGGGCGAGCGCGTCGAGAAGGGCGAGCTCGTCACCCTGGCCGAGGAGCTGATGCAGATGCAGGCCCAGCAGCAGAGCGCCGCCGCCGCACAGCAGCAGCAGATCGAGCAGCAGCTCCACCAGGAGAACCAAAAGCAGCAGCAGCGCCGCGAGCCGTCTCCCCAGCAGCAGCACCACGTCCCCGCCGTGACGCCCAAGCGCGTCCCGCAGCGGGCCTCGGCGCCCCCACCCGCGAGGAGCAACACCACGGCCGGCGGCTTCTCGCGGCCCTCGACCATGACGCCCAAGAAGGCCGGCGGCGCCAGCCCCAGCGGGATCCCCGGCACGACCAAGTCGGGCTACCGCAACAGCATGATCGGGCGGCCTGGCGGCGGCGGCCCACCACCGCTGTCTGGGCTGAAGCCCCCCGGGTCGAGCAAGATCGGCGGCGGAGGCGTCGTCGGCGTCGCGCCCGCGCACGGTCGCACGCAGAGCAACGTCAGCGGCATTGCGAGACCCGGGAGCGGGCTCGCGAGGCCCGGAGGGCTGATGAGCTCTATCCAGCAGATGGGGAGCTACCGGAGCGGGCGCGGGGAGTAGGGTGCTTCGCGGAGGCCTGCGAGTTGCAACCACTGATTAATGGGACGGTCAACAACCTCTGGTGATGGCTTGTCAACCTCCGGTAATGGGATGAACCTCTCATAATGGATCTGTTGAAGGGTGAGAGGGGACTGAGTGTGTGTGTGGTGGCTATTTGATTGCTATGCAGCGGTGCGTGCGTGCGTGCGTGCTGAGAGGCCTTCCCCGTGGGACTGTGTCCTCTACATTTGGGCGGCCTGATGACTATGATTTGATGTCGTTATGAAAGGGAGAAAAAGATCGGAATGAATCGTTGGTGTGATGCGTGCTTCGGACACGGCACACAGAACATAACCCATATTATGTGCTCCGTGCGGAGAGAGAAAGAGGAAGTGAGCGAGCGAGCGAGCGAGCGAGAGACGAGCGTGACGGAGAGCAAGACCAGCCTGACAGGGCGGCCTGGAGTGAGTGAAACCGACAGACAGTCGAGCTGTGGTGCTCACTCATGTGAATGGACTGGACTGTACATAGAGAGATACTTGAGCGGGCCCAGCACCTCACCCGGCTCGCGTTTTGGGTCGGTCTCCTGTTGGATGGAGTTTTTACTTTTTTCCCTCCTTTATTTTTTTCGAAACTTCTTCAGGATACCTACATACCTTAACTACCTACTTCTACTCAACACAACCCTTTTTAACTTGGCGCTAGTACCATTCTACTGTCCGAGTGCTCGTTCTCACAACCGCCGTGTACTTTATCACACCTGGCTAGCTCCGTTGGTGTCGCCATCGATGTATACGTGAGCCGTTATCCCAGAGGAGGTAGTGTAGCAAGGATCGTCTAGATGGCCTACCACATACATGCTGTGATCGAGTAGTGGATGGTCGAGTGAAGCTCATGATCTTGGCGATTGCTACCTTTTCTTTTCTCTTACCTTGTTCTGCACATTGCAGATATGATACGAGGTCAGTCACGTACAACGATACTGAGGCAGCTTTCGTGTGCTGCTCTTAATGTCTGCGCTCCAGACATGTTCATGCAAAAGGACGACGTCTGGTAGCATCATCTTCAGAGGGTCACATGGGAGCGATGATGAATAGCAAAACTAATGTCAATTGAAAAATCATCGAATCTTCCACTGCATCCTAAGCAAGTGAAGTAAGAATTTGAACTTTTGCCTTGAGCAAGGCTCTGCCACGATGTGATCGCCTCGTGCTCGCGGTAATGAACCCCCTCCATCATCATCTATCCTGCTGCTTGTGATTTGAAATCCCAAGGCTCAGTCGAGAAATGAGCAGCGCTCCAACATTACCCCGGTATTCTCGAGGGTTTTTCTGGATTCTTTGGTGGGGATCTTTTCGGGAATGGTCTCCTGCCACTCATTCAAAGAGCCGGGGAACGTGTCTGCTAGCAGCGTAATGATCCGCCTTGAAGCAGACTTTTGGTTCCAGTAGCGAAGCAGCCAGACAGGTCGATTCTTTTTCTGTAAGTCCACTATCAGGAGCCCGTGGGGCCTTCCCACTTCGTTCACACGGCCGAGCACAAAAGCCCATTCTGGTGCACTGACACCGTCGACGCTAGGGACCGAATCCTGGTAATACGTCGGGTAAGAAACTCGTAGGATACCCTGGCCATAAGCTTGCAGCTCGGGGGGTCCAATATCATCAGATAAAGACAGATCGTTGAGCTTGGTCAAGTAATGCTCCGCGTTCGTCAACAAGAACCTGCTGCTTTTGAAGATAGGGAGAGGGTTGCGCGCGAGAACCCCGCGCATTGCCGTGAGACCGTCCTTGTCGTGATTCTGCACAGCTGCCATTCGTTCATTCCATGCCGTTCGGACCTCTCTCCGCTTATCTTTAGCAATGGGAAAGACGATGACTATGAACAGCATGTCCTCGGTCTGAGTGGGCGGGAGTAGATCAAAGTTCAACGTTGGAAAGAGTTCTCGGAAACCAGCCGCCCTAGGTACTGGTTTCCTGGGTGCTGCTATGAGGTACATGCTGTCCACATTGTTGATACCCACGTGATTGACGGTAGCGAATTCTTCTTTTTGAACAAGGTGCGTAAGAATACGATCGAAGCTGGTTCTATCGGTTTCAGATGCAGGCGTCAGTCTAAGGACAATCGTGTCCCTCTTGAAGTCGCGCTCCAGGCCCGTGATGCGTCTCTGCACGGCTGACGGCTTGATATAGTTAGTAAGCCAAAAGTCTTTAGGGAGCAATGATTTCCAATCCCCGTTGATGGTACTCGGTGACTTTTCGTAGCTGACGAGTTGAGCCTCGGAAGACAGAGTAGCCTTAATGCCTAGGCGCTTGCCAGCGGAGAGTTTCCTACCGACTCGGTGATCGAGAGATGCGAGTGAACGTCGCTTCTGGGCGGGTTCGTCCTGGAGGGCATCTGAAGCATCAGATTCAGCCTTTCGCTTCTTCTCGTTTGTCCCCTGAGCCGCTGCAGCTGTCTCCCCGAATTTGTGGCCAGATATGGACTGAGAAGAGAATGCCTGGTCAAATATCTTCGACAATCGCTCCGCCGCAATGCGGACGAGGTTTTCAGGAGGGTTCAGCTTCTTGATAATAGTAATCATAGAGTAGAACTCTGCCTTGAAAGAAGTGGCTGAGCTGTAATCCCCATCGGCAAGCTTCTCTCTCATAGTGCCTAAGGTCATTGCTCCAACCTTCGCGACAGGGTTTGCGATTTTGTGGAGGTGCCTAGCACTGAGAAAATAGTGGTTGAACTCCTGGTTTCTTGGATCCATGACTTGGTCCAAGACGCTTTTACAATGCAACAGATCGGATTCACTGTCGCTCATACCGTTGCCCACTTGAGAATCGATGCTCTGGGGCCGAGTGGTGTCTTGACTCTGTTGTCCAGTGTCACTCTGCTCCACAACACCCTGTTCGATTGTAGCAGGGGTAGAGGACAACGGTTGGGCCAAACTGGGCTGCTGTTCCGAGGAAGTGGCTGACGTGGTCGCATCATCGTTGATTTGCTTGAACATAGAGTTGAAACGGTTCAACTTCTTCTCAGCTGTTGAAGCTCGCTGTTCAGCGGCTTTGAGAGTAGCCTGAAGATCCACATTCTGCTGCTCGGCAGCGCTCAAGCGCTCTCGGAGATTCGCGGATTCAAGTTTGCTGCGCTCAAGCTCGCCCTCAACATCGGCCTTGCGCTTGTTGACAGCGCCAAGTGTAGTCGAAAGCTGCTCGTCGTTCTGCTGTTTCGCAGTCTCCAAGTCCCTTTCAAGGACCGCGACCCGACTCTTCGCCTCCCCTAGCTCACTCCTTGACTCTTGGAGAGCTTTCTTGGTCCAAACTCGACTGATCCTCTCCTCAGCGAGCTTGACAAGAATTGATGTGCTGTTGTGCTTGGCCTTGTTAAGCTCCTCAGTCAAGTCGTCTACACGCTGTTGCTCTTCTTGTAGGTCTTGTTCGACTTCAGCCCTTTCATTGTCAGAACAAATCAAGGCATTCTTGAATTTGTTGATGATAGACTGTTGGCTTTTTTCGAATAATTGTTTCAAGTCAGTGTCAAACTCGTTGCATTCAGCCTCAAGTACTTGATCCAGCTCTGGAATATGAGCCTCCGCTCCCCCAGGCTGCGACTGAGTGGATGAGCTCATCTTTGAAATCTCATCATGTACCAATGGTGAGTCTGCATATGTGAAGCTGAGTGTGACCTTGAGGTAGGAGAGTGTGATAAAGTGTGAGGTTGTTGAACGCTAAGACAGTTTAGTAGTTGCTCGTACAGTAAACCATGTAGCTGAAGGAACTTTGCTGATAAGAAGGAAAGAGACACCATGAAAATTAATAGCAAAGTTTGGAGCTTCTGCTTACCTGTGAGGGGAGATAGCTTATCAAAAATGATCATGCATAGGTCAAGCTGAGTGTTGCCTTAAAATTGGAGAGTGTGGAAAAGTGTGGGGTTGTTAGAAGCAGAAATAGTTTGGTAGCTGTTAGTGTGGTAAAATGCAAAGCTGAAGAAACTTTGTCGTTGGGAAGGAAAGAGACACCGTCAAAACTCAAAAGAAAATTTAGAGCTTTGGCCTCCCCTCAATCGCCTGATGCACCTCGCCTTTCTGCTCAAAGTACTGCCGGATAGCGCCCTTCGCTGTGTCAACAACAACAGCGTCTTCAACAGTACTGGGCACGTTGACGTTCTTATTGAACTCGCCGTGGACGGCGTTTTCAAGTAGCTCACGCAAAACCCTTCGTAGTGTCTTGCCTGACCTTGTCTTAGGAATAATGGGTTTGGCAGTCGTAGTGGTTCTGATCATACCACCAAGTGAGGCGATAGGACCTACTTGAGTCCGGACGAGTTTTTGAATCTCGGACAGGAGTTGGTTGTCATCAAGAGTACTGGAAGAGCTGAGCACGAAGGCAAATGGTAGCTGACCTTTCATGGAGTCGGGGATACCGACTACGCATGCCTCGGTCACTTGGGGATGGGAAGTGATCGCTTGCTCAAGCGTGCCTAGAAGTTGTTGTGAGCCAAGATGAAGTAGACTGGGCAGGTGGAGAGGAAAAGAATGGAGAGAGAGAGAGAGCGGCTGTCCGAGAAGAAGTCGGAGAGGAAAACGGCAGGGAGACGTAGGGGAGGAGACAAAAGGCGACGTGAGAAGAGCGTGGGAGAGAAGAGATTGAGAGCTAAGAGGTCAAAAGGTAAAGGGTGGGGAGGCAGGAGTCCGTGACACCAGAGACTATGAAGCAAGACACTGGAGGCGGTGGTAGAAGGGTAGGTGATGGGAGGGATGATGCCATGGATCAAGACCAACAGGGGAAGAAGAGGCAGGCTACTTAAGTAAGAGGAACTTACCAGTGCTTAAGCGATGGGCGGCCACGTTGATGATGTCGTCTGGAAGGTTTGGTTAAATGGAAGTCACCACAGCGTAAGGGAGTCCCGACAATTAACTCACCAGACCTGGCCATAATATGGATGTAACCATCTTGGTCCACGATACCAGCATCACCAGTGTCCAGCCACTTTCCGTCGAATCTCTTCAGATATCCCCCATAAAACCGCTCCTCGTCTTCCCACAATGTCCTGAACGCTGTTGGAGCCAGGGGCGTGTTGAGCACGATATTGCCCATTTTTCCCTTTCCAAGCTCATTACCTTCATCGTCCACCACTCGCACGTCAAACCCGGGCATCGGCTTTCCAGCACTTCCAGGCTTGATAGGCAGTGGCTGTTTTGCTTCAAGCTTGTTCACGACATGAGGAGTCATTGAAATTCCTGTCATGGGCGAGCCAGACTCAGAAGACCACCAGTTATCGATGACCTTCGCACCACCCAATTTCTCGTCGCCATACTTGCCGAGCAGGTCCTGATACATGGTGATGATTGCCGGTTCGGATCGCTCTCCTGCCAGGAACATCGCCCTGAGCGATCTAAGCCCGCCCCTCTCACCAATCTTGGAGATATGTTTGTTCTCCGGGTCGTCCTTGCGAATGGCCCTCAGCGCAGTGGGTGCCGTGAACATGGCGTTGACTTTGTACTCCTCGAGCATACGCCAGAAAGAACTGGGGTCAGGTGTGCCAACTGGCTTGCCCTCATACAGAACAGTGGCAGCACCGACGAGAAGAGGACCGTACAACGTGTAGCTGTGAGATACAACCCAGCCTATGTCGCTGAAACACGCCATCTGTTCAGAAATTGTCAGCCAACCACGTTCATCCCCCTGATTCGAGACTTTCAAGACACTTACAACATCACCTGGCCCCTGGATACCAAACATCTGTCTCATGGACAGACTCAAGCCGACCGCATGGCCCGCAGCATCTCGTACAACACCCTTTGGCAGCCCTGTCGTGCCGCTGGTATAAATCACATACACCCCGTCACTCCCCTTCACAGGGACACACTCTTTAACCCTCTGCCCCCTCATCTTCGCACTCCTCACAAGTCGATTCCAGTTCCGCTCGCCCCTCTCTCGGTCAAGCGGGTGCCAAGCCAGCTGCTCGCGCTGCCAGACAATCGTCCTGGGCGTCTTCCACGACGCAAGCTTCTCCGCCTCAACAATATACTCCCGGTACGGAATGGGCGGCTTGTTCCCATCGATCCCGCACGACGCAGTCAGGATAGCCTTGGGCCGCGACGCATCGATCCGCTGCGCCAGCGCGTTGGGGGCAAACCCGCCAAAGACCACCGCATGGATGGCGCCCAGCCGCGAAACGGCGAGCAGCCCGATCAGCGCGGCGGGGATCATGGGCATGTAGACGAGCACGGTGTCGCCCTTGCGCACGCCCTCGGACCGCAGCACCCCGGCCAGCGCCTCGACGTCGTCCAGCAGCTCCGCGTAGCTGATGCGCTGCTTGGTCCCGCCCGTCACGGGGCTGTCGTACAGGATGGCGGGGCTGTCGCCGTTGCCGGCCTCGACGTGCCGGTCGACGCAGTTGTAGCAGGTGGAGATCTCGCCGTCGGGGAACCACTCCCAGTGGCCGTGGGTCTTTTGGGATTTGGGCAGGGTCTTGGTGTACCTGCGCAGGATCGTGGAGGGCTTCTTGTGCCAGTGCAGGTGGGAGGCCTGCTCGGCCCAGAAGGACTCTGGGTCCGAGAGGGAGGAGGCGTGGAGGTGGTCTTGTGGGTGGGACATTGTGGTTTTTGATGAGGGTGTAAGTGTGTTGATGGCGAATTGAGTGAAAATGAGGGTGAGATTGAGGATGGGAATGGTGGCTTGGTGGGTATTAAATAAGTCGGTCTGGCTGTCCAGCTGTCCGGTCGTCCGGGCTTGTGAGGCCTACGATCGATCGCGTCTAAGTCACAGCACCAAACACACCTAGGATTCACACAGAGGAGTGAGTTGGTCTAAACAGACTCGGTCTCCAGGCGGTGACGATGCAGCAGATCTGAGGCTCAAATATGCTTCAGGGAGAACCTGCAAGATATACTGCCGATGTATGTCCGCATGCACCGACCGAGGTTGCCGTTGCTGCAAGGGCGAATGGAGGGCTGGAGGCCACTTCCCCGCATCGTCATCCCCATCTGCTTACCCCAGACGGGCGACCGGGAACGGTGACTTCATCGGCTTTTTTTTTTTAAGGTTCAGGGGTCCTGCTCCACCCGAGGAACCACAGGCTGTGCACTACATGCAGTGGTACCGCAGTCTCACCAGATCACAGTCCTGAATCTGTGTTGTGATCATGAGTGTTACGCTGGGCTTACATGTCATAGTAACATATCCGTATTAGCTCAGAAAGTCTGATATTACGAAGCCTCTACAGAGTTTTGATAGGTCATTTATCCTAGACAAGGCTGCGAGGGTAGCATGGCTCAGGTCGTTTATGATTCACCTGTGGCCTCATAATTGACACCCAAGCACAGCTCGTCTGTGGAAATGTATGTATCATTCTGTGTTCTAGACTGAACAGTCTGACTACCCAATAGCCATAACTATGCATCCGTCATCTCAAATCCCCCATCTTCTCATCCATCAACTTCCGCCACTTCGAGCCATTCCTCAACAGAAGCCATATAAACAAATTACACGTAACCCACGCCAACAGCGCCACAATGGTACACAACCACCCCACCCCAATAACACTGATGAGCGGCTGCGTGACAATCACACCCACACAGCTGAAAATATTCCGGATAAAGTTGTTGAGCGCGATCCCGCTCGAGCTCCGCTTAGGCATGAACTCGGTGAGCATCGTCGCCGACGCGCCAAACACCAACATGGTCGCAAACCCAAAGAAGAAGTTGGCAACCATGGGCGCGAGCCAGGACACCCCCTTGTCGGCACACCACCCGAACCACAGCATCGCGGCGGGGTACATGCTTGCGGCGAGCCACGCGTTCTCGCGCAGGCGGTCCTCGGGCAGGAAGACCAGCTTGCCGTGGGCGTCGTAGCGCCCTGCCTTTTGCGCCTCGCGCAGCATGATGCTGTCGACCCAGCGCCCGCCGAACAGCGACGAGATGAAGTAGCCCAGGGAGGAGGGGATGTACAGCAGCCCCACGATGATGGTGGAGAAGCCGTAGGGGGCCCGGGAGAAGGTCGCCTGGACCGAGATGTTGAGCACGAAGAGCGCGCCGAAGGAGATTGCTGCCAGCCCGACTGTTAGGGCCACGGGCGGGAAGCGCAGGTAGATGATGCAGGAGAGCGGGTCCACGAAGGCCTTGCGGAGGAGGGCGGCGCCGCGTTTTGTCTTTATGGCGACGGATTGCCGGGTGGACATGCGGGCTAGGCTGGTTGTGCGGTCGAGGTTGCCGTTGTCGGGGTTGGCTGCCGGTGATGTGGTTGCTGCTGTGGGTTTCTTGCGCGCTAGTGTCTCGGGCAGGAAGAAGAGGATGCTGAGGAGGTTGAGGCCGCCGAAGCAGGTCAGGAACCACATTGTGCTCTGCCAGCCGAAGCCCTGGGCGAGGGCGCCTCCTATGATGGGTGCGAGGAGGGGGCCGGCGAGTGGGCCGAGGTAGAAGATGCCTGAGATTTGTTGATTAGCAGTGTGCCGACACGGCAAGTGGCGATCTTATGCTCACCCATAGCCCGGCCTCGTTCAAATGGCTCCCACAGATCAGCGATAGTGCCTGCGCCAACAGCCTGAACAGACGCTGCAGCTCCGCCGCCGAGGACCCGGAAGACGATCAGCATGGCGGTTGTGCTGCTGATGGCGGTGAGGACGCTGAAGACGACTGACAGACTAAAGGAGACGACATAGATTGTTCTCCGGCCCAGCGTCTCGGAGAAGGATGACCTAGAAAGACTGGTGAGGACATTGATAACAAGATATGTGGATAGTTTGCAGGGACCTACCACCACAGTGGGAAAATTGACATTGCGAGCATGTAGAATGCCACATTGAGGTTGATGATGGTCTCGGACGTGTTGAAGTATTCGGCCATTTCCGTCAAGGCGGCTGTTACACAAGTCAGCAATTGCAATCCCGGCGACGTCTCCGGCCGTCTGACGGAGCCCGTGTAAGACTTACGGTAAAGAATATTAGACCCGAGAGGAGCCGTGCAAGCAGCTGCGGCCACAATAGAAGTGACCATCCACTTGGTCTTGCGTGTGTAATCATACGGGCGTTCCACCTCCGGGATCAATGCAAGTTGGGCAAAGAGACCCCTCCTCTCCTTCCGGGGAACAACGACGAGCGGCCGCGATCTTGCCGATGACGCCCGGGAATGGGTCCGGCTCAGCCCGCCTTCATCCGGCGGGATGCCGATGTTGAGGCCCTCCGGCCCCTCGGGCTCTGGGTCCCGGTGCTGATCGTCTTCCTCGTCGTCGTCATCCTCGTCGACGGATCTCTGGCGGGATTTTCCGTCAACTTCGACGTGGCTGTCTGCGTCGTGGTGCGAATCCGTGTCGCTGTCGTCATGTCCTAGTGATGGTGCATTGTCTGTTGTGTTTGTTTTCTTCTCCGGGTCAGTAGTGCCGAGTGCGTTGGAAATTACGGCATCGCCCTCGTTCTTTTCTGGGTCTGTTGCCATGGCCAAGCCCGGAACCTAGTAAGTTGGAGGCCGCGACCGGCGCCGGGAGGTGGACTTGGAACCGAATAGCCCAGAATGCGTCTCGGAATGGAGCGCGGGATACAAAATTTCAATATTTAGTTAAATCAAAATATTAGGATATTGCATCATGTACTCTTCAACAAGAAGCAGTCAGAATCAGGTACAGATGCTGTGTGTTGAGCAGTCCAGGTTGGGCAGAAAACAGCGAGTGCAAGCAGCAAAGATTTGTTTCCGGGTCACAAGTGGCGATGAGGAGTCAACGACGGGGACAATAGCAGCAAGTAGCTGCAGGATCTGAAGGGCCCTAGCATAGGTGTTTCGGTAGATAGCCGGAAATAAGAAGAGACGAGGCACACACTGGGACCAAAAACTCGGCCGCTAGGCTGCTAGGGAAAAAGGGGCGGCGGCGCACCAGCTCTTGTTTTATACTTACCCACTTTTTCCCTTCTCGATGCCGTTCACACCGGACCTCTACTGTCTGCCGGGGTCGACCGAGTCGGTTGCTGCATAAGCAACCCCCAGGCCCGCCTCGACTCGGCGGAATTGTGTGTGAGTGGTCCAGAGGTTTGTCCCACCTCGGACGGGTGAAGGAGCCAGCCCGTCACTGCATGCTTTCAAGACAGTTGGGGAGCTGTGCAAGCCTGGGCCGAGCTCGACCGAGTCAAAACATACAGTCAAGAGAAGACTAGATAGAGACCAGTTGTGTGTGGGATTTGCATGGCGACTAGACTGGGAGTCGATCGGCAATGACGGCACCTCCTAGCTGGGTGTGGTAGGGAGTTTGGCCAGTTTGACCGCTGCTGTTTCGTTCTGCATGGCGGCGGGCTTCTTCCTTTCCGTCTAGTGTGCCGAGGTCTGTCTGTTGGTCGGTTGTGGACTAGCCATTTTGTTCGCTGATCCTCCGAGCAACACCAGACTTGAATGCTTCGCAGGTGGCATTTGCAGTGCCCATCTTGAGTCTTCAGCTTTGCAGTGCCGCTACATTTGCAGTTGCACCTGTTGTTGTAGCCACAGCCCTAGCTGGACTATGTCGTATTTGCTTCTTCGGATAGTGTGTGCCCCAAGGTTGTGTCTCAATGGTCGGCGGGTAGGGATCATCCAGGGTTGGCGGCTGACCGATTCGGCGCTCGCCATAAAACTCGATGCCGAACAACGCACGGACCAGACGGCCGTGACCGGCGGCCCGGGCAGCGGCTACTCCTGCCGGAACTGGCTCCTTCCTGGATGTACACACCTGGAGAAGGGACGGTGAGTTTGGTGGGAGCTTTTGAGAGCATGAAATGTCATGAAGATCCCCTCTTACCTGGATTGACAAGAACAAGACTATTAGCGAATAGACAAATTATTCTTGCAGCTATTGCCTGCATTTGAATGCCAATGCATCATGCCCGTCTAGGACTCGATCGGGCAGCGACTCCGATCATGGAGTCACACATGAAAATGACTTCACCCGAATTGCTGCACCGAACTTGGCTCTCAGTCGCAGCCACAACTCCACAACCACGAGGCAGACCATCGTTACTTTCAGCCTTGCCATACCCTCCCTGCCTTGTATGCTCAAATCCTAGCTACAATTCTTAGCCGTAGATTACCCCACCTGCCTGCCACCCACCCACACCTCCACCAAAACATGTCTCTCACAAACTCGAGTGCCCTCGAGGCCGCACAGGCTGCAAAGTCAGCCTCGCACCTGCTCGCCACCCTGCCCGTCGCCGCCCGCAACGATGCCCTGACAGCAATCCACGACTCCCTGGTGGCCTCCAAGGACACCATCCTGGCCGCCAACGCCAAGGACATGGACGCCGCCCGGCAGGCCGCCGCGGACGGGCAGCTGTCGCAGAGCCTGGTGTCGCGCCTGGACCTGGGCAAGGCGGGCAAGTGGGAGGACATGCTCAAGGGCATCCTGGACGTGCGCGGCCTGGACGACCCCCTGGGCGTCGTCGACCTGCGCACGCGCCTGGACGAGGGCCTGGTCCTCGAGCGCCTGACCTGCCCCATCGGCGTGCTGCTCATCATCTTCGAGGCCCGCCCAGAGGTCATCGCCAACATCGCCAGCCTGGCCATCAAGTCCGGCAACGCCGCCATCCTCAAGGGCGGTAAGGAGAGCACCCACAGCTTTGTCGCCATCTCCAACGCCATCTCTGCCGCCCTGGCCCCCGCGTCTGTCGCAGTGCCCGAGGCCGCCGTCCAGCTCGTCACCACCCGCGACGTCATCCCCCAGCTGCTCGGCCTTGACGCGTATATCGACCTGGTCATCCCCCGCGGCGGCAACGATCTTGTGCGCTATGTCAAGGAGAACACCAAGATCCCCGTCCTGGGCCACGCCGATGGTCTCTGCGCCGCCTACCTGGACCGCTCCGCTGACCCCAAGATGGCCGCTGCCGTCGCCGTCGACTCCAAGACGAGCTACCCGGCCGCCTGCAACAGCCTCGAGACCCTCCTGGTCGACGAGGGCGCGCTGGAAGGTGCCTTCCCCGCGGTCGCAGAGGCCCTGCTCGCCAAGGGCGTCACGCTCCGCTGCGACGCCCGCACCAAGGCCGTCGCGGAAAAGCTGTCCGCCACGGCAGGAGGCAAGGTCGAGGACGCGCAGGACGTCGATCTCGACACGGAGCACCTGGCGCTCGTGCTGGCCGTCAAGGCCGTTTCAGGTGTGGAGGAGGCTGTTGGGCACATCAACACGCACGGGTCGCACCACACGGACGCCATCCTGACGTCGGACGAGGCGCAGGCCGAGCGCTTCATGACGGCTGTCGACTCGGCGGGTGTCTACTGGAACGCGTCGACGCGCATGGCTGACGGCATGCGGTATGGCTTTGGCACCGAGGTCGGTATCAGCACCAACAAGATCCACGCCCGTGGGCCTGTTGGGCTGGAGGGCCTGACTATCTACAAGTACAAGGTCCGGGGTACGGGTCAGGTGTCGGCGGTGTATGGTGAGGGTGAGGGCAAGAAGCGCTTCTTGCATGAGAAGATGGCTCTGTAAGCCTTGGGCGGTTGGATCTATGGGATATGGACTGAGATGGGGCGTTAAGGATGGAGAAAAGTGCCTTTAAATCTTAAGATGAACATTGCTGCTGAGAGGGCCAGTAGAGGACTCAGTTCTCATGAAATACAACTTTGATATTTCCGATTCACACAACACCTGACCGACATCTCGGGCTTGCCCGTTCAGGGCACGGTACAGATGATCTTGCCCCTCGTGACATTCTTCTCCATCAGCCGGTGCGCCTCCTGGATCTCCTCCATCTTGTAGACCTTGTCGACAAAGACCTTGAGCTCCCCACTGACGATGCCCGGGATATCCTTATCGAGCCTGTCCCGCAGCTTGCCCTGGTACTCCTCGTCGCGCGCCCGGAGCGTACTGCCCTCCCAGCGAATGCGCTTGTACAGTATCTGCGCCACGTTGAGGTCCTTCAGCTGCGCACCGCCCATGAAGGCCAGCTGCACAATCCGCGCCTCACGCGCCGCGCAGTCCAGGTTCTTCTGTACATAGTCGCCCGCGATGTAGTCGACAATCAAGTCCACGCCAGCCCCGCCAGTAGCCTCCAACACCCCCTTGGACCAGTCATCCGTCTTATAGTTAAACGCCTTGGTAGCCCCCAGCTCCTTCTCAATAAACTCGCACTTCTCCGCGCTACCCGCCGTGGCAAACACATTCTTCGCCCCCGCCTTGATACTCAACTGTATCCCCGCGATGCTAACCCCGCTCGCCCCAGCATGCCACAGCACCGACTTCCCCTTGAGGTCCTCGAACCCGCCGACAAAATGCAGCGCCTGCGTCGCCGTGATGAACGTCTCGGGGATCCCCGCCGCCGTCTCCCACGAGAGGCCCGCGGGCTTGTGCAGCAGCATCTTGGTGCTGACGGCGATGTACTCGGCGTAGGCGCCGCCGTACGCGAGGCCGAAGACCTCGTCGCCGACTTTCAGGCCGCGGCAGTGGTGCGCCTCGTCGGAGCCTAGGGCCTCGACGGTGCCCGAGAACTCGACGCCCATGATGGGGCCTGCTTGCGGTGGCAGGGGGTAGTGGCCCTCGCGCTGGATCAGGTCCATGCGGTTGAGGCCGAAGGCTTTGATCTTCACTAGGGCCTGGTGCGCTGCGGGTGTGGGCTTGGGGACCTGGTCGTTGATGAAGAGGGCGTCGATGGGGCCTTTGCCGCCCTTGATGTCTGGGATGGGTGTGAGTCGGGGTGCTGCGAGGGGTCTTGGGGATTTGCTCGGGTGTGGTTGAGCGGCTGACTTACCGACTGCTTTCATGTACTCAGGCATCTTGGCTCTTGTTCTGTGAGTTGGATAAGATATCAAAGGAGCTTGATTGGCACCTGGTGCAGGTTGGCTTCTGGTAGTCTTGTGCCTTCGTCGATGTCGTCAATGCGAATGAGGAATGACGTCGAGCTGAGAGTTAGCAAGAGGATCCGGACTGGGAACACAGTTGATGTTGAGGTTCTATATGTCAAGTAGATGAACAAGCGTTCGCATGACGTTATCACGGACTCGTTCTGAGCTTACTAATTGCCTTTCCTGCGGAGTCGCGAAGCAATTCACGCACTCGGCCTAGAGAGTCCTCTGGAACGGGGCGACCGAGAGAGTGGGGTCGAAGAACGGAGAACGGGTCACGGCCAGAAAAGCCTCGGCACTCCGGTCGCGTCGGATCAACAGCACCGGCGACGGAGATTGAGCGAAAACACCTGTTACTCACCACCAGCATTCCCACCACGATCTTTTACTTTCCTTTCTTCTACTACCTTGGAATTGATCTTACTATTTCGGGTGCAAGTGAGCCTTTACCATCGTATGAAGGGACCGCATACGCCTTTGGGATGTACACGCAATACGACCGCACTTATCGTGACTCGACTTACAACAAATGTCTGGGTCTACAGTGTAAACGCATTCAGTACATCTCGTCTGACCATTCAGCTTAGCGTAAAATCTTGACCATTTCATACAGAATAGATCTTTTCCAAGAGTATACCCCAAGCCCGATATCTTTGATCCCCCATTGTCCATTGCGTGTTGCTTCCAGCTCGTTCTGCAAGCAGCTGGATCTATTGCTCTTCAGCTTCTGCAGCAAGCGATCAAGGGACTCTATATTCTTCCGGAAGAACTCCGGTGCTTTCTTTTCGAGACATTTCCTCCATTGTGCGAAGTCGATGTCCCAGATGGCGCCCTTTGACACAAGGGTTTCGGCCATTCGAAGCCAAGTGTCCAAGCGTTGGTTGCAGTCTGCCTCGGTCTCCTCCTCGGAGAACGCTTTCAACATTTTGTGGAGAGGGAAATCAAGTGCGACTCTGTCGCGAACTGTCCAGGGCTTGCTGGTTATCGGGAAGTACGCGTTGATATCAGCGCCGTTGTCCAGAAGGATACGGACTATGTTCAGTGCCCGGGGATGGTCTGAGGCTGCAGCTGCACCGAGTGCAGTGGTATAGTCGTGGTCGCAAAAAGCATTTGGATCTGCGCCGAGTTTGAAACACTCTTGCACTATGTCCTCCAGGCCGGCGTGCGCAGCAGCAGCCAGCGCGATATCGAAAGCTTCCCAAAACCAGGGCAGGCTCGTCAAAAACGCAGCGCTGATAGCGTCGCCATAAAACCCTCCCACCTGCAAGTTCACATCGGCCTTGTGCTTAATTAGCAACCTCGCGTTGCTCTCACTTCCCGATCTGACAGCTTCTATCAAAGCAGAGGTGGGCTTGCCGTGCAGGGTGTATGTTTCGTTGAGGTCCGGATGGTGCCCAAGAAGTCTCTGCACTAAGGCATGTCTTTTAGACTCACACGCCGCTCCTACATGCCTCGCGCTGACAGGCACCCGATGCTCATCAATAAGTAGACGAGCAAGTAAATCAAATTGGGCCCTTCGTTCGTCGGGCCGGCACCTCAAGAAGGCTTCAAGAGCATCATCGTAGACGGCAGTTCTGCCATCTCCCAAGTTCGCAAATCCCATGCTCAAATCTGTCCCCATTATCACCAGCCGGAGAGCCAAACCTGTCCACTGGCGATATACAGCTGCCATCAACATATTCCCATCTTTGAGAGGCGTATCTACCTTCACTCCTGCTTCAAGCATTACTCTGATCGTATCTTCCGATGTGAAATCGACAATGCTAACTTCAGATAAACCTCTCTCTGTCTCGGCTGAATCAGAACCATTTTAAATGTGGTCCAGCAGCAGTCGCAAGACCTTCACAGAACCGGACTGGATTGCAAACAACAAAATATGTCCATGGCGTCCCGTGAACGATGAGCAAATTTCAGTGCCACGATGAAGCAAGAATGTCGCTGCTTCTTTAGAGTCTCCTATGGCTGCCGCGACAATGGGCGGCACCTCGTCCTCTTCAATCTCCTTACCATTAACACAATCAACAAATATCTAAGGTAGGAGCCTATACACATAACCAGGACTACAAATCCTATTCTCCACAACAAAGACTTTTAAGTAGCACATTTTACTAAGTTAGGCTCAAAGAGATAGTTTATATAAAGTAGTCCCACAAAAGTAAACAAATTCTTTAATCTACATATAATTAATATAAATTATAAATACTAAGTAATTAACTACCTTCTAATTATAAAGAACTCAAACTAAAATATAATTATCTATAAATATATAATATGAATTAAAGCTCTATATTACCCACTTTTTATCTAACTCTAAAATAATATTACCCTTATATAACAAATATAACTCATCTTTACTACTTACTAAGGTATAATATAAGGCACCTTATTTATAATAAGTAGCTAGTTATATGGGTACTAAGCTATAAGAATAAATATAATTTAGCCTAATAGGCTTTCTTAAAATACTTTAAAATATAAAATACCGGGATTGTTGCCCGGCGGGTGCGGAGATCCGGGTTCCAGCTAGGGACGGCGCTGGGCAATGCCTCGGCACAAGATCGACAGAATCCACCCCGCCCAACTACCTCATCGACTTTTCCTCTTCGTGGAAAATAATCAGACTCGGCAGGCAGGTTACCTTTTCCGGCTAGGACACAGGCTTCTGAATCTCTGGATAGCAGCTGAACAGCGGGTTGCTCGCATCGTAATTCACGCCTTGGTGAACTTGCATCAATTTGTGCGGGTCCACCTGCTGCTTTATGGACTGTAGCCTTTCATAATTCTCCTTGCCCCAAAAAGCCGAGATGTGGTCAGGCTCGAACGTGTCGCCCTCGTTCATATAAGCTCCACTGCCGGGTGTCAGATACCTGAGTGGGTACATCGCAGCAGTCAGGTTCCGGAATATGGCGTCGACTTGGTCCACAGATGTTTTTGAAGAGTCCCAACTCGTGTTGATGATAACGTGCCAGGTTGAGCTGCGCCAAGCCGGCGTGACGGCACTATCGCTGTCCTGAGTGGCGCGCGATGGCGTTGTCAGTAGCAACATAAGGCGATACCTCAGCGGCCTGGTGGGTGAAATGACGCCGAGGAGAGTCTTTGTAAGCGCCGCCTGATTGACCTTTCCTTCAAATTGCTTGCTTGGGATTAATCGAGATGTCTCCGCGAAACCGCTTCCACCTCGAGCCACTTCGCTATTCTTGATGTGCTCTTCGTATAGTTCGTAAAATGACTGATAAGTAGTGACTTGCATGGTCGCCCCAAGCTGTGTTGCTAAGTCCAACAATGGTTGTAGAGAAGCATTCGCTGCGACTGCGTTGAGGAGTGGATTCATGAGCCACACCGGAAATGTTGCGCCAGGGATGATGTAACCTCCCCAACCAGACTCAAACCATGAATTCGCATTTTCCACCAAGACTGTAAGCACTTGTTGTTGTGATTCTTCATCCAGCCCGAAGAAGGTGATGTTGGCCCATTGAATCGTCAGCTGAGGACGGGCCAATGTTGACATGTCCATGATGACGCCAAACGTGCCCCCGCCGCCGCCACGTAACGCAAAGAATATGTCTTGGTTTTGGCAGTGGTTAGCCGTCACATACGTCCCATTAGGTAACACAACCCGCAGTTGTTGCACGTTATCCACCCCAAGACCGTACACTGGCGACAGAGCGCTGTGCCCACCCCCAGAAATCCAGCCACCCCCTGGGCGGACTGTAGGAGATGAGCCACCAACGATGGTTACGTTGTTCTGGTATGCAAACTTGTACAATCCATCAGAGTCCTCGCCTGTACCGAACGTAACAACTTCACCAACTGACTGGCTACAGCCTTCCGGGATGAAGCTCTTCTCCAGCGTCGGCGCCGGTGTATAGTTGTGGACCCACAGAGCCAAGGACCCGGCACCAGCGCTCCGGCCTTTGTAATCATGACCACTGTTCTTCACCACTATCGGCACGTTCCTGTCTGTAGCAAATCGCAGAGTCTGTTGGACGTCCTCGACCGAGGTCGCGTCGACATAGTAGAGGGGGAGGTTGCCTTGACTGCAAGGTCGGCTCGGGTCAATCTCATTTGCTGGAGACAACGGGCATCCATTTCCAGTACTCTGGCAGATATCCCAATTTCCCTACGAGTTACAGTCAGTAAGCAGACTCCATGCAATCTCGACATTGCTTACCTGAGTGTATCCGCCAATTTGAGTGGTGAGAAATGTCATATTGTTTTTGTTTGCCACAACATTGGCGCAAGCCGCTTCGTCTGGGCTCCGCGGCTCGCCATTGAAGTTGTCATAGCATGGGAGACCGACGGGCAATGTAACAAATAGTTGCCCTCCGACCGATTCGTTGAGAGCCCGCCATTCTTCAGGCGATACCCGCGAGATTGGTGAGCTCTCTGCTGTATCCAAAAGTCCTGCAGAGGTATGGCAGAGTCCGAAAATGATCAGCGCTGGCAAGGCTAGTTTCGCATGAGGAGAGGTCCACATCATGTTGAATGAATGCAGAGCAAACTCAGTGGCCTCAAACCAACCGCAGGATGTGTCGATAAGCCTTTCGTGAGGAATTTATGAAGCTTCGGTAATTGTATTAGCTGCCTGACTATCTCAGTGAGACACAGGAACGTGGTTGTTTGAACTCCAAGACAACCGGTATCTGGCAACACGTCAACGTACACTCGACTCACTGGCTACACCTGCTGCTGGAATTAAATTTTAGCACACGGCCTTTAGGTTAAGCAGTCGTTGTATCATCTTACAAGAGGGTGGGTTGGGGGCTGCTTCCGGACAATAGCAACTAGATTGAGTTAATCACACCCTTGCAAAGGTGTCATTCGCGTGACAGTACCGCGGGTAATGAGACTCAAAGAGTTTAAGTAGGAAGATGGCTTTCGCAATTTGCAATTGAAAACCAAGGAGCTCAGTATTGTTTAGGCAGAAGCGAATGTAAGCACGGAAAAGCTGTAGTTCCGGTGCATGTCATTTTGCAGTCCGCCGTGTAGCCAGCAGTGCTTCCCGGTGGTCAGAAAACAAATCCCGATCCTTCAAATCCTGATCCTTCAAGCCACCAAACTAACCCCGTTCAGAGTAAGCCTTGTTTGGTTATGACTTAAGTTCACTTCTCAACATACAACGATTAGATTCAGATTCTATAAAACATCTGGGCTGCCAATTATAACAGGCCCTAGAGATCATCATCGGAACGCAGCTTAGTTGACCACAACGTGAAAGAAGCAACAATCTACCTAGGACTGTGCCTCCCACGTGTCTAAGACGAAGATAGGGGTAGCAAACTTAAAGAGATCGAGGATTTGCACCGACGAATTCGGGGGGTACACCGATACGTCGTTGACCCCTACGCTGTAGCCAATCAGAGTGCCCTATTCAACCACATTTAGCTACACACAGGCTTCGGCCACACTATATTCTTCCTTCAAACTATATAACTGTCTTTCTATATATCTACTCAGTCGCTCATTTCTTCCCCAGCAGCCCATAGCCCACTCACAAAGTCTTCAACAGCTTCATACATTTCCCTATACTCCTCTCACAAATACACCTTAAAATTTCCCTTTATTACCTTTATTATTACTAACTTAAGAAGGCCTTTATTATCTATAATAAAAATATAGATATAAAGGAGATTAAGATCCTTATATCCTTCCTTCTTAAGCTTATAAACTACTTTTAATACTTTTAAGTCTTATAGGAGGTCTAGAAGTTAATTATAAAAGTCTTAAAGGTAAGTTATTTTAAATTATATCTTTATTATCTTAACTTTTTTTAAAGTTAGCTATATACTTAGATAGAGACTATAGTTATATAGGCTTACCTAATAAGAGCTTCTTTATATATATATATATTAGTAGTAGAGGAATAAGTTTTTAGCTTAGATTTCCTTTATAAAATTATAAGCTTATATAGGGACTATCTTAAGATTATTCTTACCTTATTATATAACTACTTTACTATTACTCTAGTTAATAGTACTATTAGGAATAGTCTCTCCCTAGCCTTATTTATATATTATAAGGCTAAGGCTATATACTTATAGACTTATTATATTTAAATACTACTATTAATATTATATGTTTTTTTAAATACTAGGTCTTAAGTATTTATAACTATATAAAGGTACTATATATAGCTTAGGCTATATATGAAATAGAAACAAAACTAGTTAGCTATATATACCACCCACACTAGGTACTTTTTATCCCTTATACTACTAATCCTCCTTCACCTATAAATAATACTCCCTCACCAACTACCCACTATATATAAATTAGACTATACTAATAGATATAGGTAGACCTAACTATAGAGGACCTTATTAGTAAAAAGAAGGAGACCTAGGAGGAATTAGGTGCTTAGGGCATTACTAGAGCGTCATAAAGGACGAGGAAAGAAGTAGCTAAAAACACCAGGGTAGAAGAAATAATAGGGGTAAGCTGAAGTGATAATAGTAGTATTTATATGGTAATAAATATGTGTAGTTAATGACTGTGTATTGTTGTTTTGTATGGCGAATGGGTGGTGTAATTTAATGTTGGTGCACTGGGTCTGTACTTGTATTGGTGTACCCCCCGAATTTGTTGGTGCGAATCCTCGATCTCTTAAAGAATGTTGTGAATGGCACCAGTGCCTTCGATTCTAGGGCGATGAAGAGGCAATGGCGATTGATCCGAGAGTATTTGAGCATTGACCTCTTTCAGCCACGATATCATCGTTCGAACACAAGCATCGTAGACATCGCCTTCCTTCTGGTCTTCGTGTGCGTACACAATAAATATGCTCGGTGCGTGATTAGAATTGCTGAAGAGGCTGCTAGTAGCAAGCTGATGGAGGATTGTGTCGAAGAGTAGGTCGCGGGCTTTGGGCAATCGTCAGAGAGAGGACGGTATCGATTTTGAAGCTCATGTGTAACGCAAGGATGCTTACCATGATGTACAAGTAAGATGTCTGCCGGATCTCCTGACTCATTCAGGAATTCAAAAAAATTCCTCTTTCGTTTGGGCGCCGCCATTGTGGGAAGTGGGAATGCGGTGTCAGAATACCGAAGTACCTAACGAACCGGAGAAGCTGAAGGTGCTTCTCTTGCCAGAGTTGAATTTGTGTCCAAGACTGGGTGGGAATTTACGCCAGAAGGCAGTGTGAAGGATAAAATGAGATGAACAGGTTCGTGATCTCTAGACGCCCGTGGACGCTTCACTGTATAGAAAACTGTCGGCAAATTACATCTCTGCGATAACATCAGCGCTAGGCAGGAGTTCAGCTCCGCAGCAAGGCAGTTTTCTGCCCTGTAAGACGACAGCTCAGCGCTGACGGCTTTGCCCTATTCTGCGCTGGCTTCCTTGTTTCAAAGGTCAGCTTGCAGGTTGCCGATCCAAAATGGAATTTGGCCCCAAGACCAACATGCCAGCTGACCTGTATGGTGGGAAGTACAACCCCACGGACGCAACCGATTTATTCGTTGCAGTTCGATGTTGCATAACGCGTTCTTCCTGCCTGCAGCAACGTAGGATTCTTAGCCACGCCTCACACTGCGCGGGACTATGGTCAATACCTAGGTACGATTGCGACAGCCATGCTTGTCTGTAAGAAACCTCCGCACAAAATAGTGGACGGTAAGATATGTTGTATGGAATAATCGATCACTTCCTTAGGTCATCACTTTTTTGTTGCTGGAAGAAGATACAAGTAGGGGCTTTATTCAAAGGTCACCCACGTGACTTCGACGGCACCCATGAAAAGCGAAGTTGCTGTGTCATCTCCAAACTTATTACTTTTAGCTCCGGCCTGAACTTTGAATTCGCCGCTTCGTCCCAACTGTCCCGACCTGTCCAATGGCTCTGGAACCACAGCCTCTTGTGCCCCGACCAAAGCGACACAAGAGCTGTATGCGGCGCAGTAGGCAAGATTTGGGCCTCATTTCTCGCGCTAGGCTGCTTTTTTAGGCCTGCGTCAGAAGATCGAGCGCTTGGTGTTGGCGCGCCGTTTTTGGAGCTCTGTGGCTCTCTATCCTTGCCCACTGATCCATTTCCATCTCTCTCAGCTGCTGATCTCGAACTATCATGCTTTGCTCAATGAATGTTCCGCGAATATCTCTTCGTCATTCTCTCAGAGCCACCACGATTCCGAATCTCACTTCTGTCACGTCGAGGCCTGTCTTCCAACAACACTGGGAATGTTCAAGGCGCCTACACGGGTCAGCAGCGCGAAGAGAGATGCAGTGGAGCTACTTGGCGGAACACCCAGATGAGGAGAAGCCCCCTCTGCCGTATCACAGCGGCGCAATAGTTCCAGCTGTCAAATGGGATCCTCCACCTGATGATCCTATTTTCCACAGCGGCGGTCTGGCTAAAGGCCAGCTCAAAGAGGAACTGCAGAATGAGCATCCTTTAGCAACATGCCTTCGGTACACCGAGGCAACGGTCGCGCCGACTGAAGGCGAGGGTGTCGAACTCCAAGTTGTTGATGAGATCATGGTCATGGACGGGCGACATTCCCAAATCGCCAAGTTGAAGGTTCTCGATCATCGATCTGCCCATGAGAACCTTCAATCTCCGCTGTTGTGTGGCGAAATATTGACCGCGAAGTTCTACGATCCGCTCTACCAAGACATCGAGGAAGAGAGGCCCGATATCTTCGGCAACACTGACGACGCTTGCTATCGCCAGACATGCGTATATCAACAGCTCAAGCCATTGTGGGGCACAGTAATTCCGCGCTTTCACGGGTCGTTTAGAGCCAAAGTGCCTGTGCCAGGGCGAGATGGGCGCTCGCGCTGGGTCTATACCATCCTCTATGAATACGTTCCTGGTATTGAATTGCCTTACATAGACGCCAATGAGTGGAACCAGGCTGAGCGGATGTCAATTATGAAGGCGATTATCGACGCGGACAGCAAAATTTGGCAGGCCGGTATATACCAGAGGGACCTCATGCCGCGCAACGTGATTGTTCAGGGAAGGCCGGGGGACCCGATCTCTATCAAAGTGGTTGACTTTGACTACGCATTCTTCGAGTTCGACTTCAACCCAGATGAGGATGAGCTTAAACCGGAGCTGCCATCCGTCATCGTGGATCGGTGGACAAACGAGCTCCGCCGCCCCATGGACTGCTTTAGTGACTTAATCGATTGGCCGTGGGAGGAATGGATTCGAGGCGTATATCTGCGTTGAGAATAGGCGCTGTTCACTGTTTCACCAGCCTCTCTTCCTGGTTCAGGGAATTTGTGCCCCGCCTGATTGGCGACGCGACACTTGAGCAATCTCACACCGCCGCTATGCTTTCATCGTTCAGTCACTGGACGAGGGACTCAGTGACACTTCATGCCAGTAGACTCGTATTGACAGTAGGCGTCCCAATATATCGGCCAGGTTCATTGACCGCCGCGAGATAGCTTCCAGGCTTAAATAACGACGCTAGTCGAAATGGTAGGCCGTGCAGGGTATGCATCAAGGTAGGATATGTAACTCCTCTAACACATCCCGCTGCCTACCACACCCCGGCGACAAGCAGTAATTGCTGTGACGCTACAGTGATTCCCTTCGGAGAGTGCTTTATGAATTCTCGCACTAGCAATGCTTGAATCTGACCTTGATTCAATGAGGATGTGTGCAGAACCACAAGACATTATTGGCCGCGGCTAGTTTAGGACCGTCGTATGCGGGAGGCGTACATCCAAATTCAAATTGAGGCTGATGTAACCCTCAACTGTCCCCCCCTCCCTCCGCGGTTCACAACCACCCAAGATTCCGACGTGTTCTATCCTTTCCTGACCCTCCTTGCAACTATATACTACACGGAATGGTTCCCTCACTAGGACGAGGCTTATCACGAGCCTTTTCAACTACTAGCGTTCGACAATGGGGTTATTCCTTTGCACAAGCATTGACAATCTCTGGGCCTCATTTCCCGAAGACCGCTGCGAGGACCCAGGTCACAATGATCCCGGGGCACGAAGCGACGAAATACACTTTGCCCGTGGCGCTGAAGCGCCGGGATCCTCCGCGACTCGAGCTGCCATATATACGAGGCGTAGATAGCGGATTATTGGACCGTCATGTGGAAGTCATGAAGTCGGAATTTCATCAACGATTGTGAGCGAAGCCGATATCATGTGAGTAATACCGCCTGCAACAGTATCGGTGCATCGTGCCTGGGTGCCGTCCCCTGAGAGATCGAGCTTCCCGGCTGACCTCAAATAGTGAAGAGGCGGGACTCTTTTTCTTTCATGTTGCGGCCTACCTTGCCCCTTACTATCTCCGCCATTACGGCTTCACAGGGAAATTGGACTGGGTGCGGGAGGATGCGGCCTCCGTGTCAGAGCCAGATGTAATCTTCAGATACGAGGGACACCCGATCCTCGTGCTCGATTACAAGGGCCCAAATTGTATATCTAACGACGAGATCCTGGATTGTTGCGCTACATCAATCAACGACGCCCTGAAACGCATCCAAGCCGCTGCGGCGGCGGCGGCGGCGGCGGCGGCGCCCTCGAGCTTCAAGAGCAAATGCAAAGGCAAGACCACAGGTGCTGACAGTCACAGCCGCAAGAGCCCCTCCCTCGCGTTGTATGTCCACAAAAGCACCCAGGCGCTCTTGAAACAGGGGCTGAAATACGCAAATAAGTGGGGGGTCTCGACGGTGCTCTTCTATGACTACGATTATCTCTTAGCCATGCGCCCGCGCAAAGGACTGGATCAAGGCAATAACCTGATGCTGATGGACGTGACGATTTGCCCCGAGCGCAGGAAGTCAACTGAGGACGAGCTGGTTGCTCATCCGCATAACCGCGCTGTTGTACTTCTGCGTTATATTATTATGGCTGTGCAAGAGTGTAAGGAGAAGCGAGCTAGTTCATAAACACTCACTCTATACTAGTACGAAGGTATTCTGTGGGAGGGTATTCTGTAGAGGTATTATTTCCTAGGAAGCTGTCATTAGGAGGTTGTCTTATAGGAGATTGTACCATGAGAGGTTGTACCATTAGAGTCTGTTCCATAGGACGTTGCGACATAGGACGTTGCGACATAGGACGTTGTGACATAGCAGGTTGTGACATAGCAGGTTGTGCCACTGGCATGGAAGAATGTCCAACAGGACGTTAGAAGGTGCAGCGGCCGCGTAGCAGATATCCCAGCGAAGTTCGTGGAGCCTGGAAGTTCCGACGAGGAGCATACCCATGCAAGTAAACAACAGGAGCAAAGCCAATAGATTATAAAGGGGACTGGTTGCCCCTTAGGGCCTGGGTGGTGGATAGGTGCGCGAAAACTTAAAGACTCACTGGTTGGTGGACCTCCAGGTTCATCCAGTTGGATAAGGTGCCGCCCGGACTGTTCGCAGATAGTTGCGTTGAAATCTGCGAAACAATAGGTGGCTCGTGAGATTTGCCTGATATTAGACATGGCGCGGTCACTCAAGTAAGCGATATATGGGTCAATACAACAACCCAGTGCCTCCCTAGCAAAAGTGGACCTGGTGATGGTCCCGACTTGTCTACACAGCATGGGAAAATCACGAGCTTCACCATATGCAACTCCCATGTACGATGGCGCGTTATTTACCTTGAGAGATTGTTGTGTTCTACTGGACCGTTCATTGTTTGCTGATGAACCAAAATGATGCCCTTCTTGGAAAACGCACAATGGTATCTTGGCCCCGCCTGGCGGGTTGGGGGAAATTGCGCATCCGCCTTGGTGCTGGGATGAATACGATGAGGATTGATGGATGGCATGTGCTTACCCTAGGGTACATACTGACCCACCGAGCAGCAATTGGATCCTCTGCGGCACCAGAGTTCTGGTGTTGAATGCTTACTGGTCCATGTGCATGGGGATGGGTCGACCTGTCGGCAATGTGGGAGTGCAAGGCGGAATTTGACCGTGTAAGCTGCTCTGTCTGCTCATCTGACTGTATCTACAGGCTCGAAGCGAGTTGAATATGCCCAGTGTGCTATGAAAAAAATATGCGCCAAGCCCTAGTCAACAAAACTATTCTTTCTTCTAAACAATCGCTCGATCTGAGCGGCTGCAAAAGGCTGGGCATTGAATAGATTCGCCGGGCCGTGGTTGATGGTGAGGGGCGATGGATCGTCTGTGCCGTTGGGGCACGGCCTCTTCGGAGATGTGAGTGAGACTTGTCGCTCGGCAGTGGTGTCGGATGGCGGGAACTCTAAACACGCTTGCCATGCGCAGTCTCGCATTCCAGACCAAGGAAAGAACGAAATAAAACTGAATTGTGGAGACATCCAACTTTGACTTGACTCCTCACGAGAGACTGTGGTGTTGTTGGACATGACCACCAAATTGGTTGCATCCCTCTTCGGAGGCCGAGGGGGCTGACTTGTGTGGTTGTGTTGGCACAACTGGGCACACCCAGTCAGACAAGTCACCCGTCACTTTCTGTTCATTTCCGCTAATAGCAACCCAGCTTTACCGCCAGCTGCAGTGATCGTCCGCCTTGCCTCGCTTCGCCTCGCCTTGCAGCGTGCAGGTGTGTTCTGGGTTCTGGGTTCTGGAGTTCTAGAACCACTGATCGGACTGGGGGGCCGAAATAACCTCCGAGCCAGACTGCCAAAGACACACGCACAGCATGTCATCGGATCAGCAGATCGTGACACGGGTGGCTTGACGTCCTTCCTGTTCCTGCAGCTCGCTTGGGCTGCCACCGGACCGTGTTGCCACGAGCGACATCGCAGCTGGACCGAATGACGGCCGACTGATGGGCTACTGTCGACGTCTTCTTGGAGGTGCAATTTCCCAAGCCTCTGGGCCGCGCAGTCCTGCATCGATTCGACAAACCTTAGTCTTGGTGCTAGCCACTAGTAGGTGTTCTAGCCTGCCACGCCTGCCGAATCATGGCGGTCTGGTGCCTGGTTCCTGGATTCTTGTTCCTGCATTTGGCTCCTAGCAGGGCTGTGTCTGTCCCCTTCCGCGCCTTCCACCTTCCGCACCTCCATGACGTCCGATTCGACCGACTCGCGCCTTCCTCTTCCCTTCTCCTGTCAGCCTGCAGCTGCCCAGGGGGCAGCTAGCCAGGCCCAAGAGGAAAACAGTTAGCTGCAGCTAGCGGCAGCGGCAAACCGTGCAGCCAAGCGGCATGATCCCCCTCATTTCATCTCATCTCATCTTGGTTGCTCGTGCATGCTGCCACCACACCGCATACTTCCCCCGCCCAGCCGTACCTTGCAGGGCAGGGGAAGGGCCAGCAGTTCGTCCAGTCTTCTGCTCCCAAGGTTCCATCGGAACCCCAGCTTTCGGGTAAACGGTCGCACTGTCAGTCCGCTGACCCCTACCCTGCTCATGTTTGTCACCTGTGGCGCCTGCAGCCCGCAGTCTGGAAGTCGGCATGGCGATGGATTCGGAATTGTCTTGTCTCTGACGCCTTGCATCGCCTCGTTGCGAGCAACCCGAGAATAGACAAGTGACGCACACGTACCCACACTTTCATACTCTCCTGCTCTCCTGCTGTTCACATGTGCCCAGCAGTCAGACAACTCAGACCACCTTGGCGTCTCTGTCTGAGCGCTTTGACTGCTGACTGGCGAAGGTTCTGACCCTGCTGAGCTTGACCAACATCATGGCAGGTCTTGTGTCGCCCTCTCCGTTCGCCACCTCCTCCAGTTGTCTATGTATGATTGTTGACAGGCAGAAGGGACATTGGTATGGTCTGCCTTTCTATAGTATCTGTGCCTCCTGGTCAGATGCAGACTGCATTTATGTTGGTCCAGGGGCTGTCTGTCAACGGCGATCCGAGATCTGGAGAAGGGCCCCAGGCCAGCTCCACCCTGCCCTGATCATGGCTCCAGTTGGACCCATCCGCCAGGCACGGCCCCGAGCCCACTCGCTCCACCCTCTCAGTCTCTCTGGCACTTCAAGATCATGGCCCAGGCTTTCCGTCTGCCAAGCTTTCGCTACGGGTCACTTCATTTCATTTCAACTCACCTTCTCCTCTTCTTGAGATCCAATGGACAAGTTCTGTGCCGTCCTATCCAGACACCACCCTCATTGATACGGAGAGGCGAGGCAAAAAACACGAAATATTGGGCTGACGGCTGACGACGCTGACTGGCCATGAAGGATCCGAGGTCCCTTTTCTCCGTTTCTCTATTGATGTTGACGGCTGATGGATGGTCACTACCCCCTTCCCGTTAACGGCTCACGGTGGGGCCATCCCATCCTGGCAGTCCTGGCCAGAATCCCGTCCTCTGATTCGGCGCCCGTTAAATAACGTGCCGGCCAAAAGCAGCCAAAACTGGATCCTGCACAGACGGTCGCCCAGTAGCGCCCACCCCCTACTGGCTACCCCTGCTTCCTGTTCTCCGCCATCTCGCCTGCACCGTTCATGGCTCAAGCCCACCTAATCTCCCGAGAACCACCCCATCGTCGCCTTTTGTATAAAAGACAATGGCCTCGTGCACTGTCGCCTCCTGGTCCCTCCCTCCCTCCTCCTTTCTCCTCCACCCTCACACTCACTATCACTCGCTACAACCCTGACTTTCGAGTCAATTTCATTCGTTAACCAGCTCTCAAACAAGACCAAAGGACCAACAATCCACATATTCCAACCCGGACAACCTACAAAAAGTCACTCTTCCGAGTCTCTTAATTTTAATACCCGACCCGACGTCAAAATGAAGTTCTCCGCTGCCGCCGTTCTCGCCGTTGCCGCTGGTGCCTCCGCCTGGGAGAATGTCACCTACACCACCGAGGTTGTGACTGCCCTCACCACCTTCTGCCCCGAGGCCACCACCTTCGCCCACGCCGGTACCACCTACACCGTCTCCGAGGTACGTTTGCGACGGAAATGAAGGCGTGGCCTGACTCAGGGTTCGGAGTTGGAAGCGAAGGGACCAGGAGAATCAAGAACAAATATCGGGAGATATTTGCGACATCCTGCTTCACTCATTTCGAAACTCTACTACGCAACCCGAGCAGCGCATGCCGTGAAACCCAGGGACCCGGGATATATGGCTAACAACTACGCAGGCCACCACCCTGACCATCACCGACTGCCCTTGCACCATCTCCAAGCCGGTCACCACCGTCACCTCGGTTGCTTGCAGCACCTGCACCGCCGGGTAAGATTCAGAATCGCAATGAACTGCGGACAACCATACTGATATTGCAACCTATAGTGCTGTTCCCAGCGCCCCGGTCTACCCCAACGGTACCGCCCCGGCCGTCCCTACCACCCCCGTTGGCACTGGTGGCGGCTCCGTCCCCACCACCACCGGCAGCAGCCCCGAGACCACCGCCCCGGTCACCGCTGGTGCCGGCAAGGCCGTTGCCATGTCCGGCGCTGGCCTGGCTGGTGTTCTGGGTCTGGCTGCTTTCTTCCTGTAAATTTCAAGCACCTGACAGGGAGAGGGTGAGAGGGACTGGTTAGACGACGCGTGACGACCTAATTAGAAGCGGCCAAAGGATACCAGGGATTTTTGACTTTTCTCTTCTGCATCGCCTTTTTGGAGTTTGGAATGGGCCATCGCGTTGCAGGGAGGACAAGGGATATTTTTTGAACGTTTGTTCCGGATAAGGGGGAGGGGGCTTGATGTGTTGTTGATCTATTCCTTTCGATCTTTACTACAGAGCACCAAACCTGCTAGTGTAAGGTCCAATGGAAAAGAAAGCAAAGATACCATTCTCGATCTCGATATCTGGAGGAATCCCCAAAGGATCACCAACCAAAAAGTGGGAACATATTGTTTCCGCTTTTGGGACGATCTGACAATTCTAATTTCGTTCCTCGCACTATACGTTTTTCACAGCCTTACAACAAACAAGCTGCAAACCTTTTTCTCACAAAATCTGCTGCTGGACGTTTTTATGGCCTCCTGTTCAATGTATCCCTCCAGTGTATTAACGACATCGGACTTGTTTGTACATACTGCATGTCTGTCTTGTTTTCTAGATAGGTGGGTAGGTACATAGCCTAGATCTGGTGGCTGACTTGAATTATATATACACTGCTGGGAGGCCAGTTTTGGTCCGGCGCAGAGACAGATGGCCGCTGCTTCTTTCCCTCTGTCATGTCTCCCACACTGAGCAGACACAGACTCTCCTCCCTTATTCATTTCGAGCACGCTTGCATCCGCCCACTTGGTCGTTTTGTTGCGTGACGTGAAAGACATGTCTCGGAAGCGGGTAGATCTGTCTCAGCACGGTGAGTTGTGTTCCGATGGGCGGTGCGGTTTTGTTGATCTTTGATTTACTGTATAGTGGTACGTTGCTTCTGACGGCACCTGAGGTCTGAGAGGGGCGGGCGGCATGCGGCACGCAGAGGGACGGCCCGGGAAAGCAGGCCCATTCTGTTTTTATTATCAATCGCCTTTGCTCTCGTCTGTTCTTGCCTTGTGACGAGCGTTCATCAACTTCGCACGCTTTTGGTTGGCTTTAGCTTGTTGAGCATCAGGGGGGAGGGGGAAGTGTGATGCTGGCGGCTTGGGGGATTAGAAACGTAACCGCTTAGCACTGTGAAGTTGTGTATAGAAATATTTTGAAAATATGTAGATATTATGTTCTGGTCATGTCAACCCCCCCCCCCCGGGGGTAGGTAGACGCCTTATGTCAAGCCCTCCACGGCGAGACAACGGGAACCAGGGAGTCGTCCAAAAGCGGACGCATGAGACCGCCCAACTGACTTCTGCGGCCAAAGTTCAGAGCAGCCTTTCTTACTCGTCTTCGATAGAACAAGCCTCTAATCACATCTGAGTCTAGTGCTCAGATAACATTTCTGACCTGAATACGACGAGGATTTCTGCCTGGGCTGCTCCCATAAATTCATGGCCCTGACCAGCGACAGGCAAGCCCTTACGGTTGTGGCATTTTCATATAATGGTACAGACCTTTTCGTTTGTTTCATCCTTAAACCAAGATCTCATCAAATCAGATGCAGCTGTACCGTAGCAGTCCACTAACCCAACTCTGTAGTATTCGTCTGGGTTCTCGGTAGGGTAGAGTATCAAAGCCACATAGAGCCGGCTCGGATTTAGATCGTGAGCTTGTTCAAGGGGATTCGAAAGACAGAGCAGCAGCATGACAAGATTCTCTAGACCCTCCTCTTCGTGCCGTGGACGCCAGTCCAGGTGCGCGGTAACCTCCCGGTCTTCCCCATCGAATTTGAGACACCACCTTCCCGAGTCGTCGTTGCTCTGGCTACCTATTCGAAGGGAAGATGGAATAGGTGCCACCTTGCCGCGAATGCGAAGGTAGCCACCGTAAACCCTGCCAAAAGGGTTCTGCGGGTCGGTCTTAACGTCGGCATCAAGAAGGGTGCACTCTGGCACAATCGGCCCGCTGTTGTAGTCGAACCAACGCCAACCATCATAGCTCGCTGCCCAAGACCATGACGGGGCAATATATTCACCTTCTCGGATGCTTTGCAGTCGATTTTGGAGACCCCAAGTCACTGGTTCGCCTGCCCAGGTCAGCCCTTTGAAGATGTTGCCTTTCCAGAGCCCAGCGAGATACTGATCTCCAAGAGCTTCCCATACGAGCCGTGCCAGCCCTGAGAATGCAGGGAGACGATCTTTCTCGTAGGTTATATCTCGGTGGGCATATTCGTCGACAAATATGGTGAAGTCGTCATACAAACTGCTTGCTGGGTACTCTCCTCGCTCGATGCCAGCAATGCGATCGTACAGCGAGATGATTGTGTACTCCAAGGGAAGGAGCTTGTCACCACCTTCCGACCATTCGTGCATGCCGCATTGGAAATGCATTTTCGAGGCCCCAAAAAGTATCAACCTAGTGGACAGCTTTTCTTCTTGGTATGTCCACGCCCGCTTGACCCATTTAGCTAGAGTACGATCAAGCTCGATCGGCGTAGCATCAGCCGAGTTCCCATAGAAAGAATAGCCAAACCTTACTAAGAGATGGCCTTTGATGCTAGGCCGGATGGCAGACTGAAAAGGGATTCTGATCGGACGAAATCTTCTGAGAAAGGAATCTTGGCAGCTGAGCGAGACCAGAGCACAGAAAGTGACGAACGCATGGTGATACACACGGTGCATCTGGCCCGATTCGTATGACCAATCGGCTGCATCATCTTGAATGATACAGAGAGCATCAATCCATACGTAGCGAAGGCCGATGGCCTTCGTAAGTGCAACTGCCTCTCTGATGGTCGCGGACATTGTTTCACAAGGTATGCCTTGCAACCTCTCCTCCAATGTGGTTGTTTCAGTCTTGAGTTGCGCCTCGGCTTGATCCTTGTCGCCCCAGCAGTAGCTCAAGGCAGCATACTTCGTTTCCTCGGTGACGAGAATCTCAGATGATAAAACGAGGCGAGGGGTATCGGTTGGGCTGGCGCCTACATCAATGAGTCGCGTGGGCATGAATGACGCTTTCCATGGGTGGCAACTTGCTGTGCATTCTCCTAGCACTCGGCAAATTTCGCTGATATTTTTGGAGGTTCCATAATCACCCTCGCAAAAAGGCTCAGCTCCGAGCCATCTCTGACAGCCTTCAACGACAGCGTCAGATATTACTTCACAGCTCTAGAAGGGGGAAAAGGCACAGACTTACCAGGAGACGCTTCCGCCGGGAAAAACAGCCTCGCGCTTTTCTCTTCCCCTTCAATTTCATTGGAGATCAACTCTATCATAATGCCGTCGATTCCTATCCCCCAGAGCGAAATGTACGCGGTCAAGGAAACATCACCATCGAATATTGAGTTTCGCGAGAAGAAACCTGAATCATAGTCGTATTTCAGACGAAGGCGAAGATCAGTGCAAAAGCTACAACCCGCTCGACCGGAAGCGGTCAGGCGTGGCAGATGAGGGAGGCTGTCGCTGAGATGCCACCTTAGTCGTATCAATTTGTGGCTAAAACCTGCATGGACCCTGTCCGTGTATTTGTGCAATTCCACCTTGGCGCCCTCAAAGGAAAGCCGGGCTTGACCCTTCTCGTCTACCACTTCCCGGCACCCTGCAGCAAGATCATCAAATTGCAGGAGTTTACAGAGGTTACAAGGAGCGGTTGTCAGGTGAGCCTCCATTGCTAAGACTCTTGTTGTGAGAATGATGATGCAAAGAATTCGAAGAAATGGTCGACGTTAGACAGTGGCCCTTCTCGACCTCGATGCGATGACACAAGCCGTAGGGATGGTAAGAGTGAGGGATCAAAGGGCGGAAAAATCAGAATACTTGAATTGTTGGTAAAGACCCACTGCGGGGTTAACAACGCTCTTCATCAGACTGGTCACCTGCAGGTCATGCCCTCCACCTCCTGCTGCCTGCAGGGCGCTGTTACAGATTCTTTCCAGCCCAAGCCACCAACGTACCTAGGCAGCCTCATCAGGTCCAATAGAAACCTATGATCGGTAACTTCAGTCGCAACCATGAGATCACTCGTATTCTTGGCGAGGGACGGCTACGATTGCTCGTAGGAATCTAAGATGTATTTGATCTGGTTTGCTGAAACTTTAGCTTATACCACATCTTTTTTTGGAGGGTAAAAACGCTGGCTTTTCGAGCGTCACACACTTTATGAAGGCAGTGTATGCAATTTATATGCGTGGGAACTAGAGATGAAACCACCTTACACTTCGTGTTTTGAGGCCAAGAGAGAACCCAATGACCCGAGACCGCGTGTTTGGGCCTTGATCCTCTTCCTCGCAGACGAAGCCCCGACGTGCATTATTTCGAGAAGATCTAGATCACATGATCACACAAGGGAGCATTTGTACATTGAACCATCGTGTCCCAAGCCTGAGGTGCTCCTGATCACAATGTCAAGAACAGGAACCCAACTCAACTTAGAACATCATTTATGACCGACCAAAGAGCCTCAAGCTTTGCCACAAGACTCCAAAGCACTGCCAGTGATTCCCGACTTCAGATTTGGCTTCTTCTATGTCATAAGACTGTAGTTGTGTTTGAAGTCGCCCTATCACGTGACCGCGTGCATGCCAACATCCATATCCTTGTGGTCACTTCCTTGAAGAGAGCCGTCCTCCCGTGTCGTCTGGCCCTCAATAACCGCTTCATCCTTCTGATCGATCGGAAATGGCCACATTTTCCAGGAAAGCCAGTAAGTGAGTCCCGAAACCAGGATGCTCACCAGCCAGCTGAGGCTGTATAGGTATGTTGCCCCTTTCGGGATTCCCTTGGCACCGCAGGCTGCCGCCAACCCCGGCATGTTTGGCACGATGCCAAAGATGAACGCGATGAGGGCGCGGGGATTGACGCCCATGGTGTAATAATGGCTTCCTCTAGGGTCGTAAAGTGAGGAGATCCTCAGGCTCCTGGCCCGACAGATCCAATAGTCACAGACAATGATGCCCGCAATGGAGCCTAGGAAGAGTGAGTACCCGCCGAGGAACGAGGAGAAAGATGCTGCGCTGTCATCAAAAGTCAGTCACGGATCGATCGAGTAGGACGGTGACATGGCCACAACCATACCTATACTGAATGTACCATGGCACAGCACAAATGCCCAGAAGGGCACAAACATAGTGCCCGCGCCGGTTGTTTATGTACCGCGGGAACCACAGGCTGAGGTCATTCCCGAAGCTCACCGAGTTTGCGCTGATATTGGTCCCGATCACGGCAAAGGCCCAGCACAGCGCTGCAAAGAACTGTGCGGCGCGGTTGTCCCACAGCCTTGCTACCTCGAGAGGATTCCATGTTACACGGCCGTAGATGACCTCGGACGCTGACGAGACGGTGGCGCCGAGGATACCACAGAGGGTCACGAGGACAATGAGGCCCACGGCTTGGGCCCAAAGCACGTGTCGGGAGGAAGTCGCATAGCGAGTGAAGTCGGGCATGTTGAGGGCGAGGGTAGCCTTGGGCCCGATAGCGGAGGTGACGCACTGGAAGAAGACGACCACGACCGGGGTGCCGTCTTTGATATGCGTGGGCTTCGAGAAGGTTGGACCGAATCCCTGGGCTGTTTACCTACTGTCAGCTTGGCTTTCATTTTGCTATGATTGAAGGATTCATTACCCGCAACAACTGCCCAAATGAACAGCGCCAGGCCAAAGATAGGCATTATGAGCGTCTTGGCCATGAACATATAACGCAGGCTACTGACGTGCAGCCACAGCAGCGGGAGCTGGATCAATATGAAGAGGAAAAAACACAGCAGCTCCGAGCTCGTGACGTGGGCGGAGGCGGGTAAGCGATTGGGAAAGTCGTCGAACTGCGGCCAGATGGCCGAGATCATGACGGCGAGGCACTGCCCGCCCTGAAAGGACTGCGTGCCGAACCAGATGCACGCGACCACGCCGCGGATGAAGACGGCGAGGTAGGAACCTCGCATGCCGAAGGAGGCCCGGGTCAGGACGGGGAAGTTGATGCCCAGGATGCAGCCGACATAGCCGTCGAGCATGGCTGGAACGCAGACGAGGCAGTGCCCGATGAAGACGGCCAGGATGGCCAGGCCTGGGTTGAGTCCTTTTGAGACTGATGTGGATGATACTTTATGATTTCAAGGATCATCATTAGCAAATTTCAAGCTGTTTACGGATCCATTACATTTGTGAATATGCATTGCAGTAAAGACCCTCTTGAGCTACTCACCTTGATACATCGAGATAGAAAAGGCCTCTGCGATCCAGAACCCCAACAGGCTGGGCCAACCCCATGTCCGTTGCGGCGAGTCCAGTGGCACCGGATCCAGGTCTTTGTTCGATACTCGGCTGCCGTCTGTACCATAATGATCTCCATTAGAACGGAGCTCTAGCCGTCGGCGGAGTTGGAGGCCCATGTCGTGCTGCTTGTTTGGGACTTCCTCGATGGCTGATATGGCTCCTGCGTGAAACGCTTCATGAAGAGTTCAATGAAGTGACGGATAAGCTGACAGGTGTGTATACTGTAGATCTGAGATAGGGTTGTATTTCATATTGGACATGTAACATCCCATGGGATGCCAGACTCACTGCCGTGCTTATCAGTCCTGGAGGGTTGCTATCTAGCCTGTTTGCCTATCACACGGCACCGTATACATACGACTGGCTTCATGCAGATCCTAGCGTGCACTCTATCCTGCTGCCAGTGCTTCTCGAGCTTAATGTGAGTAGGATGGAGTGTCATTATGCAACTGGTGTTGATTTCAATCACCATTTTTTGAACTCTGTGTCACTGGCAGTACTTCCTCTTGCCATTTCTTCTCAAGTTAGGCTTTAGTTCCAGAACGTGACCACATGTTGCTAGAAATTGCCATGCTCAATTGAGGAGTAGGCCGGGACGAGATCTTTGAGATAAGACGATAGGTCCCTGATTGCCGACTCCACATCCGAGCTGTCGCGCATGCTTGTCACGCATGGTGGCTCAACCGTTTGCACGGATACATCAGCGCCGACTCGACCTATGGGTTCGACCTGGCACTGGGCGTTCCGCAGAAATGACTTTGTGTCTGAGCAAAGAGAGACAGGGCATAAGAAAACTCAAAACTCCTTTGGAAGTGCTTGCGAAAGTAAAGCCATTAATTAATTAGTTGAAAGTGTAGCGAGAAATGTCAAAAAGAGAGAGCTCACCTCCCGCTCTCTCCTCACGCCCTGCCACCCCTACAAGGTGCTACAGCGCGTCCCTCCTTTCGGTACTTTCTTTACGGAGCTTCGGGATATTTATTTGCAGTGGCTGGCCCCCACCTGCCTGTGTTTTTATTGACTTTACGGTGGGCACTGTGTCTGGAGTCTTGGGCGTTTGTTTGGGTTGGACTTACTACCTGCCTGTGTTTTTATTGGCGTTGTTTGTTTAGGTGGCCAACTGTTTGGTATTTTCTAGAATTGAAGTCTGATGCTTTACCATCGAGCCAGCGCGCCTCGTCGATGCTAATGATTGAGTTTTGCTGGACTATCAGTGTTGGGACGAACAGTGAATTGACATGCCATGAAGGAAGCAAGTCACATGGGAAGATAGGCGCAGGGGCACCCCGACATCGATATAGGACGACAACCACTTCCCAGAAACAAAATTAGGGCTTCTCACACGAGATCCCCTCCGATACATATTCCCTGGAGAATGTCGTTCCCTGCATTTTGACTGTTTGACAGCGCTCCCCAGGGGCTCGATGCATGTCATTGCTACCTGCTGTGTGATCTCACCGCTCTGGTTTGTTATCCCATATCATTTCCTAGGCTCTTTCTGAGCCTGATCCAGAGGCACGCTCACTCAAATTTGCAATCCCTCCAAATAAATTCCTCCTAGGACATGCAAAACAGCCATTCGTGCTCAGTCACAAAACATTTACCTACAGTCATATGGATTTTTTGGCCTTGGTATTGCAACATGAATCGAAGTCATGGGACGTACTGCAGGTTTTCTTGTTGGTCCTACACCACGCTGATGAACCGATGCACTGATACTTAAGTAGACAAGGCGCCTCTCGCCCCTCGAGACGAGAGCTCAGTCAATGCTCTTCTACTACTCGTATGGGAACTGCGAACAAGTCTACTCGATTTCTGCATGACGTTTTCGAAGGGCAGGCAAGCAAATAATGGAGTCTTCGTTCATGTTGCCTTATATCCGATATTTGAATAATTTAGCAACCATGATTTGGGGAGTCATGCGAGAAACGCCATCTAATCATGCCCCCAAACCCACACCTTGTGGTACCTGGTCGCACGCTGTGTGTACTGCAGATCCAGAAACCCCCAAACCATGGGTGGGCTCTGGTGAAGTGTATAAAGGAAGTTTGGGGTCGGGGTGTGCGGGACAGCGTTACACAGCAGTAGGGGCTGTGCTGCATCGTGTCCAGTAATCGGGCCAATAGGCCTAGACTCGCATGCTGGATGATTCGGTTTTGACCACGCCACGCTGACACCACACCCCTCTCTCACTTGTGGCCCCCAGATATCGAGGCCTTGAAAGAAAAGCAGCAATAACTCCGAAACAGGGCCAGATTCCCCTGGGCTCATCGTCTGAAGCACCCGTGGCCTAACAAAATCTCGTTATGGATCCGGTTTCCACCATACAGTTGGTAGCCTCTACAGCAGCTTTGAGCAAGAACATCTCACAGTGGGCATCCGACTGGGTCTCGGAATCACACCGGTCACTTGTGCGACGAGTCCACGGCACAAGCAGTCGGGAGTCAGTATATGGGCTAGATGTGGTCAACGCCTTCGAGGACGATCGAGAACACGACGTTGACATCTGCTTCGTTCATGGCTTGACAGGCGATCGGAGACTTACATGGAAGCTTGATGGAGATAATGATTCTGGATTTTGGCCGAAAGAGCTGCTTGCTCACGACGCCAGGATTGGAAGGGCGAGAGTTCTCACCTACGGCTACGACTCCGACTTTCCATCCTTTGAGTATTTGACGGAGCGCACCCTCTACCACCAGGCGCAAGAACTACTGAATGAGCTGTCACGTGTTCGGCAAAAGGATGGTCGCAGGCGTCTCATCTTTGTCTGTCACACTCTAGGCGGCATCCTCGTGCAAAGCGCTTTAGTCATTGCGCTTGCATCCAAAGACGAAGCCCTGAAGCGCATCCAGCGTTCAGTCAGAGGTTTGATATTATTGAATACCCCATACAGCGGAAAATTGACGGACGAGGAATGGTCCAGAGTCTTCAAACATTTAGTGCACGTCGCAAACCCGGACATGCAGGAATCAAGGTTCAGCTCCAAGAAGTTGAAGATCATGCTAGAGCCTCTCGCTGTCGCATCATCAGATATTCTAATTAAAGAGCTCACTGCTTCGAAGACTGGTGTGTCGATTAGGGTAAGCACTTCCGCCCATTTGATCTTCCGCATTCGAGATAGTAGTGACAGACATATCAGCTGCGAGATCACGGAATTTCTGGAAGCCTTCAGGCAGACTCAGATTTGGACTCCGAGGTTTTCAACGCTCTGGGACACGTATCTGGGAAGCAGGATCCAAATTACGAGCTACTGGTTCAGGAAATTGCCAGCATTTGCCGCAAATCTAGGTTTGCTCCCGTACGAGAGCGGAAACAAAGTGAGTAACGAGAGAGACGCTTCGTGCTTTTCACATGTCCTCGGATTTGTATCCAGGTGATTGATTAGGGCTTATTCAATGTTCTCAAGATTTCCTACCACAAGCTGGAGCTCGTTTCTTCGCACTTGACCGGGATCTGCCATGCCGCACTGACAGCCGCATGGATCTGGCGGCCCAGATGGATGGTTCATTAGGAAGATGGACAGAAATTTCTGGTCAACATGGACTGGTTGTATGTCTTAATGGTCCTGCAGGTGCCGGTAAGACTCAACTTGCCCTGGCCTATGCTCATAAGAAAGCAGAAGAGTTCACTTCCGTGTTTTGGATAGCCGCAGAGAACACGCAGTCGATTGAGCTGGGCTTCTATGGAATTGGAAATAGGCTACTCAAGCACTACTCATCCATCCTCTCGGAGAGTTGGAATCTTCCGGAGCAAAGCGCTACGCTGACAGCTGCTGAAATGCTTGGATTGAGAGAGGTAGTCCAGGGCCCTGACTTTTCTATCAGGCCCCCGACATCACAAGTCAGCCGCATTGTCACAGAAGCCGTACGCGATTGGTTCAATCGTGCAGATAACACCAACTGGCTGCTCATCCTGGACAGCATGGACGCTCCAGACTTGAACGAATGCCTTTCATTGCTCCCAACTCAAAGACAGAACGGCCTTATTCTTATCACCAGACGCGAAACTTGGTCGCCTCCGCCAGCTATGAGAGCCCGGGCTGTTGTGAAGCATATTTCCCCAGTGCAGAATGTCAAGCCATATGCCATTTACGCCAGTCTTGAACGTTTCCAGGATAATGGTACTGCCCCAGCTCAGAAGCAAGGATTCGGAATCAGACTCAATGAACTTTCCGAGACCGAGCACAAACTACTGGCATGTTGTTCCTTCTTCCCTGGAAAGTTCATCCCGATTCGGTTCTTCTCGGTCAATTGTCAGACTCTTCACATACTTGACAAGTATACTGGTAAGACAATTTTGACGAGCTATTTATGCATGGATTACTGATTGCCCTCTTAGCGGGAAATGTAAATGACGCCATTCGCGATGTCTTTAACGGCCTCGACGGGTTTGTCACCGTCCGAGACGACTTGGAAGACGTGATCGCCGAAGAGAGCCGAGTTTCTATATGGCGGAATAAACTGGACCCTGGAGTCCTGAAGACAGTGCAAACGATGGTCTGGCCATGCATGGTCTCGTTTGCCTCTAACTTGTCGAAGACTCGGAGTCCCATGTCTGTCGCAGTCACTTCATTAAATCAGAAGAGGCTGGTGGATATGATCAACTCCTACTCCAACAAACAAGGGGCTGCGCCCTTACAAACACTATCTACATACGACTACTTGAAGTTGGCTACCTTATGCCTCCATCGCGGCTATCGGGATACAGCAGAGACAGTGACGGACTATGCACGCCAAAGACTAAGTAAACCAGAACTACACACGGAAGTGTCGGTCAGACTGCTGGATATGTATATTGAACTGAAGCGGACCACAAAAGCTGAGGCTCTCTTCAAGCGCATGCACGCAAACACGCCAAGGGCCGCGAATTTCAAGACTAGCTTCCAGAAGCTCGAAGCGCGCATGAGCGAATTGAGCGGCAAAGTAGACGAGACGATATCACTGCTGCGCAATATCATGATGAAACAGGACCAGCTTGGCAAGAACAACTCAAGTCAGGATGCTCACATGTGGGCTCTGGAAGACCTGGTGAGCTTCTTGATCCGCAAGCACAATTACGAGATCGCAGAGCCTCTCCTCCGTCGACAGCTCCTGACCTCCGAGCGGGAGTATGGCTCCAACTCTCCGGCGGTGATAAGCACTCTAGAGAAGTTAGTATCAGTATTCCTGGGACAGGGCAGGCTGGAAGATGCCGAAGATGCGCTTCTGCGTGTACACCAATCGAACGCGGCACGCTTAGGAGTCGACCACCCAAAGACACAAGCATGTGCGCTAGAGCTAGCCGGGATACACGGCCAGCGTGGCAATCATGAAAGAGCTTTGGAGCTCTACACCTGCGCTCTCGAATTGTATGAGAAATGGCACGGCCCAGCGGCGCCCGAATCCTTGACCGTCAGAATGCGCAGGGCAGAGTGCTTCGAAGCAAAGCAAATGCTTGAAGAGGCATCATCGGACTACAGCGCGGCTTTAGAAGCGTGTGAAAAGGCAGCTGGGATTGAGCGTAAGAGTTATAGTCAAAGTATTGACGAGTTGAAAAGGATGCTGATGAGATACCTACCCGCTCTGGAGGACAGAATAAATGTATGAAGTCGCGATTCCGAGTTTAAAGAGAAGATGTACCAATCGAGAGTCAGAAACCTTCGCCGAGTCCTTTATCAAGGGAGGGGAGCTTCAACCAAGCACCCTAGCTGAATACTATTTGAGATCGGAGATTCACACAGAAGAAAACAGAGGGTACACAGGTACATTGTTTACACCTACGCTACAGCCAATCAAAGCACCCTATTCAACCACACACACTACCCATACCAGGTGCTTTTTATCCCCCCTACTTATAGACCTACTAATCCACCTTTACCTATAAATAATACTCCTTCTCTAACTACCTACTATATATAATATAGACTAAATTCTTCTTCTTTTCTTCTTTATAACTATAGAGAATCTTATTAGTAAAGATTAGAAATTCGTATAATAAAAAATAGAAGGTATATAGGTATAAGTATACCCCCTATATACTAACGTTTTTTTATACTACCTATTTACTATATAAATCTATAATATATAGTTATTAACTATATATATTTATTATTATATATATATATTACTATTATTACTTTAGTTTATTTTTATTATTTCTTCTTCCCTAATATTTTACTACTTTTTTCCTTATCTAATTAAATATTCTTTAACTAATCTAAATATCTAAATCTTCTCCTAGATATTCTTCTTATTACTAATAAGATCCTCTATAACTAAATCTACTTATAATAACTAATTAACTATCTTATAAGTACTTATATAGTACTTCTTAGCTACTAACTTAAATATTATAATTATTATTACTAATAAGATTAATAAGATTATAAATTATTACTTTAAAAACTAATAAATAGCTAGCTTTATAAGCCCTACCTCTAACTACTTATTCTATTAAACTACTTTTTACTAGTTTTTTCTATTATAGAAGTCCTCTTAATTAAGAAATTAAAGACTCTTATTATTCTACTTAAATACTAAGTTAATTTATTATATAAAAACTATAGTTACCCTTATCTTATTATCTACCTTATTATTTAAATTAATAATTATTAAGATTATCTTCTTATCTAATATAGTTTACTTATAGTTAGTAAGAATTTCTTCTTTTTATATACTAAATATACCTTTATTATAAGGCTATTCCTTTATAATAATAACTTTTTTAAGTAAAAAGATAAAAAAGAAAGGATTTATAATTAAAAAGTTATAATTAAGCTAGTAGAACTTAGAGATATCCTCCCTTATTAGGGGTAGCTTTACCTTCTCTTTCTCTATAATTTAGGTTATATAAAGTAAACTAAATTAAATATAAATAAGGTAAATATATATAACTAGTAAGTAATTACCCTATAGGATTTTCTTCTAATTTATTAGAAGTATAAAATTCCTTACTAATATAAGATACTCTAATATTATTTATATTACTTAAAGTAGAAGCTTACTAAACTACTTCTATTTATTAAACTTCTCTAATACTACTATCTTCTAATAAGCTTCCTTAAAATATAAGATATAAGAATTATTACTAATTATCTTATTAGTAACCTAAATTAAATAGAGAATATTCCCTATTTTATAATTAAGAAAGATTTTTAGCTTATAATATATAGCTTTTATAAAAGAGGTTATATATATACTAAAGTTAAGGTTCTTATAAGTTTTATATATAACTTATTTAGTAATAATCTTCTCTCCTTTATTAATATACTAAATTTAAAAATAGTTAATAATTACCTCTTAGTTTAAGAACTTCTTTTAAAGGTACTACTAAGCTATATTATAAATCTTATAATTAGTTAAGTACTTTATAAATTTTAGTAAATTAAATAGAACTTAATAAATATAAGAAATATTCTTTAAATTAGAGACTCTTATAAGTATTATAGCCTTATTTTTCCCTAATATATTAAATAAGGCTAGATCTAAGCTCTCTTCCTTATTTACTTCCTTATTTACTTTCTTACCTACTTTTTTATTTATTTTTTTTCTTTATCTTCTACTATTACTTATAGTTTTTTCTACTTTTTCTTAATATATAGGATAATATTTATATTAATATAAAAGATATAAAATTAATAATATATTTAAAGGAATTTATACTTAATAATATTAATTAAAGTAGTATTATAATTAATTATATAAACTATTAAGTTATTAGCTTAGTAATAATAAAGAAGTTTATAAACTTACTTAAAAAGTTATTAAAAGTTAAATTTCTTCTTACTATTAATAATACTTTAAAATAAGGGTAGATTCTTCCTTATATAAGTTATATAAATATCTTAAAAGTATAGTATCTTCTTATTATTTATTAAGTATATATAATTTATAAATAGATATTATATAAAGTAATTCTCTTAGATTTATATTATTTAATTATTTATATACTAAAAGATACTTATAATATTATCCTTACTATTAGTAGTAAAGTAATACTAATATCCCTTCTTTTTAAGTAAGTTTAGAGAGGCTTATATTAAAATATAGATTCCTTATTACTTCTTCTACTAAATAGCTAGCTAGACCTTTATTATATTTAGTCCTATAAGAATATTAAAATATTATTATTAAAGTATTTATTTAAGCTTCTTTAGCTTTACTATTAAGGGATTTTTAATAATATAAGTAAGGAATTTATATTATAGGTCTATTAGCTTTACCTAACTATATTAGGCTTCCCTTACTTCTTAAGGGCTATAGTAAGTATATATATTCTTATAAATTATAAGCTTCTATTTATCTATTATTACCTTTAATATATAGGCTAGTATTTTCTATTTATAACCTACTTTTATTATTATAGTATTATTTATTATAGTAGTTAAGAATTACTAACTACTTTAGTAATACCTTAAATATACCTAGTCTAATTTTAACTTCTAAATTAATATTAGGAATTTTATAAACTTTATAGTAATATTTAATTTAGCCTTAAGATTAGTATAGGTATTATATTTATTATAGAAGAATTATAGAAAAAGAAAAGAGCTAAAAAGTACTAATTAGTAGCTATTTATAATAGTAATTTAGGTATTCTAGTTATAATAATCTATCTACTATTATACTTTAAAATAGATATAATTAAAGACCTATATTATTATTATAATATTAGTAAATTTAATTCTAATAGATAATAAAGTATTTTTAATAGTAAAATAATTAATTATAAGAAGATCTAGTTAGTATTATAAGTAGTAGGTAGTTAGTAAGGGAGTATTATTTAGTAGCTAAAGGAGGAATAGTAGATCTATAAGGCTAGGAGATAAAAAGTACTAATATAGGTAATATAGGTAGTTAAGTATAATTAAATAGGGTGCTCTAATTAGCTATAATATAGGGGTTAGAAGTATACCTATATACCTTCTATTTTTTACTATATAAATTTCTAATCTTTATTAATAATAAGAAGGAGATCTAAAAAGAAATTATAGTATTTAAATTAGTTAAGGAATACCCTAGTAGATAAGAAAAGAAGTAATTAAAATACTAGGGTAGAAGAAATAATAGGGGTAAGCTAAAGTAATAATAGTAGTATATATATAGTGATAGATATATATAGTTAATGACTGTGTATTGTTGATTTGTATAGCAAATGGGTGGTGTAAAAAAATGTTGGCGTATAGGGGGTGTACTTGTACCTGTGTACCCTCCGTTTTCTTCTGTGTGAATCTCTGATCTCTACTATTTTGGGTTGGATATATACCAGAGCTTCTGCCAATGTTACTCGACGGTCCTAGGAATTCTCTTGGGTATCCGAGTATAGTATCGATCTATCGTAAGACTCATGTTTACCTTAGTCCCTGAGCTCATATGGCTGTACGGTCTTCCACCGGCTCTTGATGTTGCCGGCCCAAATGAGGCCGAGCCACCAATGCCGATTGCGACTACCTGTGAGCAATAAATAGGAGCCTTCCATACCCTGGCAAGACACCCAGTCGTCAAGATCCTTGACGACTCCCCCATCCAGTGTGACACTGTGTCCTCGCCCGTCCGGATTCTCTGCTTCCTTTTCGTCTTTCAATTTAGACACAAATTGGTCTATGTTTTCTATCACAATTAAGTTCCGAGGGCCGCGTCCATCTCTGGGATTATTTCGTCCGCGACGTCGCCGTTGTCCCTCACGTCTCGTGGTCCAGTTCCAGAAGAGCCGATGTCCTAGGTCGAAAAAGTGATTGGCATCTTTGAACGTGGCGGAATCGATGAAACCTGTTTGGATCCATATACGCACCAGTGCTCGTATTCGTGTCCTCGTGCGGTCGTTGTGGTATATATAAAGACACCTATGGTGATACAGCTGTTCCTCCAAGTCCATTTGTCCAAGGCAGAAATTAAAATCGTTTGTCCCTCCGCCTCGCAGCTTCTGAACTTTCCGAAAATCTCTGTACTGGATGTGCAGGTCCCTTTGAGTGATGTGGTCCACTGCAACATCCTTGATCTTCCGCATGTACTCGAAGGTTCGCGTCATCACCAGCCCAGGTTCGGAGCCGGTGTAAATAGCCCAGAATATGTAAGCAAGGAACAAGTTCCATAATATCTGCAGAACTTGGTTGATCCACCTGGAACTCCATGTCGACTTTTGTAGTAAGTCAACGTAGTCGGAAACCGCTATGACCTCTGTCACAAAGACAAGTAGTAGTAATATGGCTGAGACCGCGAGGAAACAGCGTATGTGGAGCGGAATACGAGGCCGGTTGAATTCGTCTTTCCAAGTTTGCGTCCTATTCCTGTAACTGACGGGGATGAGGTGTTCGGATTCCCTCCGAGGTCTGTCAGAGGAGTCACTTTCGACTTCCTTCTCGAACCGTTGTCGTAGCCTCTGCCGTGCGAAGGAAGCTGCATCGTGAAAGTCCTTTTGGCCCAGAATGAAGGCTTCATAGAAAGCCTTGTAATAAGTACCGGCGGCATCGTCATAGATATCGTAACTCATGGCGCACACCGATGTGACACCGCGATCGATAAGAATATGAGCCATGTTGGTGGTTGCGCTTTGGAGTGCATATGCAGACTTGCACGAATTTAATGCCACCTTGGAGATCCGATGTTTTTGTAGGAGCTCTGCAACCCTTTCAATGTCTTGGTCATCATATCCGTGCTTTCGATCAATAGTTTGAAGTCTCGCTGGGTTATCGTACGTTGACTGGACGGCGAACCGAAGCTTCGCAACGCGTTCGTGTTCACTTCGATGAAAATATTAGTCTAGGCTGAAACTAAGAGATTTGAACGCATATGAGAGTTTACTGACGTGATGTGTCCGTGAAGGTCGAAGTGGACAATATCGTATGTGTCCACTGATAAAAACCTGCCGAGCTGTTCAAAAGTGCCCGGCCGAACAACGTGCAGAGTTAGATATGACGAGGCCCCTTTGGAGTCCAGAAATCTTGCGATGTTGGTCAAAACATTCTGTATCAAGCCAGGAGATGCTTCTCTCCCTCTATAGCCTTGATGAGAGGATACTTGCAAATCTCTGGCAAGGACCAGCAGTATGCGGCAAGACCTTCGCCTACTAACGTTTTCCAGACTCTGCACTGGTTCTTTGGCTTCTTTGAGGATGACCCGTATGATACGAGGACCGCGTATGTGTACTGGCGCAGATTCTAGACCAGGCCACACATCCTTGTGCTCTAACGCCTCCCACAGAAGAGAGTGGATACTAGATGCCTTGGTGTTGCACTGAGAGGGGAAGTCCTCAAATACGTATAACCTTTCGCAAAGATGGCCGTCTAGTATTTCTTGCAAGCCAAGTTGATTAGCTAACTCTTTGCCGTACTCTTTGAGAGTGACGCGGTCGGCACCGATACGTGGTTGCTTTGACTAGAGGGAATGGTTAGCGATGATACATTAACTCGGCGCCGATTTCGCACTTGCTAATGTCACTCAAAGTCTGCAGTAGGAGAAAAGAACGGAGACACGGATAAAAAGAGCATACCAGGTCAGGATCAAAGTGGTCGCGATATTCAGCCTTAGTCCAGGGATCAGTTAGGCAGAAACCTGTTGGTGACTCATGTAACACCTTTCCATCCTCGGCGTCCACAACCTTCAGGCTCACCGTCCAACTGTTAGCTCCTCCAGCAACACAACGAATGTGCACTTTCGTAGTTCTCATGTTGGAATCGAGCTAAGAAACTCCAGATCTAAGTGGTGTTCGAGGTCTCCACGACTTTCATCTTGAGAAGGGCGAGCAACCTGGCAAGAACTTGAACCGGAACTAATGCGAGCCCCTCACTATTGGAGCCTCGAGTCTGTCTAAGCGAACTGTTGATCATGCAACGGCCGCGGCCCTGGAAGTAACCACAAGTAGCACATCACAGCCTAATTCGCACTGCGGTTGGGGTTGCACAAAAGCAAATCACTGCATGGAAGGACAACGAATTTGGAGGCCACCAGCCATCTGATGCGGGCAGTGCTGACGCATAATGCCGTAACCCGTGCGTGCTCAGTCAGCCACCCTCTTGATACCAATGATATCTCGAAGAAGAGCTGCAGGCTGCAACTTGTTGAACCCCCCGCCCCCAAAACTTTTCTCTAAGCCTCAATGCGCATTTAAGTAGCCCGCAGACTTTGGAAGACATGAAGAGGCGAGGAGGTAGTAGAAAAACACCAGCTTTCTACAAAAAGGGCCATCTACACAATTGCAGCCATTGTCTGTTCATATGGTTCCTCATCAGCCATTCCTTTGAAAGATTTCTTCAGCATCGCAGAACCAAGCAACTGCCTGAGACGCACACCCAAACAAAACGGTCGAGATGGGGAAAGATCCGAAGCCTTACTTCGCGTTGGCCGAACCCATGTCGGATACTCATGTTCTTACTATTCTCGGGCGGGTCATTCCAATTGAACAAACCAGCAACCCTCTGGGAACAGTAATCTGTCCCCTACTGCCGCCGCATAGTCAGATATCTCAGCACAAAGCAGTTGAGAAAGCACCATCTCAGGGCTCAGATTTGCATGCAGACACGCATGAAGGGGCCTCAATTAATGGAAGCACTTCTCAGCAACCCTACGTCCATACCTTCAATACCAACTCCCACACTCAACCAGAAATTGGTGACCACGAGAGCGCAACTACCCATGTTGGAAGCTTCCAGCATCAAGATCCCAGCGCGTACAGAACACCACCACCAAAGGAGCCCGAGGATGGGTTTGACCTGCGCGAACTGGGAGTCGACCTGTACCCCGAAAAGGCCGTCAAGTGCCATAATCTGGAGTATCTCAAAACGCGTGCTAAGGACAAGGACGCGCGCGCGGCCGTGGAAAACATGCTCACCATGTACACAAATCACCACAGCCAAGCCGAAGACAGACGCACAGCGCAAGGCTTCCGCCGGATAGAGATGCAAACACCTCATACCAAGGTCAACCAGATGTTGAAGGATAAGAGATATGCCCAGCCAGTCATCGCGTTCTTGAAGAAGCAGAGAAAACAGGAAGCAGCTATTGTTGTGAGCATCTTGACCGTTTCTGACATGGAACATCAGCGAACGGAGCACCGCGAGCGGAGGCTGGGAATTCAAGCCCGGGTCCCAGGCATCAGGGACGGCAATCCCACGCCTACTCCGAGAATTGAAGCCAGGGTCGAGGATGCTAGAATGACGCACGAAGAGCTGACAGGCTCTTACGTTGGCGAAGTCATCGTCGCCGTCCGCTATCTGAAGCTTAAACTCCAACCACCTCCGCAGATGACCGTATGGTACAAGATGAGCTACATGTTGCGCAAGTGGACCAACAAGCTTCCAAACCAGAACGAGGAAATCGATGTCTCTGAAGAATTCCTGGGCAAGGAACACGGCTCACTCAGGATGTCATCGAAGCATATACCAGGGGATGCCCCCGTACTTCTTGGTGATAATCCTGTCCGACGTCTTACTCGACGCGGGACAGCGGCGAGCGTTATGAGTGATGACGATCACAATTTCACGATAGTGGCATAAGGGTTTTCTGTTTTTCGCGTCGCGATATGCCTGTTGGAAGTCTATTCAAAGCTTGCGATACCCTCAGCATGTTGAATTTAATCTATTTTTTCGACGTCCCGAAAGTCTTCGAGACTGGTTTGACTGGTATAAATTGGCAGATCACTGTGAAAAGCCCCGTATGAGTTTCATGTTTTTATCCAAGTCTTGAATCTGCACTCTTCATGCAAGCCCAAAGGTATGACAAGAATGCGCCTGTTCTTTTTGTCTTCCGGACTCTGTCACAAGAGCAGAAGGAAGCGCCTGCAGCTGTAGTGGCAACTCGATAGGCAGCAGCTTTTAACCATTTTCGTCAGCTCCCAAGGTCTGCTGAGATCTTGGTTTCCCCCGGGTTGCTGCATTAGTGCGGCATGGAAAACGCACATTGTACACTGCACCAACCCCCAAACGTCAGCATCCCACTGGGCAGCCAATTTGCCACGAGCCCCACTCTCTCTCAGCACATGAGACTGCCTCGCGATCCCCTCATCCATCATCTCTGCTCACGCCACACGTGGCGCTTCGTGTCCGAAAAGGCAGGATATCATGCCGGCACCCCAGTTCAAATACATCAACAAGCTGGAAGGCCGACGAGTCCTGATCTTTGGCGGCACCTCTGGCATCGGCTATGCCGTCGCCGAAGCGTGCGTCGAGCACGGCTGCACTGTCATCATCTCCGGTTCCAACGCACCCAAGCTTGGCGATACCGTCCTCCGTTTGAGGACTTCGTACCCGCATATCGAACTGTCACAGATCATTATTCACGCCTGTGATCTCTCAGACAAAGAAGGGCTCGAGACGAACATCCAAAGGCTCTTGTCTGTGGTCACCCGCGAGACGAGAAGCAAGATCGACCATGTCGTTTTCACAGCTGGGGACAGCCGCACGTTAAGATCATTATCGGAAGTCACCGTGGAGCAGTTTGAGAAGAACCAGGTGGTTCGCAACATTGCTCCGATCATCATTGCGAAGTATTTGCCACAATACATGACGAGCACTGCGGATAGTAGTTTCACCTTGACTGGAGGTTTTATTTTCTCCAAACCACCGCCTGGATTCTCTCTACATGCAGCAACTGGCATCGAAGGGCTAGCAAGGGGGCTTGCCGTCGACATGGCACCTATCAGAGTCAATCTGGTTGCGCCAGGGGTCATCAAGACGGAGGCTATGAAGAGTGTACCACAGCCAGCTCTCCAAGTTCTTGCCCGGGCAACAACGATCAAGAGACTGGGGCGACCCGAAGACATTGCCGAGGCATATCTTTACTTGATGAAGGATGGATACGTGACCGGCAGCATTATAGAATCAAACGGAGGGAGACTATTGGTCTAAAGTAGTACGGGGCCGATACCGGGACTCACGATTTGCAGTTCGGAGTGAAGAAGCGCCGAACTCTTGGTCCATGATATTCAAATTGTGCGAACCCGTATTACAATTATTGAACGTGTTACTACCGAAGGTATACAGGAAACGAGAACTGCATTTTTGTTATTTCCAGGGTTGCAGACAATTAGAGGACACATGAACATTACTTAGGTACTTGGCGCCGCGCATCCAAAGGCTCTTGGGGAAGGTTCACAAGTGGCAAATTCAATGGCGTGAGATCTAGAGTCAGCCGATTCTCTCAGGTCGATCACACCCTGGGTCTCTCTTGACGTTGAAACGTCTGATTTCCATAGCACATATGCAGATGAGGGGTCGGTATTTGTTAGGTGCTGGAGGACGTTCTCAAATGGTTGATATAGGACCAACTCAGCTTCGAGACGTTATTCAAATGGGCCACCCACATACTCATACGAACTTCGTGAAATTTCATAGCCGGCGAAAGACTACACGGAGCAGCTTAGGAAGTCGTCAATTCGTCCTTTGACGAGGTCCAAACAATTCATACATGCATACTTGCACGGGGCCCACCGGAACCCCATGGTGAGGTCCAGTATTATCTTGAACAACAAACTGAGAACAACATAGGGCATCGACAGAATTCCAGCGCAGGTGCATATGGGGTCAATACAGGCATTGGAATGCCCGCTACGAGGTAAATACAGAGCCAACACGCTAAAATCCTTCTCATTTCCAGCAGCCGTAGGTATTGGCTAAATCCTTGTCTAGCCAAGGAGGAGGAGAGGGGGAAGCGAACGAACCCCAACTAACAGCCTCCAGACATCACGGGGACCTCGGCTTCCACACCTCATTTCCACTGCCCTTATTATTCCCATGGACAATGCACCAGTTCGATCTAACCACACAATGGATCCGTTTCTCGCCATCCCGATAGAGTTGCGTCAGGGCATACTCGAAGAGCTGCCGACGCTGCGAGACTTGCAGTCGGCAGTCCTCTCTAGCCGCGCCCTGCTTGACACCAACGTTTCATCCAGGCGTTTTGTCCGCTCCCGGGTATTCCTCAACCAATTCTACGACCTCGAGGCGGAATACGACCCCAAAAGGAGACCCAAGAGTAGCAGGCCTTTTGCAGTCGCTAGCCGCTGGATTAGCCACCTGTCTAAGAAAGATGCATACGATGGCCTCATACTCCGAGATGCCCTCTGGCCCCACTTATTAGCCGACCAAGAGCACAATACCCGCTCATTCTTTCGAGCGACGAGCATCAAGGATACAGAAGTATTCTGCTCCTGGGCAGCGCATCTAGCCTCCTCCTGTCGACAATTCCACAATGAGCCCAAGGCCAGGCGCGTCGAAGGAGAGACATTGCGCCTCGTCCCTCCTAACAGCGTTTACCTAGGCGAGGCATGGCTTACATGGCTACAGTCAACCGTTGCCGCGTCCATGAGTCAAGGAGATTACGGCTACGCGGGGTACATCTGCAAGGAGATGTGGTCCCGCTTCGATCTGAGTCCCGACCATCGGCACAAGCCTGGATTGGATGGGCTCGCGCTGGTCAGGATCACCTCGGCGCTCTGCAGCCGTGCCGACGGGATTGACATGGCGGACTCAACGTCCGCGGAAGCCATCAACGAAGCGCATTCCTCGGCTTGGGAATACCTTCGGGTACAGGCTTCAGGTGGCAGCACGGTCCACCAGCCTGGCATGTTCTGTTACCGGTGTCTTGACGGTGCAAAGGTGCTCATCGAAGGAGCCCAAGGCTCCCGCGGCGCTGTGGACCCAGGGCTGCCTCACCTCCAGAGGTTATGGCAGAGCGTCGAGCCGAGGGGCATGGCGTTCAACGCATGGTCGCATCTCTTCGTGAACAGCCACGCGGACCGACTCGCTGGGATCCGTAAGGTCTGGATAAGGCTTCAACAAGACAGACGAGAGGCATTCCTGCAGGATATCGATCTCGACTGGGCGAGGGATATTATCTGTCTGCTCCGAAAGAGCGGCGCGGCAGAGCGGAGCCTTTCCTTCCAGGCTGAGGTGTTCGATTTGATGTCACCACGCGATCATCAGTACTGCGCCTTTGGTCGGAATCTTGCAGATGCGCACCTCAAGTTTGGTCGGATACAAGATGCAATCAGCGTAAGGGAGAAGGTGCTTGATGAGCTTCCTGCTGTCTCTGCTGTCCGTCCTTCCTGGGTCATGGCGCTGGCTCGTCTGTACAAGAAGACTGGCCGCGATGAAGATGCAGGGCATCTTTCTTCCCCGTTGAGAGTGGAGTAGCATTGTGTTTCTTTATACATATATCCTTAGGGATGGAATTAGGCTACGCTATGGATACATAACAATAATCAAGGCGTGTATAAGATTCTGTTAATTGGCTGCGGCCCCTATGGATTGCCATCAGCTACATTGGTGTGCTCGACCGGTTTTGTGGTTGTGGGAGACTCCACGGAGACAGAGCACTTCAAATCAATCTAGTCTGGGTGGGAATTACGACTTTTTGGGCTCTTCCCCGATAGCGGGAGCTTTGAGAGACCTCGGAGCCCTTAGGCATGATACAGTCACGACGTCACAGAAAGAATTGCTAATTATCTCAGTCAAATTATTCTCTGTAAGATTACCACCTCCTTCGGTATGACTACTGCTTCCCCTACCGTGGTAAATACAGATGGTCCAAGCTCATGTCCAATACGAATGACCTTGATCCATTGTCAATCTCTCATTGCGCGTATGCCTTGATCGACGGCTCGCTGTATGACTTGTCTTTATCGAAGATGAGGGCCACAGCGGCGACTAGAATGCTGGTCTCTGTGACAACCAGATCACCTTCGTCGAGACCCTGGGCGAGGTAGGTGTTGCAGGCCGCAGGCCCCACCCTGCTAAAGTCCCCGGGGCCATCATGTGTCAGGGCATCAATAGCAAGAGCGTAGCCAATAGGGTTGTACAGAGTGCCCTCATGAGTGTAAAGGGCGTCGGCCTCCATGCCTTTGCAAAGCACTTGGACCTCATTGTTGGAAGCGCCAACGCCGCGAGCATCCTGAATGAAAGCCGAGGCGAGATCTCCAGACTGTGGCTCGACGATCTCGTCGATCCAGCCCGAGTAGATGCTCGTGGTCGGCACGTACGCCGAGTCGCCACCGTCGGCACGCAGAGTAGTGATGAAGTCACTGGTGAACTTTTGCTGCAGTACTGACGGGGAGTTGAGTAGTCCTAGAGGGTAAATGAGGTTTGCCTCAACTGTGCCGTGATAGTCAGCTGAGATGGCGATGTGGTCGGCGGTCACGTCAATGGTCGACGGCCAGTATTTGTAGGCCCATTCTGGTATTCTGTTAGCAGATTGCATCCCTGAACGTGGCGCATTTCAAGTGTATGATCACACAAAGACAGAAAGCCCTCGGTAAAATTGTCAAATACGTACGAGCGTCAATGTTTCCCTGTGACCAAGCGATAACACCGAGTTTCTTCCCGGTCATGGCACCGATATAGTTGATGGCGTAGGCCGCGTATTCGGCGTTCGTTTGGGCGTCGTCAAGAAGGTAGCCGGGAATATTGACCCACATCGGATTGAAACGACTATCGGCTTGCAGTAGCTTGATATAATTGCCCTGGAAAGTAATGAAACCTGTGTTTCCGGTGCCAGGCAGCAGGACGATAGGCTGTTGGCCGGCCTTGTCCTTGGCGTCGAAGTCGTCGGGCATAAATATGGCAGCTCGCAACGTAGCTTCATCAAGGGTGTATGAAGCATCGGATGTTCCCTTCTGTGGGTAGATTGGGGTCGGCGGCTCTGGGTTATCGTTGTCGTGGCTATTCTCCCCGGTGAGGACTCCGAGGACTTCCTTGGTGATCGCCGCAACAGAGTCGGTGACAAGGCCGCTTGAGACCAAGCTGGCGGAAAAGTCGAATATGTTGGAGGGCTTCTTTCCATCGCCACAAATAGCCATCAACTTGGCTTTGGCATCGTCGACGGAGCTGGGAGGCTGGCCCTTCTGCGCCCCAGCCAGGGAGCCGGGGAGTCCGGCTTGTCTGGCCCAGCGGTTGGCATCAGGAGGAGTGGGGGCTGCATGGAGCGACACACTGAGCAAGAGCAAAGGCGCAAAGATGTTGAAGCACTGCATCTTGTGATATTCTTAGAATAGGCTTAATCCCTTCCATAGAACCTGCTTCAGCTCTCCTTAGCAAGAGAGTCGTCACTCGCAGCTGTCTTTATAGAGTTTTAGTCCAGCAGCTCACGAATGACGTTTTCTCCGCGGCTGTTGAAGGTGACCAGACGATCTTGCGAGTTTTCTCAACGTCTTTCCTTATTTGTTGCTCCATCCAGAGGTGTGTACCATGTCCCGGTTCTACTGACGCCCCCTTGAACCCTGCGAACACATGCAGTAGCACCGATAAGCTATATCGGAGACATTTTGAGGATGGGCCGCGATGTGATCAGCCATTTCGTTAGCATATAAGCTTCGTGAACATCAGAGAAAGGAACAGCAAAGATTGGTTGCAGGTGTATTAATGGGATAAACCCATAGCCGCCCTGGCAGCCGGTCAGATGCGGAGCAACCTGGTTGGGTGCATAATCTGATGTCCTTTGCGCCAAGGCCATGTCACCCCGTCAATGAACAAAAACGGAAGTCCATCAGTCATTTAGTCCCCGTTGAATGCCACCATTGTGATGGCGTCCCCGCCCGTAAGGCAGACTAGTCAGGCAGATCGCCGCCCGGGCCCGGCAGCGACAAGCTTTCACAACTGCCAGCGGTGTCAAGCCAGCGCACATGGTGCTAAGCACCAGGTTCGCAGTGACTGCCTATTCATGCACACCATTTCATGCTATAGTGTTGTATTCGGCTGGCTGCTACAGAGTGGACGTATACACCTGCATGTGAATGGCGAGAAATCTTGTTTATGAGGTGGCTGGGCCAGTTAACGTCAACTGGTGGATGGATCATCGCATCAGTGATCTCGTGGCCACAATAAGCCGGAGCCGGGGATTAGAGAGGCTGGGGAGCATGGACCTAAAAAATATGTTAATACACAAATTGGTTATGGTGTTTCGTTGTATCTGATATTATATGCCGAACGTCTAATCACAACAGGCCAGCCATCGTCAGCACCTGATGCCGAAAAGAATTATTGTCACCTCGCATTCTTACCCCACGATGTTCATCCTTCCCTTTTCTACCTACCACCTTCTTACTCTGGCAAGAGAGACAGGTTCCCCGCCGAGGCTTAACTTCCATGATGTCAACCGTCGCGTTCATCATCAGAACGGGTCACAGGTCTTGAGGAAGCTGTATGTAAACACAGTCGATGGGTTACGCAGCACGGACACCTAGGTAGTGAATCATGTTCGAGTGTGCCCATATGTGCAGCCACTTCGTGGTCACGGCATCTGTCCGGGAACCAAGGAGAACACCTCTTGTGGGATGGTCTCCCAAGGACACGGACTCCTATACCATCTACCTTCTAGGGGGTAAACTCTTCTGAGACACTCTCTCGTGGACTGGATTCCGAATGGACTCCTAAGGGGTGATTTGATATGGAATAATGTTGTTCAGGCTGGGCAGTAAGCTATATCGAAGCTCCTATGGCCCGTCGTTGGTCTTCAATGGTTTTTCCATGCTACGGTAATGATGTATTTGATGTATCTGTGTCGAGGGACCATGGTGCAACGAGGTAGCTTTGAAAGCCTCAAATACCATCGTCCACCAGATTACGGCCAATTATATCCACTGAGTCTAGCCCTGGCGTAGCCTCGGGTAGAAGTGGAAGGTTCGAGCAGGGCGAGGACCTTGCACAGCCTGCCGGGCCCGCATGGGAATGTCACTTATGCAAATTTCTCCGTAGTAGCAAACCTCCATCCTAAGTACGATGAAGATCGGAAAGAGCTATTAGCCTGTCGAAAGATCTGAACATCGATTTGAGTTGATGGCGGGAGATTAACCAATGGAGAAATCGGGGAGCAGGCCGCAGAAGCGAGGCGTTTTGAGACAGAGCAAGAAGAACCGAACAAGGGTCATAACGTTGCAGACAAATCATATCGAAGATAGCCGAGAAGGAGCTCGAATTTCAACTCCGGTTGATGGTGAAAAGATACCCCGTGGGGCCTTTAAGGGCCTGAAAAGAAAAAAAACAGTGTCCCTCACGTCTCCAATTCGGTCGCATTTTTGAGAGCGACAACCCATAGCAACATGATAGACTCCATATATCGTGAAATGCCATCCTCTGCATATGCAGTCTAGCTCCGAGGCCTAAGGAGCAGGTCCATGGGATGGTCCCCTCAAGTAACACCGGAAGGCTTGCATTGTCTCTTTTGTGCAGCGCTCGAAACAAAGTCTTCCAAGATCAGTAGACTCACCAGAGCTCAAACTTTGAATTAGCTCTGCAAAGCTCACTACTTTGGCCGAAAAGAATCATGAAAAGGCTATGAAACTAGCGAAGTGTGAGGCTGTCGCGAGGATCGACATAGGCCGACTTGAACGGTAGTGTTTGAAGCAATAATCTCGGTCACATAACTTCGGCTCAAACATTATTCATCGCGGGTGTCCTTCATCGCCGGTGTCTGCGAGTGACTCTTGCTATTGAGATTGATTTTGCGCCAAGCTTTTGGTCACTCGCAGCGAAGATTGCCAAGCTTTGGGCGATAGGATTCAATGGATGCCTGTGTGTCCTGGCCCTGCAGGACGACGCAATAGATACCTAGGTAACTACTAGCTCCCACCCGCCCCCCATGTGGTGCATGAGCAAGGACTGGTGAAATCGGCACTATGATAATGGTTGCATCCAGAGATGCAGGAAGGGAAACTTGAATCAAATACTTGGCTCACAGCTCCGCATGGAAAAAGCAGTTGAACCAAGTAGGTCGTGGCCGTTGTACTGTAGAGCTGGTCGTTTCCAATGCGGTGTTCGGCCTACAGGTGAATGCCGGGAGCTTGGCAATGTGCGACGCAGACCGATTGGACGCCCACGTCTGTGATCATTGGCGGCTCTAGAATGGCACCAATAACTTCCAAGGAGAGAATGATATCATCCTGTCAGCTGGCGTTACATCGTAATTGCAGCCCCCTGTGAAGCATTGCTATGCGGCTCTGCTGCGTCACCACAGGCTTTTTCTATATCCGTCCAGAGTCTCGCTGCAAGTAGGGAAGACCTTGTTTCTTTTTCCTGATAGTAATCAGCAAAACTTTGTTCGACTTCAGGTACAGGAGGTCAGGACGTGACAAGTGCTGTAAACCCGGTATTTTTTATCTCATTTCACCATTTGAACCGGAACGCCGGCAGGCTGACCTCCCTGTGTCACAGTACTTATTCCAAATCGAGAAATTACACAGTCCCCTTGCCGCCGTCAACAATTGTCTTTTTCGCCAGCCACGATGCCGTCCATGAGTAATATCAACAAGAGGGATGAGACCGCCTCAAAACCAGACACCGGGAAATATGGCTTGGAGCCTTTCATGGGAGGTGGTGGATATGCGCTTGTAGTCTGCTGCCCCGTCTACACTGTCGTCGGCGTCGTGACAGGAATAAAGCATCAAATTAAGAAAAGAAAGCAAAAGAAGGCGGGCACACCGGAGAACGAGGGGCAGCAAGCCTCCGGCGAGGCAGCCGGCGAGAAAACACAAACTGCGGAGAATGAGCCCCGTAAGCCCAAAGATGCAGATACGGAAGCAAAGGATGGGAAGAAGAGTGCAGATGGGTCGTCGTCGGCAGGGATCAAGAGGGGCGTGAGTCCTCCACGAGTCACTCACGGATTCAAAGGGGATCCAAACAACCCTAGAATATGCAATCCTGAATGTCCTGGATTCCAAGAGGGTAACTGCGTCGTCCATCAGAGACCAGAATCGGGCCGGCCGGCTAGTCCTGGATTATTGGCGGTCTAGCTTGCATTTCGGAAAAGGGGGATTGGGCGGCATTACGCTCTTAAATAAACGTGAGCTGGGTCTCTGCTTGAGAAAGAGATATCTACCTAGAGGTTTTTATGTCAGATCAAGTTCTCTGCATCAGACATATTACCAACGCAACACCAACATTTTCAAATGCAGTATGCATGATATTACGAAAGAGGCCCTGTGGCTTGCCTATCTCCGGTTTGCTATTCCATATGAAGTTTCGCAGTAGACCTTGAGTATAGGACATAGCTTTATTGAGTCTGTCTTGTCGGCGGGCCCCTGGGCTTGCTTCTGAAGTTCGCACAGTGACTCGAAAGAAGTGGTCTTCTTTCAGCATTGTAGTAAAATAGCCCACACTGCTTTTCATCCAGACTTCGGGTCGTGTGAATTGTCAAAAGTTCCGAGAGCCGGTGCGTCTACGCATATTCGGCACAATCGGCAGCCAGCTACAGGATACCGAATCTAATAGTGACTCTATATCGCTGGTCGGGGAATAGCTTTATCTAAAGCACTCATGGACGACAATTGGAACTAGCACAGTGATAAGCTTCACAGTTAGAGAAATGAAGAAACTGAATGAATGCAGCGTTTTCATCTCACGGAAGTCCCTGGATTAAAATGCGCTAGCTCCGAGAGGATTACTATTTACATTGTGGAAGTTCGGGATGTGCATGGTCGAAAGTCAGCTATCTCCGCTATGGCCGAGTAATCTTTGGTCTAGTTTCGTTACAAAAAGGACCCGGTCCATCTTTCCGGCGCCATGCAATCCAAGCAAATGTAATCCGCAACCACGTTACCTTGCTGGCTAGAACGCACAGTCCTGTCATCATGAAGCTCGTCATCGGAGGATCTACTGGCCTTGTTGGCACAGAACTTGTCCGCCAAGCGCTGGAAAACCCAGCAATCACGTCCATCATAGGTCTCAGCCGCCGTGAGACGCCAGCGCCATCCTCGGCCACCAACGGAGCTAGGCTCAAGTCCGTCGTCTGCGACAACTTCGAGGAGTACCCTGACAGCATAAAGAAGGAGCTCGAAGACGTCGATGCATTCATATGGTAGAGCATTTCCGGTTTCTGCCTTTCTGCTACTGTTTGGCTAAGTATACACCAGGACAATCTCCATAACGCCTTCGAAATTGAAAACTATTCAATGGGAGGAGGCAGTCAAGATCTCCAAAGATTACGCCATCACTGCCCTACAGACCGTGGCTAGCCTCCCTCGCAAACAGACTCAACCTCTACGTTTCATCTACATGAGCGGACACTTTGCTACACGCAAGCGCACTGAACAAGTTAAGGTGCTGGGCGAGTGGGGCATGATGGAGTACGGCTACCTACGCGTAAGTTCTTCAACGTGCCTAGCAGCTAGTACCGTGCGAGGAACCCGACTCGATGGCTAAAGCAAGTGTTTTAGGGCGAAGCCGAGACCGAAATTTTAAGGCTTGCCGAGGAATCCAAGGGTCAAGTCCAGTCCTGTGTCACCAAGTCCGGTTTTATCAATTCACCAGGTAGGGTGAGGCCCAATGTCACCGGTCTTCCCCTTGTCGAGTTACGTGACATTACAGCGGCCATGTTGGACCAGATTGTTAATGGTTTTGAGAAGGACACGCTGTCCAACGATGATCTGGTGCGAATTGGCAAAAAGGCCTTGGGTGAGCAGCAGGGCATGTAACTATCGTGAAACATCTCGCAGAGGAATCAGATACTACATTAATACAGCAACATAGCGGCATGCTCTAAAGTGATACAGGATCGTACTTGCAAAGCTTCAATAGGATGTTCCACAGAAAGCCTTTCTACAGCAATTCATTTGGAAAGATTTGAATTCATAGAAGCTTGCACAGCCAGGGCGCTCTAGTATGTAGGTTGCGAGCTTGTGTGTAGTGCATCAAACAGAGCCGAGGTTATACTTGGATTATGAGAAAGACTTGCAAGTTCAATGTTTTCCCGATAAACGAACATCCCGCGATATACCTTCATCCTTCGTCTTCGTCTGCGTCTGCTTCTGTTTGAGTCTTCTGCCATTCGTATTGCTCTCCGTCGTGTGCGCTGCCAAGACACACTAACCTACTCCGTCGTTGACAGTGATGCCTCTTCACCCCTCATCAGTCAGACGGGAGCTAACTTGCTACTCCGCTCGTTCTCATGAGTTCCCATTGGAGAAAGCTGGGCCTGTTGGCTCTCGAAACCCGATATCTGTGGCTTGTGTATCAATGCTGCCAAAGCCCGTTGACAAAGATTCAGGCCGAATCTGTCGCCAAACCAAAGGGAGATACGCACCCTCTCACCGTAAAACACACAGTATCTGTACTACCAATAAATTGTTTCCAGCTGCCCGTCATGACTGGAGATGCCCCAACCAAGGAGGTGTTCGCTTTTGAGAAAGACTTCATCGAGAACCTTCACGTCCTTCCCAATGGAAATATTCTCGTGAGCACGCTGGATTCGTCCGGCCTCCTCTATATCATCGATCCTAACGCTGCCAAGCCCGTGGCTACCCCGACTATAGATCTGCCTGACTTCTTTGATATCACTGGAATCACTGGCATTGTGTGCCTGTCCAATGATCTCTACGCAATCAGCGGCGGCATACACACGTCGTTCGCCTTCGAGATGGGTAGCATGTTCATTTTTCTTGTCACTCTGAAGACAAAGGGCGTTATGGATAGCATCCCCGTCCCAGATTCTGCTTGCCTGAATGGGCTTACATCCCTGCCGGCAAACCCACACATTCTCCTAAGTGCTGACTCGATCGCCGGGCGCATAATCCGCATCAACATCCGCACCAAGGAGGTCGACGTTGCACTCGAAGATGAGGCGTTGGGCCCCGGGAAAGATGCACCTATTCCGCTCGGCATTAACGGCATCAGGACCCGAGGCGAGTTCATCTACTTCACGAACTCGGCCCTCGGGACGTTTGCGAGGGTTCAGATAGACGAGGAGGGCAGCAAGGTCGGCGAGATTGAAGTCCTTGCGCGGAGTCCGTCGGCGAAGGAGATCTACGACGACTTCGCATTCGACAGCGCGGGAAACGCGTACGTCGCAGCGCATCCATCCTCGGTATTCAAGATCGCCCCCGACGGCAAGCAAATGCTCCTGGCCGGAGGGGCCGGATCGCCCGCCTTCCGCCACCCCACATCTGTCGCCCTCGCCAAGGACGAAAAGTCCATTTACGTGTGCACTGGCGGCGCGTTTGATTCCAACCCGAAAACTGGGGGCCAGATTGTCCAGATATGGTTATAGAAGTGGTGAAAGCACAGAGGTGGTTTCGCTTGGAATCTGAAGGGCACGAGACATATATAAGTTCATTGACACTGTTGTGATATCAACGAATCGCTTGTGGGCAAGGCTACATTCAATCGCTTTTGTGAAGCCACTATTTGCATTCATGACGGTTCAGGCGTCTTCAGTGAACTTTCAAGCGAATCAAGCGATTCTGTTGCGCAATCCATTGGCGAAAGAGATGTTGATTAACCACCATCTGGCCCAGTCTGGCAAACAGAAACCAACCAACATCATTCTGCGGCCGGCCAGTCACTCACTCACTGGCACTCGTCAGGGTAAGGCGTCCAGCCCGGCCCCCGAGACAGGTCCGTCTCCACAACACCATTCTCCCGCACGGCCGGCGAGGGGTCCCACACGAGATCCCCAAGACACATCCCGGCGGGCGCCCCGACGAGCTGCACGAGCGCCGTCTCGAACCCCTCCGTAAGCCGCCGCGCCGCCGCCCGGCCCAGCGCGCGGCTGTCAAAGCTGAGGTCCATGCCGACGACGTTGTTGCTGCCGCCCACGCGGCCGTGGCTGAAGCTCACCGACACCTCGATGCACTCGCCCCTGACGGCGGTGCGGTGCGTGCGCGGCTGCACCGCGTCCGCCGGCCCGGGGGCCGCGCCGCCTTCGAACTCGGCCGGGTGCACGACGCAGCGCGTCTGGGTGGCGGGGACCCTCCTCGCGCCCTCGCCGCACCGGGCCGCGACGAAGTCGGTGTGGGTGTACTGGTGGTGGCGGGCGGCGTTGAGGCGGGCCTGCGTGGCGAGGAGGAAGGCGCGCGTCGTCGTCGTCGTCTTGGTGGTTGTGTTTGTGGCGCCCGCGTTGACGTTGGTGGTGATGCGGAAGGGAACGCCGTCGCCAGCAGGCCGACCATGTCCTCGGCGCCCGCGAGGGGCGCGTCGCGGCCCAGCTGGAGCAGCGACAGCACGGCGTCTGGGAGCCCGTCTCGCGGCCGACGACGAGGCCCCAGGCGGCCAGGATGGCGGTCGACATGGACACGGGGAGGGGGTTGTCGGGCGGCGGCGCGGGCGGCGAGAACTCGCGGTGCCAGTGGCGGTCGACCAGGGGCGAGTCGACGGGCGGGCAGAGGGGCTTTGACTCGTTGCCGCGGAAGTGGTCCTCCAGAACGCCTGGCGGGCGGCGACGTCGGGCGCCATGATGGCGTGGCGGATGAAGTGGGCAAAGGTGCTCTCGGTGCTCGAGGGTGCTTGTCCCGGCCGCGTAGGCCGTGTTGATCTGGTGGACGAGGGCGGACAGGGACCAGCCGTCCGAGATGGCGTGGTTGGTGGTCCAGACGAACTGGGCCCTGGTATTCTTGTCGTCGTCGCCCTCGACGACCGCGAAGAGGTTCAGCTCGTCGCCGTCCATCATGGTCACCGCCGTGTGGTCGCGCCACACCTGCTGCAGGCTGCGGGTGGGCTTCCACTCGACGGGCCTGGGCTTGTTGACAACAACCTGCAGCCAGGTCCCGTTGACCAGTGTCATCCTCGCGCGGAGGGAGTGGTGCGACTGCACGACGACATCAACGGCGCGGCGGAACCTGTCGACGTCGACGTCCGCGCCCAGCGGGAAGACCCCCTGGAAGACGCACTGGCCCGGGTACCAGATGGCGTGCACCATGAAGTGCTCCTGGTACGGCGTGCAGGGGTAGACATCCTCGATGCTGCCCGTGTCGACGCCGCACCTCTCGCCGCACTGCCTGACGATCTCTGCCCGGTCTCCCAGGTGCGAGACGAGGCTGAACGGGACGTATGGCGGGGACTCCAGGGCGCTCGATGAGGAGGCTGCTGTTGACAGGCTCGCCATGTCCCTGAGCGTGGGATTCTCGTGGATCACGGCGACGGGCAGCACGAGGCCCTGGCGCCGGGCAAAGGCGGCCAGGCGGAGGGCGGCCAGGGAGTCGCCCCCAAGGTCGAAGAAGTTGGAGCTTGGGCCGGCGTGTGCCAGGTCGGCGCGCATGCTCTTCTCCCATAGCTGAAGGAGTGACCTTTCACCGTCCGTCAGATCTTCCAGGGCAACATGGCCTTCCCCGACCCCGGTGTTTTCGTTCTCGACACGCTCTCGTGAGAGGAGGGCTAGGATCTCGCGGGCGTTCACCTTGCCGTTGATGTTTAGCGGTAGTGGGTCAAATGCAAAGAACGCCCTTGGGATCATGTAGGCTGGGAGCACCCGGGACAACCTTTCCCGCAGGCTGGGCGCTGATAGTTCCTCACTATCCCACCACCGCCCACCACCAGCAGCACCAGCAGCAGCAGCTGGTGATGGCCGTGAGATGTTTGTAACACTCACTGGGCCGCTTTCAGGCCCTCCCGTCCATATTGCAGCCCTCTCAGCAACGCAGGCGGTGAGCATGCCGTCGGGCTGCCTGGGCGTCGGGACCATCTGTACCGTCAGCCGGAACGACTCGGGCAGGAGGCGGCGGACCTGAGCCTCGATCTCGCCGAGCTCGGTGCGCTGGCCGTTGATCTTGACCTGCGAGTCCCGCCTGGAGATGTAGTCGATGGAGCCGTCGGGTGCGTAGCGCACGAGATCGCCCGTCCTGAAAAGGCGGGTGGAGGGGCTGCCGTTCCCCTTCCTCAGGGCCTTGAGCCACCCGGGCGGCTCGCAGAAGCCGTTGGCCGCGGCCGCGGCGCCGGGACGCAGGTAGCCCCGGGCGATGCAGGGCCCCTCGACCATCAGCTCGCCGGGTGCTCCCATGGGAGCCAGCCTCTCCGGGTCGGACGGGTCAAGAACCCACAGGTTCGCACACACGGGGAATCCGACGTTCCTCGGGCTGTCTCCAACGCCGACGTCCGTGTTGAGCGAGCACTTTAGGCTGGTCTCGGTAGGGCCGTAGCCGTTCATCAGCGTGACGTGGGGCGCCCACGCCCGCACAAGGTCGTCCGTCATGGGCTCGCCCGAGGTCATCAGTATCTTGAGGCTGGGGACCTCGGCGGGGTTGATGGTCGCTGCGAAGGACGGGGTCAGGTTGGCAAAGTCGCACGCGTTCTGCCGGATGTACAGCCCGATGTCGCCCTGCCTGTCGCTGTTGGACGGGACACACACGCACCCGCCGTGCAGGAGCGTCGTCAGGATGTCCTCGATGCTCGGGTCGAAGCCGTAGGACGCGAACTGCAGCACCCGGGACTCCTCGTTGCGGTGGATCGTCTCGGCGCGCCCCAGGGCGCCCGTGCAGTATGCGTCGTGCGTCTGGACGATGCCCTTTGGCCTCCCCGTGGAGCCTGAGGTGAACAGGACATAGGCGGCGTTGTGGGGCTTGACAGAGTTGGCCGGGCTCAGGCTGAGGCTGCTGTCTGGGCCTGAGGAGACACTGTCGTCAGACGACTCGGATGTGGTCGTCTCGTCGTCGAGGACAACGGCCGTCAGGCCCTTCGCGAACGCCAGCCGGTTGGAGTAAGGGGCAGAGGTGACAGCAACCTTGGCGTCGAGGTCCTCGAGGATCATGGCCAGGCGGGCGTCCGGGTGGCCCGGGTCCAGTGGCACGTAGGCGCCCCCAGCCTTGAGGACGCCGAGCATGGCCACGATCGCCCACTTGCTCTTGTCGAAGCACAGCGGCACCAAGGCCTCTGGGCCCACCCCGAGCCGCACCAGGTGACGGCCCACCCCGTCCGACAGGCGGTCGAGCTGTTCGTACGTCACGGCCCCGTCCCATGCCTGCAGCGCCCGTCGGCCAGCGTGTTTCTTCGCCGCGGTCCTGAAGAGGTCGTGGATGCAGAGCTCGAGCCGGTCGGGCAGGCGCGGGTTGATCTGCAGGATCTGCGCCCAGTCGCTGGGGCAGCACAAGTCGAGATCGGATATCTTGGTATCCGCGCCTGGATCAACACCAGACAGGATCGACAGCGCGTGGGAGTACTGCTGCAGCAGCCGAGAGACCTGGGTCTCGCTGAGCAGGCGGGAATCGTACCGGGCGGTGACCTCGTCGCTGTCCTGCCCGATGCGGACGGTCACGGTCAGCGGCGCACCGTACACCGTCGCCGACGACGACTCCAGCCTCATCACGGCCGCCTCGTCGGAGCTCTGCAGCGCCTCGAACTCGGGCGTCTGGATGATCAGCGCCGTGCGGTAGGCGCATGCGCGGCGCTCGTCGGGCCCCAGGCGGGAGATGTTGGCCAGCCCGTACTGCTCGTGCTCCATGGCCTCGCCGTGCCTCTTCTGCGCCGCCTGCAGCAGCGACACGACGCGTTGGTCACGGTCAAAGGCCAGCCGGATGGGAACCGTTGCGAGCGTGGGGCCGTGCATGTCGCCGACGCCGCGCACGTCTGCGTTCCTGCCGCTGAGCGTGCACCCAAACACAACGTCGTCGCCGCCCTCGTGCTTGGCGAGCAGCAGACCCCAGGCGACCTGGCAGAGGGTCGCGCGAGTGGCGAGGACCCCTGAGGAGGTATCGTGCTCTTTGGGGACCCGGACTTTGGGGACCCGGACCGCCTTGGTGGAGACGCTGTCGTCAAGCGGCTGGTAAGTCTTCCCGGGGAAAGGTGGGAAGGACGGCTCGGGGGCCGACGCAAGCCTGCTCCGCCAGTAGTCTGCGCAGGCCGCGTTATTCTTCTGCTGAACAAACCTGACGAAGCTGCTGTAGCTTGGGATGTCTGGCGGGACTCTGCCAGCTGTGTAGGCGTGCTCGACGAGCCTGATGGTGCTGGTTAGCGACCACCCGTCATACACGGCATGGTGTATGGTTAGCGAGAAGTCGTGGCCGGTGTTGCCATCCCCGTGGCGCGGCACCAGCCCAAAGGCCACGAGAGGCGTTCCCAGCCCCATTCCGTGGGCTGCGATGCCAGAGACGCCCCTGGTCCACTCGCCGGCCGCCGGGGGCTGTGTCCAGGACATGTCCCCCTTGACGACGACCTGCAGGTACTCGCCATCATCGCCCAGCACGATCCTGGTCCGCAGGATCACGAGTGCCGAATGGACCATGGTCCACGCCGCCCTGAATCTGGCCAGGTCCACCGTCTGCGGCAGCGAGTAGACATAGTTGATGACATAGCACGTGGGCTGCCTAGCAAAGACAGTCATGATACCGACTTGGAGCGGCGTGCAGGGGTAGATGTCCTGGATACTGTCCTCCGAGACAGCGCAGTCGGCGCACACGGTGTCGATCAGAGAGCGGCTGCGCTTCTTTGCAAGGAGGGAGAAGGGTTCTGGCGCGGGTTCTTCCTGCCCATGTGCACGACGAACCTGGCGGGCCATGTCCGAGAGGTGAGGGTGCTGAAAGATCAACGATACCGGGAGCTCCAGGCCCTCGGACCGGATTGCCTCGGCCAGGCGGATGGCGGCGATCGAGTCCCCCCCGAGGCTCAGGAAGTGGCTCAAGCCGTGCAGATACTTCTTGTTGACGTTCAGGAGCCGGCTCCACGCGTCTCTCAGGCACTTGTACTCGCCACTCAGCTCTGACTCCTTGCCATCGGTGCCGTTGACGGATTGTTGTGTGGTCGACCGGCGGCCGTCGACCAGCGCAATCTCGGCCAGCTCGTCTGCGGACATGTCTTGGGCTGCGGCGCGCAGGGCCTTTCTATCGAGCTTCGTCGATAATGTAAAGGGCATGCGGCGGAGGTGGAGGAAGAAACGGGGGACCATGTAATCTGGCAAGACGGTGCTCAAATAGTCGGTCATGTCTGCCATGGCCGCAGAAGCCAAAGGGCCCGGCCGAAAGATGCCTAGGGTTCCATCTCCGTTGCTTTGCAGCATCTCGTCTTCTTCTTCATCCTCCTCACGGCTTTCACGTCCAAGGAAGGCTACAAGCACCTGGGTGCCGCCTTCACGACGGATGACATCCACGGCGACGTGCTGGACACCACCACCGGCCAACCTGCCCCTGATCTGGGATTCGATCTCGCCAAGCTCAACACGCAGGCCCCTCAACTTGACCTGAGCGTCCTTGCGGCCCTGGTAGATCAGGCCGCCGTCTGTGTCATGGTAGGCGAGATCGCCCGTCCGGTAGAGCCTGTCCCAGTGCTTCAAGTTGTACCGCGGGGCCCAGCGAGGCACCGGCGTGATGACTGCGGCCCTGGTCAGTTCGGCATCGCCGAGGTACTCCCTCAGCAGCGTCGGGCCCTGGACCACGACTTCTCCTGTGCTGCCTACCGGTAGGAGCCTCTGCGGGTCCTCGGCATCGACAACCCAACAGCGGCCAGCAACGGGCGAGCCGATCTTGGACGGATGCTCCTCTGCGGATTTCCACTCGTGGAAGGCGCTGAAGACACATGTCTCCGTTGGGCCCCAGCCGTTCAGGAGCCGGGGGACCCTACCGAACCACAGCTCCAGGACATCGCGGCCGACGGCCTCCCCCATCAGCACCAGCACCTGAAGGCCCGGAAAGTCGGCCGGGTCGAGCGTGCCCGCGAGCGAGGGCGTGAGAAAGGCCCACGAGGCCGCGCTCCGACGCACAAACCGCGCCAGGCCGCTCGTGCTCATGCGCGCGGCCTCGTCAGGCACGCACACGCAGGCGCCGGCAATGAGCGGCGCCAGGATCTCGCCGACCGACACGTCAAAGACGTACGATGCGAACTGCAGCACGCGAACGCCCGGCACGAGGCCCAGCCGCCTGCCGATGGCCGCCTGGCTGGTGCAGAGGGCGCCGTGCTCCATCGCAATGCCCTTGGGCGCCCCCGTCGAGCCGGACGTGAACAGCACGTAGGCGGCGTCGCGGGCCGACGTGGCACTGCCGCTGGGCGGAGGAGGAAGCTCGCAGCGGGCTCTGGCCTCGGCTGCCCCCTTGTCCTCCTCCGCCGCCGCCAGCTGCGCGTCGAGCCCGGGCGAGACCTCGACGACCGCGAGCCCGAGCCCGCGGCAGGCCTCGCTGTTTGCGGGCGATGCGAGGGCGAGCGCCGCGCCTGTCTGCGCGACGACCTGGCGCTTTCGCCGGGCCGGGTGCGACGGGTCGAGCGGGGCCCAGGCGGCGCCGGCCTTGTTGATGGCCAGGACGGCGACGACGTGCCAGCCCGACTTCTCGAAGCACGTGTGCACGATCGCCCCGGGGCCCACGTGGCACCCTCGGCCGGCCAGGTGGCGAGCCAGCCGGTCCGCGGCCCTGTCGAGCTCGCCGTAGCTGAGGTCCACATCCCACGCGGCGACTGCTGGGGCGTCTGGTTGCTGCTGGGCCTGGCGCTCAAACAGCCTGTGGGCGCAGTCGTCGATTATCTCTGGGTCTTCTTGATTCCATTGGACTATGCGCTCGAGTTCTGACTGTGATATTTGTGATGATTCTGCTGGCTCTAGGTTGTCCTTGGCCTCGTCCAGAATGCCGTTGTTCATGTTGGTCGACATGATGGCTCTTTTGCAAGAGAAATTGCAACAAGATCAGACTGAACTCTGTTGACTGATGATTGGCCTGCCGAGGTTTGATCAAGATGAGTTTGTGATTTCAACTTGTCCCTGTTCTGTCCCTTCCTATTCTATGCCTAGGTATTGCGTTGCAGACTTAACCAAAAAGGCTTGTCTCGGTGTACCACCTTCTATGGTCAACTCGTTTGAAGAATAATCCTGCTCCTAACCAACGTCTACACTTACATTTCCCCAGGTCTGCTTTTTTCTATCTTAGAATTGCATATCTGGGATTTTGGGTATGCAAGAACGGCATGCTGCAAAGTACCTAGATACCTAGCTACTTGCCAAAAGCGATGCGCGTATAATCTGACTGCATGTAGGCGAGGAGTTCGCTAACTCAATTTGACAGGTGCATGCCTAAACAGGACAAATATCTCACTTGAATGCACAGTACAGATCTAATGGATCCATGGATGATGTAGTCCATGTATTCCTACACCCGCATTTACATTGGTCACTTTCAATGCTGCATCAAATCATTACCAACGGGCACAGCAAATCCTGTCAAACCCCGGGTGCCTCATCCGCAGCAACTGATTCACCGCTGCTTGAATCACACCTGGCCAAAAAGGTTAGATCTCTTGGCCATCACCAACGCAAAAGTCACTGCGGCACAGCGGAATTGTGAAACTTGTTGCGAACTGCGCCGCAAAGAGTGCTTGACACTGTGGATGCTCAGAGGCTGAGTGCACAGACGTATCTGGACGAGACGGTTAGACGAAGCTGCACAGCGGCTGCAGGAAGGACGCAACTGTTGTGGATTGGTCAGGGCCCCTGGTCGCCATCAGCCCGATTTATACAAATACCCGAGCACACCCCAGATCAGCGCGCCTGGACAAATGCCAATCGGTTGATCGTGACCCTTCTCGGACCCCTGGTGAAGGATGTTGGTGTCCTGCCTCTTTCTCCTACGTACAGGGACAAGTCTGCAGGTGACGAGTGTGTGTGTGGTCATCGGCCCTATCTGCACTTGTTGGTGTCCACAAATGACTCCTAGCATCTTACTGAAAATGTAAGCTTAGCTTCTATGTGGCTGCATACAGAATCAGTAAACATTTCCGGGAATCCCGAGTCGTTCTCAACTACATATTCTGGGCTATCCATACTGTCCTGTAACGTTTCCTCTGCTCTAGTCTACAAACGATCCCTGAGCCGTTGTGCCATAGTGGGCCTGCTCCCGTTAACCGGTCAGCGATCATTTTACCCCCATCCCCTACAACCACAGGTAGGCATCGCAGGGAGGATTTAGGTTTGGCAGGGTATATGGCGTGTTCTACACCCGAGTGCTTCCCGGATTGGTGGTTGGTGGGGACGAAAGGTTCGGTTCCGGCGCTTCTGCCGTTGGCTTTGAGAGCGAACGCCACCCTCGTGTCAGCCCTCTACATATATACCTAGGTACTTTGGATTGTGGGCATACATGCGGCCAAGCATCGGTATCGGCACTGTGAGAAATAAGCCTTCTCCACCATTGCTTATCCTAGGTCATCTGACACGTCCTTTGCCAGGAGCTGGCTCGGCTCATACAACGGAATGAGGGATACACGAGAGCCAAGCATGATGTTGAGTAAGCTACATAGAAATCAAAATCATGAGTGAATGATACTCAATAGTATATTAGTATATTTATAGTAAATACTATTAAGTTTACTATGCCTACATATAAAATATCCGCATCTGATTTCATATGCTTAGCAGGATTATATAATTACCCTAAGAACTATTAACATGACTATATACTAAATGGTGTGATAAATCAGGGGTTGATGTTGAGTGGTGTGGGATTTGATTCTCGCCTCCTTTTGGAAACAGTCCTTGCAGCCACCTGTCTTCCGGCATTCCTTCCTGAGAGTTAGCCTGAGACAATGAGGTTTAGTCTGAGTACAATAAATACATACATTGGTTCTTGCAAAGTCATACAGCAAGGTAGATATTACTCTGTTCATGTCGATCCCGTCATCATACTGATATATCATGAGCGGTGCGTCAGACAATGAAGTGGAGTGTATCAACAAATCTAGCATCGAGTGTGTTTTCTGTGAAAATGAATTTTACCAGAGTTTGATAGCCAGGCGAGCACCAAGGTGAATCAATGTAGCCTGACGTCAAATTATAAGACATCTGGGAACATCTCATCACTATTTCATCCCCAGAGAGATCCCAGTTGAGCCCCTGTGACTTGCTTCTTGTGACTTGAATGCAATGCGTGCAAATATGACCCGGATGTAAGCAGGGTTCCTCATCCCGTTAGGCATGCAGACACCACGTATACGCAATTTTCAGGCTACAAGTCACACATTGGATGTCCCCAACAGGCGATGGATGCAGATGTTGGTGTTAGAGAACGATGTTAGCTGCAAGGTCAACTCCTCTCTACCGGCAGTTAACTCAAGCTGAATCATCGAACAGGTGGTTCGATCAGGCTGCCCTACCTACACATGTAGTTGCCTAGGTACGCAACTATATAATCTGCGTGCAAGGAAATATCACTAGGAAAGAAGAGCCTCCCCTCCAGCGCTGTTCTGAGGCCATCTCAGGCTATCAAATTCACGTATCCGTCTTTTGTTTCAACAAGGCTCTATAATGGCTTCTTCAACGGCCTTCTCAACCTTTATTACACCAGCCCATAAATTTGACAAGCACACACCCTATTTCTCTGGCAATGGAAAGGAAGCGTCACCCACGCGTTCCACTGCCCCTTCAGCAGACCTGAAACTCTTTTCCAGTCTTTCCGCATCATATGATCCCTCAACCCAGTGGCTCGACGGCCTGTCACCACTCCATCCCCACTTCGAGGACGCCACCAGGATCCAGTCCATAGTCAAGGAGATCAAAGACGAAGTCCTTACCTTCGCTCTCGAGGGTTGCGGCCTGATCCTCGATGGCATAAACTCCTCAGAAGAGCCCAACCACGACCTGCTGTCCAGTACCCTATCCCAGAACCCCAGCCTCTGGCGCGCCGTCCTGATGGCGCAGCACTACGGCGTCATCTACTTCATGTCCCGCGCCGACGCCCGCGGTGACTCCGGGTGCCACCTCCTGATGGAGGAGCACCGAGCCACCGCCGACGCCATCGACTTCTTCCTGAGCAGGCCCCACCGCGCCGCGGGCACCCGGGCCATCAACTACGCGGTGCACGCGTACGTCACGCGCGGCAGCCTCACCGCCGACGGCGCAACGGCCTGCGTGCCGCCCAACGCCATCGCGGCCGCGGGGCCCCGTCACGTCGTCGTGCGCCCCGCCGACTTCTCTGGCCGCGACCCGGCCAGGGACGTCCTCGCGACCCGGGCGCCCATGTGGGACCTGCACGACCTCGCGCACCTCAGCTGCGCCACCCTCTGCCCGGAGCTGTACGGGAACAAGTACCACGGCCACCTGCTGCGCCTCCCGCGGCGGCTGACGGCGCTCGTCCGCAGCCCGGGGATGCGCACGGCGCTGGGGCCGTGGGCCTCGGACGGTATCGTCTTCAGCGAGCTGTTGACCAAGCTGTACACGGACGCCGTCGCGGCGGACGCCCAGCAGCAGCAGCATCGGCTGACGTACGCGGGGCTGACGGCGGCGCTGGCCCGCGCGCTGGCGGACTACCTGCTCGGCGAGCGGTCCCTCCAGCACCAGTCGACGGGGCGCGCCCTCTGGCTAAGCAAGCCGATCTCGTCAGCTGAGCTCGCGGTGCTCGTACAGAACAAGAGCTACGAGCTGCCCGCCAGCGAGATCGAACAGCGCGTGTTCACACGCGGGGGCCCCGCCGACGCGGAGGAGGACGTGCTGGGCCGCCTGACGGCGCGCGGGCGGGCGGAGTGGCTGGCGCAGAGCAGGAGCTGGGGGTACTTTGAGGTCCGGAACACGGTCAAGCACCGGGCGCACAAGGAGGCGTACCGGCTTGTGTGTGAGGAGCTGATGGGGCGGGCGGGGGACGATGATGGGAAGGAGAGGGAGTTGTTGGGTAAGGTCATGGCGAATATACTGTATGAGGACTGGAGGGACGGGGAGAGGGCCAATCTTTGGGACCTCCTGTGAGGTTGTGGGCACGCATACACACACACATACACACACACAGAGAGAGAGACAAAAAGAGAGTTGACATGTCACACAAAATTGCAAGTTGGTGATGAACGAAAACGCAGCAATAGGTGACTTTCAAGTTGTAGCTCATGCCATTAATCAATGTGGATGTCGTCATGCCGACTTTCCATACAGCTTGTCTCCAATATCACCCGGATACGGTACAGTGTATCCCTTCTCATCCACCCCCTCAGCCTCAGAAGCAACAACAATCTCGCGGACCAGTGGGTGCTTGGCCACGGCCTCGAGCCCGACGGGCGAGACATAGCACGAAAGGACGGTGACGTACCTCTCGCCGGCCCCGCTGAGCGCCATGAGCTCGTCACAGATGGCAAGGATGGTCCCGCCCGTGGCGACAACGGTGTCGAGGAGGATCACATGGGCCCCCTCGGGTGCCAGGGGGAAGGGGCGCCGCCCCAACCACTCCAGCCGGGGTGCGGCGCCTTCATACTTTGCGCGGTAGCCTCGCACCAGGACGCACGACGAGGCGGGGAACAGCTGCGAGGTCGCGGCGTACATGGGCAGTCCCCCGCGCAGGATGGGCACGAGTGTGACGGGGGCGGCGGGCCCGAGGTGCTGGGGGCTGCGCTGCCTGGCGGCGTGGACAACCTCGGCTGTCAGGGACTGGACCGTCGCCTCCATCGACGAGGCGCTGGTGGCCTGGTCGATGAAGGTCGGGAAGAGGGACTGGATCTTTGGGCTTGCATGGAAGACGGTGACGACGGGGGCGTGGGCTGGGGACGTCTGCTTCACGAGCAGGGCAGAAGTATTCATTGTGGGAAGAGGACCTGGATGAAATGAGGGTGGACGATGCAGGGATTTGTAAATGGGGACTCCTGGATAGACTGTATGTATGTAATCAATGTCCGGATAGATGCAGACAAAGATAGGTGTGTGTGTGTGTGTGTGTGTGTGTGTGTTTATGCGCAGTCCATGAACCAGCCGCTGGCAGGATTGAGCAGTGCTTGTGAGACCTGAAGACGTAAGCTGGTCTTTTACATGTGTATAGTATTACCGGTATATTATATAATATGTGAGCAACACTCTCCAGATCAATCCCCTCGTAACACCAACACAGATCCTGTCTCTTCAAATTCCATACCTACTAGTAAATCACGTACATGCTGACCAAGAGAAAACAGGATCATGTCTCTCAATCCTTCATACCCCAACGCCATCTACCCCCTGCTCCAATGCATCAACGAAGCCGTCCAGCCTCCATGTCCCGCACCCGCAGACGACAAATGCCACCCCTTCAAGTCTGAGGCCTCGCGTCGCAAGCTTATTGCCGCTGCGGAGCAGTTGTTGCTTGCCGCGCGGAGCCCAGAAGAGAATGTCTTTGCCATTGCCCAGCAGGTACGTATAACTGACATGCATACCCAAGTATATACATGCTTGAGTACATACATAAATACATGCATGCATGCATACCTGCATGCCCCCCTTGAATCCCCACCAGCATAAGCTTCTCGGCTGACATCCTTCGGCTGACTGGGGCCTTGATTGGTTAGCCGGCCCAGACAACCGCCCTCCGTTGTGCCATCGCTCTTGGGATCCCGGACGCGCTGCCTGAGAACGGCAGTCCACGGAGCCTGGACAGCATGGCGAGCACGCTGGGCGCGGACAAGATGCTGCTGGGTACGTAGAGTATACAGGCTGCAACGACTCCATAGTCACCAACAGTCTTTCTTTCCTTGCCTTCCTCCCCTGCCCTCCTGCCACCAACACACCACACCACATCACGAGCAGGGTGATCCTTCGGCCCCAACCGAATCCACTCATTCGATATCGTGACTTACACGGTGCGTACCCCAGGCCGCATCCTCCGGGCATGCACGTCCACGTCCCTGCTGGCCGAGGCCTCGGAGCTCCACTACGCCCACAACGCACTCTCGCGCGCCCTGCTCTCGCCCGCTAACCGCGCCCTGGTGGCCCTCATGTTCGACTACAACGCCCGCTCCATCGTGGCCCTGCCCGAGTTCCTGAGTGCCCGCGGCTGGCGCGACGCCGGCACTTACGCCGACTGCGCCTTCATGCTCGGGTGCCGCACCGCCCTGCCCATGTGGGAGTTCCGCGACGCGGACCCGGAGTGCGGCCGCGTCTTCGACCTCGGCATGCAGAGCGAGATTGTCGCCGCCCTGTCGACGGGGAAGGCGTCTGGGCCGTTCCCATTCGGCGAGGAGCTGGCAGGCTCTGCCGCTGCTGCTGCTGGCGGTGGTGGCAGTCTGACCGTTGTGGACCTCGGCGGCGGGCGGGGCCAGGCCCTGATCGACATGCGCGAGGACCACCCCGCGCTGCTGCAGGGCGCCCGGCTCGTCCTGGTGGATCTCGCCCCAGTGATCGACAGCGCGCGTGAGGCTGGCCTGCCGCCGTGGGTCGAGCCCGTCAAGGGCTCCTTCTTCGAGCCCTTGCCCGTCCGCGGTACGTATAGACAACGTTACATGTACCTGACCCCCCTACGTCTCCAGTAGCAGCGATTGAGAAAACGTTTACGTGTGAACAGGTGCCGACGTATATCACCTTCGCCGCTGCCTGCACAACTGGGATGACGCCGCCTGCAGGACGATCTTGCGCAACGTCGCCGACGCCATGGACCCGGCCCGCTCGCGCCTCCTCATCACGGATATGGTCGTCGCCGACACCGACGCCGCCCGTGAGATGGCCTGGGAGGACCTGAACATGATGACCATCGGGGGCGTCGAGCGCACCGAGCGGCACTGGCGGGCGCTGCTCAGCGAGAGCGGGTTCCGCGTGCACAGGATCTGGTCCAACAGCCCGGTCGAGCACGCCACCATCGACGCGAGGTTGAAGTGATGATGACTAGTACGATGTGGGTGCTGCTGTCGCTCAGTGGCGCGCTTCCCGTGTACGGTGAGGTATTTCCTGAGGTGGAGAAGAAGGAATGCAAGATGGTCAGAGTCGTATCAGCTCAGAGGATTTGGCGTACCGACCTTTTGTTCCGACTGTATACATTCAACTCGGTACTTGGTGTTTGACACGACAAACTTGGCGTGTCACGTATCAGACTCACAGATCGGAATGTACTACAAGCACAGTAGCAGCGCAGTCATCTGCCCATTGAAGCAACCGATTGGCAGGCTGGACCTTTACAATATAATTGCAGTCACTCGCTAGCACTGCCCCAACTCTCCTCATATGACAAGGCAGATCATCTTCATTCATTTACATTGACGTGTGATCCTTAGACTTGCAATGTCGACCCAGCCAACCTACCCTATTTCAGAGCGCTGGCGGGTAAGCGAGAACGGCAGAGCCCTCGAGGCCCAACTCTGCTTCCCAACCTTTAAGAAAACATGGGTAAGTGTACTACGCCGCCCCCCCCCTCCGCCCCACCAATCGCCTTCCGCCCTCCCCCGTTGCCCTCGTGTTGAAATGCCTCTAGTGGTTCTCAAGCTCGGGTAAGAGCGGTACACTGACTCCGGCCTCTTACTCACGCACTCCAGGAATTCCTGAATCTGGTCGCCACCAGTGCGGCTGACCACCGGCATCACCCTGAATGGGCAAATGCATGTTCATCCCTCGGATCAAACCTCCCACTGCCCCGCCCTTCACTCCATCCCGCATGTCGCGCTGACACCGGTGGGGTCTCCCAGACATACAACAAAGTCTTCATCCGCTGGACGACGCATGACACGGGTGGGATCTCTGACAAAGACGTCGAGATGGCAAGGATTTGCGACGGATATGCAGCATCCTTGGGGGAGAAGGGGGAGGTGGCAGGAGGCGTGTCGACAGGGGACGGAGAGAACGGATTGCTGAGCCTGATGAATGGGCTTCCGGGGTGATGTGTTCCAAATGTCTCTAGCTGGTTGGTTGGCTTTGGTAGAATAGGTGCATTACCCTGGAAGATTACCCTGGAATATTTCCCGGAAATGAAATACGCGTAACGACAGAGATATTGTATTGCTTACCTCAATATCTCCAAATAGTGCATGGGCGTTTTGGGGCGGTGTGGGGTACATTTTCCCCCTTGTGCTTATGAGGCTTATAAGGGTTGTAACTCTTAGGACAATACTGTGAATTTGAGAGAAATTCAAGACGTATAGCTTGCCGGTACATGAAATTCCTCAACCGAAGGATCGCACCTGTGTACTGTACATTCTCCCACTCTCCACTCTCACCTGCACCCTCCGCAACTCCCCGCCCCCGCCTTTCAAATCTCCGTTCAACGTTCTAGGCCAATGTGGGTCCAAGTTGCTGTAAACAACGTTGCTCTTCCTGCATCGGCCGGGCGTGACTTGTTGGCATTGCACAAGGCGTCCCAACTGCAAACCTCAGGCAACTAAATGAATAGGAGCGAGTTCCTTCCTCCCGTCGACAGGCCCTCCTTCACCAATGCTGAGGATAGAATCCTCTTCTCGGAAGGGCAACACACCGGTGAGCTCACAGCGTTCTCACACGAGATGATACCACCCTCGCCACCCGCACTTGCAGCACACACACGCAATATGCCATCTCCTATTCTCCCCCCGGCGCTTAACGCGGGTGCCACGATAGCCTTCATCTCGCCCTCTTCCCGGCCCAACATAGAGCTTGCGCCGGCGATGGTGCGGGCAACGGCCCTACTCAAAGAAAGAGGCTTCCAGGTCCGCGAGATCTTCACGCCCGACTCGGGCATACAGTCTTCCATCTCTAACCGCCTGTCCGAGCTACGCAGCGCCTTCTCAGACCCGTCTGTCGCGGCCATTATCTGCACCACTGGGGGACACTCTTTTAATGAGCTGCTCCCAAGCCTTCTTGCTGATACTAAGCTACACCAGGCTATTCGCACTAACCCTAAGGTCGTCGTTGGATATTCTGATATCACGGGCCTACACTGGTTCCTCTACGCCGTTGCTGGACTTCGCACCTTCTACGGCCCTGGCGCCATACCGGAGCTGTGTGAGCATAGGGCTGTTGATGACGAGACCTATATTACGTCGCCGCTTAGATTCTGCGTCGAGAATCTGTTCCGTGCCATCATGGACCCAGAGCCTATCGGGGCGGTCTCCCGGTCCCTAAAGTATACACCTGAGCCAGCCCGGGTCTATAGCGACCCGGGCTCGATAGAACCGCCGCTGCTCGCCCCGACTCCCCCCTGGGAGTGGCTCCGGCCCGGCCGGGCACGCGGCCGGCTCTTTGGCGGCTGCCTGACGGTGATGGCGCGGCTGGGCGCCATCCCCGCGCTCGTCCCCGACTGGCGCGGGCGCATCGTCTTCTTCGAGACCGCGCTGAACGACACGTTTGTGGCGGGGAACCCTCTCCACGTGGTCAGGGCCGGGGTGGCCGACCTGGTCGCCCAGGGCGTCTTCGACCAGGCGGCGGGGCTGGTGGTCGGGCGGCCGTTCGGCTACGACTCGCCCGAGGCGAGGGCCGCGTACGCGGGCGTCATCACGGAGCTCCTGTGCGGCGGGGGCCGCCTGGCTGGCAGCGGTGGCGATGCGTTCCCCATCCTGTTTGGCGTGGACTTTGGGCACACGACGCCGATGGCCACGCTCCCTTTTGATGCGATGGCGGTGCTGGACTCGGAGATGGACGAGTTTGCTGTCACGGAGTCTGCTGTCAGCATCCGAGGAGAATGAATATGTGGCGTGATCACTGCTGCCGAAACATGACGGTCTTGGCTCAACTTTTGCTTTTGCCCTGTGAAACAAGTGCTTGGTTGATGACGTGGGATAATTTGAGCCTTCTGCAGCTTGCTTACCTGCCTGCCTGTTCAAGTCAGGCCTGGCGTGTAACCGGTCTCTCATCAATTGGGTCTGGATCAAAGTACGTCGCAGTCTATCCGCCGGGGCTCAAAAAACAAAAACAAAAAAAAACAGGCAAAACTAGCAAGGGTTCATCCATACTTTTGCCGCCAAGACGGTGAAGACCTGACAGCCAGAGCCTCTATGCGGTCGACATCTCGGCTCAACAATTGCTGCGAATCTGACAGCGCCTCACTTACGGTAACCGAGCTGACGTTGTGCATGGGTTTGTTGTTGACTCCCCACCTTCCTGCTTGGGCCATTGCTGCATGCGGCACAGAAAACTCTAGCTGTGCCGCAGGCAGATCTTCCGGCTTTTACGGCTTCGCCCAGCTGCGTGATGAAGAAACTGCCGTTCGGCCGCAAGGCGTGATTGGCATCGTGACCGAAGGGCGCGATTGACCGTTGACAGACATTCTCGACAGCCCCGGCACAGGGTACCTTGTACCAAGGCGTTTGTTCTTGGTGTACCCCGGATTATTGCATATCTCCTTTATCACAATATGCACTCTGGGACGACTTCATGCTCACTTGGAGGCCACCAGCCCCCCATGCTAAATCGCTGCCGTGAGTTGGCACACCGGCAGTCTCCTTGCTTGTCTTTTAACCAACATCCATTTCCGTGGCCGTTACTTGCCATTCTTCTCGCTACCGGGCTGGGCTCTTTCGGTCGTAAACCAGCCCTCACGAGCGCCACCGGAGTCAGGCGGGACACAGCACAGCTAGGATACCTATGTAGTCCGGGTCTCCTCGCCTCCACATCCTACCCGTTCATCGCTGCCAGTCCGTAAAGCCACACTCGGGATTATGGCCTCCACGAACTCGCCTGTGGATGGTGGCAAAATTCCCCTTGGTATTGACCAAATCCCATGGCGTGTCTACTTCGCGATTATAGTCAACGTCGCAGAGAGGTTCTCATATTACGGCCTTACAGTTCCATTTCGTAAGATAAACCTATCTCTCATTCCATGCCAAACTTTCCAGTATCCGCTAACGGTGACAAGAAAACTTTGTCCAATACTCGTACCAATCTCGCGACAAGGAGCGGCCTGGGGTGCTTGGCCTAGGCCAGGCCGCCGCGACCGCCGTCGTCAATGGCTACTTCTGCTTCCAGACCATCATGTCGCTCGCCGGCGCGGTAGTGGCTGATGGATGGATGGGCCGCTACAAGCTGCTGGTTATATGCTCCCTGTGAGTCTGGTCCTTGATGAGTGCCGCCATCGCTCAAAGGGGCCGGCCACCCACTGACCCGTGACAGGACTTACATGCTCGGCAACATCATCCTGGTGGCCATCTCAACTCCAGTGGCTATAGAACACGGTGCCGCACCGGCTGGATTTGTCATATCGCTGATACTCATTGCCATCGGCTCTGGGGGCTTTCAATCCGTCGTGAGCGCTTTCATTGGTAAGTCAGATCGGGCCGGGTGACATACGGATTCGCTGTGCGATGCCAAAGGTTCCAAGCTGACCAGACCATCTCTAGGTGACCAGTACACTGGGTCCAAGCAAGCTACGCTCACTCGTAAAGACGGGGCAGTGTACATGCCCGACAAAGATCTGACTCTGCAATATATCTACAATTTGAACTACTGGTATGTGCATTGGAAAACCCAAGCCACGTGTATTCATTCTGTCAATCTTGCTCACATTGGACAAAAAATAAGGGGACTCAATCTCGGGTCGATATCAGGCGTTGCCACGACTTTTCTTGAGCTCCATTACGGGTTCTGGGCTGCCTTTCTCCTACCACTTTGCGGATTATGGATCGCTCCGGCGGCACTCATCACAGGCCGCAAAGCCTTCAGTAGGTCATCATCAACAACATCAATGTTTGAATTCTGCGAAACAAACTCGCAGTGATGGCTAATCCGTTGCAGTTCGGACTACCCCAAAGGAAAGCGCATTGCTGAACAAGAGCAAGGCCTTTGCGCGATTGGCGAAGCAACGGATGAGATCAGAACGGAACATTTCCGAGGCAGGCGGCAGCGCTGAGGATGTTGAGGACATGGAGAGCGTCCAGAAGGTCCTCGAGATATGCCGTGTCCTGTGAGTGGGCCTGGTCCCAAGTATCGCTTCTGTTCGCAACCACGTCCTGAACGTCGAGACTAACGGAAACACAGCCTGATATTCGTCGTGATATGGGTCTGCGTAGGCCAGATGACGAGCAACTTCATAGCCCAGGCGGGGCAGATGCAGACCAACGGCCTGCCGAACGACCTGACCTGGTTCGCGAACCCGATCATGGTGGTCCTGCTGATGCCCATCGTCCAGTGGTTCCTGACAGGTGTGACGGGGAGGTACCACATCCCCTTCGGCCCGATGGCGCGCATCACCGTCGGCTGCGTCTTCCTGGCCCTGGCGATGGCCTACCAGGCGGTCCTGCAGAGGCTCATCTACAGCGCGGGCCCCTGCTATGAGTACCCGACGCAGTGCGCGGCCAGCGGCGGCGGCGGGCCCAACGACATCAGCGTCTGGCTACAGCTGCCGTCCTACTTCCTCATCGGCCTTTCCGAGGTGCTCGCCGTCTCGACGGGATACAAGTACGCCTACGCCGCCGCGCCCGAGTCCATGAAGTCGCTCGTCCAGGCCGTTTTCCTGCTGTCCGCGGGCGCGGGCGCGCTCATCTGCCTGGCCATCGCCCCAGCGGCGCGAAACCCGGACCTCGTCGTCATGTGGGCCTGCATCGCTGGCACCATGTTCCTGGCCACCGCCGTCTTTGCTGCCGTGTACTGGAAGAAGGACCGGCGCATCCGCCTGGAGGAGGCGACCCCCGTCGACCAGGGGGTGATGAGCCCTGCTGCTGAATCTGACGAGAAACGAGTTCCTGACAATGCGCCATAGAATTTTGTAGATGGTATGATGGGCACCCTGCTAACGTCATGGGGTGCTGAAGGCACGATAGTATGCATGAGAGACTTGGAATAAGTTGGTCAAGTTGGTCAATTGTCGGGGCCTCTCTATTTCACTGCTATTGATGCTTTGCGTTAGACGAGAAGCACCTATACAGCTGCCGCTTCATTTTTCTGGGGGTTGACCGGGCCTTTACAAACTAAACAATGGTATCGGTTGATAAATACGGATAGGAATGTGGTTAGAATGAACGTAAGGATAGATCAGTGGTTGATTCCTCGATCCCCTACAATATGCAAGCAAGTTGCATGAAGAGCACTGATAATGTTTTGAAGCTGCGGCCCAGGTTTATGGCAGTGAATGGGGGGGGGGTTTAGGGAGATAAGGGGTCACACGTCTTTTAAAAGGGTGCCCTCTGGGCCCCTCTGCATTTAGAACTTAGCCATACGCCCACTTTGAATACAAAAAATCGCATATTTGCCAGACCCAGTTTTCCAACCACGCAGTTGACTTCTCCATACCACATCCACACACACTTACAGAAGTGTCCAAAAATAATCATCATGATAAGTTAACTTCACGGCCAGCTTCAACTACATGATTTTTAATTTGACGAGTAAATTAAATTGGACAACTATCTATAAGTATTTTATAAAAACGCTATAAATCTACTAAAAAGTCACAAAGACGGAATTTGCTACAAAGCTAATGACTACAATTTCTTATAAAATAAAATAGAAGATTTTAAAAAAACGTAGTGTCCTGGTTAAGCATTATATTTAGGTAGGTTTATAAATGAAATGTGGCTATTTATATATACTTGGTGGGCCCAGCGTGACAACCGATTGCTACCCACCAAGTTACCAACCGACATCAACTATTGTATATGCCACTGACGCATACCCGGATAGATTCACCCGAGCCTGTGCGACTTCGACAGACGAGAAATCATGGACCGTATGTGCAACACTAGGAGACTCGTAAAATGCCAGCTAAGTATGCAATTTATTGTGGCTTACTTTTATCAACGAATACGATAGTATTCTGCCTGATCCTGGGCCAATCTCGACTTTTACACATGGCTTCAGCTAGGCGCCACATCAGCAGTGAGCTGGAAGACTTTCCGAATCTGTAGGTGTAGAATCCCGGACTTTGCAGGCATTCCTGTACTCTAGTCGCCAATCAGAGCAAATCCGTGAACATACATATGCAAGATCCCGCTTTGTGGAACACAACAGGTGGTCGCTTCCCTGCAACACCCGAGGTATGAACAAGGCTGCCACGGAGTCAATGGATGGAAAATAAAGCATGGTCGATTTCCTTGGACAAATCCCACAAACATTGCCCTCTGCAGTCTTCGCAGGAGGTTATCAACACCTCAAATTCTACCATCTTCCAGGTCTTTAGGTCCTTCGTGTTGCCACGGTAGTTCTCAGAGCCTATTTGGAAGAATTAGTTACTTTTTGCAGGCATCAGCCATGGATTCCTATAATCTCTCAACTTCTTGGCCACCTCCCCCCCTCTCAGCACTCCGATTCGACTTCAGTAGCTCTGCAGGGTGCTCAGTGGCAGGTGCATATATGGCAGACGACCCCAAACATGTCAACTACACCACTGTGGTAGACTTTTTGCGGTCACTGGTCCCACCGGACAATACGGACAGCTTTCATCCTACAAATGGGGACCTTATGGTATGGCTCGACACTTGGAGCGACTACTCCGCCTACTACGGTGCCAACGGCAACGATCTATGGGAGAACATTGTCAAGCAAACCAATGATATTCTTTGGAGAGACTGCCATCGAGAAATCTGTCCCTACCTTCACCTTGAAGGCGACCCAGACCTGGCAGGCATAGGCGTGAGTAATGAAATCCATCTTCCCTAGAAAGACTCCCCTGTCTTGGAATCAATATTAACAAGGAATGCCAGATGATGATCTCTTATTACTTTATAGCTGCCTTGGCTACATTGTACGTCATCGTCTTTCGTCTGGACCATATCGCAGTTCTCAACGAATATAGCCCTTGGAAAAGGATCCGAGCCCTGCTTAAGAACAAGTTAAATCTGTTTCTGGATACATCGCTATTGTTCTCTATCGCAATGCTGTTAGCTGTTGTCTATCGCTTCATCTCTCATTTGAGACACCCCGACGGCGTCGATGAAAACACTTTCTTCTACTCCCTGACCAACGCGATCACTATATCCACGTTCACGGTATTTCCTCCACTCATATTGCAATTCATGGAACGGAATCAGCCCCCAAAGGTCATACGATCCATTCTATGGGTCCTAGTCATCATTCTCGCTATGTCAGTCACAGGGTTATACTACAAGTGGCGTGGAATGCATCCGATTTCCAAATACTTTGAGAACATCGATAATTGGAGGGAAGTGTCAAATGATCACTGGAAACAGGCTTTGTGGTTGAAATTCTGCGACTTGAATCCTGCTCTCCTGATAAGGGCCCTTGACCGTGCGATTCTCGTCGCCCAAGGTGTTCTCATATTCAACGTACCCTGCGGGATTTATCATTTGTTCACCATCCGAAGCGCCACACAGAGGAGCTCATACGATGCTATGAGCAGAAATGCGGGTTCCCCCCGTTTTGTCTTCCGGTTCAGTCTACGGCAATTTAACATCGTCCTCTGCTGTGGGACAATGTGGCTGCTTCTTGTCATGTTCACTGCAATTTCTGCGCGTGTTGCCGACGGGATGGGGCCGGAGAGTAAGGACCGGAAATTGAGCGTTGGCCAAGTGCTAGCCGTGGCTACATTTGTGCCGTTGATCGTTGAGATTGTGGGCATGGATATAGGTAAGGGCCGTGCTCTAGATCAGCTTTCGTGGCCATGTTCTTTTATGATGCAACATTTACTGATTGAGACTGAGAAATTGCAGGCGACGAGGAAGAAGACGCCAGAGGAATAGCGTCACGGGGGAACTGCTCGTGGAGCTTCTAGTAATGGTGTTTGATCGCCACATCAAACACAAGCATATCGCAATTGTGCCGACAGCATTTGAGATTCTTGCTCATGGACCAAGAAGGGACACGACAAGAGGTTTAACCGCGTCGTAAGTCAAGCTGCGACTAGCAAGTCGTCGGTGCGTCGTTACTGCTTAAGAGACGAAAGGTCACCAGATAAAACTGCAAGCTGGGCGCCAACACGGAGCTGTCTGTCAAGGACGGCGCATAAACAATGCAACTGAGTAATGTGTTGGAGAAGAGCAGCTTACTTGGATCTCTTCGGCTGTCCATACTACCGGAAGTTCTCTTTACCAGCCAAGAATGGGGGTTGCTTCTAGTGGGAGAACTTCCTAATATGACAATCTTCTACGGGATACCTTACTATACGACACCCTCCTATGTAATACCCTCCTATATAATACCCTCCTATGGGATAATATCCTATATGACATACTCCTATATAATACCCTCTTATATAATACCCTCCTATGTAACACCCTCCTATGCAACACCCTCCTATGGAATAACGTTATAGAGAGCCTCTGAATAGGAAATCAATTTTCCTTTGGGTTCTTACTATCTCATTACCTAGTAGTTACAAGCAGGTGAGTTGCATCCACTACTACATAAAGAAGTGCGGAAATCATGCCTTCTTTTGTACGCGCTGCGATCGCATGTTCACGGGAAACGGGATCCACTTAATCATCACATGTTCTACTGCGAAGGAGTGGAACGAGTGGCTGTAAAAGACGGATGGGGATTTGGACGGCTCCAGGCACACGTAAGCTGACTGACGGTACTACCAAACAAGCATTTCAAGCGCCGACGTGGCGCGCAGTAGTGTCCGTCACGCTGGGTGGTGCTCGCCCTGAACTTGAAGGTTCCTACCCCTCCGGGTACCCCAATCTCCCCTGCCAAGCTGATATCGGACTGTTTTGCCCACATGTGCACTCAAACAGGTCCGCTACCCAAATCATCGCATTCAATTCAACGTGCGCACTTCCCTCGTCTCAAAGCATGAGTGTAGATGAGCAAGCCAGCCTGGATAATGGGAGACAATCCTACTCCCCTGCTTCTCAGATCGGCTCCAAGGACAAAGCCGTGGCATGGTACGACAAGACCTTCTCGGGGGTTCCCAAGGATCCCCGTAAGCTGCTCGAAGAATACTCTCACATTCCTCCCGATGAAGTCGAATCTCATGTGCTAGCTATAGTAAGTCAAGCAAACCTATACTCTGAGTAATCCAGCCAATACTTCGAGAACTAATCAAAAATACTATGGATCAGAGAGATAAGGCATGGGAAATCTTCCCGTACCCCTGTATCGGACAATTCAAGTTCCTGGCCCTCAGAATCTACGAGCAGCCATCGTATGCCACCGTGGTGCGTCGCCTCAAGCAGGGCGCGAATTACCTCGACATCGGCTGTTGCCTAGGGCAGGACATCCGCAAGCTCGTGATGGACGGCGCGCCGGCCGAAAACCTATACGGTGCCGAGCTGCATGCGCCATTCATCAATGTCAGCTACGAGCTCTTCCGCGACCATGGGATGGCCGCGACCTTCATGGAGGCAGACGCCTTGGACATCTCCGCGGGCAGCCCCCTCGCCAAACTCAAGGGCGATGTCGACTTCGTTCATCTTGGCATGGTGCTACATGTGTTCGGGCGGGATAATCAGCGCACCGTCCTCGAGAATTGCATCTCGCTGCTCAAGCCCGAACAAGGCAGTATGATCCTTGGTACAGCGGTTGGGCACGAAGAAGGCTTGCAGGCGCCTGCTGGTCACTTTCTACAAAGTGACGACACTTTCAAGGCGATGTTAGCAGACATCTCTGAGCATATGGGGGTCAAGTTGGACTGTAGGGTGTCTTTGGATGACGGGCTTGCAATACTGGAGAACAAGGACAAATCCGGCACTGACAGGGTTCAACGACTGATGTTCGAGGTTGAGAGGCTCTGAGAGTGTTACCGGGGACCCTGCATTCTACCCGTAGTGCCATCGCTCTCTCTGACCAGAAGCTCTGACTTGCTAATATAACATGGCTTCAATCACTCCATCCGCACCAACCTCAGGCGCGGTCCAGATCCGGACGTTCTGGAAACCAGCCTGGCCAAGCAGCTCTATCCATTGTTTCCCTGTGCGCTCCATACCAGCATTGAAAGCCATCATGGCCGAGTCGAAGACGGCAGACGATGTGTCAACATTCTCTTCCGGAAGAATCAACTCGTGAATAATAAGCTTCGAGTACCCAGGTGCCATGGCGTCTTTGACCTTCTTCAAGATCTGTATACAGTATGAATCGGGCCAGTCATGGAGTATATGATGGTAGAAGTACGCTCGCGCACCTATTGAATTTAGTTCTCTGGCGAATTTGAAACGGATATTAAAGACGAGAAAAGCACTGGCTTTACCTTTCACAGACTGCCATACGAAGAAGTCATAGGTCATGCGCTCAATAGATGGGTCAAGATCCCCAAGGTTGTTGGTGATGGGGGGCAAGTCCTGGAGAACAAGACGTCCAGGCTTCTGTGGGAACTTGGCCTGAAAGTCGAGAAGATCGTGCCCTTTTCCCCCACCCACATCCACCAGCAGTGGCGAAGTCTCATGCGCGCCGTCAATTAGGCTGTTCTTCACGGGGAACCAGTCGGTCCAATATTTACGTGCTCCCAGCGTATTGCCCATGAAAGTGTTGAAGTCCTTCAAGATATGAGGGACCGAATTCATGTATTCGAAAGTCGTGAACTTCGTCTGCAGTGCATACTGCATAAGGCCATCGTGAGGATCTGTGGGGCAACGGTATCCGGCCTCGCTGAAGTACTTTGGAGATTTTTGTCCAGCCTCTACAATAGTATTCCCGCTGTTTCGGGATTTGAATGAATACCATGCAAAATTTGTAAGAGAAAGTAGATGACATACCAAGTTCGGTGGCCGGCAGCAATACCCTCAGTCGCCATAGCATGAGTTATATCGGTAGGCTGCCACAATTGAGGGCGAACTTCACCCACGAAGCCTATAGAGGCAAGAGCTCTCAGGATGCGACCTTTGTTCGCGTCAGTCTCTCATTTACTTACAGATTATGGGATTGGGAATATAGAGGTAGGATGCCGGATGTACCAATCAACAATTCCTCGCCTTGGGAAACACACGCCAGCTCTCCAGACGAAATCGGCCCTCCATGATCTACAATATGCTTGAAAAGATTGAGGCCATCGGCAATCCTGGCGGCAAATGAAAGGAAAGGCTTTAGCATGTCAATACGCTTCCATAAGCGTCATACAATCCCGGGACCGAGAGCAAAAAAAAATGGATGGGTGGCATTACTCACGAAGTAGGCGAGCTGTATCGCTGCCGTCTCAGGGGGCTCAAGGCCGGCTGTGATCTTCTTAGTCAGCCGCAATGCCTTTGCCCTAGTGTTTTGTAGATCTTCTCCGGAAGACAGCTTGGGAGTCAAGCTGCTTAACTGGTCAATGAGTGCAATAATTTGGTCCGTCATGTCCGCAGTGGGGTTGAGAGAGGTCTCCAGGAGTAATGCAGACATTTTGAAGTCATATCATCCAAGAAAACAGAGTGGTCATCCAAGGAGAATATATGTAAGTAAGTTCGGGCTATTTTGGGAAGCCGAATTTTAAAATTCAGCATCGGCGGCCAGCTCATTTGAACCCGATCACGCACGGAAGCTTCCTCGGAGCCATGCAGTCACACGATGGGACCGTATCAGATGCTGAGAAAGCTGAACATGGAAATTTTGAGTTTGGGTTCGAAGCATATTCTGACGGCTAGTGCATGGACACTGACACCTTAGCCAGGCACGGGATTTTCCTTGGAGCCATCGATGGGACTCGTACGCTTCGGAGGTGACCGCACGTGCGTGCAACATACAAGGCCACAAATACAACAGAGCCAAGGCCCTATCTTTCACCATTCTTTCTCACATCTACGGATGGCTTCGAAGGCAAAAATGTCAGACTCGCTCAGTGATTGAATTCAAGGATTATTTTCCAGGCCAGATGCACACCGACGGGTGCTGCGGGAGAAATCGAGACAGCATATGACGTCTTGCGAACTCAATTACATTATCTTGTCGGAATGTGAAATCCGAGTCCGTCGTATTGACGGAAATTGAAATCCATATCACGAAGGCTGACGTAGTCTGAACTTATCGTATCGTCGATACACTTATCCACCAGAGCAGTAGAAACGAGCCTTAGAAGTGAAATACGGGTAGACCCCTCAGCACTCGCACGGCCAACAAATCGTGACCAGTACAGTCAAAAAGAAAATAGTACATCTGTTTTGTGCTCTTTATTCTTGCCTGAAGAATCAAGGCTCAAGGAGTCAATGGAATTTTCAAAGCGAGAGATCAAACAAGCGCGAATATTTTATTTGACTGAAGATTTCACGTTGCGAATAGCGTCACAACTTTTGCACTTCGACAAGTGCCCTGATAGCAACCTCCGCCATGTCGGTTGCGGAGGCCCAGATACTTCCCGCGACGTAAAATACGAGTCTCCCCGTTATCCATTTCCCATGCGGTATTCAATCGCCGTGGCAAGTATTGGAGTACATGCTCCTAGCTAACGTGCTTGCCAGAATATCTGGGGAATGATGAGCCGAAGGGCCATCAGATGTTGGGGAAATCCTGTTGGTAAAGACTCATGAGATTGTCTCTTCATCTGACTGTCGTGAAAGAGACCCTTCAAAATCCAATGCAGTCCAACGGCCCGAACGAGTATCGCTTGAGGCTTGTGGAGCTATATTTCGGAGAAATGTTCATGCCCATCCAGAGCCCTTAGATGAGGCCCTCTTCCTTTGACACAGGCGTGACAGCTCATCGTGAACTAATTCCTTGTAAGCCTTCTACGCAGGTGCCAGATCGTAAGCCGAGCCAGCCATGCGCCATAAACCAACCAATACACCAACCGATGGCGCAAAGAATGTCCGTACCACATCATCATATCGGCCATATGAGCGTGATTGTAATCTCCCGTCGTACCATTAAGAAACCCTCGGTATGCGAATTTCATGGCGAGACCACCTGCTATGGCGTAGGATGGTGCCATCACAAAGAAGAAGATAATAGCTGTTTTCGGAGTAATCGGGGGAATGCTTGTCCACGATTCTCCAAAGCCCTGCGAGAACAGCATGCTGAAGGAGACTCCAAGGCTGAGGGCAGCGACACAACCAAACATCATTGCGTCATTGACGCACCCCTCGCACATCAGAATGTTGGAAATGAGTGCCATTTTGACGCGCTAAGTCTGCTTAAGGAGTCGCTCTGTCGCTTTTTTATGGAGGCCAGTTGGTTGCGAACAGGATGGAGTTCCGCTATTTGGAGTTCGAATAGATACCGCCGTTTGATAGTTGACCTGGGTTCTGTGGAATATGTGTATGTCTCTCCCATGAAGAGTGAGGTTTTTACCTCGTATTGACTCTATCGTTGCTTTGGTGGGACCCGCGGATTATCAGGATCTGTCCGATAGTATGTTGGAAGAAAGTTTGATTTGAGGACTAGAAATAGAAGTCATGAAGTCTAAAAGTGCTGAGTTTGACGTGGAAATTATTATCCTAGCAGAATCAACTATTTTCTACTAGGAAGCTATCGGGCGAGGCGAACTAACTGTGACTGGTTTCCAAGCACATGATTTAGTACTAAGCTTGTGCTTAGCCCAACCGCGAAAGGCTACAGAAGCAAGGTAGCGAATTCCTTGCAAAACGAGTAGAAATAGTCACTCATTTTGTGGTAAAAAAGACTCGAGTTCAATGTATGTGGCTCCCATGCGAGTGTGCTGGTTGAGTCACCCAACCTGCCGAGGCGCCACGATGTGATTGCGAAGCAAATCCCTACTGGTTCCAATTTGTACGACACAAATAGTCCTTTGGGAGAACGTGGACTCGACCTAGACTTGAGGCTTACGAGAAACCTTCTATCATCCACGGCCTACATGGAGTGTGCCATACAGTGATTGATGCAGCTGTTGTGTAGTCCGGCTGGACGCAAGTGCTAAGAAGAGACGCACACCATTCTCCGATACAGTCCAGTCGATTAATCACAAATACCATTCTCCGCTACACCTTCAAAAATGCGAATACGTCCTGGCAGAGTCCCTACAGCTGAACCTATGTGATCGCCTTCTGTGGGAGGTTGCTCTATAAGACATTATTCCATAGGAGAGTGCCTTCAATGTTATAGAAGGGTCTTCTATAGGAGGTTATCCCATGGGAGGTTGCTCTATAAGAGGTTAGGGGAGTGATACCTTGGACGTAAAGCGGTCACCCGAGCAAAAGCTCGTTACCTGTGAAGAAGGAACCTCGAAGTGCCAATATCACGTCTCTCCAAAAGATTCGCCCTCAATTGAAGTCTCCCCTGGCACCGCTGCATCAGAGAAAAAAAATTGATAACACAACTTAAACCGCCAGATCGCTTTCTAGCACATGTTTGACTATATGTTGAGCCTTTGACGAAATCAAAGCCGGCCAAGACGGCCCCCACCGCCAGTCGAGGAGGGAGCGTGTCGTGTAACTGAATCACTCACCGGTTACTGCGTGGATATGCTGTCAAGGAATGAATGCAAGTTTGTGGGTTGCTGCGTGATATACGTTCAACTTTGTGCTCGAAGGTAATATAGATTCGTCATATCGGTCTCCATCCTCTCAACCAAGTCAGTCGGTGTATTCTTTTTCCCCCTTGCGATCACGAAGACCTAATTTTGAGCTGCACCCCGCCTTGGCATGACCTTCTTCAGTTAGGCTCCGGTGGAGACTTCTGGGGTAACTCCACCTCGGCTGTCGCTAATACGGCTCTCGCATGCTAATTACAGGGGTTTTCAATGGCCGCCGGGCCTGAATCGTAGCACTGGAGTAAATATCGGAAGCCGATTCGTACATTCCATCATGGCAATACTCCATCACAAGTGGAGATGCGACTGTGAACAGGCCCGATAGAGCGCGAAGATCTCGACGGCTTCAACAATAAATACCGGCCGGCGAGCCATGGTTTTATCCATGGATTTGTGCATCGGTCACTGGCACGAGAGACTGCAAAGATGGCTGCCACCTTGAGCCTCCGGGGCCTTGTGCTCACGACATTGGGCGGACTTGTTGCCGTGTCGGCGCAGAAGATCCCTTCTGGCATACTCCCTTACCCTGTTGATAAGCCTTACCAGGAGAAGGCCAAGAGCAATGGACTGGCAGTCGAGAAGCCTAATATTATCATCTTCATGCCTGACCAGTTGCGACTCGACTCTGTGGGAGCCTTCGGGAGCGATGTGAGTATACGACCTTTTCACATAACCCATGAACAATTCCTAGTGTTTGTCGTCGACTAAGTCTAATTGTCTATTGAAAGATCGTCAAGACGCCAAACATTGACGCGTTCGCTGAAGAGGGTGTCCGCTTCACCAATGCCTTCTCACAGGCCTCGGTGTGCTCCCAGTCCCGGTGTTCCATGTTCACAGGACAGTACCCTCATGTCAGCGGGCACCGCACACTGAACAACCTGCTCAAACCTAACGAGCCCAACGTGTTCCGGTCCCTGAAGGAAGGTGGATACCACGTCGCGTATCTTGCTCCGCGGGGAGACCTCTTCGCGGACAACGCCACCGAGCTCAGCGTCAGCGAGTATGGGTACCTCGAGGTCGACGAACTGGCGTCGCGGTTCGCTCTGGAGGCACGCAGTCTGGACGAGTACGCCGACGACAACCTCGACGTCTCTGACCCGCTGTTTCAGCTCCTCATCAAGCGTGGATCGTTCAACACCACCGACATGAACAATATTTGGAACCGTCTCTACTACCAGGGCCTGCGCAATGAGACAGAGGCATACAACTCCTACGATGCGGCCCTGCTTCGCGGCGCGCTGAAGTGGCTGGAGAACCCGCCACAGGATCAGCCTTGGGTGCTATTCCTACCGCTGCTCTTCCCGCACTGTCCTTTCACAGTCGAAGAGCCCTGGTTCTCTATGTACAACAGATCCGAGATGCCTCTACCCATCGAGAGGGACGAGCTGGTGAGCGCCCCTATTCCCATAGAGCTCAGGGATTCGCACCCACAAACACGGAGAGTACACCCGAGCCCTGCGGGACGCCTGGGCGACTTCTTATAAAATAGCCTCTCCCCCTACAGGATTAACCTTCTATGGGATAACGTTCCATAGGAAGTCGTACTACAGGATGACCTCCTATAGGATAACCAGTTCGGGTGTACCCTCTGCGTTTGCGGGTGCGAATCGCTGCTCGCTTCTAAAATAAGAGACATACGTAGCAGGGCTGAGTCGATGCTAACTTCACTCTCAATATTAGACGGGCCACACGCCGCAGTACGTAGACGCCATCATCGGCGCGGCCGGCCTAGACCGAGCCACAGACGACGAGTGGCGCGAGGTCAAGGCAACTTACTACGGCATGATCTCCAAGATGGACTCAGACTTCGGCAAGGTGGTCAACAAGACCAAGGAGCTCGGCCTCTGGGACTCGACCGTGACGCTCTTCTTCACCGACCACGGCGAGTGGCTCGGCGACTACGGGCTGATCGAGAAGTGGCCGTCCGCGCTGTCCAACTCGCTCACGCACGACCCCCTCATCATCGGCGGCGCAGGCCTCCCCCAGGGTAAGGAGTTCGACGGCATGGTGGAGATGGTGGACCTCGTGCCCACGCTGCTGCAGCTGACCACGACCAACGAGACGTACATGCACTACGGGCAGTCCCTCGTGGACGTGATGCACGCGCTCGGCAGCAACAACGGCACCTCTGCTGCCGCGCCGCCGGCGTGGAACAGGACCTACTCCTTCACCGAGGGCGGCTTCCTCACGCGCGAGGAGCCGCTCCTCGAGCTGTCGGGCTTCCCCTACGAGATCAAGTCGCAGCTGCAGCACAACCAGACCACGCTCGTCGGGATGGCCACGTCGATGCGCAGCAAGGAGTGGACGTACGTCTACCGCATCTACGAGGCTGACGAGCTGTACTCGCGGGTCGACGACCCGGGCGAGCGGAACAACCTGGCGGAACTGCCTGAGTATCAGGACGTCAAGGCGGAGCTTAAGGGGGAGATGATGAGGTGGATTATCTCGACGAGCGATGTCATCCCGTGGTACATGGATGAGCGGACTCCTGAGGTTGCGCTTCCCAGTCCTAATGAGCAGTATGCTATGAGGCTCGGTGACACGGGGCTGTAGGTCTTGATAGTGTATAGCAGCGTGGTGTACGGACCATCGTGGAAGCGGCCCGTCCACTTTCTTCAGCATAGAGAATCCGCTGCAGACGCTGTATTATTCTAACATGGCCTCTTGGAATTTTCCCGACTTTTCACTTGACATAGTGCTGGATGAACGTAAGGCCTGTGGTAATATTATTGTTGTATTTATTGCTATGATAATGCATCTCGTAGCTTCTCTCTGATTGTGTCATCTATCTCTTCAGCAACATTACGGAGCTCATCTCGCACGAACTCTTCAAGCTGTGTCTGCGCGACACCCATCTCATCTTCTATTCGAATCAAGGTGGTGGTGTCAAAATCATACCTCACCTCAGTGAGCTGTTCATCGAGATTCTGCGCCAGCTTGCTCAAGCCCGTGTCCAGCTTTTCTTCCAGGCCTGACACGCGCTCTTCTATGCATCCCACTCGTTGATGCAGTCCTTCTTCGCCCTGGTCGCTCTGCTCACTTGAGCGTTGCTGTGTTTGTGGACCAGATGAATTCTCCATCGAAGACATGCGTTGCTCGACTCGATCTAGACGTGAGCCCAACGTCCCAAGCTGTTTTTCTATGTGATCCAGCCGTCGTCCGATCTCGCTGAAGCCCTGCCTACAGATTTCTTCGATCTTCAGCCCAGCCTGACTCGTATCCTGGGAGCCAGGATCCAGACGACGACGCTTGCTACTTGGTGGATAGGATGGTGGAGAGTGGCCAAGATCATTGTAAGAGGGTGGGAATTCGGCAGGCAGCTCGCTGAGTGCAGCGTCCTTCCCCCGTGGGTGTTGATGAGGAGCCACTGACAAGGGTGTCTTCTCAGCGCTTGCAGATGACTCCCCAGCAGACGGCACTAGAGCCGTCTCAGACTGCCTGCTTTCAAGGACCTGGCCTCCCTTGCCGCCGTACAATTTTGCTAGGTTTGCAACACCAGACATTGTCTTCAGACGCCCGCTGGACGAGGCTTTCTCGCAAAGCGCGAGCAGTCGCTGCTCGGCCAGTGCATTTGACGGCAGATCCACGCGTAGACGGGTCACTCGAGCAAGAGCCTGTAGAGCCTCCAGCGTCGTGCGCGCCGTCTCGCCCTTGGGCACGTAGTCATCTTTTGGGACGACGAGCGCGGGAGGTTCGACTAGGACAAACTGCAGAGAGTATGTGCTTGTGCCAAGAGTATTGGACGCGGACGCGGACTTGTCATCTTGTTGGACGAAGTCCAGTGACTGAATGCGCTCGGGAGGAATGAAGAGGAAGATGTTGGACCTGGTGCGTTTGCCCTTGAGAGCAAGGTTCGCTGTGATTTTGAAGAAGGCAGTGTGGGATTCTGGGTCGAAGTGGATGTCAAAGGTGACATGGTCGTGGGTCAGGGGCGAATGGCTCAACGATTGAGGTTGGTCTTCATCATCGGTCCAAGATACTACTATCGGTGCCTTTGATACGTCGATGTCATCGTCGTGGGTCGAGTCGATGGAGGCTGTCGTTGCATCATCATCGAACAGCGTCGTCATTGAACCTGCGAAGCGTCAGTGTTGCACTCACAAATGTACAAACGAGTAGGAAAGTCGTCGTATCCCCTATCCATTCAGAATGGACAGGATCCCGCCCACCCAGGCTTGAGAAAGAGCAGCCTTGACTCTGAACCGCCGCGACGACACCGCAAACGAATGGGAAGGTCGACGAGTACGATCTGGAGTCCCCGCCGCCACAGCGCAACGAGACGAGCGAGCACAGGTACTTCCATGAGGAGAACCATCGCCGGAAACCGCAGAGCAAGAATCATGCGGCCGACAGATGGTGTCTCCTCCCGAGGCCCCGGTTCTTCCACTGGCCGTAGACAGTGGGTAGAAGTCGGCATTTTATTGGCTCGGTGGCTCATAACGCGTGCATCGCTCGTCAGGTTAGGCGGACGGCGCGGTGATCCTCGAGAAGAAGACACCTTTGAACTGACCGTGGGTTGTGTTGTGTTTGAATGTGTGCGCGCGCGTGTCTGCGATAGTCTTGTCGAGCGCGCCGTGGTTTGGATGATGATGGTTGAGGTGGAGGTTTGATGAACGTTGCGAGAACCGACGCCTGAGGTTGGATAAAGTGGGCGTGCTACCTCCTATTGGCTCAGCTATAAGAGTGGGGCTGGCAGTCGCGGCAGCAGGTGAAATTCAGAGGCTGGTGACTTGGGAGCTGGGCAGCTGGGGTGACCGGGTGATGAGCTGGTCCGTGCGTCCAATGCTGCTTCCTGGTTAGCCAGGCATCCAAGCAAGCTCCACTGGCTGACACAGTGAAAGGAGCGTAAAATACGGGCCGTTGTCAGCCTTCCAACCTCTATTCAACTCACTGCGTTGAAAGGAGCTGACGAACCTGTCAAGTTTCACTGACTTTGAGTTACAGAGCAAGCACAGACTGACCTCGGGCCATAGCTCAAAGCCATGCCAACTTGCTCGCACGTGCGAGCTTCTTACAATGCCGCTGATGAGACAACCTCAATGCGAACCCGATGCCATGTTTCAAGGTGAATAATTGCCGACGCCAACCAGTATGTATCACATATGCAGCATACGTCTGGGCTCTGTGTAGCACCTGCGTTGAGTGAATGCCTCGGAAATAATTTATTTTCCTGATGTCATACTTCCAACAATGAAGCCTCGAGTCCCCTGAGACACACGCTGCTCCTGGTAGAGGTGACCGTAAATTTGAACACGTCAAGCGATCTTGTAGTATATAAAGCTCTGTAGAATATGCCGATCAAGTTATAGAGCAACACACACGGTCTTATCTAACACGCCAAACTCACAGCATCTATCCCCTTCCTCGAACAGCTTGCGACATGGGGCCACTTCACTTGCAGCAGATAAAAAGTAAATACGTGAAAAAGCTCCTGTAATTCCGACGGTCCACATGAAGCTGACTGAATGGACAGGATCGGATGGAGCTATACCGCGCTACCTTTTTCGAGGGTTCAACAAAAATTCTGGGGCCGACGCCAGATTGAACACGGAATTTCACGTCATTCCACATGCATTCCTCGGCCCATACGATCGACATCTGTGCCCTGATGTCACGATGGTTTCTTCAATCGACAAAAGCACGGCTACAGGCACATTGTATGGGACACACGGATCTAACGCCGATTGTGTATTTTGCGGGTACGGGATCTTTTGGCACAAGCCTGTTCCATTGGCCGGTATGTCTCGTGCCCGTCTATCTTATGAAGCTACCTGCCATCTCGAGGGGGAAAATTATCGTTTCGCATCTCACTTCAGCTCATGGACGGCCGATTTAAAGGTTGCAGAAATCTTCGCAAGAGGTGGTCCGGGATCATATATCGGTATATTGGATACCACTCTGCGGCACAACCGAAATGTCATTTTGCATGTGCCTTTGCTCTATGAAGCTGGATTGATCAAGAGATACAACGCTTACCCCTTCGAATACCTGGTCTACGGCACAGTGAAAGGAACAGCTTATACTTGCATGACCCTAGGTGATCTCTGGCGACCATCTATAATCCACAAATCAGGCAAGTGGTTGATGAATTCTGCAATGGCACATTTATGTGGCGGTGCAGTTCGAAGGGCCATTCGGCACTTTTGGTGTGGTCAGCCTACGGTGTTGAAACGCTGCCGATTCGTTAGACTCCCACAGTGTGATCCCCTTGATCTAAGTGTGCCCGAAAAGCATTGGAAGCCTCTTGAGCAAGATCTAAGTTTGTTCTTGACAGTCGTAGCTGCTAATTGGAGCGTCTGGTGTGATGATACCATGACTGATGAGGAGCTTGACAATGATCAGTCCAAGTCGACAGCGATCGAGAAGGCTCTTCCGGGGCTCTCGCGGCTTGTTTTGAAGGCAGCCAAGGATCCGAACGTCGTATTGCCCCTTATGAACCCTGAAACTTACGTCGAGGGCCTTCCGAGAGTTGACCTCATGATCAAGCTTCTGCGCCGAATCGAAGTACACATTGTGATAGTACGCAATAGGCCACCACAGAGTTCTTTCTCCTGGTTATGATAGACGCTGGTGGGCAGACGTGTTATCCTGATCATGTGGACGCACAGTAACGTATTTAGGCAGCTTAAAACACAAGTGCGGCCAACAAAAGAGCCAGGACAGTTACTAGGACGGCTTGCTAAGTACTGGCAACGAGGCCTGATGCGAGGTAGCCTACGGTGGAAGCGCTTTATTAATCGCTTTATCATGGATGGAGTAAAATGGGCAATGTGACTTGCGGGTTGAGATACCCAAGGTCTCACTGTGTGTCGATTTTCACAACAGTTTCTACCTCCTTCCCCTTAGTTTCAATGTTCTATTCTCAAAGCAGCTTGGAAACGATCTTCATGGACGCTCTTTCAGCTTGCCCTGACTCTGGATTCACATTAAGTATCTCCAGTTCAAAACGTACTGTGCTTCCTAGTGAGCCGTCGGGACTACGATGCTGGCTCACTGCTCAGGTGTGCAGACGTCTTCTAGGCCCATGCCGGACCTCTACTTGACCATATCTGATTTCTTTATCGAATCTTACCACTTCTACACAACACATAAGCGTCAAGTAAGCGATGAAAGGGGGGCAAAGCACCGTCAATGACCCCTGCGTTGGGAGCAACTCTTGACTTCAAGTTGGGATGAATTAGTACCCAAGCCTTATCTCCCGCCCCTCATCGGCGTCTGTAAGAAGACTTTTTAAAAGCGGTTAAAACACAGGAGGATGAAAATGAGAAGGACGATTATGGACTTCAAAAAAAAAGGCAGATGTTCAAGGGAAGCCATGTTGAGCGATACCTGGCGAATGCGGCCTTCCGAAGAGAAGCGACATCTATGCTAACTGTTCCCAAATGAGGTCCCTCGAACATCTGGATTGAACCCGTGGCCTCGAGGTACCTAATTAGATTAGGTGATATGTCGAAAGCTTCAGACCACTCGGCCACGGGACCCAATAATTGTTGAATTTGGTTCAAACACCCTGGCCTATATACTAGGTGCGAGGTGTGTGGCAGTGAATGGGGGAGGGACCCTGTTTCTGTGTGCCTTCTGCTCCTCCGCAGCCTGTTCCCAGCCAGCAAGCCTGCTACAAAAGCAGAACATCCCACCTTTGTCACCCCAGCCCCATTCTGCCCATCGAGGCCGGCAATTGCAGTAACCTGTCCGGGGTTCACCATGCGTCCAACGACATCATCGCGGACCCTCTCCTCTGGCCTGTCGCAAACAGTCCACAGTCCCCCCTGCACCACGACCCCCCCCCCCCCCCGCAATATTACCGTGCCGCAGCTCGCAACCATTTGGCCGTTAGCGTCCTTTCTCATGCCCCAGACAAACGCAAACAAACGGCATAAAAAGGTATGGGCCAGGCAGCCTAGACATCAATCCACTTTGCGTCAGTAGCCTAGCTCCTACCACATCCCTTTCCACAAAACCATCTCAGTTGAAAACGATGAAGTATGCTTCAGATCACCTTAAATCAATTCAAGCAAAGATTAAAGAATTGACAGTATTTTGATAAGATTCTCTGGCGCGGTCAGCATCTATATGATTGAAAACAGTTAGCTGTGTAAAGCTGGTGCCTGGAGAGCACCTCGCATATTTTGAACTCCTCAAGAACATTTATGTAAATTTATCTCCCAACTCCCTTGTACGTATGGAAAGGTACTTGGTCGAAGCTTCAAGTTTTTGGGACTCTAGAACCTTTTAGATCAAGTACATGGGACCGTGTACTTCGAGATTGTCAAAGTCGACCATGCTCCCCGAGATTCGAAAAGTTCAGCAACTGAGTCGATAGCACCAAGTTCAACCGCTGTCTTGGACATCGCTTCACAGCCATTCATGACACAGACAGGTCCGAAAGCTACTAGTAGGATGCAGTCCGAGCTTCTTAAAGAGGAAGAGCTTCGCAAGTGGAACAGTCAGAAGAATAAACAACTGATTGGCTACGGCTGAAGATTCATTGGTTCACTCGGAAGTCGGTCGGAGATGTTTCGTGGAGATCGCAAAGAACGATTAAAAACGCTACACATCCATCATATTGGGTGCAGATCATTTCACTATTACATGATAGTATTTAGGATGTTTTCTCGCTACCGAAATCCTCAACGGCTGAAACACAGTCAGCGTAGTTATTGCCCACAATTATGGTTTGCGCAACTTCCTAATTTGACCTTTGATATTCATATATCCTTTTGATTTAATTTGGACACTTCTGTAAGTGTGTGTGGATGTGGTATGGAGAGTCAACTGCGTGGTTGGAAAAACTGGGTCTGGCAAATATGCGATTTTTGTATTCAAAGTGGCGTATGGCTAAGTTCTAATGCAGAGGGGCCCAGAGGGCACCCTTTTAAAAGACGTGTGACCCCTTATCTCCCTAAACCCCCCCCATTCACTGCCATAAACCTGGGCCGCAGCTTCAAAACATTATCAGTGCTCTTCATGCAACTTGCTTGCATATTGTAGGGGATCGAGGAATCAACCACTGATCTATCCTTACGTTCATTCTAACCACATTCCTATCCGTATTTATCAACCGATACCATTGTTTAGTTTGTAAAGGCCCGGTCAACCCCCAGAAAAATGAAGCGGCAGCTGTATAGGTGCTTCTCGTCTAACGCAAAGCATCAATAGCAGTGAAATAGAGAG